>OY728137.1:1121362809-1122649674 GCA_963277665.1 Viscum album
TACCATCTGGATCTTCCTTCTCCCACACATTTCATCAAATATGATGATGTTGAGTTTTATCCCGATTCAACATATGTGGAGCACCCATTATAGATTATAGTCCAAAGAGAGAAAGTACTACAATAGAAGATGATGCTGCTTTTCTAGATTCTATGGAGTCGTGGAAGAATCTAAGAGGAAACCTGAGTATGGGAGGTATATTTTTTATCATAGTGGCTTAGTTTTTTCATTAAATATTCCTAGAGACACTTCTCAAGATGATAAGTATTTAAATGGGGGAATGTGGTAGCATAAGATTTTTTAGGTTTGTTATAGGTTAATTTTATCATTTAATCATGTTTTTTATATATTTATTGTTTTGGTTGAGTTTTGGTATTTTTTAATGGTTCTATAGATTTTTGGAGGCATTTTTAAGATTTTATGGTTTTAACATGGTTTTATCTAACCATACTAATTCTTTAGGAAGCTGTGAAACTAGAGAAAATATCTCTATAGGTTGTGCATGGTGAAGGTGAATGGCATGAAAAACCATACAGACTCACCTAAAAAGCATGTGGAAAGCTCTAGTTTCCAGAAATGTGGTCGGTGCATGATTTAACAAATTATGTTGACAAACCATATAGCTTTTCCATTAGCACATTAAAGTGCGGACAATTTTTTTAACCATTCACGCATGAAATTAATGATTTGATTTACCATTTAATGGCCATTTATGTCCCATTTTGTCCAAGAATTATTTTTATATGGTTATCTCTTAATTTATAAGACTCCTCTAACCATACTATATTATTTAATCTCCTCCAAATCTTTATTTTGGTGGATCAATGTGATTTATTCATTGGGAATTGTGGTATGTGATGCATACCCCTCTATTCTTCCGGATTCTTCTTGGTTTAGCTCTTTCTCCATGATTTGAATCATGGATATGGACTATCATTTCCCAATATATGCTTTTCAAGGTAAACTAATAATGGGTTCCAAAATAGTCGATATAACAGTGGTGGTTTTCATGTGTCAATGAAATCTATTTTGAATAAAGCTTCAAACTCTCAAGAACGGTGGATGTTTTTTGTTAAGTTTCCATATATTGGTCATCTTGGGAATCTCATTTTCTAAAATTCCATATTTTATGTATTATTCATTAATATATTGATGATGGATCAATGATTTTGGTATATACCTATTGAAGTTCCTAGTCAGGATTCAAGTATCACTGAGAGGGGGAGGGGTGAATCTGTGATATCTTTTTCTTTTTATGTTTCCTGTTTTTGAAACAAACTTCGCCTCCTGTTAAAGAGATTCTTCCCTTCTGAACACACACAACCACAGGAACACAAGATTTACATGGTTCACTACTCAAAAAGAGTAGCTACGTCCTTGGTATGGTACAGAAACAATCCAGTACCACACAATCCACTAGAAAACAATCCTTTAATGTGGAAACTACTACAAATATAGCTTATAATAGCGCTAAAAACCGCATTTAATAGTTCTAAAAAAATGTTGTTAATCATGGAGAAGATAAAGGGGGGTCCCCTTTATTAGCGCTATTTTCATCACTGATAAATGTATAATATATCAGCTCTAAAAATATCACTGATAAACACTACCTTTATCAGCGATTTTTTGAGCGCTGGTAAAAACTACTTTTATCAGCCCTCAAAATAGCTCTGATATATTATCCATTTATCAGTGCTTAACTAGCTCTGATAAAGGCCAAAGATCCTATGAAAAATCCAAACTTACACAGAACCTACACAGAACCTGGACAAATTATAGCACCTGCACACAGCACAAACAAAACCTTCACACAGTACAAACAACTCCCACACACAAAGCATAGAAGAACAAAAATTCTACAAACATTTACTTGAAATCATGAATAAAAAACAACACACTGCTATATACATTTCAATCAATGTTTAATTTGGTTAAAATTACAATTATCCAACATAGTTCAAAAACAATGATGTTCCATACTTTTTGCATCCATCTGCTCTAAAAAATTCTTTTCCATGGCGGCGGTTTCAAAAAAAAGCATTCGAATTGAGGAAAAATATTTCACCTACATAAGAAAACAAATATTATGTTAGTAATACAATAATGAAATAAAGAATGGGGTTTCTAAATGGAATTATACTAGTGAGGCACAAAACATAAAATAACCAATTAACCAAGAGACACAATTAGGTCAATGCCCTTACCTCAACCAGAAGTCCAATAAACTATCTTCAGTTCATACCAAACGCAACTGAGTCCATGATCACATGTATTAATGTCCAACAACATTAAATTACATAATTAGTTAATTTTAACCAAAAATACAGCATGGTATAATAGGCTCCAAACTCATCGTGTAATCCAACAAAGCCAGAATGCTGAGAAACTAGGTGTGATCCACTCCTAACGCACCCCTAAGCCTAGAAGACACTAAATCCCCAATCTATATTACTAAATTTATGACAAATTAATCCTAAATTTTTGAAAACCAATAAATAAATCTTCCACAAAATATAATCTTCATCAAATAATGATTGATTACTAGTTTATGAAATTTTGAGACATGCTCTAAGAGTCATATATAAAAGTCCCATGAAGAATAATGATTTATCCATGCTATGGTATAATAATTACACCTAGAACCCTAAAAAAGAATGAAAATCTTTGAGAAAGAAGTTAGAGAAGCAAGGAAGATGTATTATAAGATACCACATTGATTCCAAAGGACGAACAACCGATAATCCACTCAGGTCTAAGGTGAAGGAAGGAGTAGAATGGGGTTTGGCCACCCCCTAAGAACTTGGTGCCCAAACGATGAAACCTAAGGAGTTTTATAATTTATAAACCCATCACCCACATAAAAATAAGTTTTAAATGATGTTACATGAAATGAACCAAGTGGTGACATGACTATATTTTGGGTTCAAACCCTTACTTGACCCCTTTTCCCCATTCATGACCATTATCACCCTATTAAATGCATTCATGTTGTGAATTACCATTTCACACTATGAGTAGCCTAATGCTACTAAATTTCAATAGAATGACTACCCAAATCATCATTGATATCCTCCCAAAACCCAATGACATCCCTCTAGCCCCAATACATGTCTGAAACACCTATTAGAACTGGTATATTGTACCTTTTTCAATGATTTTTTTTAATAATGGAATTCCATAATTATACATTGAAATTGTACCAATGTACTAATCAGATGTTATATGATATACCATGAAGATTCTTGTGTCCATGTATTAGATGAGATATCAATGAAAATTTATCTCATTACTATACATACCAACACATCAAATCCGAGCATTAGAGAGCATCAGATTTTTTTCAACTTCTTCCAATTCTGACATGGAAGTGGGACTAGATTTCTGTGGTATATTAGTTTAGGTTTTCATGTACCCTTCGATGGAAGAATTAAATATGGGTTTTGATCAATTTTATGACTAAATAATCTCAATTTATATACATTTTATATGAAAAATATTATAAGAAAATCAAAATTCAATTTTTAATTGAGATTATCTATTTACATGGATTTAATTCTACTATAGTCTTTTATAGGGAACCTAATTTTACATCTTGTTTTTTGGAGAGGTCCCTATGAGAAAATGGGATGCCATGTATGATTGAGCATGACATATGTTTCTGAAACTTTCTGCAGGGGCACGTTGCCTGGAGCATGTTAACGTTCGATGGCACTGCATTGTACCACACATTCATTCGTTAAAAAGGTGATTTTCATTCATCACTTATAAAGAAATTTCTTCTCCTTGATTGAAATAGGGTGATGGTATGTCGTTCATTCCAACCATGGATTCCTCCTCTGAATTCATTACCTAGTATGAGTCTCCCTTATAGAATAAGACGTTGTTAGTGAAACTTGTTCCTGATTCCATCTCTTTATGGATGATGGTTAATTACAATGATTATATTAAGACATTCCAAAGGGTCATTCCAGGGCATAATACTTCAGTTATGAAAGTATTCACATTGGGAATCAATGGAATGTATGTACACTAGAGCATTGGTCACATGTATTCATCGTCGTCAAAGGGATTCTCAACGAAATGGAAACCCATGTTTAACTTGTGGTATTACATGAGTTTAACGTCCCACAAGGATAGAGGGTTATGATTTTATGTCTTACAGAGATGTAATGGGTGGATCAAAACACTTATAAATGTGGATCAGGTAGGTACATCTCTAGGAGGGAGCACCTGGAATGTTTACCTGATAGATGAATTGAAATGCCCAATGTGGTCTGACCCAAGTGTGGTGCATCCCATAAAGGTAAGGTTTCTCATTTTGAAGACTTATTCGAACGCCACTAAGGGAAAAACAGGAGAGAAAATAATCGAAGGTGTACCCCAGTGAGGGGGTCACCATGGTTTACCATTGGTTGGGATTTAACCTCATGGAGGCTTCCTACGTACCCTATTTAGAATACAAGGATCAAAACCCATATATTTAAAAGAGGTATGGTGTGGTAATTACCCATGGTTAGCTTTCCTTCACACTAGGAATACTCTTGGTTTGATGAATATGGGTTTTGTGGGGATTATGCATTTTCAGATTCCCAAGTTCTTCCAAGAGTAGCAATGGGATGAATGGGACATACGTGCTAAGACGGACCATGTGAATGGTGTGATTTTTGTAAAGAAGTACGAGGCACAAAAACATGTTGAGCTGTCTGTAAAAATTATTTATGGTGGCCATGGGACTCATCAGACTCCCTATACCTTCCATAAACACCTAAAAACATAACAATGACCAGATTCTACCTGATGGTGCATCACAGGGTTGATTCTTTTGATGATGTACTGGTCGTTTGAGCTTGGATTTCATCTCAAACATCCTTTCCCTTACTTGAATTATCCTGGGACACATATTTTGGTTCCAAAAAATCCATCAAAAATACTTATTATCTCATTCATCTTCCTAGAAATAATAGTTCAAGTCAAACAACAACACATGTTCTCAAATACAAGTTCAAACAAACGAGATACAGAACATTGAAATTTATTAAAAATTAACCAAGGGGTAAACATGTGCTCAAATACTATCTCTGCATGTTGAATCTGATCCCTCTACTTTAATTTCACCAATATTTATATTTAGGCCCTATATCTAACTGAAAATGGTGGATGTAGACCATATTTGTTGTTTCCATCCATAATTTGTTGGAAAATGGATTTTTTTGATCCTCAGTGGTTTCTTCATTCAGCCCAGACGCACTGCACACCATCATGCCTTACTTCAATATTGATTGGTTCAAAGATCAATAATATGAATCTGGGGACAGAAAAAATTGAGTAATAAATTAAGATTTCAATACGTTGGAGCATTCTCAATTCACCAAAGAAGGTTGTAGGATAATCAATTATTATATATAGATAACATAAGTAGTAGGAATTAACCTTTATCCTATTTGTGTATAATATTCCATAAGGTATGTTTCCCATTCATTTCTAAACACATGTATACCATCTTCTGAATATGAGTTTTTGCGACAGTTATGGTAGTACTGAAAAAATAAAAATACACAAAGGATTAATAAATATTTTAAATGAACTCGTAATTATTTTCAAAAATACCTCATCAGGGATGCTAGTTTATTGATGAAATACACTCTCTTTCATAAATTTACAAACATAATAACCACAACACTTTTTGTTTGTCTGTTTTGGACACTGTGGTAATATCGACAACAATAAGTAATTTGTTTTGATATGTGTTTGGATAGTGCAATGTTATTATATATACCCGGATACTTTTCTAGTTGTACATCTTGTAGGCATGCTCATCCTTATGCCCTGGATTCATTCCATGCATTAGATGATATTGATGCACCACCCTATCATAACAGAATCCTCATTAAAAGTTAACATAAATTATATAACTAGATGTTTAGTTTAAAAATGTTGGATCTAGTGTATTACAAATTAACAAATGCCATCATGTGTGGTCGGTTTGTTGGATATCCATGCATTGAATCCAGAAAATAAATCTTTAGAGTATCCAAATTGACTGCAATCAGCATCCAATGCTCCCTAAAAATAAAAAAGGAATAAGTAAAGAAAGAAATGAAAATATAGTTGATATGATTAAATTGTAGAGTTTTACCCCTACATCATTGGTATTAAAAAGAGTCTGTCATCCATAATTTTGTTTTCAAATGATTTGAGCAGGGATGACACTATTGCAGCCTCTTTATCAGAATCTATTTCGTCTTTTGAAAAGGTGGTGTGAGGACTAACGAGTCCAAATTTATGTTCATGGGGAAATCCCTTCAAAAAAAATTCATATATACGTCTTCGAAAAATATAAAATGTATTTAGTCATAATTATCAGAGTATATCAGCTTTTGTAAAATCAAATCATGAAAACATACCTCATGTATTCATTTAAAACTAAGGCGCCTAGCCATTCGTACTTAAGGAGTTCATTTACATTTTCTGCACTAATGAAATCTGATGTTTCCTCTCCATTCATATCTTTTTTGAAATCAACTGTGTGAGTATTGTTGTCTTTCAACTTTGTATCCACATGAGCCTAAAATGATATTAACTGTGGATATAGAACGGGTGGGGTGAAGGTGCTCTTAGTAGACTGTTTCAATCGGTTGGTTGGTCCTTGAGATAGTTTTGAGCTGATATTTCGTTTCAACCCATATTCTTTGTCATTCGGTAATAACATTCATTGGTTCCGACCTTTTTTTATTAAATGTTAAAGGTCCATCTTGAAAAATAAATTGTAAATGGATACCTTTTTGTCGACATGTTTTTTTACAAGATCTCTCGGTCATGCGATGAATGTTCGAACAGCTTGTTCAACCGTATGAGTGTCTTCATCATCATTTAGAATTGGTAGCTCGGCACTTGGCTCATTAGCTACATTAATTGACACTCTAAGATGGTCTTTTGGAAGCTGTTTGTTGTGTAGTATGTCGTATTGTGTATTGAACACCGTAGCCCTCGCTACAAGGTGATAAGTGGGAGTTGATAAATATAAATCACAGTCATTTTTACCCTATGGAATATTAGTACAGGAAAGATATCTGTGTCTATGTAAATCACATTTCACATAAACAATTATTAAAACATTGATTACCTAATCTATGTCAGCTTTTGTAGGGGAATGGCTTGCCTCAAAGCTGGTGGGGGTGGGGCGGGATCATCATGCATGGGTTGTTGTTGAGTTGTTTCTTCTCTTTGCCTCTCCTCCATCCATTTTTCTATCATCTCTCACTGGTATTGTAATTATTCTTGAAAAATAGATAATTGTTCTTGCAGCTTTTCCATTTTTTTCATTTTGATCCTCCGCTTGTTTTTGTTTTTGAAAATATGTTCGGGGTGTCACCCCAAAACCCGCACCACTGACGCGGCCATACTGTTCTGGCTGTTTCATGGCTGCTAAAAGTATGTCTGCATCTGGTGCGGTTGTTGTTGATTATTATGACAATGTCAGATAGAAAATATAGAAAAATAAGTAGTTATTGTAATGTAATAGCGATTTAATGTAAATAAAATTTATATTATTTCATACTTAAACATGTTTCCCACACTTTTTGTTTGTTTTCATCTATCAGTATCCCCTCTTTATATACATGAGCCTCCTTCCATAGCACATGGTGTGGGATGGATATAGCTTTCGATTTTGATTCATCAATATGAATATAAATAGAGAAACATGGTTATGGTGTTGTTTTATGTCACATACTAGTAGTAGGATAGATTTAAAAGACGTACCAATTTTTTTCTCAAGTTCAGTGCACCTCATACTTGCTTTACAGTAAGGGTGTGATGGTTCTATTGCGCGTTTTTTATTTTCAGCACTCAGTAGTTGTTTCATAAATAAAAAATTGTTAATCAAAGTGATGAATACAAGCAAACGTCAAACAACGTATTACCCCACACAATGTAACTGAAACGTCTGCTCCCCATGATGGTTGCTAAACGCATCCCATGCTCCTTGGGATATCAAGTGTGTGTAAAGGGGATGTGGGTGTGGCTTGATTTTACCTTCTGCATCTTTAAGATGATATTTCGTTAAAATTGTGCAAAAACCTCTATGAATCCTTTTTGAAACTCTTAATACATATTCTTTGTGTGAGGCATATACTATAAATGAACTCTACAATGGATGATGAAGAGTAAGTCAATGTTTTGGTATTTTATTTTATTTCAATAAATTAAAAAAATGATATCATAATGTTACCGTAATCTCTTTCCATATTAGTATCTTCAGCCCAGTGACAACATGGTGCCACGACTGTACATCAATTAGCACACGTTGCCGAGTAACGATTCCAATATAGCTACTAAAGATGGCTCTATTGGGGTTAACATGTTGGCCTCGCTTATTCCATCCAACTTCAAATTTTATGCCTTTTACTTTTTCCTTAAGTATTTTGGATAACGCTGTCAAACTACGAAGCTCTGGTTTATTTTTGCGCTTTTAGGGTTTTATTTCCTACCATTTCCTCAAAAGTAGCATCAATATATTCCCCTAGAGTGCTAGCATCAGCAATGGGACCAAAAGCAACAGCTTGAGAAATCTGTTGTACCTTAGAACTAGGACCAGCAACAACAGGTTGAGAAACCTGTTGTTTCTCTGCACTGGGACCACCAACATCTGGTTGAGAAACCTGTTGATGCTCTGCAGTGGGACTACCAGCTGCTGGTTGAGAGACCTTTTGTGCCTCGGGATTGGGTACATCAGTAGGTGTAGAATTCATTATCTGCAGAAGTCGTTTAATATTTAATTTAGATTACATAAAAACAGCAGCGAATAGATAATAACATAATGTAACACAATGTATGTTACAATAAACAAACAACCTGATTATTGTACTCTCTTTTTTTTCTTTAAAGGCTGAAGAGATTTGACTCCTCTATCAACTATGTAAATCCCTTCATTGTGTTCTCCTCTGACATACAAAACACCGTCTACATTGGGACCACTGTGAAATGATTGTGAAGTCCCTATAAAAGGTTCAACCTCCGTTGAACATTCATCTAACCCTTCAGTTGATTTGGTCGATAACAGAACAATTGACCAATTTCGATTTGTGGGTCTGGAACATAAAATACTTGTATTGCCTGTGATACAATTATAAATGGTTCGTATTTCTCTCCTTCCTTACTGAAATCAACTTTCATGAATCCTAATTCATCTATTTTAACACCACTCCTATCATCAACCCAGTTGCATTAAAAAATTGGCACTATGAATTTCTTATAATCCAACTCCCAGATTCGTTTGATGATGCCAGAGTATGACATATTCGCATAAATTGGATTTTTTTCCTTAGCACTGGAAACATGCATCACCTCAGCCACAAGTGTAACCCCACTATTCTGCATGGTACTGTCTTCATCATGTTCATTAGTATATGTTGGGCAAAAATCCCTCAAGGCATCATTGAATAATTTTTTAGGTGATTGTGTTTGTTGACAAAGTGGACATATGAGTGGTGCATGTTGACAAAGCAAAACAATGACATACAAATTTGATGACAAAGAGGATTTCATGATGGAATGTCGAGTTCAAGAGTAGGTCAACGATTGATGTTTGATTCAAGAACTTCGACAAACGGAATGGATGATCTGGAGGTGGTACAAAAGAATAGATACAAGGTGGTTCCGTTTTCCAGTGTTTGCCAAATTTTTGGGCCTCAAAATCGAAAAATGAAGAAAAGTGTTTTTGGAAAAGGGACTTGCACTCCGAGGAATTGGAGTATAGGAAACTAGCGCGCCATGTGTTTTTGAAGTTCAGAAGATCAAAATATGGCTAAGGAAACAGGTTCGCGCAAGTTTGGGAGTTGGTCGCGCAAGTGTCTAGGAGGGCAGAAGACTTGCGCACCGAGACCGGGTCGCGCAGGTGACTTGCGCGGCGTCGCGCAGGGTGTTCAATTGGACTATAAATATTGGACCACCCCTCTTCATTCTTAACCGGAGTTCAACACTTTGAGAAATTAGATCTCCCGTCGTGCAGGTGTGGTGGACGCGCAAGTGGTGTGTGGTCGCGCAGGTGGGACTTGCGCGCCAGGGTGATAGTTGTGCGCCAGTGTTTGAAGTTGCGCGCTAGTGTGGAGTTGCACGCCAATATTGTATTGGGCGTAAAAGGAAGTGAGTCGCATAGGTTTGGATTTGAGGAAGCTTGAGTCACGTAAGTGTCTGAGGAATACTTGCGCTCCCGTTGTGACTTGCGCGCAGATACTTGCGCGCTGATATTGACTTGCGTGCCAAGTTAGGTTTGGTTTCAGCAGTGATTTTCGGGCTGCGTAGAAGCTGGAAGTTTTCCTGATACCTTCAGTGCAAAGAGATATCCATATACGGATGAAAGTTGGACTTCAACATATCATCTACTTACAGAGGAAGTTGCATTCCTTCATGCAAATGAAGAGACCTACAGGTCTATAAACTATGAGTGGATTCCTTCCAAGAACAGTGAGCAAAGGAAGAGAAAGAAGGTGATCCTCTCCACCGACAGTGATCCAGAGAGAGAGAAACAAAGAGTGACCCTTGGGAAAGCAGTGAGCTGACCCTAAACTTTGTAAAGGAAGTGAGTCTGGTCATAGAAGTGATCTAGCCCGAACTTTTTATCCACATCTAGTGAAGAATTGTGGAATTTGGTACGATTGGAAACTTGTCGGTGTATGCTCCTTGGACGTAGCCCAGTGAGGGTGAACCAAGTAAAAATATCTTTTTCTACCTGTTTGTTTCCCTGCATTGCATTCAAAGAATCATCATTAGATAATGAATTAAAGAAGTGATTATAGTTTACACACAAGAGCAAACAAAGTGACCCTTGTAATAAAGAGGTCAAGATCCAGTGGGGTAGGAAGAACTTTGAAAAAGAATATCCATACCCCGATTCACCTCCCCTCCCCACAGGGTATATAGGCCCCTATTGGTCCTAACAGTATAGAATGTATAACCATTAATTGCATAAGCATTGTAAGATAATATGTACACACTTGCTCCTCCGGCTAGCCATCAAAGTCGTTCTGAAATTGAGTATGTATTTTCATCTAACTGCTTAAAAATATCGTCTCAAAACCATCCTATAAACTATAGATTATGTGTATCTGATATCCATTTTTCATCCCTAGAAGGATTCAAACGCCTAATAATTTCTTTGTGGGTTTGAACATATGGGTCAACGTAGAAACTGTTATGAAAAACGTAAAGGTGGTCCTGCTTCCGATCTGTAATATTGATTGTGACAACCTCTCATCCAGAAATTCCTTCACCCAAAAGCCACTCAGTGTGATGAGATTTTAGTAGGGAAATGATTTCCACACCAGACAGGTATTCGATGAAAAATTCAATAGCTTCCTCAACAATATATTGCTCCGCAGTACAACCCTCTGGCTTACTTTAGTTTTTTCCATACCCTTTCAAAATATTCATATACAGTTCAATGGGGCACATCCATCTATAATGTACAAGACCACATAGTCGAATCTCTCTCACCAAATGAACCATCAAATGAATCATCATATTGAAAAATTTCGGCGGGAAGAACATTTCCAATTCACATAATATGATGGCAATTTCTCTTTCCATATTTAGAAATTTCTTCAGGTCTATAACATTGCTGCATATAGATTTGAAGAAGAAATAGAGCTTCATTAATGTATAGTGGACATTCTTGGGAAAAATGCAACGTAAAGCTATAGGAATTAGATCTTTCATCAAAACATGGCAGTCATGTGATTTAAGACCCTTTGATTTTAAATCCCCCATTGACAAGATGTTCTTGATATTAGATGAATACCCCTATGGAACCTTTACGTCATTAAAGAAATTGCAAAACTGATATCTCTCCTGCCTGGAAAGAGTGTAAGAAGTATGAGGAAGAAATATTCGTTTTTCACCCTTCACTGGTGCCAACTCTTCTTGTATTCCCATCTGAACCATGTCCAGTCTAGCCTTAATTACATCCTTTGTTTTGCCGGGTGCATTTAGAAACATGCTGATGACACTATCACATACATTTTTTTCAACATGAATAACATCAAAAAATTTCTGGCATACAGAAAATTCCAATATGGTAATAAAAAAAAACTGATCTCTTTTTCCAACTAGTTTTCGTAAGTTTTTTCGAAAATAGTTTACCAAAAGTAATGTCCAAATATTTTACTTTCTCAAACAATTGATCACCTGTTAGTGGAGATGGTGTTATACGTTCCTCTGAACTTCCTTCGAATGATGTCATCCAAGATCGATACTTATGCCGTTGGGGTAGAAATCTGCGATGTCCAAGAAACACGGTTTTTGATGAATGTTTCAACCTAATTGACTATGTACCTTGTTCGCAAACGGGACGCCTTTGAGTTACTTTAATGCTATCCTGAAAAATTTCCCTAAGCAGGAAAGTCATTTATCATCCAGTACAACATTTCTTTCAAAGTAAAATGTTCATTTTTGTATGAATCATACAGCGTAACACCTGAATCCCATAATATTTTCAAATCCTCGATCAATGGGGCCAAATAAACTTCAATATCATTACTCGATTGTTTTGGTCCTGATATAAGCATAGATAACATGATGTATTTTCGTTTCATGCATAACCATGGTGGTAAGTTATAGTTTACCAAACATAACCGGCCATGTACTATGACTACTGCTTTGAAAACCAAAAGGATTCACCCCATCTATAGATAACGCCAGACAAAGTTTTCTCAGCTCGTTCCCAAATTCAGGATACTCGTGATCAATTCTCTTCCACTGAGGAGAGTCTGCCGGGTGACGTAGTTTCCCATATTTAATTCTTGTATCTGTATTCCATGTCAATTTTCTTGCAGTCTCCTCACTTCCATATAGGTTTCTAAACCTAGGAATGATTGGAAAGTACCATACAACTTTCGTAGGACTAGAATCATATTTCTTGTATCGGGAATCACCACACTTTGGGAATTCATTAATTGATTTTTGGTCCTTGCAAAACAATATACAGTCATTCGGGCAAGCATGTGTTCTTTTAGAGATCATACCCATTGATCATATCATTCGTTTGGCATCGTATGTTCGGCTTGAAAGTTTATTATCTTCTAGGAGGATGTCATTCAATAGAGAAATTAGTTCCGTAAAACTGGTGTCACTCCACCCATTTCCTTCTTTCAAATTATACAGCTTCAATACGGATGAAAATGCTGTATATTTAGTGAAACCAGCATACAATGGCGTTTTTTCACAACTCTTTAACTTCTCAAACAATTTTGGGCAATCACGAAGTTCATCTTCAACTGTCCTTGTCATTTCCTCAATACGATCTTCATCATCATTCACATCTGTAATCACACCCTCCATATGATCATCTTCACTGTTCACGCTTCTAATCATATCAGATGATCTATAAAATGTCTTGTTCTCTGAGTCACTACCTACATTCATTTTTTCCCCATGTTTATTTCAACATGAATAACTTCGATCTATTCCGTGACAGATCAGGTGTTCTTCCAACTCCTCTGGACTAATTTGTCTTGAATAACAACAGCATAAACACGAACAAAGGATTTGAGAAGGGTCACATGTCTGATCTTCTAAAAACTTGATAAACTCTTTCACGCCATCTTCATACTCTTTTGTCAACTGATTGGCATTCATCCATTCTTTATTCATATTCATCATATTTATGTGTTCGATCTCGAACTTCCCTAATATTATGTTTTAATTAATCAGGTAGCATTGTTTGGGTTTTATAAAAACAAATCATGGTACAAATGCCTTTAAACACATGTGAAATCCATATACATTGTGTGTCCAGTTGGGTGAACACCATGTATGTATAAGATACCTGATTTAATCTGAAATATATCAAATTTATTCCAAGTTATTCTTAAAAAGACTAAATGATGCCTTTGAAAATACATGACATTTAGAACAACATGAGATAAAGGCGTGTACTTTAGATACATATTGAGTCACCTCACTAGCTATGCATCACATTTTTGTGGAATACAGGGTGTGTAGTCCTTAAATGACCACTAGGGGTGTATAGTCTATACACATAAAGTCTCTATGGTATCTATACATGGTGTGAGTGAAGTAAAACACATGTCACATGGTTCTACCATTATTTCATGGAATGTACATGGTTTCATGCTGAATTATATGTCATGGAGATACATTGTGTGTGACCTAGGTTTGCATGACATGTAACATTTAAAATAAAACTTATTCCAAGTTTGAGTCAGAAGATTATTCCAACAACCGAAAAACCATACAAAAAAACAATCGTGATCACAATCGCAACACCATACAAACCAAACAATCAGAATTTTATATTTTACAAAGCATCCCTTATTCAATTTTGTTTGTTAATTTAGGGGTTATCAAATAAGTTTTATCATCCTGGGGTGTTCTTTCATAATTCAAGTATACGTAAATTACCAATTTATATATTCCAATGTTCAACAAGAACCAACCAACATTAAATTCATTTAGTGCGCAAACAAGGACCACCAACGTCCACGATTTTCAGCGGGGAATTTATCCCGTACATTTCACATTATAACCATTAATATCAAACAGTACAAACATGCGAACAAGAGTAAACCAATGAGTAACAGGAGAAAACTCACCGCAAAGATGTCGTTTGGCACACGGCAGAGGAGCGTTCGTTGCAGAGGAGAGATGCACAGTACATGAGATTTCCAACTGAAAATAAAACATAAAATAGGGGAAACACATGAGAATAAAATAATCTAAAACCGAGTACACCATTTACCACATCCCACAACCCCCAAAAGACAAGTCATGCAAATAAATTTAAATTTATTGATAGAAATCACTACCTGATCACTAATTTTTTTCCAAATCATAGGTGAAAACAAATCCAAATAGGAATCCAAAGGATCACATACCTCGAGAAAATAAATCCAACCATAATAGTGATCAAGCATAGAACAATGTGAACTAGATGGGAGGGAGTGACCCAAAATATCATAGGGATAAACATCTATCCAAGAGGATAATTTTGTAAAAAATATGAAGCCTCAAGAACTCTATGGATCCCAAAAAACCTTTTCTGTGACATTGAAACTACATGTAATACATTTACACGTCGTGTAATCCTCTTGACTAAAAAACAAGTCACTTTTTATTTAAAACATTATATTTTTTATTTAAATGATATGTAACCATGACAAAGTTTGTAAAATTGTCACATTGTGCATCCAATTAATGTTTCATTTTTGGAGGTCATTACATTTCATGTACTACATTTACACATCATTTAATTTCTCATAATATAGTAAAAATGTTGTCTTGTTTCTAAAAATTCCATAAATATCACTAAATTTACCAATACATGTGTCCTCCAAATCCTTTCTCAGCATTCCTCAACCAAAAAAAATCCAAAAAAATGTTAAAACTTACCTCACATAAAATGTAATGAGACCAACCAAGAAGTCTTAAAAACTATCATAGTTTTTCTAACATGAGAAATTACTATTTTACCCTTAAAACCACATAGGAATAGAATTTCAAATTTCTCTCGATTTTCTCAACCCATAACATTGTTGGTCAGCACAACCTCCCCCATAATGATTATCTTACATGAAAAGCCTTAGAGGTTAAACAATATCCATGATTTCACCTTAGATACCGTCAAATCAAATTCCACCTTGAATACCAAAAGTTCCCCCAACAATTCCAACATGATGTTCATTCATCTAGGACTATTTTTATTCTTCCCATCATGGGAATATCATTATAATCACCCCATAGAAGAAATAATGAACCCCCACAACCCGTGATCTATATAAAACTGAATGGAATGATTAGAAATTATTGAATTAGTATGAAAATAGTTTCCAATCCCAATTCTCAGATCATCATGAATGACATCCCACATGTTCAACAATCCACTTATATTGAGGATCACAGTCTTCAATGACCAATGGTGAACTCCTCCCTATATGGATTCCAAGACATTTATCCTCAACTACTCACCACCAATATCCTTTTCAATGAAGAGTGAATCCCCAAGAACCTCTCATTGGTCCTCATGAAACCTGAATGAAAAACTGTGATCAAACTCACATGAGTCAGACAGAAAAAAAAGGCTAAAACACACAATCAACCGACTATTCCCCTATAGCATGTTAGTCCCAACCAGATGGAGCACTTTAATTTCTCATCTTCAGAATTAATGCATATTCATCATTCCAAGATAAGACAGATGACTACACACCACCTAGGTATTGAACTAGAATCATGCATTACAAACCATACATTGATCATGTTTCCTGAAGTGAAACCAAAAATAGAAGAACCAACATAGAAAAGAATCTAAGCACACCCACCTTTTCGAAGGCATCAGAGGAAGAGGTGGAGGCAGCGGTGCCAGAGGCAGCGCCAGAGGTGGAGGAGGAGGTGGAAGAAGAGGCAGAGGCGGTGGTGGCAGTCGCGGTAGCGGGGGTGGAGGCGGCAGAGGCACCGGTGGTCGGGGCAGCGGGAGCGGGGGTGGAGGAGGCGGCGTCGACAGAGGAGGAGGGGGATGAGGATGAGGAAGGATGAGGAGGATGAGGATGAGGAGGACGAGGTCGCGGCGGCAAGGGGACTGGTTCAGCTTCCGAGAAAGCTTGATCGCGTGTGAGTAAGGATGGCCTGTTAGGTTTATTAAATAAAAACCAATGAAACCTTTATCAGCGCTTGTTAAAAGAGCTGATAAAGGTATGTTTTATCAGCACTAAAATAAAATCACGGATAAAACATTCATTTATCAGCGCTTTTAGATAGCGCTGATAAAGGGTAGCACTTCCCTTTCCATGTTTTGTGGTAGGGGGAATACAATGATTAGGATATACCCTTACACTCATGTAGCACGTTCAAAAAAATCCAATTGTGTGTGTGCACCATCTTAGCACAAATAATGTAATGTAATGATTATTTTCTTCTTAATGTACTTTCGCAAATCAAATATTTTAGAACAATTCTTCACATTCCTACCTAAAAGCTGGTAAGAACATCCTGGTGCAGACAGCTTGCACCCCACTCCCTGCTTGCAAGCCTCCCTGCTTGCGCACCACCTGCTTGTGTGCCTCACTGCTTTTGTGCCACCTGCTTGCGCACCACCATTGGATTATACACATCCCACTTCTTGAAATCACCTCCCTGGTTGTGCACCTCTGGTAACTTGCGCGGAAAAACTTGCTTGGAAAAACTTGCGCGGAAAAACTTGCGAGTAAAAACATGCGCGCCTTATAAATAACCCTCACCTTGCGTGACACTTCATCTTCTCTGGCGCCTTCTAATACTTGTGAGATCAGAGCTATAATTTTCTCTTAAGCATAGAGCATTAAAAAAATTAAGCGGCTAGTCGTCTATTTATAGGCATTTTGGTGACTTGCGCACCACATACACTTGTGTGCCGCTCCCGCACTTGTGCGCTGCTACTTGACTTGCACGCCAATATTTAACTTGCGCGCTACATTATTTCCTTCATCATATTTGGATGGGATGGTCTTGAAATATGACTTGCGTGCCACTTACACTTGTGCACCAATACTTGCACGCCAATACTAGCGCGCCAATACTTGCGCGCCAATACTTGACTTGCGCGCCAATCTTTAACTTGCGTGCCACTTTATTTCCTTTGTCAGGTTTTGATGGGATGATTTTGAAATATGACTTGCACTCCACTTACACTTTCACTCCAATACTTGCATGCCACTTCCTTTAATTTTCCAAAATCACTTCTTTACTCTCTCTACTTTTCGTATGGCTTGCATCACAAGTTCTCCAAACTTATGATATTTGTGAAATACAAATCATCAAAGCATCATCATAGATTACAAGTCCTTTACAAAGTGAATTGATTTCTATTCTATGATAATAAAAGACAATCACTTTATAAAAAAACCTTTTCTTACTTCCTTATCCATCCAAACTGGTAACAACACCAATGTCTAACTTCTAAAATTGGCAAGAAATTCATTATCCCTTCTTCAATCGACAAAAAATTAGTGAATTTGTGTCCTCTCTTTCCACATTACTCTGAGTTTATTATTTTGAAAGGATCCATGATGTATGTGATTGTATAATAACCTTATTGATATGTAATATTCTTGAGTCTCATTATAAACCTATGTATTGAACTGAAATCTGATTTAGGATACCTTGACATGTGATCTAGTTCTCTATGGGTACACCGCATGATTCAGTCTATGATACATGTTGAACTTTTGAATTCTTTCTCAATAGCCTTAAGGTAGGAATTTCATTAAAATTTTAGGCCCTTGTATTATCTTGTTTCTTTGGTTTCATATTATGATGGAATATGTTCTTTATCTTTCTTGGTGGTCCCTTTTTGTGGGTATGTGTGTAGCTCGTGAGACACGTATATGATACTTGATTCCATGATTATTATTATAGAATCTTTTTACCATGATTTATGATGATCATATGTTATTATATATTTCTAATATATTCTCATGATGATAGGAAATGATTTTTTCTATAAGAACTCTGTGATATGTGTGTTACCATGAATTTGGTGGTTTTTTCTTTGGTACTCATGATAGGTGGACCATCTTGTTATGATTACCCCTTATAGGGGGGAGTTCCCATGTCGTGCGGTGAAGATGATGGTGGACCATTACACAAGGTAAAATCATGGTAGGATTATGGCCCAACTGAAACTAGATTTCTTGAGGATTTCAAGTAATTCTCTATAACATGATGACTTGTGGATATAGAGTATTATATTTGAATTTATTCCTTGAGGATACCAAGTAACATGTTCACAATCTTTATGGCTGGTTTTGGTCACTCATAACATCATTCTGATTATCCTTTCATCATAGAGTCAAAGATGGTATGGTTGGGGATCATGGTGACTTGGTTAGCATGTGAATTCTTGGTATATGATTGATTATAATTTCTTTCAAACTTATCATTATCATTCCATACACATGTTGTATTTGTTCACTTTTTTTAAGGACACATTGGTGGTGTCCTACTAGGTTTTATTACTCACACCCTGCACAGGAATTCTAATGTATATGCATAATTCATGTATAGGGATCTAGGTAATGGAAAGGTGACAATGGATGATCGTTGGGAACTGGATCATGGAGTTGTTAGTAGATTGGTAAAGACTCTAGAGGATACCATAGGGTTTATTATTCATTTATCTGCTTTCACTTATACTTGGTTTGTCTTGCCACGCTAAAATCCTTATTTTCTTATCTGTGTGTTTAGTGTTCCATATACTTATTTTTAGAATTATAACTCTTATTATTATATTTTAAAATATTATTTTATGATTATTGTGTGTAGAGATGACATGATACTGAGGTTATGGTCTCTCCACTAATGGTGTTCAGACCCTCACTTCTTGTATGTAGGCTCTTTTGTATGGGGAGGCACGCATGATGTCTTGAAGCTCTATGGATCAGAATTGACGGTTAGTGTCAAGATTTACATTTTTTATAAAAAATTTTGTTCCCAATAAATGAATTATAGGTATATATAGGTGAATAACATTGAGTGTAAATGGGTACGGGTGTCCTCAACATGAAATTGTTTCATGGAAAATCATGAGATAATTTTGGCAGCATAACAGGTGTACGTAAAGGTTCATGGAAGGGTTTAATGAGAGTAAAAGGCGATATCTTGTTAATTGGGAATCATAATAATAGTAAAGGGATTTGTAAAAATTCATTACAACATGAAAAATTAAAATTTAAAGGCTTAATACAAATAAAGTACTTGAATAAAAGGAAGAGGAATAGAATCCCTTACCTTGAGAGGATGCTTCTAAAATCTTTAGAAGAGCTTATCAACAGAATTTTAACACCTTGGGATAGATTTAAATAGGTATAGGGAGAGTAAATTCATGATTATTGGGTTTTTAGTGAATATGAATGGGAGTTTGGGTGTGTATTTATTCCAAAAGAGAGGTATTCTTTATTAATTATATACTGAGGTTTTGGAATATGAGTGATTAAATAAACAAAACCACAAAACATACCACGGTTTCATCCAAAGGGGAGTGGTTTTCAATATTTTATTATTATAAGAACCTAAATACTTGAAATAATTTCATTCATATTGTGGAAGTGAGTCATGTTCAAAAATAATTATTTTTTAAAATCTTAAAATACAATATTGGTTTTTGGGGATTCATTATAGGTTTTTAAAATTAATAAAATAACATTAAAAACATTATTTAAAAGGGGAGATCTATTTTTGTTCATGGATTCCTTTTATAGTTTATATTACATAACTGTTTTGATATTATAGTGTTATAATACATACCTTATATTTACATTATATTTTATTTTTTACCCAAAAACCAATTGTCTCAGAAAATTATGAAAAATTCACCATTAGATAATTTGGGAAAACTGATTTCAAAAATGATATTTATTTTACCGAAATAATTTTCTAAATATGATAATTTTTACTTTTAAATAAAAAAAATATTTATTGAAAATTACCAGTTTTCATGAAATAAGATTTTTGACCCATTGAAAATTTACATGTGAATTTACTAAATCATATTATAATTTATATTTAAATTAATATTATTTAATAATAATATTTCATGAAAAAAAATTTACTTAAGAAACATATTGAATTTAACAAAAAAATGTTTTAATTGAGGATATATATTTTTGAAAAGTACAATTTTGATTTGACCATATCAAAATAAAATTTTTATCAATACCATTATGTAAAAATGTATATATATATATATATATAATATTGGAAAAATATAATAATGTTTTTATTAAAATGGAAAATATAAAAACCCATACTAATAGGGTCTAGATATGCAACCCTTATTACACCAATGTATACCCTAAGGGTAAGGTATGTGATAGTGGTACATTCTTAGGGTAGTTCGATGAACATAGTTTGTAAAGTGATCTATATAAGCTTGAACTTATCTCAAAAACAGTTTCAATCATGTTTCAGTTGTTGAATCTCATCTTGGGATTGGTCAATGTAAAATCTCAATGATGATATCCCCCATTAGAACTTGGATAAATGGGATTCATAGGGTACAATCCTACTAGTCTATTACATCACTCATTACTTTTGTGGAAATTAGATATTATAACTCTTAATATATATAACATTAATGGTCACTATATAATAGCTATAATTTTAATTGTTATAATTCCTAATGGTATATTAATTTTGATGGGATATTATATCTATATTTTATAATGGTATAAAATAAAAAATATAGTGCATGTATTTTCAATAATTACATTACTTAATAAATAATTTATTCATTCAGAATGGTATTTCAATTAAAAAATCTTGAGTCATTACATTATTCACTCCTTCAAAAATTTCTCCCTGAAAATTTCATTTTATAAACTAAAATGGATGAGGTTATTTTTATTTCATTGCCTCTTTTGGTTTCATTTTTTCCTCCATAAACATGTGTTTCTACAATAGGCCTTTGACCAGGTTGTTTTCTCATTTCATATAACATTATCTCTATGATCTAAGAACTTCATCGGCCACTTCTAGTATGAAAGATTGCTCTACAAAATTACCACATATGGATTTGGTATATGTGAGGGTTCTGGTATGTTCTTCCACAATAGTGATACACGGACCACATCATGTACTTGATATAGGTTAAGTTGGTGTTCTAGTTTATAGGCCATATCTATAATGAAATTAGGGGTATCAAAGGCACTAATGTATCTAGGACTAAGATTTCCATTCTTCTCAAACCTCGTGAAAATCTTCCATTGTGATATAAAAAGAAACACCTTATCTCTAATTTCATACTCTAGATCACATTTATGGTTGTCTTCTTTATTTTCTATTGACTTTTAAGTATTTTATATGACACTTAATAGTTTGAACTTTCTCTATCATCTCTTTGATAGTATTATGGTCCATCAGCTTCCTCCCTCCAACTTTATCCTAACATGTTGGAGTCGAACACCTTTTCCCATGAAAATCCTCATAAGGTTACATTTGAATTCTAAAAAAGAAAATATTGTTATATGAGAAGTCCACAAGGGGGAAGGTATTGATCCCAACATCCCCTGAAAAATATTGATGATGATCTCGGCATATACCGTATGGTTTTAATGGTTCTCTCAAACTGACCATCCACCTGAGGGTAATAAGAAGTTCTAAAACATTTATCTATATCCAATTATTATTGAACATTTCTCCAAAACCTTTAGGTAAACATAAAATATCGATCAAATACAAAGGAGAGTGGTACTCAATTCAATCTTTCCACTTATCTTAAGAATATATTAGTGATTTGGATAAGAGAGAGGTTTTCTATGATAGTAATGAAAAGCATTTAATTTCTATGGGAATAAATTACCACTGAAATAGATTTATTTCTTTTAGAAGTCATGTGGAGTCCTATGATGAAATACATGGTTATGTTTCACATTTATATACTTTTATGGGAATGTTTTGTGTCATACTATTAGAATTTCATCATTCATCCTTAACATGTTGGCATACCTAGAATTTAGATACAAATTCTGTAATATCCATCTTTATTTTACCCCATTATAAGTTTTCTTTTAAGATATCTATACATATTGGTGATTATTATATGAAGAGATAAGTATGAGTAATGAAAATCACCTAGAAGTTCCCTCATTGGTTCTACTTTTGATGGGACACATATCCAGGTTCCAATCCTTATAACTCCATATTTAGAAAATTTGAACTCTAGAATATTTGATACCATTTATTAGCTATTTATCATTTTTCTGTACCTCCTTGATCCTCTTAAGAATTGATGGTTGAGTAGTTATTTGAGAAAGGTAGTATGAGGTTACTTTTATAATTTTAATTTCCATCCTTTTTATGTCCAATATTATGGATTCCATTTTAATCCTCATCATAGATAGGGTTTTGGGATCCTTTTTACTCAGATCATCTTCCACTTTATTCCCCTTCCCCTAATGGTAATGGATTGAACAGTAATAATCCTTGATTATATTTAACCACCTTTGTTATCATATATTGATCTCCTTTTGTGTGGATATATACTTCAGTGTTTTATGGTCCACAAATATGTCACACTTTTCTCCATAAAGAGAATGTCTCCAAATAATCAATTTAAGTATCTCTACATAAAATTAAAAAACATGTGTTGGGTATTTATTCTCATAGATATTTAATTTAAAAGGGTAATTAGCTATCACTTTTTCATTTTTCATGAGTATACAACCCAACCAGTTTTAAAATGCATCATTATGGATCATAAATCCTTACCCACTAGTAGGTAATGTGAGCACAAGTGAAATTATTACCCTCTTCTTTAAATCTTTATATATCTCCTCACAACATCAGTCCAGAAAAATATCACTCCCTTCCAATTTATCTTGGTTTTTTGTCATTAAAATTGTGATAAGCTTCTCAAAAATTGATGATGGTACACAAATAATCCAACGTAACTACAGATCTTTTTCATTAATTTTGGCATCTTCCACCATTTCCTTTGTCTTTGAAGGATCCATATATATCCATTTTCTATTGATAAAATGCCCCAGGGATGTTATGTGTTACATCCAAACCTCGCATTTACAATACTTTACATATAAATTCTCCTTTTATAACATCTTCGGTATAACATTCGAATTATCTAAAAGTTCCTCCTTGATTTTGGAGTTGATAAGAATATCATAAATATAGAATACCCCAAATATTTTGTGGTAATCCCTAAATACTCTATTCATTAACAATGTAAATATTGTTAGAGAATCAATGAGTCTAAATAGAATCACTGTTAACTCATAGTACTTATAACTTTTATGAATTGTATTATTAGGGATATCCTACTTATTCACCTTTACATGATAATATCCTTACTGATGATCTAACTTAAATAAGTACTGGGCTCCACGCACCTGATCAAAAAATTCATTAATCCATGATAGAGAATACTTTTTCTTTATCATCATATTTTTTAGCTCATGATAATTAATGCAAAGGTGCATTGACTCAACCTTTTTCTTGATGAAAAGTATCGATTCTATAACAACATACACTTTTCATACATAGATATTACATCTTATTAGATGAATATTCATTACATAACATAAATCTCCATGCTAAAATAGTATTGGTATAATATATTTGAAAACGTGGAAGTTTAAATAATTGATTCATAAATGAACTACATCATCTCTGACTAAGTTCTGTATAACTAGAAACCTTCTAAGGAATATCATACATAATACCTTTCTACATAACCTAGGGAAAGTAAACAAAATAAATGGTTAGCTCTAACAATTAGTAAAGTTAAACAAGGGATAAATCTACATAACATGAGAATAAGGGTATGAGAACATGAGATTAACATTTTAAAACCATACCAAGAATATCATAGTTCATAAATTTGAGTCATGGAATAAACCTTAGCATCTCATAATACATGAATCATAAAGGAATCAAATCAAATAATTCATGAGAGTATAATATTGGAAGAAAACCTATATTTTTGGAGTACACATAAACATAGAAAATATTATGTCAAGGCTACCAACCAAGACATTCATGACATGTTATTATTGGGATAATCAATCATGTACCTACTTTGATCTTGGGATAACTTCCCATGTAATCTATTTTAGTCTTGGGATAACCTCTTGTGTACCCTATTTTTTTGATATTTGGATAACCTACGATGTATCATCTTTTTTAGTCTTGGGATAACCTTTTGTGTACCCATTGAGATAATAGAACATTAATTTTTACCTAATGAATTGGAGGGTTATATAACTCTAGGACCACCCAACACATAATAAAAATCATACATATATATGACAAAAAATCATCCATTATCTCATAACCCGTGAAAAGGAATGGTGTTTTATAAAAATTCAATAATAACATAAACTATAGGAAAAAATAGGTTTCATAAACATTTTTCATAATAACAATAAACCATATAGAGAAAGGATAATTATTATATAATTATATTATATCCCTAGTAAATCATAAGAATTTTTTTTTGTTATTGTTCAAGAATAGAGATACCAATAAAATACCATTAAAACATTCTTGAAGAAAACACCATTTCCATTTTGAAAATAACATTTAAAATTTTAAAAAAATAAAATTATTTAAGATTTTTTTAAATAACCATGTGAACATGTAATGTATGCTTTAAATCATAGATTAGTCATAAAATTAAGAAATATTGTTCATATTTTACTAGTTAAAACAAACACCCCTTTAATATTTTATATAAAAATTAAAAAGTACCTAATTCAGAAAACAAAAAGAAGATTCCATTAAAACCATTTTTAAAAAATAAAAAATGTCTAAAAAATACTTTAAACTATCTTTGGATAATTTTAAAAATATTATTTAAAATATTTTTAAAAAACATGGATATGGAAGAGAAAGGATTTTCGAGTGAAGAGAAAAATAAAGTCAATTTTCATTAAAACAAATTGGACTCTGTAGTACATAAAGGGAAGAAAATTAAAGAAAAAAATTAATTTAAAAAAATAATAGAAGGAGAAGAAAATTCAAGGGATGATTAATATTTAGATCATAATATTTCATCATCAGATCTTAACCATAAACAATCTCGATAAATAATGAGACTGTAACATAAAACTCTTACCTCTTTGATAACTTTTGAATCAAAACATCATGAAAGATAGAAACATATATGGATAAAAATATCCTCATAATTTTCATGGGGATAATAATAAAATAAATTCATGGTAAGAATAAATGTCACATAAAAGAAACATATGGTGAATATGGAATGTGTGTCACATAAAAAAAAGTGGGACAAAAATCCATTACCTCATGCCCAACTTACTTCGTACGTGTTTGAACCTCCTGTATAATAAATATAGGTTTATTATACATATATTATAAAAACATACTCATATATCATACCATATATTATTTAATTATAAATTTTTATAACCAATTTATTAATAATTCTTAATTGAAATCATTGTTCTGTGTGATAATTGCTTTATTTTTCATGTATGTTTTGGTTTGGTAGTTTTATTCCTTATAATTTGATCCTGGTGACATAATTTAAAGAATTTTATTAATGATATAATTATAATTTATATTCATTATATGCATATTTTTATAAATCCAAAAAAAATAGAGATATAAAATGAATTAGACTGTTTATAGAAACTATAGGTCGTACGTATGCATGAACGTTGTTTTAATTTTTCAATGAATAGAAATAAAAGAAAGTTAAATATTAATTAACCTTTATAGAATCATTTTTATATAATATATATTCATTAAATTTATCCTTATTACCATCTATGTCAAAATAAAATGAAACATGTATCACACCTCTTTGTGGATGATTAGTCTACACATACACACGAGTACCGCTATCATTTTCCAATGGATTTGAATGTAAGAAGGTATATGTGATATTTTAATTATAGGAGTATAATTATGTCATAAATATCATATATATAATTAAATCCATTATTATATACATCTGTGATAGGTGGTGATTGGAAACAAATTGCAATGGTTCATGAGGCGGTAGTCCGTCGTACACACGATCGACGGTTTTGTCTCCCATTTGATGGAAGAGGAGAAGGATGAAGATTATTTCACTAACTTAATAACGTATAAGTATATGAAATATATTAGTTTCATAATTTCACCTCATTTTAATAATATTTTTACAATATAGAATAAGAATCAAAACAAAAAATCTCAGTCAACAATAATACCTCTTCTTTAGACAATCTCTATAAGTTTGTACAAAAATCCTTACTATGAGGGTCTTATAATATGAAAAAGTAATATAGGTTGTTGTGAGGTATTTAATTAAGTTATTTTGGAATATATTTTCTAAAACATGTATTTTATGTGTGAATAAGAGATGAGAGGGAGTGCCCTTTTATAATTGAGGTGAGTGGAACACTTTTAATTTTTCCATGTTTTACAATGATGCCATGTCACATTCTTGGAAACTAGGCACAAAAAAGTATCATTCACAAGAATTGGTGATAATATATAAATATATTCATAAAAAATAAATTATATAAGTTTTTATGTCGTTTTAACCCTTATATTTTTAGTTTAACCCCCGGTAAAACTATTTTAACCTTAACCACGGTAACCGTTTTTTTTTACCATTTTTACTATTCATTATGAATGATAATTAAGTTGAAATTATTAAATAATTTTAATTATTATGATTCCAAATGTGGAATATATTTTACCAAATTCAATTCATAAAATAAGAATAATTTAATTTAAAATTAAACCCATAGATGCGATGAAAATGAGGTTTTCTGAAGAAAAAGTTTTCATAAGTGTAAAATGTTTTTATATAAAAATTCGACATGAAATATGTTAAAATGAGATAAATTTGTTTATAATTATATAATTTAAATAATTTTACTTTTAGAAAATTTTAAAACAAAATAAAATTTTGTAAATTATTTAAATAAAAAGGCAGTTTTAAAAAAATTAGTATTTTCACTATTCATGCAAAAATTAATTTCTTCATAAAATTATAAAAAATTCACACTAAGATAAATTTTTTATGATTATTAAAAAAATAAATTAAGTTTTCCAAATTAAATTTTCAAAAATTTAAAAAAAAATATTATTATTATTTGTTCAAAAAAATCAATTTTTGGGAAAAAATGTATTTCCAAAGCATATAATGAATTTTCCAAAAATTAAGTACTTATATATCAATGTATTTTATTTATATTAAACCTTAATACTTAACTTTTTTTTAAAATATCATATTCATACTTCCAAATTTAATTAATACGTTATAAATATCATGTTTAAATAAAAATATTTTTAATAGTATAGTGTGGTTCATTGCAACTCAATTGTGCATGTAACTTAAGTTGTCAAAGAAAGTATATTTATTTAAAATAATAATAAAATATCAATTTGTTACATTAAACCCCATTAAAATAAATTTATTCCTCAAAATTGTATTACTCTAGTACATGAAATTTCGTATACTTATACTTCATCGTATCCTCATGTTCCCATGTAGATTTCTCAAATTAGTGGGTTTTACAAAATACATTGACAAGGTGAGAGGTATTGTTTCCTAGAACATTATATATATGATATAAAATCTCCATAGATTATTCCTCATAATAAATATATTTCTTCAGTGGTAAGACCTCTAAATTTAGTACATGTGAAGGGTCGGGTATTTATTTCCTTAGGAGATATACATTGAAAACATAATGGAGATGAGAGAGGTTAGGTAGAAGTGTCAAGCAGTAAGAAAATGTCCCTACACAATGTTGAATTTTGAAAAGTACAATATAAATAGGGATCATTATTCCTTTATTTCTAAATATCACAATATTATTCCATGGATAAATTCATAAAAAAACTTTATCACTATCTTTGAACTCCATATCTCACTGATGATTGTCACCATAACTTTTATGTTGACATTGTGCTACCTTTATGTGTTGTTGAATGGATATATCCTTCTATTCTATTTCTTCATATAGATCAGGTCCAAATAGATTTCTTTCTCTAACATCTTACTAGAATTTTGTATTTCTATACTTATTTCCATATAGGGATTCATAAGTATTCATCTGAATGCTCCATTGAAAGTTATTGTTGTAAGAAAACTCGACTAGAGGAAGCTATTGATCCCAACCACCTTTGAAATTCATAGAAAAAGATCTCATCATATATTATATGGTTTTAATTTTTCTCTTATACTAAATATATTTATGAGTATAATAAGTTGTGATGAAACTAAACTTTGTATCAAGATCCTATTGAATACTTTTATAAAACATATATGTAAAACTCAAATCCTAATCAGATAAAATATAATGTGGTATTCCATAAAACCTTACCACTTCTTTAATATATATCTAAAAAATATGATCTATATATAATTATTATCTAATGTAAATTAATTGTAAAGACTTTATAAGGTGATCGACTACAACCCAGATAACATTATAGCCTTTATATGTTTTACAGAGTCTGGTGAAAAAATTCATGGAGATGTTTTCTCATTTAAATTATGGTATGGGTAATGGTTGTAACATCGCCTTATAATTTTTTCTCTCAACATTAACCTTCTAAAAAACCATGCACCAAGATATAGACTCTGAAATATCTCTCTTCAGTTCATCCAACCAAAAATACTCTTTCATATCCCTATACATCATTGTACTTTTAAGATGAATAGATAATGAAAAATTGTGAGCTTCCTATAATATATCCATCTTCAAATATGGTATACATGGAAAACATACATGTTTTCTTAACCTTATCATTCCATCATAATATGGGCTAAACTCATGAATATTTATGACCTTATTTTATTGTTCTACATCTTCCTTTTACGCCATTTTAATCTTTACTAATATAGATGGTTGAAAAAAATTTGAGAAAGGTAATATTTTTCCCCTTCTTTCAAAATTTCCATATTTATCCTTTAAAACCCCATGAAAATTAGATCTTTTTTATCCTCATCATAGATAATATAGCATGATCCCTTTCACTCAAAGAATCATCAACCGTGTTTTCTTTCTCACTGTGGTAATGTAATGAGAAGTCACAATCTTCAATAAATTTCAACCATCTTCTATGTTGCGAATTCAACTCCTTATGTGTAAATATATAATTACAACTTATATGATCAATATATATAGAACACATTTCTCCAAAAATATAATTCCTCTATATTTTTAATTAAAAAATTGTGGAAGAAAACTCCAAATCATGAGTTGGGAAATTTTTCTTTGTAACCATCAATTTTCATGAGGCATCAGCTATCACCATATCATTATACATGAGAACACGTCCTTTTACCTACTTTGACACATCACTATATATTACAAACCCTTATCCACAATATGGTAATGTAATAATAGGTTAACTGACTAACCTTCACCTTAGTTCCTTGAAATTTTCTTCACATTCATTTGACCAAAGGAACTTGGATCTGTTCCAAGTTAACTTATTGAGTGGATTGGATATCCATGAGTAATTTTCCATAAAGATTCTATAATATCCCTCTAGAATAATAAAACTATAGATCTCCATCATGGTTCTTAGTCAGGGAAAATATTAATTAACTTCAGTATTTGATATATCTATAGATATACCCGCTCTTTAGATTATATGACCAAAAAATGAAACTTCTCGTAACCCAAATTCACAATTGTTAAATTTTTCGTACAACTTGTCCTTCCCCAAGGAATTCTGCACAATTATCAAGTGATCTTCATGATGTTAATTTATCATTAAATATATAAGAAATTTTTCTATAAATACTGCCACAAATTATCAAGGTAATATCTAAAGAAACTACTTATTAAATATATGAAGATAGCAGTGGAATTAGTAAGACCAAATTTCTTAAAAGTATATTCACTCTGTCCATACCATGCATAGAATGTTTTCTTAGTTATACCCTATTTATTAACCCTAAATTATTGATATTGAGAATAATGATAAATGTGGGAAAAGTATTTATATATACATAGTTGATCAAAAAAGTCATAAATATGGGTAGAGGTTACTGGTTCTTGATTGTGATCTTGTTTAGTTCCTAATAATCACTGTAGAGTCACATGGATAAATATTTATTCTTAATGAAAAAATAAGTTCAACCCAAAGTGAAAAACATGGTCATGTATATACCTTTTCATGATTCTTCTGGAGTTTCTTCTTCAATTCTTGCAACTCGGTCAAGGACATTCTATAGGGATTCATTCAAATAGTTGTGTCCCCATGTATGAGTTCTGTTGAGAACTCAACTTCACGATTTGACGGAGGACTAGGTAACTCCTCTAGAAAGTCATTAATAAACTTTTGAAGATAGGAAAATATTTGATGTTGAGTTTCTCTACAACCAATTGAGATAAACACCCATTTTGAATAATAATCAAGATCCATAAAATGGAAATTATTTCCATCATAATTTCACATTTATTATCGCATTGACAGAATATCATAAGTTAGTTTGGAAAATAAAACATGAATTTCTTTAATCAGAAATTGATGTTGGATTTATGTAGAGAAATCCAGTCCATTGTTAATATGGCATAAAATTCAACCAGAGGGAGAATAAAAAGATTTTTTGGAAGAAGATAACTACAAACATTAACCAAATAAGAATCATAGACATTATATGTGAATATCATGACATTAGGGATTTTCACTTATAATTCAATATTTAATCATTGTGGTAGAATTTTGATTCCATTATAAAATTATTTAGATTCATAAGTGTGGGGGATCAAAATTTAAATAATACATTATAAGTTCAAGAATGTATAATAAGTTTACCTTTGACCATGTCGTTTTTGTAACATCTCAATGTTTTTATGAAATATATTCTTTAAATAATTTTTGTTCTTTAGTAGATTTTTTTTAAGGCAATCATGATTTTAAATGAAAAATGATATTCCCTTATTATAAAATTAACATTATAGCCTAGTTTTTAGGTAAGCGGGAATAATTATAACTAACTAATAGAAATACATTGTAAATTCTTTGGCTATCAATTATTTATGAAAAATATAAATCAATTAGATATTTTTATTTATTAGTGAATTAATTTTGGTAATGAAATAAATGTGATATATATATATATATATCTCTATGTGTGTGTGTGTGTTATATACTTACTAAAATATTTTTTATATTCATCCAATGGATATTTTAGTCATAGGGTTAGAATAAAACCATATTTGATTTATAAAAACCTATTTTTTAAAGTTTAATTTTACACCATTTAATAGAGAACCCATTTTAAATTAATATTTTGAAAAATTAATACTTTTTATATAACAAAATAAAAAATTTATTTTCAAGAGGCATATAAAAATTTAATTTGGATGAATTTCTGATATTTTTTTATAACTTTCATGTTTTGATAAATAATAAAAACACGATAAATTTTAATTGAAATAATTTATATAGTTAAATTATATCATTGAATTGTTTAAAAGTATAAATAGAATATATTATTACCATTTATTATAATGTAGGTCATTGTAATTAATTTTAAATTAAATTCGTATGTAAGAACATTTAAATCTTTTTCAATATTATAACTTTTAGAACCTATTTTCTCATTTCAACAATGGGATTATTTGTAAATTAATTATTTAAACTTATGTATTTTGAATTCAAAAAAATGGATTCCATATTTGGAATCAATATGTCCAAATTATGTTAATAGGATACTTTTATTTTTGGGAATTATGAATAGTAACTTTGGTAATTAATCTAGTTACCATGGTTAAAGGTAAATTGGGTAATTAAAGTTAAAAATAATATTATAAAATTACCTTAACAAATATAAAAATACTATTGGATGACTAAATTTGACCGTTATCATTTATTTTTCGAAATTTAATAACTTAATGGCCACGTACCTTTGAATATGACATGAATATAATAAAAACAAATAAATGTGACAAAATGTCACAATATCATTTTATATAAGTATATTAATTTTAATATATAGATAACTAAGAGATAATATCAACTATAGATAGTCTCTAGAAATATAAAAAAATTATCCACATCATAAAAACTTATTTGTAATATTTAGAGATTAAATAATTACCATTAATTATGACACAATAGTGATGTGGGCCTGAATGGCCCGAAGGCCTTCATTTTTATTGATTTTTGATAACCCCCCTTTCATGGGATGAGGGGGAACCCTTACAAGGCTCGTAGGCTCAGAGATTACATGGCCCATAGGCTTAGGAGATTACATGACCAGAAGGTCTTAGGGATTAATGTTCTCCATGAATTTTATAGGTGAATATGATATTTTTGTAGTGTATTAAATATTTTTTTAATTTTTCTTCTGTGTGGATTTTATTTAAACTCAAATAAATGGATAGTGTCAAAATTGACACTATTGATATTTTATAAAGATATATTTTTATTAAATGATTTAAAAATCATAAAAACATTTACAAATTACCAAGTGGTAATTATAAGGTCTAAAAATTTATAAAATATCCATTTATGGTCGATTAACATCATATAATTAAATATTTATAACCATTAAACATTTAGAATGTTATTACCACAATTAAAATTAAATAGAATAACTAAGTGTCAATTAAAAAGATATAGTTTAAATTGACAAAATAAATTGTCCATAATTTATTGGTTGATTATATTACAACCCTGTCTCATATCATCCCCGAAATTGGGAAATTTTGGAGGTTTTTTTGTAGGATTTTATTTTATTATAAATTATTATTTATAGAGTTTCTAGAAGTTCCCCTCACCTCAATTATAAAAGGGCATATCCTCCCTCACCTATTTAGTTCATTTTTAGCCTTCAAGTTCACAAATATAATGAAATTTTTCCTTCACAAATCCCCTATTTTCAATTTAGAGGTTCTTTTCTTCTTCAAATACCAACTCTTATATTCTAAGATGATATTTAGAGGAAGCACGTTGATGAGGAGGTAATCTCTTCCTCCAATACTTTCAAACTTTTTTCTTATTATACTTGCTCTTAATTAGTTGTTTAATTATAAATTAATAACATAATTATCACTCATATACTAATATGTTATTATAAATATGAAACAACCATATTTCACCTTCTATCCATATTATGAAAAATGAAATCATCATGTGTGCGTATGTACAGCTTACCATCTCCATGATGTGGTGTAATCTATTTTTCACCATAAACTTACTTGTATGGGTATAATGATGGAAATAATAACTATATATGATTATTATAACATGTTAATAATTTGGAAATAGTATACACCATCCAATTCAATATCATTCAACAATTTTTTGAATGATATCATCGCTCATGCGTACATACGACCTACCATATCCACGATGCAATGTGATTTATTCAACATGATCTTCATTAAACCATGATTATATGAATTAATTTAATGAATAAATATGATATATATAATACAGAAATAATTATTTAAATTATTTTACTATAACCTAAGAAGTGTAACTTGAACTTACCAAAAATATCTTGCATAAGAACATAAAGCAGTTAATATCTGAATAACGAGTGACAATGAAATGTTACTAAAAAGTAGATGGTAATATAATCATATATGATATGATAAAAATTATTATGATTCTGGAATAAGTCAATAAAATTATTTAAATTTTTATATAGGATTTTCGGATACATATGAAAGATATCAGACCTAAGGTAAGAGATGATTTTATAATCTCATTTTTATCTGAGATTGTTTATACATAAGTATTTACTGGGGTATATTTATCAACCACATCCATTTCTCATAATTATGTAATATTATTTCTATTCCTATACATTTTTTTAAAGTTAATTTTACCCTTTGGTTAGTTTTTATTAAATGTTATTAAAGTAATCCTTTGTCGTTATTCGATTAGAGGTACTTTTTGACATTTCCAAACAAAGTATGAGTAGAATTTTTTTTAACTTATACAGCATTAATGGAATTTTATTGTTTCATGAAATCTTATTTCCATGAATATTCCTCTATATTATTTAAATATTATTTTCAACTAAATTTTTTTATTATAAAATTATGCGGCATTTTTAGAAAAGAAAACGATTTCGACAAAAAAAAGGATATTTTCCTCATGAATTAATTTTAAGTGTTTTATAAAAATTATTTTCCATATAATATGACACAGGTTTACGTTTCTATCCCTATTATAACTTTTATGTTATTGTGTTTATGATGGAAATATTTTTATCAAACCCATTTTTCTAAATAGATTATGATGGAATGATGTTTAAGAAACCCATTTTAATTTTTGGGTTATTCTATGATAAATGATTTATGTTTTTATGGACCATGTAAGATTGGTGTCATTATGAGAAGGGTGGGACCTATATCTACCTCCAATTAATTGGTTATAGATGTATATCTCATGATATAGACATGAATAAAATGGAAAGTAAATTTGGTTCTGTAATATAGGGATGGAATGAGGAGTGAAATCGGTACAGTAATGGACTTTGTCCATTATGATGGTCTAGGAAATGAGCCTTGACTAATATGAAATTATCTGCTATGATTATGTGTGTAAGACATCAAATTTCATGTCTTATGTTATGACTTCGGGGATTACATTTCACTTTTTTGATTTATCCCATGACCTGATATTCTGATCTTTTATATGTAGTATAATATTTTCAAATGTTATGCTCTTATAATATGATTGATTTCTCCCTTATTTAACCTTACTGAGCATTTGAGCTCACCCATTCATATGTTTTTTCCCCAGATCATAAATAAGGGTATTAAGTATGATATGTTAAAAAAGAGTCCAATTTTAAAGAAATAAGCCGGAGACAATGTACATGTTTTATGAACCAGTTTTTTATGTTTCCTAGTTTCTAAAGACACTAAACCTATACGGTCCTGGTGTGGTCTTTGTTATGATATGTAATAAATATTCCTCAGTATTGAAGTAATGTCTACATGTAAATTATGGGTTGTTATAGTTATTGTACCCCTCATTATAAATAGTGATATCATGATATTTACCAATTTCTCTTAGCTTAAGAGGTTATTGATGTCGATCATCATCATTAACAATTGGATTTTATTATTGTTTAAGGAAATTCCCATACTCATTCCATTGGAAACAATAGAGTGTGGGTGGTGTATTTTAGGGATATTTCTCTATATTCTTATCATTAGCTAAATTATTTCCATCACTTCAACATTAATCCACTTGACTACCGTCCTTTCCACACCTAAAACATTTACTAGTCCCATTTAGATAGATTCCTCTATGTTTCCTTCAAAACATAAACCATTAATGAAATATAATCTTCTTATCTCTATGGTTTTTAGAGTTTCTTTTCAATTATAACTTATTTTTAATAAAAACCATGAGATTTATGGGTAACTCGAATATTTATGTCCACTTTGATTGAAAAACTAATTATTTATTCATAGCTTTTAAATTCCCTTGTGTACAACACCCTTTAGAGATTTGGTTTTAAGACAATGAAAAATCGATCAACCTTACTTTCATGTTGGATGATAACACTAGAAGGGTACCTAAAAAATCTCATAAAATTTGAATCATAAGTACAAATGGGTTCATCAACCATCTTATTTAGCTCAAGTAATTCTTTATCTATTTTCATATGATGAATACAAGAAAATTACTTATTGAGAAATAAGTTATTAATCTCATCCAACTCCATGGATTTTATTTCTTCATGTTTCATCATATTTTTAATAAGATTTTGTCATTAATTTACTTATCCTTACAAATGATAGACTATAAAAATGAATTTTTCATAGTCTAAACATTGTAGAATTGAAAATATATTTTCAATGGTACTGATCCATTTCTCAAAAACTATTGGATCAGTATAAACACTGAAATAATGTGGATTTTTCTTCATGAAGGACTCAACAGAATATTGTTTCATTCTTTTCTTATTTATAGGTTCAGAATGATTTATAGATTGAGAAATTTTTATGATAATATCAATGAGATTTTTTATTCTAGATCCCAAAACATTTGGTTTCTCAGGAATGAGATCATTTCATTTTCTCTCACATTAATCATTAACAAGAATAATTATAGTTCCATCTATGGAATAAAACCAAAAAACAAAGTGTGATCAATAAAAATCAGTGGGAAACCACATAATCATGAAATATCATTTTTAGGATAGATAAGTTATTAAACCTTCCTTTAAATCTATTACACTTTAGTTTTATCCATTTTCATTCATGGTAATCATATATTCAAATCCATCATGATGATTTGTAAAGAGTTTGTGAATTCCAAAAACATATCCCCCGAGTGAGTAAAACCATGTGTGCATCAATCCTAATTATCATGAAACAGGTGATAATTGATTCAAAGCACAATTTTCCCTCTCCAATGTTATTATCCCTAGGTAAAACTATGTTATAGACACATTCACTTTTTGTATCTAGACAAAGATATAATTTCTTGGAATCCACTCTCTTTATCCTTCACAAAAATACTATGAAAATTTATTATAATTTGACTAAACCCTATGGTTATAACTAAAGTTTTATCATCCTTATTTCCAAAGGTTAACAAAACCATTATTTTTTACTAACAATATTGATTTCTACTTATTACTATTAGGTTATAATTGATACTTATCATATTACTCCATTCCCAACTACACATCCTAGGAGAGACTCTTACCACAATCCATAGTTGCATCCCTTTCCACATGAAGCCCTTGGGAGGAGATCCATGATTAACCAAATGATCACACATGAGAGTTCCCAAGGATCGAATTCCTTCCTTTTATATTATACCAATTGTAATGATTAACACATTTAATCTATAGATATTACATCTTTTTGGACAAATATTTGTTATATAACATAACGATCCATGCCAAAATTATATAGGTCTAGTATCTTTGGAAAATTGGACATGTAAACAAATGGTTCATAAATAAAGTACATCATATCCCACTAAGTTCTTCATAACTATAACCCTTCTTAGTTATATCATAAAAAATGTCTTTCTTCATAACCTGGGGAAAGGAAACATAAGAAATGGTGATCTTAGTTGCACAGTAAGGGAAAACAAGGGATATATCAACATAACATGAGCATAATGGTATGATAACATGAGAATAACATTTGAAAACCATACCCTTCATATCATGGATAATAAACTTGAGTCATGGAACAAATATTATCAACTTATAAGACATGAATCATAAAGGAATCAAAGAACATAATCCATGATAGAATAACATTGGATAAAGACATATATTTGTGGCATAAAAAATCATAGAAAATATTATTTCAAGGTTAACCGCTAAGATATTCATAACATTTTAGGCTGGGGATAACCACCCATGTACGTACTTCAGGCTTGGTATAAAATCTTGTGTGCCCTATTTTGGTATAAGGATAACCTCTCATGTACCCTCTTTTTCATTGTTTGGATAACCTCTCATGTTCCCTATTTTTTTGGTCTTGTGATAACCTCTTATGTACCCTTTGAGATCATAGAACATTAATGTTTACCCAATTTATTGGAGGGATGTATAATTTTGGGACCACCTGTTACGTAATTAAAATTATACTTATGTATTCCATAGAATCATTGACATATCATAAACCAGGAAAAGTAAATGGGTTTCATAAACATTTCATCATAGCATAACTCATGTTAAAGAAATGGGTTTCATAAAAAAAATTCATCATAATCACAAACCATCAAAATAAAGGATAAGGATGGTATAATTATATCGTATCCCTAGTAAATCATAAGAAATATATGAATTTGTTTTAATTAATCAATAAATATACCATAAAAATATTATTTAAACATTATTAAGGAACGCATCCTTTCTATTTTGAATATCAATTTTTTAAATCTAAAAATTCACCAATATTCAAGAAAATATTTTCTTTTCAAATAACATTGGGAAATTTTAATGGAATATTTTAATCATTTAATTTCATTAATGGTGGGATATATCATTCATGTTATACACATTAAAAAGATATTCCTTTCATATTTTCAGTTAAAATTAAAAAATTCATCTTTTTGAAAATGATAGGAATATTCCATTAAAACCATTTTTAAAAATGTAAATAATGATTAAAAACGATTTTATACAATCTTCAAATATTTTAAAAAAAAACTTTAAATTTTTTTTAAAAAACATGGACATGGTAGAGAAAGGATTTTCAACCAAAGTTGGTTTACATTAAAAACATTATTTTGAAATTTTGAGTGCATAAAGAGATTAAAATTAAAGGAAAAAATATAATTTAAAGAAATAACGAGAGGATAAAAAATTCATGGAATTATTGAGATATAGACCATAATATTTCATCATCAGATATTAACCATAAAAAAATCAATAAACAGTCTGATTATAACATAAAACCCTTACCACTTTGGAAATATAAAAATAAGAACCCCATGAAAGATAGAAGAATAGATGGATATGAATATATCTATAATTTTTTTTATAATAATAATAAAATTAATCTATGGTAATAATAAACACCAAATAAAATAAAAATGTGGTGAAAGTAGAATGTTTCTCATGGTAAATAAAAGTGAGACAAAATATCTTACCTCGGGTCAAACTTCATTCATACATGTTTGAACCTAGTGTATAATAATTATAGGTTTATTATACATATATTATAAAATATTAATATTATATATAATACCCTATATTATTTACTTATAACATTTTATCACCTGTTTAGTAACAATTATTTATTAAAATAGTTATTCTAGGTGATAACTCCTTCATTTTTTTAGGTATGTTTTGGTTCAGTAGTTTTGGTCCTTGTACATTGATCATGGATACATCATCTCCATAGTTATATTCATGATATAAATATAATAAATATTCATTATATACATATTTATATTCATCTATAGAAGTAGAAATTGAAAATATGATTACAACGTTAATGAGGATGGTAGGTCATACATATGGGTGAAGGTTGTTTTCATTTTTTGATAGATAGAACAAAATAAAGGTAAATATTAATTCACCTTTAAATAATATTTTTTATATAATATGTAGAATATAAATTTACTAATTTTTTCCTTATTATCATCCATGAAAATATAAATCAAAAAATGAATCACATCGCTTCGACGAGGAGGTAGTCCACACGTATGCACGAGCGACGTTATAATTTTTTAATGGATTTGAAGGATAGATTTTAAAGGTGATATTATAATTCCAGTAGTAAAATTATGTCATGAATATAGTATATAAACTTTAAATACATCATTATATCCATCCATGATAGGTGGTAATGGAAATTTAATTACATCGGTTTGTGAAACGGTAGTATGTGGTGCACAAGATCGATGATTTTATTTTCCCTTTGATGGGAGAGGATATGGATAAAGATTATTCCTTTAGAATAATTAAATATAAATATATTTAAGACACTTTTTTTAATATTTTATCATATTTTAATTATTTTTAAGACGAAATAAAACAAAAATGCATGGTTAAGAAGGAAACCTCTTCTTCGGACAACCACTTTATGGTTTCACCATAATCCTTCCTCGGTTGGTTTTATAATAAAAAAAATAATCCAGGTTATGGAAAGGTATATAAAGAATATATTTTGGTATTTATTTTCTAAAACAACTGGATTTTTAAGTGTTAAGTGAAGAGGATAGGGTTCCCTTTTATGATTGACGTGAGGGGCACACTAGTAATTTTTCAATGTTTTACAATAATTAAATGTCACTTTATTGGAAAAAGGGATCCAAAATGGATAATTATATAAACATATATGAAATAATGTCTACATATTTACATAAAATTTTATTTATACAATTTTTTTGGACATTTTAACCCATATCTGTTTATTTTATCCCCTAGTAAACCCTTTTTAACCTTAACTGTTGTTACAGATTTTGTTACTATTTTTAATATTCACTATAAAAAATTTAAGTTAACCCTATTAAATAATATTATTTATTGTTATTCCAAATATGGAGAAAATTTTCCCAAATTAAATTCACATAATTTAAAGAATTTAATTTATAATTAAACTCATAGACGCGAAGAAGAAGAGATTTTCCAAAGAAATATTTTCCCTAAGTATACAATGTATTCATATCAAAATTCAACATGAAATAGATTCCAAAGACATAAATTAGATTATTTATAATAATATTTAATTAATTTTACATTTAACTGATTTTAGAACAAAATTTATCTTTGTAAATTCTATAAATGAAAATGTGATTTTCAATAAAAATCAGTATTTTAACTATTCAATGAAAAATTATTATCTTCCTCAAATTCCCAAAAATTTACTCTAATATAATTTTGACATGTTGATTCCAAAAATTACTTTCATTTTTTAAAATAAATTTTATAAAAGTTGGGAATTTTAATTTTATTTTTCATTCACAAAAATCACAAAAATCATTTATTGAGAAAAAAATTCATTTTTAAAGCACTTAAAAACGTTACCAAAATTTAAGAACTTATTTATCGTAATATTTTCTTAATATAAACCCTTAATACTTAATTTTAAAATTTTAGTTATCCTATTCAAACTTCCCAATTTAATTGATAAGTTATAATGGTAATGTTTAAATAATCATATTTTTAATAGTATGTTGTGGTTCTTCGCAACTCAGTGTTACGTGCAATGTAAGCTATTGATGAAATTTATTTTTTTTGCAAAAAAAATATTTCATAAAATCTTGGGGTGTTATAGGAAAAACCCATGGTGAATGACATAGGTGTATAAATTCTTTCACCATATTCTCTTATAGTTTCATCTTCAACACTTCAAGTTCTATAATGGTCATTATATATGGAGTCTTAGATCCTATAAAAGATTTTAGAATAAGTTAAATTGATAAATGAACCTCTCATTTTTGATGAAGACCAATAAATTCTTTGAGAAATATGTCAGTGTATTCACTTACAATGGTTATGTCATAATGGATAATCTTTTATTTATTATCAATAATTTTTATTAGATACTCTTTCTTATAATACATTAATATTCATGCTTGAGATGATGATTCCAAATGTGGTCCATCCTCATCCTTACACTTGAATATAATTAGAGGGAAATTTAAAATATGGACGTTGATTTACTTATCCTAGAAATTTATGTTGTCTCTATTCAAGTAAATATAATCTATACGCATAATAGAATATAGTTTCACTAAAGTGGGTATCATACTGTTTTTTGGTAAATTCATCCCACAAATATTGACCTAGGAGAAGTTATATAGCTTGGATAAAATAATTTCCCCATTTTCCATTTCCACTAAAAACTAAACATCCATTTCTTAGGTGATTTTTGGATGGTTCTACAAAATATATGTGATATGAAAGAATGCATAGACCCATAATCACATAGAACATTAGAAGTTCATTAATGGATGATTAGCCTTTTTTACACTATTTTATTATGGTTCTAATCATTTACTTCATCCAAAATATACTTCGAAATGATAATTTTAAAATTGTTAAACATATTAAATGTAAAATATGATAATTTAAGGGATAATTCATAAATTACATGTATTTAATAACCTATTAATTTCTAGGTTTCAAACTATGTTATCCATGACCTATTTCGTACCATCAAATTTCGTATGAATTTTTGTTCCCTTTATAATGGTTCATAAATATCTTGTGAATTTACCAAATTATATCTTCAAAGACTATCAAACTAGTTTTGAAGTAAGGAATCATTATTATGTACTAGTTATAGGTTTATTTAATACCCAATAATTCCTTTCAGGGTTATTAATCCTTAGTATAACTATGTCAGATCCACATCAACTTATAACATCCAGATAGGGATTCCATTACTTGGAAAACCCTCACTATATACCTTACCAGAATTTGGGGATATTTTTCAATGTTTAATTTTTTACCAATGGTTTTCACTAAGGTTTTCTAATCCTAATCCCCCAAAATAACTGGAACATTCTCTAATGATAACTATGAAAACTTGTATCTTTTATACACTTTATTTCATGATTTATTACATTAATTTATACATAAAAAATTTCCAAGAGATCAAGAGGCCTATTATATTTGGTTAGTTATATATATATAAACATAACTTAAAACATGAATACCTTGATATTATTTAAAAAATCCATAACATTCCCTTAAAATTCTATTGATATTCTAAAACTACAAGGGATAACCAAGGAACATACATAAGAAATGTGTGGGCTATAAATCCTTGTAATAAAATAATCAAATAATAGAATAAATTAATGTTTTACATGTGAATCAAAAGGAATAATATAATTATATATAAAGGTGATAATTAAAATAATGAATATAAAAGCATGTTATAAGATGATATCATTAACACATTATAGGAATGTGACGACAACATAAAACATGACATTATAAAAATAACTCAAGGATAACTTCTAATACCTCATAACATAGTATGCGTTGGATAACTGATTATTTACAATACATGGTATCTCATAATATATAAAAATTACCCAATGCATTGAAGGGCTATATAATTCTGATCCCACCTATCACATTCATATCATGTACATGCATTTGTGGGCCACATATATCATACAACATAAGAATGTATTTTATAAAATTTAATCCCATGATTAAGTAGTGTGTGTTATATAAATGTAATTCCCCTATTAATGAATTTTATGTCAATCTAGGAAAATACCCATGAGTGGAAATGGGGATGTTATTCACAACCCAAAAGTTGGGCAAGGAAAATCATGGGATAATTTTAGCAGCACAATGGATGTACGTAAAGGTTCATGGAAGGGGTTAATGAGAGTGAAATATGGTATGTCATTAAATTTTCATCATAAGTAAAATAAATTTATGATTAAAACACATTAAAATATGAAAAATTGGAAATAATAAATGATTCATACAAAGAAATTACTTGAATTCAAGGAAAAGGAAGAGAATCACTTACCTTGAGAGGGTACTTCAAAAAGCATGGGAGGAAATTATTAAGTGCTTCAGAGAACCATGGGAGGGATTTAGAGAGGGATAGGGAGAGTAAATTCATGATAAATGGGGATTTAGTGAATATTAAATTGTGTTTGGGTGTGTATTTATACATAAATATAGAATGATTCTTTATTAATTTCTAATCTTAGGTTTTTTACTCTACGTGATAAAATAATCCAAACTGCAAATCATACCATGGTTTTTACCCCTAGTTTTTTATTATGAATATTATTTTTAAATATTTTATTATTTTATGAACCAAACTCTTGAAAATACTAGCATTCATGATGTAGAAGAGAGTCATGTTCATAAAGAATTATTTTTAAAACCTTAAAATATAATATAGATTTTGGAAGATTCATTACAGGTCTGTAAAATTAATCAAATAACATAAAAACACATTATCTAAAAGGTGGAATCTATTTTGTTCAATGTATTTATTTTAAGGTATTTATTACATCAATTTTCGGATTTTATGATGTCATAATACATATGTTATATTTATAACATATTTCATTTTTTACCTAAAAAATATACTATCTCAAGAAAATTAAGAAAAATAAAAAATTGAATAATTTTTACATGATGATTTCCAAAATGATATATATTTTACAAAAAAAATATAAATATATGGATTTCTTTTCTTTTTAAAAAAAAACTTAATTTGTTAAAAATTACTAGTTTTCATGAAACAAACAAATTTTGGCCCTTATAAAAATTAAATTGTAATTAATTAAATTGTATTTTAATTTATATTTAAATAAATATGATTTAATAAGAATATTTTAGGAAAAAAAATTGTTTTAAAAATTGTTTAGTCTATCAAAATTAGTGTTTTAATTGAAACTATATTTTTTTGAAAAATATAGTTTTGATTTTGTCACATCAAAATCTAATTTTTCTTAAACTCATTATATAATCATGTATATATATAAGGTAATAAAGAGATGAATTGTCATGACCCATCCTCGGGGCCCATGGCATGACTACCCCAAACCAAACTTCCCTAGGCCAGGGGCTGGCGACTAGCACCAAAGGTGTAAATCCCGAAAAAAGGAAAGTCATTGCCTTTATAAAGTAAACAACACAACGGAGTACGCAAGTGAAGTAAGCACTAAGTAAAACTGGGTACAAGGTAAGTGTTGGAAAGTAAATGGGCCGGTATACAAACCCAACTAAAAGTGCAGTACAACTGAAAGGATAGTACAATAGTAGTAAGTAAAATAGTAACACTCTGTCGTCCTCCAGAAATTCAACCTGATGGGTGGGTACAGATAGTCACCTCATCACCTCGATTCTGGTCGTCTACTCCGTGTACGTCCTTCCAAGTGGTCCACCTCTGGGTACCGTCCAGTTCCACAAACCTCCACCTCGATCAGTGATGTCCATCGTCTGCATCCAACACAATGTAATGTGGGTATAGCCCGTGCAGGGGTGAGTATACGATACTAAGTAGGGACCTCGAGACCCCCGAAGATCTCTCAGAATCCACGAAGGATAAACCACAAAGGAAAGATGCAAACATGAAGTATCAACCAACTCTACTTAGGTATATTCCCATACATATACCTAAGTCATCAATTCCAGTTCGGTTCTAACTCACAAGCCCAAGTACAACCCAGTCCACAAAGGAAAGCACAACCCAGTCCACACAGGAAATCACAACCAGTCCACACAAGAAATCACAACTCAGTCCTCACAAGAAATCACAACCTAGTCCACATAGGAAATCACAACCCAGTCCACACAAGAAATCACAACTCAGTCCTCACAAGAAATCACAACCTAGTCCACATAGTAAATCACAAGTCAATCACATCGATGATAATGATTGAATGTCAAGACTCATCTCACATAGGTATACTACTCACGAAGAGGGGTGGAGATGATTAGATGTAGCCTCTGAATCATCTCCTCTGCCGAACCCACGTAGGATCCTAGTATAGAAGTTGTCACTGCCGAATCCACATAGGATCCAGGTACAGTAACCATCACTGCCAAACCCACGTAGTATCCAAGTACAGTAGTCATCACTGCCGAACCCACGAAGGATCCAAGTACATTCGTCCACGCTGCCAAACCCACGGAGGATCCAATTATAGTCATCCTCGTTGTTGAACCCACGTAGGATCCAAGTACAGTCATCATCACTATCAAACCCACATAGGATCCAAGTACAGTCATCATCACTGCCGAACCCATGGAGGATCCAAGTACAGTCTTCCTCGCTGCTGAACCCACGTAGGATCCAAGTACAGTCGTCATCGTCGTTGTAGTCGCAACGAGCTCTAGGTTTCCAGCACACAGCACGCTCAATTCCAGGAGGGTCCGCTCCATGAGCCAAGGGGTAGATACATCATCTTTCACGATGTCCCACTAAGAAGTATCTCAAAGGACCGCCTCGTCAAAGGGGTCTCAACGCAACAGATGGTGCGTCTATCGGGCGCCCGATTTGTGAGTTATTAGTCTTTCAGTCCCGGGGGCCCAGTTGGTTTCATGTACGAACCAACCCAACCATATCTCAACTGTTCCCCGAACTCTCATGGGTTATACTCAAAGGAACTGTTTCACAACCTGATTACTAACGTCGCCGACGGTTCGTCAAACGGACGTTCGGTCTGAGAGTTATTACCTTTTCCGTTCCAGGGGCCTGGTTGGATTTCGGGTACAATACAACCGGCCCATATTCCAACTATGTCAAAACCTCAGGTGAATTTTAAAAAAAATAACCGCATCACCAAGAGGAATCCAACAAAGTCGATGGCTCATCAATCGGACGTCCAGAGCTCAAGTTATAAGTGTTTCCGCTCTGAGGGCCCAGTTGGTTTTGGGTACGAACCAATCCAGCCATACCCAAACTTCACCTAAACCTTGAGTTTAATGTACCGAAATGACCATTTCAATCCAAGGAATCCTACGCATTTTACGGTTTATTGGTCAGAGGTACGTAGCTCAAGATATGTTCGTTTAACTGAAAACGGTCTGAAAATAGGGGGTCTGGGCGCGGTCCAACCCAGCCCAACACCCCCTGGGTCGGCCCGAACCGGGTCGACCCGACCCGGCCCTAGGTCTAGCCCGGTTAGGCGCGGCCCGGCCCGGCCGGTGCGGCCCGGCCCACATGGCCTGCCCCTGCCCAGCCGGGGGAGCTGGCTCGGCCAGCTTTGGCCGAGCATAACGCATGGAGCGGGGGGCGCTGCCCCCCTGTTGATTGGAATTGGCGCGGCTTAATGCAGCGCCTCTCAAATCCAGAACAACAAAGCCGTTACGGTTCAACATTCATCGTCACGGCTCAGCCGCGACAGTCTTCTCTGGTGGCAAGCCGCCGCCGCCGGTCATCGCCGCCGCTTTCCGCGGACCACCGAACACGCTCCGGTAGTCCGTTTCGCCCGCCGCCTATGCCTAAGGTCACCTTGGGACCCGTAATTCACTATAGAGGCTTCAAATCTCCTTTGTATCACCTTTTTTCATCACCCATCAATCCGCGCACAACGAACAACCAGTGGAGGGTCCGGGCTTGTTCGTTAGCTCGTGCCCTCCGTGTTGGGGGCTCATACCATTGTTCAACAAATAAGAACGCCCAACTCAAAGGGTATAATTCACATAATTAAAATTATACAAAAACAACCCCTACCTCATGACGTGATCACTTGGAAGATCTGCGGTGAGTTAGCATCATTCGTTGACGTCGAAAGATGACGTCGTCATTTCCTTGGAGTTCTGTCGATCATTCGATCATCATAAGGTAAGAGACGAAGTTGATGATGGTCGTTGGTGAGTTCCCCATGTCGGTGTCTCCTCCCTTGTCATGGAGGAAGATGTGAATGGTGAACCGTGGTCGCTGAGTCATTCTACGTTGAAGGGTCATGTTCTTCATTGGAGAAGATTTGTTCTTCGTTTTAAGATGAAGAACTTCAACAAAGGAGGAAACCACTTCTTCTTCATAAGATTTCTCTCCCCAATCCCAACACAACAAGCCAACCCAATTAAAATAAGGCCACCCCTTATTTTAATTAATCTTGTCATGCATTTCAAAATTCAAAAAAAATAAATCCCTTAATTAATTAAATGTAGAGTTTTTTAATTAATTAAGAGGTAGGTTGGCAAGACTTAATGGAGTGAGAGAGGGAGAGGAAGAGTTTTCTTAATTAAAGAGGAGTTATCAAAATTAAAGAGGGGAAGTTTAAGGAGTTTAGGGAATTTGAAAGGTTATGGCTCGTGTGGGCCCCACCTCACAAATATCCTCACTTGGGTAGTTAGGTGCTTGTGGGTCCTACCCCAACTCCCCCGCGTAGGATATAACCACTTTAGTTATAGAATAAAATTGTTCCACAATTTTATTCATTTCTTATTTAAACCACAAAATTTAACTTCTCCTCCCACACAAACACAACTGCGGTAAAGGTACCCTTAAGCAATTACCGGCGTTGCGAGTTCATCGGTGCCCTCATATTTCAATTCCGAGCACCGGTTTAAAAGATAGAAAAACTCACTCGTTCGTTCACTAAACGTACCCAAGATAAACTTCGGAAATTGATTCCGAGCACACCGGGCCTCGGAATCTAGTGCCGTCAGAAGCCACAAACTCATAAAATTCCAAAGAAATTAAGAAAAAAAATTCCTTGAAATTTACAGGTCTTTACATCAATATAATAATTATTTTATTAAGAATTAAATAATAAAAATTTAGACTAATAATATCTAGATACATAACCCATTATTACACCAGTGTACTCTCTAAGGGTAATGTGTGTGAAGGTGGTAATTTCTTGAAGTGGTTTGGAAAACATGGTTTGGGTGGTGATATCTATATTATTTAACTTCTCATATAAATAGTTTTTATAATGTATTTAGTTGTTAAATCTTGGTTAGGTCTTGGTTATGGTAAAATCGTAGTGATTCTATCTCCCTTAGAAGCTCAGATAAATGGCCTTCATAGGGTATGATCCTGCTATTTTAGGTCCTTGCTCCTTCCTTCTTTGTGAATTAGATATTATTATAACTCTTAATATATAATATTCTTAATGTTCACTATAGAATAGTTATACCAGCAATGGTTATGATGTATAATGTTCTTTAAAGTCCAAAAAGATATTATGGATATATTTTATAATGATCCAAAATAAAAAAAATATAGTGCATGTGCTTTTATAACTACATTAATTCATAAGGTATTTATTAATTAAGAAGGGAATGTCATCTATGGAAGTCTAGGTCATTACATTGAGGCTTAGTCATGACTCTAAAAAAGGGAAATTATAATAAAATGGGGCACCCAAATGATCCTTTGAGGGCCTAGTGTGGCTCCAAATGGAAGTATTCTAGGAGAATGAAGCAATCTAGTGAACCCTTGAGGTATAGGCATGACTCCATTTGGAAGGAAACTTAAACTCATCGTGCTTATCACTTTTTTGTTAAGCGACCCTCCTAAAAAGGTTTTATTCTCCTCAACCTATGTGAATGGATTATGGAATTAGTTTCAATTACTTTTCCTTAGTTTTAATTCAAAAAAAACTTTAGGGAGGGTTTTGGAAAAATTGGGCATGTAGGATAGGACTTCATGCTCTAACATGCTTAGGTTCTCTATCAGGTGGCTCTTAATCCAACCTTCATGAGGATTCCTCCAAAAATTTGAGGTTGGGGTGCATTTATCGAAAAATACATCTTGGGAACCCAAAATTATGTTGTAATAATTTTTTAATCACTCGACCACCCAAGAGTGATTGTATACACATGCATGACATTGATAGTGTGTGTGTGATATCGACATGGTGTGTGTGCTTCTTTAGTAAGGTGTGTACATTAAATTTTAGTAGGTTACACTTGTCGGTATGGAAAATCATTTTTGTGAGGATTCACCTAGGTAGACACTAATAGGAATTTGGTGTAACTCCTCTATAAAAATTCTAAATTAAAATTTCCATTACTTTGATCTGACTATTTTTTTAGCTCCATGAACTATCAAATCAATGTTAAAAGAATGATTTACCCCTAGATACTAGGTATTCTCATAGCTTATGTTTTTCTTGGAAATAAAATTCTATAAGGCCCAAAAAATTTATCCTAATATTTATATTGAATCTGTGATACATTCCTAATAACAATTTCTTACCACCACCCCAGAAAATTGGGAAACATTTTTTAGGAAATTCTCTCCCTTGGTGTTTGAGAAATTGGGAAACACATGAAGATACCATTTTCATATTATTATTTTACTGAGATTCATTTTTTCAATAATTTTCTTGTGTCATTTGGATGAATTTCACATCACATATTTCATAGAAAAGTGTCTGATAGTAATTTTTGGTATCAATAATACTATATATGTATTTTTTATCAAATAATTCCTTGGATATAATTATATATATATATATATATCAATCCAATGATTTTTGTCTCTTAAACTATTCAATATAATAAAAATTCGTTTTCATCACACACATGTGTGTGTGTTTCATGTTAAGTTATTAATTAATTAATTTATCAATATATACAACTTCCACCAATATATATTTATAATATATATCCTTTTATAGAATATCATAAATATCAATCCAATTATCTACCAAAATGAAACTTACTCCTTTAATCTTAATATAAATATAAATAAATCATTATAAAAAATCATTATATATTCTTATCAAAAATTAACCCAATAGTTTTGATAATTACAATAAAAAATAGTCATTTTTTATACCACTATAACAAAAAAATACAATTTCTTTTAAAATAATAATAATAATATTTTTTGAATTTGGATAACATGTCATTTTCAATGATTAATATTTAAAATAATATAAATATTGAACATTATTAACTAATTATCTTTCACTATCTCATCAATAAAATAATATTTTGTTTATAAAATAATTATATGCTATAATAAATTAATAAATTCCAAATAACAACTTATAAAATGAATAGAAAAAAAATATCAAAAATTCCAAAGTTAATAAGAATACAATGTACACCATAAATCCATCTAAAATTAATTATATTTAAAAATTATTAAATAAAAACCTTTCAAATTTAGAATTCAAATAACATAATCAATAAAAATACCACATTATTGTATGTGTGTGTATATCAATCCTCTCATAAAAAACCCATAATTTTATTATTTAAATAAATATTACTAAATATAAATTAACTAATAAATTCAATTCTATAAAATAATTCAAGTACTTTATTTATTAATATATATATACTATCCACACAAAATAATTCATACAATAAATTTTTATCACTGACAACATAAAATATTTGCAAAACCATTACACATAAAATATTCTTTATTTATTCCATTAAATGAATTATCCAATAATTTAATAATAGAAATCATAATACACACACACACACACACATATATATATATATATATATATTCCATTTTATACTTTTATTTATAAAACAAATTTTAATTAAGTAAATCTCATAAATTCAAAATATTAAAAAAAATTACATAAAACCATGAAAAAATAATGTTTTGATCAATATACCATTATAAATAACAAATAATTGTTTTCAAAATAATTCTGGGAAAATACCTCTTTTGATTTTGAATTATATCAAAATTATTCTTTTGGCCTCAGATAGAAATTTACCTAAATATCCTTTTAGAATTTAAAAAACAATAAAATTAGAATTTTTTAGGATTCTAAAATACTAATATCTTTTAAAAACATCATCTATTAAAAGATCAAATCAAAATAATATTATCTTAATCCCTAATCATATGAAATTTTATAGATTATAATGAAAAAACGTATTTAATACACACACCTTGAAAACATTAAATCCTTGAAAAGCATAAATCATAAAAAAAGAATATTTAATATAAGAGATAAAACCTAAATTTATATTCAAAAGTGGAAACCACAACTTTTAAACAAGGGAGAAAACTAAGAAAAATAAAAAACTAAATAAATTTTCAAAATCAAAGAACAATAGCAACTAGGTTTCCACCAAAACAAATAGGATAAGAATAAATATAATTCAATACTCGATGAATTGATAAGATAAATGTAACTTCTCGGATCCAGGTGCTGCCCAAAGGTGTCCTGTACCCAGTGGGTCACATGGCCTCAAGCACATTTCCCGGAACTCCAGAGGCAACCGACTAGCAGTGAGGGACTTGGGTGTGATGGTGGGGAAACTATGCCCTCATTGGAAGAGTAACATAGTGTAAAACAATCAGTAAACAGTAGTGTAAGTAGTAATATCATGCAACAAAGTAAAATGTGGAAGACTAATAGTAATAACAACAACAACATATATATATATAAATAACGATTCATTTCACAAATATCTAGGAAAGCATCCAAGCAAGTCACAATGTTGTAAATACAATACTAAAACCAAATTACTGAAAATATTATAAAACTCCAAGAGTACCGCAAGCCTCATCTAAGTCATATGCTCTCTAGCTCCAATAGTAATCAAGTTTCTAATGATGAAGGGTGCATGCCCTTATCTATACCTACCACCATATAATATTTTTGGGTCCAAAAGAATGACCCAAATAGGGTGTGAGACTAATCCCAATAGGAAACCACCAAAAGATTTGTGCCTAGCTTTCATTGAATATATATAGTATGCAATATGAAAAATGAAGCAATAAACTAGGAAGTACTCAAAATTAATTAACCCCACTATTTTAAATTTCATTCATTTAAATTTCTTAATTATTTAAACCATTAAATAATGTAACCATGGGATTTAGTCTAAGCTCTATATCCCCCTATATAACATTAACAACCATATGTCTCAGAAGACCATCTGAACAATCAAATAATACTGAGTCTAATCTTGTGATTTGGATTGTCAGGCTTGTCACAATCAATCACTTGTTCACAAGCAACCCTTTTGGAATGTTATCACAGTCTAACCCCTCTGGTTCAAAAATCATCAATTCAATAAAAAAGTAACAACCCTATGGGAATGCTCACATAGTCTAACCCCTTTGGTCCGACAAAAAAACCAAGACTCTCTGAGGAAGCACTAACTTTCAATTCCCCCTGTGGTGTTTTAACGATAAACTACAGACTCTCTAAGGAAGAACTCAACATCCATTCCCCTTGTGGTCTCATAAATTTATACTATAGACACTATGAGGGAGAACTCAGCATCAATCCCCCCTATGGTATCACAATATAAAAATATAATATACACTCTATGGAAGCCCTCAATGACAATTACCCCATTGGTCTAACTACACCAGGTTCTCACAACCCTATGTAATACAATCGTGCACAAATGATATCCATCATCCTAAATTAATCTCAACTACTACCAGGATAAGTAGCTATAATTCATAACATAGTCATTTAGTAAGTAGCAATTAAGTAGTCAATTCCAACCTAATAATAAAGGAAAAGAAATAAGGTCTGCCTCATAGGCATCTTGGACCAAACTTCCATAAACATTCAAACTAGGAAATGCACCAATGGGGTGTCCCCTAAACATGAAATTTAGAATAATATATCAATGAATACCCTTAATCAATCAATAAATCTAATGCATATGACATCCATGTTCAATTACTTAACACAAAATACCTGAATCATGGGTAATTAGCACTTAGGAATATATAACTCAGGGAAAAACTCTAAAAGGAAATAGACCACCTACCTCTACGTTGTATGAAGAACACCCTTGAACATCGGCCCTTGAATCATCCAAGAATGTCGTAGATCTACAAAATGGTCAAAAAGGTGCAACCTTGGATAAGTCAATAAAGGGGATAAATTAGGAAGATAGGATCTAGGGAAATAGAGAACACACCGGTGGGAATCCAACACACCTAATGGTGCCTCAATCGGAGCTCATATAGAGGAACGGGAGGTGCTCAAATATTCTCATTAGTACATCACTCTCCTATTCGAGACACAAGAAGAAGAAACTAGTTCTAGAGATGACACATGACCCTGGTTCAATTAATCAAATAAAAAGAATATTATATTGTGTGTCATTAAATGTACACATTGGGTACATTCCTAAACTGGCCCTCGCTTTTGGAGGCCCACACAACCATGTACTTGGCCATTTACATGGCCAGTACATGGATATATGTGGAAAGTGGGTATGTGGCATGTACTCAGGATTTCACATTGTGTACTCATAAAATTTCCAAATTCATCTTTTTTCCTAAAAACACTTAAAATAAAGATCCATACCTGAAAAAATGATCAGGGTTCTTAAAAACTTCCCCCTTTGAAGCAATTAGTCCCCGAATTTCCCTTCCAATGGTGGTGAAGAAGGAAATTCAAATAGCTCTATTCACTATGATTGTACATCAGCCTCCCTCTCCCAAGTCTCATCTTATACTCACCCAATATTCCATAGAACCCATACCAGAGGAGTAGACCGTCCACAGAGAACCTTCGTACTATAATCCACAATCCAAATAGGGTGCTCCTCAAAGGATGAATCCACCTACAACTGAACCTCCTCGTGTTAAAAAATGTGTGATGGTTCTAAAAAGTAAGGTGGTAGCTAAGAAACAAGAAAGACGTCGTGTATAGCCCAGTAACTCCAAGGTAACTATAACTAATCGACAACCGGCCCAACTCTCCCCAAAACCTCAAATTTCCCGATGTATCTCAGTGAAAGCTTCCCCTGTCTGCTAATCCTCCTATGTCTCAACCTCAGTGTGACACATGAGAAAACCTGATCTCTGACCTCGAACTCCATAGGTCATCTCCATTGATCAACATAAGATTTTTGGCAAGACTGTGCAGTAACCATCCTCATCCAAATCAACTCCACCTACTCAGTGGTATCCTTGACAAGAAGAGGTACCATCATAGCAGTCTCTCCTACCTCCAGCCAATATAGAGGTGATTAGAATTTCCTACCATACAAAGCCTCATAAGGTGCCATCAGATCATCACTTAAAAATAGTTATTGTTGGAAAACTTCACTAGGGGTATGTGCCTCTCCCAAGAGACCCCAAAATCCTGGACACTTTCTCGTATCATGTCCTCCAAAACCTGAATCGTGCGCTCGGACTAGCCATCTATCTAGAGATAGTAAGATGTACTCATAAGTACCTATGTACCGAAATCCCTCTATAGTCTCTACCAGATATGATAATTAAAATGGGCATCCATATCTGAAATAATAGAGTGTGGAACCCCATGCAGTCATCCAATCTCTCAAATGTACAACCTTCCATGCTCATCAACACCGAGGGTATCCTTGATTGGAAAGAAATGTGCATCATTTTTTAGTCTGTCAAAAACAACTAAACCACATCATTACCTCAAAGATACATTGGTAAACCTATCACAAAATCCATAGTGACATCATTCCACTTCCACTTGTGAATGGGTAACTACTGTAAAAGATATGTTGGTCATTGATGCTCTGCCTTCACCTGCTGACCGGTGGAACATATCATCACAAAACCAGTAACATATCTCTTCATACCTGGCCACCAATACTGATGGTGTAAATCACAATATATCTTGGTTACACCAGGATGAACTTCCCAAACTGAAGAATGAAATCCCGCATCAACTCCTCATGTATGTATCCTAACACCCATATTCTTCTATGAAAATTAAAGATATCAACCTCGCCTAAGGTCCACCCAGGAGTAGGGTCCTCTCCTGATACACTCTCCCAAATGACTAGGGCTTCAGAATCAGATATATACCTCATTATCACTTGATCCAGAAGAGTGGAGGTAACAATTAAAAAAGAAATAAACATATTCCCATGTCTATTTTGAACTTCCAAATGCATCTCAGAGAACATATCTATAAGCTTCCACTCACTGTCGGCCTCATGAACTGCCCATATATGAGTCCTCTTGCTAAACGCATCATCCACTACGTTTCCCTTCCTAGGCGTGTAGGCAAGCTCAAAGTCAAAATACTGAAGTTACTCAACCCACCTTCACTGTCTCAAATTAAGATCATGTTTAATAAAGATATAATTCAGACTTTTCTGGTCAGTAAAAACCATAAAATGCTCTCCCAAAAGATAATGTATTCAATAGTGTAAAGCATGTACAACTGCAGCTAACTCGAGATCATGTGTCGGGTAATTCCTCTCATGTGGACTCAACTACCAAGACCTGTACACAATGAATCCTTCCCCCTGCATAAGCACTACTCCCAGCCCAATACCTGATGCATCACAGTAAAAAGTGTAATTATTTCCCGGCTTTGGAAAAATCAGTATCAGTGTTGAACTCAACCTCCCCTCCAGCTTCTGAAAGGCTGAATTGAAATAATCTATCCACACGTACTTTTCACCCTTCTTAGTCTGGCCCACCAGTGGTGCTTGTAAGCGTGAAAAGTCATGTATAAAACATTTTTAGTAACCGCTCATCCCCATTAAACTCTATACCTCAAGATGTTATTCGGTTACTCCAATGAAACTACAGATCTCACTTTTTATGGGTCTACTAACACTCCAGTATCTGAGATAACATGGCCCAAGAAGTGAATATGGTCCATCCAAAATTGGCATTTTGAGATCTTAGAATATAACTGATTCTCTCTAAGTGTACTCAAAATGATCTCAAGATGGGTGGTATGGTTTTGTTGAGTGTGAGAGTACAACAAGATATCTTCCATGAAGGCTAGAAAAAAATAATCCAAATAAGGATGGAAAAAATGGTCCATTAGTTCCATAAAAACTTTTAGCACATTCATGAGATAGAACGGAATAACCACATACTTGTATAGACTATAACTTCACCAAAAGTCTATAAGATGTATATCTGATGGTATAACATGCAATTGATGAGAACTGGATCTCAATTAAATCATCAAGAACACCTAGTCTCCTCGAAGGTGGTCAAATAGATCATCAATACTTGGTAAGGGATATTGGTTCTTAACCGTCAAATGGTTTAGCTTTTGATAATCCATGCAAAGTATGAGGGTACCATCCACCTTCTTTATAAATAGGATAGCCGAACCCCAAGGAGAATTATTGGTTCAGATGAAACCCTTTCTCGGTAACTCCACTAACTGCTTCTTGAGCTCCTATAACTCTGGTGTAGCCATCATATAAGGAGGAATGGACACTGGTGCCGCTCTTGGAACAAGTTAAATAGAAAATATACCGCTCTCTTTAGAGGTAAACCTGAAAATTCATTTGGAAAGACATCTCTCAAATGATCCACCATTGGAGGAAAGTCCATCTGTGAAGTCCCCTAGTCATCCAGATATAAACTAGAAATATGGGCTATAATTACTCCCAACCCATGATGCTTGGGTCTAGTTCTTCTCACCTAGACATCCCATTTCCCCTTGTGTAGAAAAGACCCATCCTCTTGTGATGTGAAACTCACCCTACAATGATAGCACTCAAAAATGGCCTGAAAAGAAACCAATCAATCCATTATTAGAATGACATCAAAGCTTGTCATATCTAATAAATAGAGGTCTCAAAATAAGTGACACCCACCAACCTCAAGAGGTTACTCCTTTCACTAACGTACACTAGTTGTCCTAAGCCCCAATGAAGTGTCTAGCATCATAACATCATCAAAAGTAAAGATACAGAGCCCAAGGATCACTACAACAGAAACAGATATGAAACTATGGGAATCTCTTATATCAAAAAGAGAAGAAGATAAAACTGAGGAAACTAGAATCATACCTCTAACCTTAGAGGGTTCAGGATCCTTCTCTTATTGGGTCTCCTACACTATAAAAATATGACCTGTACTATGGCCCTACGACCCTTCCTAACTACCCTGAGCTGATCCATCATGTTGTCACTGAAATCCTACCAACTGGATACCATGGAAAAAACCTATTCCTTGGATTGAATGGTTAAAAGAACTCCATTTCCTTGACTGATGAGAAACTAGTGGTCCTACTCCTGAACATGGAGTCATAGAAGAACCCCTATCACTATCTGTAGGAGAAAAAAACCATAAAAACGTTGAAGAAAGACTATCTTGCCGAAATATAGGAACTTGAATGGGTCCCTCGGGCACTGAGGTCTCATATTCCCACTCTTACCACACTGGTTTCATACCACCTTGCTACCTGAAGGAGTATCCCATCAACTCGGATCTCTATGCATAGACTCCCTACGACACTTCCTACTATCATTTGAAAGAGTGCCAAATCTGGATGCCTAACCGTCCTAGTTCACAGATTCAGACTCCCTCATATTATGCTTGGTGATTAGTGCCTTTTTGAATATAGAATATATGGAAGTAAACTTGAAGATGTTCACCTGGGATCGGGAGTAATTTCTAAGACCATCCTCAAACCTCCTGACCATAAATAAATCATCACTCTATAGAATGGGTGTGAAGCATTTCACCTCTGTGAAGTGTGAAGAATACTACATGACTGAAAGGGTACCCTATTCCCAACCCATGGACTCTTGGTCTCGGTCATCCCTCAAGATCTCTGGGTAGAAATAGTCATATAAGGTCTGTTGGAACTCATCCCAAGCCATAACTCGTTGGAATCCTACATGTGATATTACAACCCACCATCTCTTAGAGAAATATCAAAGAATGTACTTTGCGAGATTCACCCACATCTCAAGAGATGTCTCGAGATGCTCGAAGATAAAAAACATGGATTCTAGCCATGACTCTACAGCCTGAGGTCATCCATCCCCTGAGAAAGTGGGAGGATGTTACTACTAAAAACCCACATAAACTCATCCATAGACGGGGAAGGATGCGGTGGTCCCTGGTAGGTTTGTATAAACCTCATGACGCCTTCTCAAAACTATGCATCAACACCTGTGTCTGGAATAATAGTGGGTGGCAAGACAGGCATGACTGGAGGATCTACTGGTAGTCCCTGGTCTACCATGTTCTGTGTCTGATTGTTTCCCTATATCTGGTGTAAAACCGAAGGACATATCGGTGGAATGACTCTGTGAGGTCAAGCGCACACCTCATTTCAATATTATCATACATAGTAACATAGAAGTGTAAGAAATGAACAGGAGAAGAAAAACAAACAAGTTTAACAAAATAGGGGTACATGGCATGTATAACCCCTAAAAGGAGTGTTCCCTTATGCTTTTTACATGGCGTGTACCTCTTCCAAAACTTATTGTGTAATACCCCATACACACGGCATGTTCCTTTCAATATGTGGTGTGTACTTGAATTTTCTCTCCTACCCAATTTCTCCTTACACGAATAAACCACATGGTTCTCTCCTGGGTAACACTACATGGCATGTTCACCCTACACATGGCGTGTACCACTTATGTTCTAACCACCCATGTCTTTAGTCACATGGTCAGAGACACAGTCGACATTACATAGCATGCAAGAACAGGACACGGCGTGTGCACCATAAGTTTCATCCATATGTGTCGTTTGTCACATGGATGAATACATGGCCTCTTTTTCACGAAGTGTACTCCCAGTACACGCCGTATTATACTAAAATTTCCCAACCCTATGTCTCTGCTCACACAGTCAGTCAGGCAATTAAATACAACACATCATGTACACACATTACACGATTTGTGACTTAAGAAATGATTTTTCTTCTAGAATATGAGAACACATGGTGTGTGTTCATGACACCACATGTTGTGTTGTCTGGTTTTCCAGATATTAGGCCTCTAAAAATTCTCTAAAACCCTTAAAAACATAGTATTTTTTATAAGGAATGGAAAATTCTAACCCAAGAGATCCCATACTCCCATGAATCAAAGTTTGGCATCCTTTTTCACATTACAACTTTAATAAATTCAACGAAATTTCAATCATGATCCAAAAAATTCTTGTCTAACAAGGCCCATAACACCTCAAGGACCAAAGTTTGGCACCCATTCAAATTAAACCTTTCATATTCCAATACCCAATCAAAATAGTAGGTATTATATAACGTCATCTACCACAACAACATGCATATCTATCCAAACAGCTATCACTACATCATGCAATCAGTAATGCACCCTAAATGGCATGAAAAGAATGCATGACATGTGATCCCTATAAATTTCATATATGATTCATGAGATGGAATACTCTCATCTCATCAAGTTGAAATAGAAATAGAACCTCAATAATATCAATGGTAATAGAACATTTTGAGTGAATCACCCAATGGTGAGATCAAATCAACTGCAACAATTACAAAACCATAAAAATTGTAACATTCTAAGTAAATTGGATTTTCCCTATACATAGGTAAGCTACTCCTGGGAACAGCTTATTACCAACCACATATTCATTCTTATCCCTGTGTATAGGCTCCAATAAATAAGACAAAGTATGAAAAAAACACCCTATGATACCACTTTGTAACATCTTGGATCCAAGTACCGCCCAAAGGTTCCCTATACCCGGTGGGTCACATGGCCTCAAGATCATTTTCATGAATTCCAGAGGCTATCGACTAGAATCGAGGGCCATGGGTGTTATATTGGGGAAACTATTCCCTCATTGAAAGAGTAAAACATCAAAAAACAAATGGAAAATAATAGTAAAAATAGTAATACCATACAACAAAGTGAATAGTGGAAGATGATAGTAATAATAACTACAACATATATATATATATATATAATGATGCATGTCACCAATATCTAATAAAGAATCCAAAAAAGTCACAATACTGAAAACTCAATACAAAAACCAAAGTTCTGAAAATAGTAAATAACTCCAACAACATCGCAAGCCCCAGCTTGGTCTCATGCTCTCCAGCTCCAACAGCAATCAAGTACATGATGATGAAGGGTACTTTCCCTTATCTATACAAGCAACGGTATAATCTGTTTGGGTCCAAAATCATTACCCAAATAGGTTGTGAGACTAATCCTAGTAGTTAACCAACAAAATATCTGTGCTTAGATGTCAGTGAATATATATAGCAGATAATATACAAAATGAAGCAATAAAATAGGATGTACTCAAAAGTAAACAACCCTACTATTTTCAATTTCATTAATTTACATTTATTAATTATTCAAACCATTAAATAATGTTACCACATGATATAGCCTAAGATCTGTATCCCCTGTATAAAAATAACACCTACACATCTCAAAAGACCATTTAAACAATCAAATAAGATCTAGTCCAAGCTTGTGCTTTTGCTTGGCAGGCTCATCACAATCAATCAATCATTCACAAGAAAACCTCTACGAAATTTCTCAAAGTCTTACCCATATGGTTCAACATATCATCAATTCAATAAAAAAGTAACGACCCTCTGGGAATGCTCACAAAGTCTAACCCCTTTTTTCCAACGAAAAAAAAGACTCTCTGAGGAAGCACTCACTTTAAAATTCTTATTTGGTCTTTTAATGATAAACTATAGAATCTATGTGGAAGGAATAAATTCCCATTACCTTTATGGTCTCATAATGGTATACTATAGACACTCTAAGGGAGAATTCACCATCAATCCCCCCTATGGCCTCGCAATGTAAAAATATAATAGACACTCTCGAGAATCCCTCAATGTTAATTCCCCCTATAGTCTAACTATGCCAGGTTATCATAGCCCTATGTAATACAATCGTGCACAAATGGCATCCATCATCCCAAAGTAATATCAACTGCTATAAGGATAAGTAGCTAAAATGCATAAAAAATACATTCAGTAAGCATCAGTTAAGCAATCAATTACAACCTATCAAGAAAGGCAATGAAACAAGGTCTGCCTTATAGGCAACCTGGACCAAACGGACATAAAAATTCATACTAGGAAACACACCCATGGGGTGTCCCATACACAGGAAATTAAGAATAATATATCAACAAAACCCCTAAATATATCAATCAATCTAAGGCATATGATATTAGGGTTCAATTCCTTAACATGAAACACTCAAATCAGGGGTAATTCGGATGTAGGCATATATAACTCAAAGAAAAACTCTGAAAGGAAAAAAACCACCTACGTCGACGTTGTATGAAGAAAACTCATGAACGTCAGCCCTTGAATTGTCCTAGAACATCGTAGATCTATAAAAAGGTCAAAAATGTTCAAACTTGGAAAACTTGAGAAAGAGAATAAATATGGAATCGAGGCTCTAAGGAAAGAGAGAATTCACTAGTATGAATCCAACGCACCAAACGGTACCTAAATCGGAGCTGGGATGTAGAAATGAGAGGCACTCGAAGATTCTTGGTCATACCTCACTCTCCTATATGAGACATGGGAAGAAGAAATAAGTTCTTGAGATGAGACACAACCCTGGCCTGATTAATCAAATAAAAAAAAAGTACACAGGGTGTTCATTAAATGTACATGCTATATACATACTTCAACCAGCCCCTGCTTTAGGTGGCCCACATGGCCATGTACTTGGCCATTTACATGGCCAGTACACTGTTACACACAGCAACTGGGTACATGTCCTGTACTCAGGAGTACACGATGTGTACTCAAAAATTTTCCAAATTCTCCCTTTTTCCTCAAAAACACCCAAAATCAAGATCCATGCCTCAAAGGAAGATCTGGGTTCTTACAAGAAATATATTGAATTTTTATCCCTAAAATGAAGACTATTATCAATGGATTTCAAGGATTATGATAAAAAATATATATTTCCAATAATCTTTGAAAAATAACTAATGAGAATTAATAACTGAATAAATGAGAACCAAATATATTGATTCACTAGAAACACTACTCTAAAAGATATTGAATTCAAAAAAAAACCTCATCACCAATTTTCAAGTATTCAAGAGAGATAAACCATTTTAAAAAAATCAACCACTATATTCCCTTTTACTAAAACTTCCATTGTGAAATTTTGATCCCCATATCTAATCCAAAACCTTTCAATATTTCTACACCTAAGAAACTTCTAACCCAAACCATAATAAAAATTCCCACAAAACCTCATACCAAAGATAAAATCATCAAAATAACACTTCTACCATTGAATATTCAATAACCTGAAACAATAATGAATCAATGTATTAGAAAATCACTTAATAAAACTGTTAGAATAAAAATTCAACATTTATAATCCTATTTATTTCAAGTTTAAATTCATACCAAAACTCATATCATCTAATTATAAAATAAGTTAAGTGATTGTATCCCACACTTATATACTTAAAAAACCACCATTATTTCATTATTCCACTTTATACTCAACAAAGAAAACAAACTATCCACAAAAATCAGTAATCACAGCATTATCACAATAAGAAGAATAAAGAATGAAGAAACTAAAAGGATTCATAACCAAAAGTCATGAATTTCCATAATATTCATCCCTTAATAGAAAATAGTGTTAGAGTTGATTCCCCATAACCAACTTATATATACTTTATGATAACTTTTATTAATAGTTTTGAATATAAATAAACTCGTTATCGCATCATGATTGTTGTTATGTGTAACATAGTATGTGATAATGCTCTGAGAGTAACTTTCACACTGAAAGGTCATAGTAGTTCCCCACTATGATGAGAACCCAGACGTACCACAATAGTATTCTTAAATATATGTTCTATAGCTAGATGATATCATTTGAAAGACATAAATGATACATGATATCAGGGGTGGAGACTCATAGGACTTTGAGGAACCTTCTCGTGGTGTACGCCCTTAGTAATATCTAGAATAAGATATTATGAGAACAAGACCCACTAGTAAGAAATCCATATTTACATGTGTCATTGTATGTTCCTATATTTAGATGTGTGTATTGATACTTAGAATATTAGATTAATATTAATTATTATTAATTATTATTATTATCCACATACTTTGTTGTATTGATGAAAAATGCGACAAAATAAGTTCATGATGAGGTAGGATATGTTCGAAGAATCACGAGTCATATTGCATTAATGATTAATGATAGAAAGGATTTGTCCCTTTTGTTATTTTATGGAAGTTTATATCTTAGGTTCTCTGATGGAAATGGCATAGCCTAAATAAATCCATTTCCATGGTGTTCTATAGAGAAGTTTGATTTCTGAAAAGTCAATGAAATAAACATTGAGTATATAGGTATGTGGAACCATCATGCAGCCTTCTTGATTAGAGATATCATGATAAAGGGATTATATTTCATAGTAAGCATCTGTATAAGGTATTATGTCATTATAGAATTAACTTTGTTCTATATGTGTACCTTGGAGGATTACAAGATGCTAACCTTGGACTTTAGGTTGTTTTGCCTAATGCAACTAAGAAAGAGACCTAGTGGGTCAAACACTATGTGTAGCCAGAATCTTAGTTAAATAATAAATTATTATTTATTATTTAAAAAAACTGAATAAATATTAATCCTTCATTTTGTTTAATAATTATTCATGCTTTCTTGATCGAATGTATTTTTCCACCAGTTATTCGATAGAATATTATGTGAGCGGAGTATTTGATAAATATTTATTTTATATTTAGTGAATATAATATTTTTTTATTGGATAATAATTAAGTGATATTTATTTAATAAATAAATAGACATTATTCAAGACCTGATAAATATAGTAGATGAGTGGTGGACTGATTTTAATGGTCTGATGATAAATAATATATATTGAATATTATTTGAATAAATAATATTTAATTTTAATTCACAATTTAGGTACATGTAGAGAGATATTATTATAATTATTATTGACATGGGATAATATAGGGATTAAATAATTATTAAAGGTCCATTGTAAAATTATTTATTTTTAACCATAGAAATATATAAACCCAATTATATTATTTTTATATTGATCCAACTAATATTTTCATAATGAATATGGAGAATCCTCTCAGTCCCTAGAGAGATATCTTCTAGAAGAATACAAACAAGAATGGGTAGTTATCTTCATACACCCCCACTCTTGATTCTAGAGAGATCAAGGAGAACTCTTTGGAAATGATTCATGTGGAACTCAAAGGTGAATGATGCATGTGATAGGATCTGTCATGCTAGCACTCGGAGATTACTATAATGATGTTCAGATATTTGTGGAACATGTGTGGATCACTGCTAGAGCTAATGTATTCTTGATTCCTATAACACAAAGATGGTACAATGTATATCTAATGTTAGATACATCAATGAATAAAGAATTATAACAAGGTAATTATTTAATTGTGTAAATTATTTATAAATAACATTTGATGATCTTGTACTTGGTTATGAAATTTTATCCCTTGTATATATTATTTAATTTAATTCTAATGATCATGAAGTTCAACATTTTGTTAAATATTAGATTAATCATTGATCTTGAAAAAAAAGTACAAGTTGGGCATGACCCATCACATGCTTCTGATGCTCTCAGAACCTACAAGTGGTATTATAGTGGTCACATAATTATTTATAATTATTTAAAGATCATTGATTGATTTAAACATTTTTATTTAGTTTTTCAATTCATGTTTAATTGTTCTTTAATCCAAATTATGATATCGGTTTCATCCTCTTTAATTTCTTGTAAATATAATCAAATCAATTAATTTTTTGAATGAATTGAAATCCAAGATCTCATTCAGAGGTGCCAATGAATATAGCTGGATAACACAAGAGTAAACTCCATGTAACTGTAAAAATCTTTCTTATAATAGTGTTAAATTCACCAAGAATTAATTGATAATAAATTAAAGGCATGTTAATTGAATACACACGATGAATTTAATTATACATTGTGTGTTCAGTGGGTCTTCTTGGTGCATGGTCAGCCAGAGTACATGATTTGTAACCCACATACATGGATTGTAATCCTTAAGTATCAGACATTCCATGTATCTTATTCATGATATACCTCATTGGTGATCATGTAACTCGGATACAGCACACCATATATCCCATGTACACACAGTGTACTCCAATATTTTCCATGGCACGGTTTACATGCTGAGTCCCCAGTTGTTTGCCTTAGATAGACAGTGAGAAAAAATACTCCATGTAGCTAACTTGTACACACTTTGTACTTATACCAAATTATGTGTAATTAAAATTAATTTATTTTACTATGTAACCCTTATCAACTTGTGCTTATGTGTGGTCATTAATATTAAAGTAAACACCATGTGATTGGGTTTAATATATATATATATAAATGTTTAATTGATTTTTTTAATGATTAGATCAACATATTATGAATTAATGGTATTACATTTATTAATTTATGTGCATTAAAGCATAACATGTGAAAAAAAATCATGTAATTTATGTAATCATTAAATTGATAGAGCATTTTATGAATGTATGTGATAAGTCATGTATGCCACATGTTATAAGGGTAAATAGTATATGATTACAATATATCTAGGCTATTTTATATGGGTACTCATAGTGTTTCCTCAAAGGTACATTTTTGTACACAATTAATTTTAAATAAATTTATTTAATTTGATTAAAATTATTATAGATGATAATATTTAGGAAAATCATTATAGAATTATGATAAAATAATTGATTAATTAAAGATGATAATTAATTTATTGTACTATGATTTATCTTAAATAATAACAATTAGAACTGATTGCTAATTTTATTAAAATGTATAATTTTTTTCATGTAGGTGGATGATCATGTGAATGGATGAGACAATAGTGTTTGATTGGTTTCATTTAATTTATTATTAAATTAAATTTTTTTCTGTGTTCCATCTCTTCTCTTATTATATAAGGGTATGTGTTCTCGTGTATTCTTTTATGTAAACTTTTTTTCCTCACTTGTGTGTGATTAAAATCATATGTAATGGATAGAGCTTCCAATATAGTGGAGCCAGTTCAAGTTTTAATCTAAGGAGAAACCAATCCAATCAAGATACATAGGTGGAAAGTTGAAAACTGCAACATGAACCACAAAGGGTTCAAGGTGTTTTCCCCAAGGTCAATGGTTATTTTATCATTCATAAGATAAACTAACCATTAGTAAAATATCATGATCATACCACTTTAATATTTTATTTCTATCAAGTTTCATGGTTGTCTAATTATGGATTTTCTATCTTGGTCACATGAATTAGTGAATTAACAAGCATGTAATATAAAACTAAAAAAATTTGGACTATGTTTAAATATTATCTAATATGTGGTTAATAATTTAAGTAAATACCCTTAATATTAACAAGCATGTAATAAAGATAATAATTGGAAATTTATTCATAAAAGATAAAATCCCTTAATTATAAATATTTATGTTTGTATAGCATTCTACTATTTCAGTTAAAATTGGACCACTATTCAAAGTTCATGACTAGAAAAAGTTGTGGTGCTTTCAATAATCGAGGAATTATAAATTTAGGTTTGTTGTTAACATAACTTATTTCACATCAAGGGTTGACTTATAAAGAATTACATGGTGTAACTGATATTAAGGGGTTGAGGAAATCCAATTTAAGTATTTTGGGATGGGTGAATCCACTTAATAGAACACAAAACTATGAGTTAATGCAGTTAGCATTTAGAATGCATACCTAAAACCATAAATGTTTCTTAACCAGCCAAATATGGGGTAATGAGAAGGGGAATATGGATCCTTGCAACTATAATGTCCAATAAATATGACATTATAAATCCAATTGTGAGTGTTATTGGGTTTCGACAAAATAGTTAGAGATTAATAAATATAATATTTATTTATTTTTAAAAATTAAATATGACAAAGTACTAAAATTCTACTAATTTTATTTGTAGAAATATCAATAAAGTGAATTAAAAAATATCATTTTGATCCACACTTGAGAAGGATAAGATTCTCATCGATACAAATTTATAAGAGTTACACATGCTCTTAAATTTTATCCTTTTCCATGAAAGGAAATTGCATGTGCTGGAAGAATCTATTCCAGATTCTCTTGGTAATGACGCTAGTGATAAAGATTTAACTCTCTATGATAAACATTTCAATGATTCCACAGATGTTCAATGATTCATTCTATCATCCCTGACCACTAATATTTTTAAGTAACATGAGGATGTGGAAAAATATAGCATGATGTGTCACTTTTAGGATCTTTATCAAGAGAAGGTGATACAAGAGAGATATGAGATCTCTGGTTTTCTATATGCAATTAATATTGGAGAGTCTGTGTCATCCGGGCCTCATGTTTTCAAGCGTATCAGCTACATTGAGTGCTTAGACATCTTAAGGATTAAATTTCCAGATGATTTGTGCAAAGATCTCATACTTTCATCACTACCCAAGTCCTTATCTAGTTTTATTGTAAATTATAATATGATCAGTAATGATAATATTAGTTCATAACTTCATACTCTAATTATTTAAGTGGATAAGGATATGGTGTGTGATAAACCCATGGTCCTTATGGTGAATAATAAAAGGATGAACATGGAAATGGGGCCCACGAATCATAACATGTCTAAATATGATTACCACTACCCTTCTAAGAATAGAAAAATCCATTGGTAGGGCAATGAAAAAGAGGAAATATGTTTTTCATGTGGAAAACAAGGCCACAGGAAGAGGAACTTGACCCAAAAAGCAATGGGGGATAAAGTTGCATTCGTTATCGAGTGTTATCTTTCAATATCAAAACATTATGTAGTGTATATATCTTTTGGTGCTCACATCTATATCCAAATACAGGAACCAAGTATATTTCAAAATATTTATAGATTATAGGTGGATCTGTGAGCTACCAATGGTGCAAGGATGTCCGTTTTAGCCATTGGTGACTACCACCTTTCAATTACAATAAGAATTATTTTTTAAGGGATTGTTATTGTGTTACAACTGTTACCAATAACATAATTTTTTTTTCATTACTCGATGCAGATGGTTTTATTTTCAAATTTAAAAATAAAAGTTGTTTCATTTATAAAGAAAACATTTGTTATGGTATATAGTTTCTAAATAATAGTATTTATTTATTAAATTATGAAAAAAAAATTATTAGAAATAGATCCTTATTCATGTCAACATGACTCATATAACACCCAGTTATGGCATCACCATCTTGTTCAAATAAACAAGAAGTTTTTGACAAAGATCTATCAAGATGGTTATTTAGACTCTTCTGATCAAAAACCACTTAAAATGTGTCATGATTATTTGCAATGAAAAATGAATAAACATCCATTCGGTGGACAGGTTGAATGGGATATAGAGATACTAGGATTGGAACACAATTTTGTGTATGGACCAATTCTAGTAGAAGCTACATGTGGATATTCCTACTTCATAACATTTATTTATGACTTGAGTAGATATTTCTATGTCTAATTGATTAGGTATATGTCCGGGTCCTTTGAGAAATTCAAAGAAATAAACAATGAAGTGTATTATCAACTTGTAATGAAGACAAATAAGCTTTGATTGGATCGATGTGGTGAATATCTTAACCAAGATTTTATCAACATTTTATGGGAGTTTGATATTCTATCTCAACTCACTCCACCTTACACACCATAGTGGAATGGTGTTAGTGAAAGGAGGAATAGTACCTTGTTAGACATGGTAAGGTTGGTGATGGGTTATAAAGATCTTACATTATCCTTTTGGGTATATAAATTACAAAATGTGACATATAAATTAAACTAAATACCAAATAATGTGGAAAATGGAATTCCATTTGAGTTATAGAGTGGAAATAAATTGGTTTTGTCGCATACATGTGTATGGGGTTACGAGGATTTTGTTAAGGCCTTATCAAGAAGCAAACTATCTCCCCAAGAAATAAATGCATATTTATAGGATATTATAAGGAAACAAAGTTATATTACTTATATAACCCCTTAGGCAAGAATGTGATTGTCACTAGACAATCTATCTTTCGTTTTATGGAGAATATCCTCCAAAAGGATAGTGGAAGCAAGATTATCCTTGATAAAGGTGATGCTAAAGATACATATGAGTTGGTATAAGAATAAATTCCATAGGTCCCCATGTAAGAATTAGTTCCTGAAACACAAGTAATGCATAGAGAACTAGAGAGGTAAGAGTACTAGAGAGATATGGTTTTATACTCATCGAATATGGTGACTCGTTATTGGTTGATAATTATGAATATCTCTCATATAAAAAGGAGGTATATATCTTATAAGATTAAAGATTTATAGAATCAATGAATTTTAAAATGGATTCCTTGTATGAGATCCATGTTTAGTTTCGGATCGATACTCCAGTTGATATAAATCCCATATGTTGCAAATGGGTATTTAAGAGAAAAACAGACATTTAAGGTAATGTAAATACCTATAAAGAAATTCTAGTGGCTAAATGGTTTAAATTGTGTTATGGAATTGACAATGATGAAACATTTTCCCTAGTTTCTATGTTTAAATCAATTATAATCCTACTTGTTATAACAGCTTACCATGACTATGATTTTTGGAAAATGGGTGTCAAAATAGCTTTCTTTAATAGGAACCTTCATCAAGATGTCTATATGACACAACAATAAGGGTATGTGACTCTAGGTGATGCCAAAAAAAATCAATTTGTAGATATCTATTTATGGATTAAAGCAAGAATCCATGTCAGGGAACATTGGATTTGATGAATCTATAAAATAATTTGGTTTCATAAAGAGAAAATGTGAGTCAAGTGTTTATAAGAGGTTTAGTAAGAATGTATTCTTTATCCTTTTAGTATATGTTGACAAAATTTTAATTATTAGAAATGACATATTAAACATAAAATATGTTAAGGATTGGTTAAACATGTGTTTCTCCATGAAATAGTAAGGTGGAACCGTCAATATTCTAGGGATCAAGATCATTCATGATATATCCAAGAGGCTTCTTGGACTAAATCAAATTACATACATTGGTTAGATACTAAGGAGACTTAGTATGGAACAATCCAATAGGGGATTGATTCTAGTCACATTATATATATATTTCTATTAAAATGTATCCTTAGACATAGAAGAAGAAAGAATGAATTATTAAGATCCATTATACTTTAGTGGTAGGACCAATCATTTGTTTCATGTTATGAACTAGACTTAATGTTTCCTATCCATTAAACATGGTAGGAAGATATCAAGAAGATCCAGGAAAACAAAATTTTTTTGTTGTTAAAGCTATCCTCAGTTATCTAATAATAACTAAGGATATGTTCTTGGTGTATGGAGGATATAAGGAGCTAGTCATTAGGGGTTATACTGATGTTCGTTTTAAAATAGATCAGAATGGTATGAAGTTATAATCGGGATATGTTTTCAATCTAAATGGAGAAGCTATGAGATAGAAGAGTTCAAAGTATCTAGTTTTTATAGATTATACAGTGGAGTATGATTATATAGTTTCTTCTGGTATATCCAAGGAATCTATTTGGATATGGAATATTATCTAAGATCTTGATTTGGTACCTATCAGTAAAGAACCTATCACATTTTCTTGCAATAATATTATAGCAGTGGATCTTGTAAAATGTCCAATATAGCACCAATGTAAAAAGAACATACAATAGATGTATCACCTCATAATGTATTTTTATCATAGGGTTGAGTATGTATTAATCAGAGTTCCCACAAAAGAAAACAGGGTAGACCCCTTGACTAAAGTCCCATCTAAGAAAAGGCATGGGTATCATGTGATAGCTAGCATACTAAAGGTTGTTAGCAATTGCCTCTTGTATAAGTAGGGGTCTGTTGGAGTTGTTTCCCTATAACCAAACTCTATGTACTTTATGATAACTTGTATTCATATTTTTTAATATAAATAATCTAATTAACACATCATGATTTTTATCATATGTAACATAGTATGTTATAATTTCCTAAGAGTAACTAACGCATTGAAGGGTCATAGCAGTTTCCCTCAATGATGAGGACCCATAAGTTACATGATAGTGTTATTAAATATATATTATATATCTGTATGATATCATATGAGTGGGAAAATGATACAGTATATTAGTGGTGTAGACTCATAGGACTTTGAGGAACCTTGTCATGGTGTACACCCTTGGTAATATTCAGTATAGGATATTATGAGAAAGAGACCCGCTGGTAGGAAATCCACATTTATATGTGTCATTGGATGTTCCTATCTAAAATCTTGTGTATTAATCCTTAGACTTTAATATTATTATTAATGATATTTATAAGTCACTTAAATTGATGTATTGATGAAAACTATGATGAAATATGTTCACTGTGAGGTAAGATGCATTGGGTGCATCACGAGTAATATTGCATTAACTAATAATGAGAGAAATTATTTTTTCCTTATTTTCTTTAATATAATTTTATATCATAGGACCTTTTATGGAATTTATATAGACTAAATAAATCCATGTCCAAGTTGTTCTATATTTAAGTTTGATTTCTGGAAAGTTAATGAAAGAGACATCAATCACATAGGTTGATGGCACCAGTATGCAACCTGCTTGATTAGAGATATCATGATAAAGGTATTATATTACATAATAAGTATCCATATGATATATTATGTCATTATGGAATTAAATTCTTTCTCTATGGGTGTCTTTTCCAATTTCCAAGTTCTAACCTTGGACTTTAGGCTGCTCCTCCTAATACCACTAGGAAAGAGTCCTAAAGGTTCACACACTCAGTGTATCTAGAGTATAAGTTAAATAATATATTATTATTTATTATTTTACAAGTTGAATAAATATTAATCCTTTAATAGTTTAATAAATATTCATTTTTGGTTGATCTCGTATATTATTTTACCAGTTATTCAATAGAATATTATGTGAGTAGAATATTTAATAAATATTTATTTTCTATTTACTGAATATAATATTTATTTATTTATTGGTGAATAATTCAGTGATATTTATTTAATAAATAAAGAGACATTATTTAAGACCTGATAAATATTTTGGAGGAATGGAAGAACAAGTTTAATGGTCTGGTGAGAAAGAATATATACTGAATATTATTTGACTAAATAATATTTAATTTTAGTTCATAAGTTAAGCTCATGTCGAGAAATAATATTATTATTAATATTATTGACATGGGGTTACACAAGGATTAAATAAATATTAAATTTAACTTGTAAACATATTTATTTCTAACCCTAGGAATATAAAAACACAACAATATTATTTTTCTATAGTTACAATTCTTTTTTTTTTGCACAACAAATCTGTAGAATCCTCTCAATCACTAGAGAGCTCCCTTATCCATGAACGCTCATAGGAATAGAGAGTGGTATTTATTCACCCTCCACTCTCTAGTCTACATATATCAAGTAGAATTATTTTGAAGTGATTATCATGGAGATCAAATATGAACGATGAAAGCGATAGGATCTGTCGTGATACCACTCAGAGATTCCTATGGTGACATTTAGAGATTTTTTGAACATGTGTGGATCACTGCTAAAGGGAATCTACTCTTGATTCCTATAATGTGTCAATGGAAAAATTAAATCTATTTTCAAAATATTTAATGAATAAATAATTCTCACAAGGTAATTATTTAATTGATTTAATTAGTTATAGACAACATATGATGATCTTGTTCTTGGTTCCAGTATTTTATTCTTATTTCTATTCTTCGATTAAATTTTGATGATCATGATGTTCAAAATTGTGTAAAATATCATATTAATCATTGATCATGACAAAAAGAAAAGTTTTTCATGACCCAACTCACGCTTTCACTATGCCCAGAACCTACAAATAGTAAATATAAATAAGGTATTTTTTCAATACTTACCAAGATTGTATAAACCCCATATTTGAACTAGAAGAGAAAAAAATGAGACAAATATCAATGATGAATCTAACATTGACTACCTTATCTACTCACAATTATTTAGGCCCCACTACACCTATATATATGTATTTCTACCAAAAACATTAATAGAAACTACTAATATTAGGAATTGACCCATACCATCATATGATAAGAAACTAAGCACATGTTGTCATTGGTTAATTGCAATAATCTTTATCCTTATCAATAATATGGAATATTAAATCACTTCTCAATATCAAATTTATCCCAATATGGTTAACCCAAATAGACACAACTGAATTGAATTAAATGACTAAAGAAAACTAGAAACAAGTAACCTATAACCACTAATTTTTCTAAAACTTAAATTGATAACTATCTATTTATATAGAATTGAAACAAAAACTGGGTAACAACTACAAAGACTCTATTTAAAAAAATAATGAAATAGACATCAAATTCAATAAATATTTAACCTTATATCTCCTGAAGAATAAGATATAATATTAATTAGGATTTCAATAACATAATAAAGAAAGAAAACTAATATAATGCTTAGGATATCAAGGAATTTAATAATAAAATCACCCAAAACCAATATCAGCAACACCCGTAACCAATATATTTAAACTAAATTATTAAGAGAATACTCATAATATCTAATCCCAACCACCATTACCAAAAATTTTTCATAAATTATAAGACTATACAACATATTCTCTTAATAAATTCTATAAGAGAGGACATATAGAACATTACCAACTTCCCCAAGACTATAATAGTCCAAAGGTGTAATAATTCACTCAAAAACTTAATCATAAAGAAAAAAATAATTATAGGGATAATACTTTCACATAGCAAACCAAACAACCTAGCATGAAACTTTTATTAGATAAACATGAGAAAATCAATGAAATAAAAGGAAACTTAATAACAACAATCCAAAGGACTCAAAAACAACATTAACTCAAATCCTCTAAAATAAGTAAACTAGTAATATAAAGTTCTCCCAAATCACAAAATAATTCAAACAAATATTTGAAACCTAAAAATGGTAGATGTTTAAAATAAAAACCACTTGAAAATAAATTTCATAACTTATGGGTCATCCTAAATCTATATACCAACATTACTTATTTTCATATATGTCATATGAATCAGTTCATGATCAATATAATTCCAATTACTATGAAGTATTCAATGATTTATACCATTTAACTCATTGCTCTCCTTTGTCTATGCCATGAACCACTTAAACTGTTGGATTACCAACCTATTTCTACAAAAAATAATCAATTTTTTCATGAATATTGACATAAAAATTAGCGATGTCATCCACTACCATAGAATAAATAAACTAATCCTAAGATACCATTTTGAATATTATACTTCAACTAGCACCACTAATTATAAATAGGAGGATTATATTCATGACCACCAACATCATCCACTCCAATAATAATATATTGATGATTAAAATACTCAAATATCTTTTTCATAATTGAAATACTCTAATATATAATACTTCACTATAAATCATTCATAGATAACTATCCATAAGAAACCACAATCTGTATTTAAATAATTAATTATATCATACCTACACTCATCTTGAATTCAAAATAATCATGTATATGATATGATATTTTAACATCAAAACCATATACTATATTCACCTATCCATGGAATTTTCAATCTCTACTAGCATATATTTTGATAATCTTATGAAATAAACATCATACAGAAAATAGAATATAAAAATTTATCCACTTCTAGGATAAATCATCTTAATCTCTATGAACTAATATCCACCAACACCTTTCCATTCAATAAATAAACTTCTACATTCAAAGAAACATGAAACTCTAGTGGTTTCTCTTTCATATGAAAAAATTCCACCATTTCATAAATCTATCAATAAGTTATTACATCTAAAACATTGCCATGAAATTTCATCATACTATGCTAACGAAAGTGAGAAAGTTTTTTAATCCACACATCATTATTATTGAACAATTCCCAATAAAATCATTGATGAACTATCAATTGGGAATAATTTTAAACTTTTGGTTTTATCCTATAATGAAATTCTGAATTCATGACTAGAGATAAGCATACCAAATTGATTAAATATAACTCAAGGATATAAAATAACAGAAAATTTCTATCACTCAATCCTCCCTACATAATCCATCTAACTAAATAGTTGTGCACAAAATCATCACAAAATACATGAAACTATAAAATCCATGATCTCAAACCTACAAAAATACCTTTTAGGAAGTGTACTCATCCTATATGAATAGTTAGTAAATGATTATGTTTTTTTCATATAATGTGTTGTTTGTCACATCCTTAGTTGGTTTTGTTATCCTATTTTCCGTAATGTGTTATAAGATACCAATACTCTCATTTTTATCAAAATAATCACATATTTTTACTCTAAACACCAATCCTATTGAATTTTTTAGCACTAACATCACTCAGGCATGACCCTTCCCATAATAGCCCTTCCCTGGATTAGAAAATTGGACATGAGTACTACTTTGTGCCAACCACCAGTAAGAAAGATCCTAGAAACTAGATTATTTAGAAAAAAATAACACTAATAGAAGGAATTACTCTATAAATATCACCTATATTGAAAAATATAAATGTACATTAAAACTAAAAGTAGGAAAAATCGTATAACCTTTCTCAATAATAATATTACATAAAAAATTATTTGAATAAATTCCAAGAATCAAAATTGAAAATTTAAATATATCAATATTGACTTATAATGCATTCTAAATTATATCCAACAATGGAGTGGAACTTTTCATCTATTTAATATACCCTTAAAGAGTATAGAAACACCAACCAAAGACTAAATCAAACTCAAGCCTGAGTTCTAAAATATATATAAGAAATAGGGGTGAGTAAAATCATACTCAATGATAGGCCCCTAGTGATAGATGAATAACCACTAAGAGGGGGGTGAATAAGTGGTAACCAAAAATACAAACTCTAAAAATTAATTATTCTCATGTTGGTTATGGTATAATATCAATGACTGATATCAAGTGATAATGATGATGAGAGAGATAGAGTGATTAGACATGAATATGGAATAAGAATTTTTTAAACTATTCACACACTCATTTTATCAAGTAGATAATCCTTGATGTCCAATGTTTGTGATTTTTATATCAATATTATTATATTAATATGAATAATAATAATAAAATAAGTTAGAAAATGATCCTAAATTCTACTAATAAAAAAGATCAAAATGAGTCTCAAAAAGTTGATACATCTTCTACAGTCCTTCGCAAGTGCCTTCAATGTTTGATCTAGTATAAACCATTTTTTATTTCATAAAAATTATCTGAAAGGATTATTATATTCTCTTATTAATTTTTTGGTCAACTATACAAAGTTTCATGACACTTTACCATGTTAATATCTATTTTTTATTTAAATTTTAAAAATCACGGTATGATGCTCGTCATTATGGTGAAATCTTCTAGTTAACCTTAGATAAACGAAATTGGATCTAACTAATCTCAAAACTATATTAAATATTCCTTGATATCTATAATATCCTTAATATATTTGAATTTATTATGGTTTTAAGATATTCTTTATATAATAAAATCGTCAATCCTCGATTATCTATAATTCTTCATCCAAAATGTTATGGTGTGGCTAAAATATATTGTCATGTAAACCTTAAAACTTCAATTACAATAACAAATAAACATTCCATGAATTTTTCATTATGAGTATATATACACCACAGAGTTATAGCCCTCCAAATTTTATTGTAACAATTTTCACACAATGAATGGAATTACACACTAATTAGATCTATTTCCTTATATAAAATATGACTTGGTGTCACAACATAATAACAATATATGACTTAAACCATAATTACTTCAGAGGGAATCACGGTGTAATAAATATCTATTTAACGTGATTATAATGTTTTAATAAAATTACTTTGTAATTTAACTTTTTATGACATAATGATAATTATATTATAACATGATTTTTTAAACTTCAAGAAATATTCATTTCTTTTCAACCAAATAAACACCATTCTAACTTTAACTTATCTATGAGTATTTTTATAATAATTAAAAACTGAAACCATATTCATAACTCATTCATGAGTTTTCTCCATAAATTATTCATATTAATATATCAATGTGATAGTTATCTAAACACAACATCATTGAATTAAATAATATTTTTGAGAGTTCTACAACCCTCAGTGTAAATAATAATATTATAGTGGCCAAGTATCAATTTAGTTCTTCTAATATACCGTATTTTTAATTCAATTCATAAGGGTTATTTAATATCCAAGGGATCTTCAATATCACCATTTTTATTTATTTTAAACATATTAAAATAATTTGATCTGTTTTCAAAACATCAGTTACCAACAACTCATATCTCCCCATGAAAGAAAAATCATATTCTATTTTAACATTTTTTTCACCTATAAAATGTATAGTTTATCCCAATTTGAATGAATGGATCCTATAAAATTCTCCCCCTTGGTAGAAATGAAGTTTTTAATACCTCAATCCATAAGCAATAGTCCCTTTGATACAACGCAAGATCCATTTCTCTACTATAAAATGTAACTCCTTTATATTTATTTGGAATTATGCACAAAGAGTAATCACAAATACAATATTAGGTCTGGACACTATAAAGTAGTGTAAGACTATTATAATAATTCAAAAATCATTTTCATATACACCCCTTACTTCTTAATACAAGTATAACTTAGTCCCAAGTGTTATATGAGTATATACCTCTATTGATTCATCAATTCCAAACATCTTTTACAATTCATGATAATATTTTTCTTGTGAGAGAAATATAAAATTTCAATCCTCTTTAAAAACTCATAAGAATGTTTTTCTTATAACATAAAAATGAAACCAACTATTTTCATGACTTGAAAATTCAAAAATATTTTCATATAACCAACCATTAAATTTTTCAATAACATTTCCATTGGGGTATAAAGGTTCTCACAAATATTTTCATTATTTTTGGTAAAAATTATCATTGGAATACACAAGCACAATGAGTGAGTTTATGTAATCTCCATTAAAATATATATTATTTTACACCTTTAAATTATTTAAATTATTTATCTTTAAGTCATTTTATAGTTTTAATTAATATGATCGGGGTGCTTGATAATATTTTTTAGCATAAAAACTCTATAACCATCAACATGAAGGGTGAAACCTTCTAGTTATTCCATAATAACCTCTTAAAAAATTTCACCATTCAAGAAAAAATTAATTTACATCCATTTGAAACATTTTTTTACCTTTTTCCATGTGTAAAAAAAATCTAAATCATTTCAATCTGTTTTATTTAATAAAAACTTTCATTTTAATATATACCATCAATTTTAGAGTAACCTTTTTAAAATATCTAAGATTTATTATGTGTTTCTTATTCATTATCATTGATATTATTTATGAAAACATTATTTCATCCTATTAGTATTCTTGTCACTTTGATGTCACACTAACCACCAAGTTTCATTATTCTCAATTTGATTCAATTATTCGTTAATGTTGTTATCCTTTCGTTATACTGCAATGCTTCATCAACACTTTTCAATTAAACTTGACAAAGAAAGATAGTATGATTGGAATTTATAAAATTTATCCATGTTTAAACACCCTTATTGTTATCTCTAATTATATTTTCAAGCAATATATGTTTTTATGACTTGTAAACTTATTTCCTTCTTTTTCTATACTTCCTCTTCACTAGAAATTTTAGAATCAGATGAGAATCTTAAAAATATATTGTTATAACCAAATTTGTATCATATTTTACAACCCTTTCTCCTTAATCTTCTGCAATATCATCATCAATGGTCAATGATATGTGTAATTAACCTTGATTATCTAAGAAAATAACATCATAGTTTTATATGATATTCTTCAAATTTGTATTGTAACACTAATAATTCCTTCCAGTAGGTGTATATCCAAGAAATATCCCTTCTTTACCTCGTTCATAAAAAATTTAAAAATATTTTCTTTTTTATTTTTATATAAAATAGCACATTAAATATATTCATAATATTAATGTTTTTATTCTTTATAAATCATGTCACATAAGGTTTATTAACTAATTTTGGTTAAATCATACTCTGATTCACAATGTAGACATCCACTATTGTAACTTATCTCTATTTTTTATGGTGTTATTCTCAAATAACAAGGTTATCCCCATGTACACCTAATTCTAGTTCTTCTGTTCAGCTACTCCATTTGGTTGTGGTGAGTATGGGTCACTATATTGAAGGTTTATTCCTTACTTCTCAAGATATACCTAAAAGTATTAATTCTTGTATTCAGGTCAATTATTGTAATTATCCCTTTTGATAACACGTGAAATTTGATTTTAAACACACCTTTTAAAATTCTTAAAAGTATTATGATCTTATTATTTACTCATCATAAAATATACATAAGTTATATGAGAAAAATCATCAATAAAATAAACCAAATATTTAAATTTTTTGATTGATTTCAAGCTCATATGACCACACAAATATGAGAGTATCAATTGAAGAGGCTTATTAATTTTTATCTCAAACTTGTTATGACTTTATTTCACTATATTAAATTTTTAATTCATATCAAACGAATTTATTCTATAAAAACATATTTGGTATATTTCTTATTGATTCATATTTGAAAAAAAATTTCAACTACTTTTGACCCAAATGGACTACTATTCCACACCAAAGATCATTCCCTTCATTTACACTCAACCCAAATGTGTTTTTATAATTGTAAATTTGAAATAAATTTAAAACTATTCATTATCCCTTCATGATGATTGTTCTATCATTAATTATTCTAATGAAACATCCAATTTTCTATAAAATACACACATTCTCATTATCATAAAGTTAAGATGCACTCAATAGATTATGTCTAAATCGATGGATAATGAAAATATCATTAGATTAAAACTTCTTTTCATTAATTTTGGTTCTTACATCTCCTTTTAAATTTAGTGATCCATCATTTATAAATATGATTTATCCATTATTTTACCTATGGATATTGTTTTAATGGTGTTTTTTCTAGTGGTATGTGATGATAAACCATTGTCTAGGATCCATGAATTTCCTTTTTTCACTACTTTATAAGTTGAATCAACAACCATAACTTTATCTTGATAAATTATCCACTTAATGGATTTTGATTTATCCTTTTTATTTAGTTTCTTTAGTAGTATAGTGATACATTTGTTAATAGTGTGTCTAATGTGATCACACCTACTATAATATCCTCAAGAGTGTCAAAATAATTATCTGATTTCACCTTCTTTTTTAGATACTATTTTTATTGACTTATTTTAACTTCATATTATATCCCCCTCAATTCATGGACAGTATTTTATTGAGGGAGTGACATTTTGTTCTAACGCACATGTGTTTTGTGTCTTTACACTCCATAACACCAATATCTTCTTTTAAATCAAAACCTCCAAAGTTTGAAATATTCTTCATCAAAATTTTCCCACTAATTTTTTTTTCATATTTAACACTCATTACATATCTATATACTCCTCACTCATAGTAATTCTCTACATAACCTTAAATATTTCCTTAAGAATATCCCAAACATCCTTCTTCTTCTAAAACTCAATGATTTTTTTATTTTTAGCACCATGTTTCATAGAAAATAAGTATTTAGGTTGGATTAGTTGACTAATTATGGGGGCTTGAATGTGTTACAAAATCATTCATGTTGGTTTTGATATTTTTTTGTCTTTTATGGAAACTCCCAATGGTTCCCACATCCATAACTAGGTACAAATATACTTTATAAAGGCAGGTAGTAAATTGGTGTTTCAGACCCAACGGTGCTTAGGAACACACATTGGTCAAGAGTATGGGAGGTTTGGCTCATAATTCCCTTTTGAGGGTAATTTTTTTTACTTTAAAGCTCTCTTATAGACTTAATATATGTTCTTCAATACCTTCCTAATTTTGATACAGGTATGTTTACCCTAAAAAATGATTCAGTATTGAATCCTTCCATGTGTAAAAACCTATGAGTTACTGAATTAAAGTGGACAATATTTTGATGTAGGTTCCTTGATAAAATTTTACGAAGGATATAAAAGACAATTAAAATATTTGAGAATCAAAAAATTGTGTGAGTTTGTGAAGGCTATAAAAATTCAACTAAAAGTTGTGAGCTTTTTAAAGGCTAGTTGAGCTTACAGAAAGAAGTGAGCTACATGAAATAAGGTTGCTTCGCAAATGCTATTTGAGCTTTTCCAAATATGTGTGCGTTGAGAAGGAAGTGATCATTGCGATAGTGTTGGAAATTTATTTCCCAGTACACCTATGGTAAAGTGGTATTCATCAATTGAATTATAGTGGAACTTCTAAAGGTCATCCATATAAAACTAAGGATTTATTCATTTGGGATAATAATGGGACCTATAAGTCCATAAAATATGGATGAATCCCTTCAAATAGTTGTGAGAAAAGGAAGAGGAATAAGATTATCCTTTCCATTGATTGTGAACTAGAGAAATAGACGTAGGGAGTGACCATTTCAAAATAATTGAGCTAACATTAAACCTTGTAAAGGTAGTGAGCCTAGGCATAAATGAGATCTAGCCCAAACCACCATTTTTTGTTGTGATCCTTAGTGGATTTCGAACAATCGACACATTTACATTGTATACTCCATGGATTTAGCCTAGTGAGGGTGAACCAAGTAAAAATATGTTTTTTCATTTTATTTCATTCCTACATTACTTTCAAGCATCTTCATCAGATAAATAAAGAATGAATAAGATCTACCTAAACACTTAGTTAAATAAAATAGACCATTACAATAAATTGTTCAAGATCTAGTGGGACAGTAAGAATCGTGAAAAGAATACCCATACCCTAATTCACCCCCTTCATAAGGGTATCTAGGCCCCTTTTGGACCTAAAATTTGGTATCATAGGGTTTTTTATTTTATCATATTTGTTTTTTATAACTTGGTTCAATTGATTATTGAGAGGAAATTTTCAGTTTTCTCTTATCCCATAGATCCATGAAAAAGGGTACAACTTCGAAGAAGAAGCATAATTCTTGGGGTATTCCTCAGTTTGGAAGTGTCTATGGAAAGATTGTATTCAATTGAAGGAAAAAATCAATGTACTGAAGAATGGTTTGGATGGATTATACAATGAAAATATTTACTCATTAAATGATGATGAAGTAATTAGCAAAGAACCTGATATTCCCAGTGATGTTAGAACTATTGATGATGAATAAATTGTAAGAAGACCTATAGTGGAATTTTTCCAAAATACAAAGGAATTGAATCCAAAATTTTCTAAAGAAATTAAATCTAAATATATTCAGATCCAAGTACTAGAAATTGAGTTTAACAAGATAAAAGGTTTAAATAAAAGACTTATTAATGTGGATGCTGATCTGAGGGAGATGAATGATTCCCAATGTGAATAACTACAAAATATATCTATAAAGATAGAAACACACAATGTTGATGACAAGAGAAAAAATATTAACTTAGATGAAATTCAAAATCTGAAAGCATGATATGATTATCTTTCAACAAATCTATCAGAACTAGTTCAATAAAACCAAAGGTTATAACAAGATAATGTATGTTGTGCTGATTTTGATGGTCAGAAAAAAAATAAAAATAAAGGAACAAAGTGACATGGTTGATATTCTCACATGATAATTGGAAGATGATATGAGTAGTGGGAAGAATATCATTAGAGAAATTCATACCCAACTAGAATCAAGGGATATTAAGATTCAACAATTGGGGGAAGAGTGATAATTAGTAAAGAAATAAGTGGAGAAATCTAATTCTAAAGGTTGACCTAAATTGGTGGAGGTTTTTAACTTAATATTTGACTATCCTTTAGAAGGTAATAATGAAATGAAAAAATATATATACTATTTATAGGGTGAATAAATAATGGATTTTCTCATCCCAAAGGCCATACAGTTTAGGAAAAAAATTTATTGAATTTGATGTGTCATCATTCATGCATGACAATATGAGATCGTTAAAAAGTTCTAAAAATAGGAAAAATCCTATAGATACTGAAAATAGTCCTAAAAAAGATTTTATTGGAAGTAATGATATCATGTCAAATTTATGAGTGATTCATGGTCATACATCAAGTTTTTTTTCTAGATAATTTCAAATATATTTCATATTGTGAAGACAGAAATATTTATAAATCTGATAATAAGTACAATCTTTGTGAAATATCTTGAAAGGATCACTTTATATAAAGTTTAATTTTACTATAGGGTAAATATCCCTCCAATGGAGGAATGTGTGTGAGAATATGACTAGTGGGTAGATTTCTACTCCGAGAGAGAGTCATAAGAAATGGAAATTTAGTGAAGCATCAAAGAAGGAAATATGTACGGGTGGGTTTAAACCCCAAATTTTGAAAAAGACCAATACTAAAAAATGAACATATCATAAGAAGAATTAGTATGTGGGTAAATAATTCTTATTCATGTGTCTAGAATAGTTAAAGTTTGTTGTGTAGTTGGAACAAGCACAAAATAAATACAGTGATTTATAAGAAATTGTCAAAGGGTTGATCCATCAGGATCGACCACAATCCCCTTATTGAAGATTCTAGTGGGGTCCCTATCCATACGTGTTTAAATGTTATTAACTGATGTCCGGGGTTTTCATATTTTATGGGTAGATACAATCCAAGGGGATGTTGCATCAAAAGATTCAATGTGGTGATGTGATGTACTCCAAAATTAGAACTTATTGATATCAGTATAACCATAAATTTTACAATATCTAAAATATCAATAGATTAGAATTGTATAATAATTAGATTAGTAATGATGATCCATAATTATTCGAATCAGAAATTAAGTGTTGATATGTCCAATTGATGTCAAGTTATGTTTAGATCTATAATTTTGAAGTCAGGATCATGTTATCTATCAGACATCGGATCTTGAGGAAAGAAAAATGGGATATCATATGTTTCTTGAGATGTAAAGAAGTAATTGAGTGTAATGGATAGTGATGTTTTTATTAAATTTATCCCTTATTTCCTACACCAATTTTAGACTAATTAATCTTAGTAGTTTTGTTGATGGCTCATTACTAAGTGGTAAGTTCACTCACTAAAAATCTTATTGAAGGAAGCTATAACTAGAAAATGTTTTTAAGATGGATAAGTTTCTCAAACATTCAGTCACATGTGAATAAATGATATAGGAGAAGAATAATGTTTGTGGATCTAAATAGTGGGCCTATGAATAGGAATAGTTTTATATCATAGGGGGGATTCAATATCCTAATCACATCCAAGGTCTCAATAGTGAAAAAAATTGAAAGTTTATATTGTTTTACATCAAGAGGACTAATTGGGGGATAAGTAGCAACATTAGTGTATTTCATAATTATTTATTTTTCTCAAATAATATGGTGTCATATGACTATTTTAGGATACCAAGAAGCTATGACATAAGAATAAAAGTGTTTCAAAAAGAATCTAGGAAGATTAGTTCAAAGTAATTATTTCACTGTAGAATAGAATGAACATGATCATAAAAAACATGGTGACAAGTTGTTTGATCAAATTGATGAGGAGGTAAGAGGCCCATAGGGAGTATAAGTGGTGAATGATGATTCAGAAGAAGATACTAATTATTAATAGGAGGAGTTAAAATCTATATCAGTGTGAAAGTATAATATCCAAATTGAAATAGATAGACAGAAAATCATTGGTGATCTGGCAGTGCCTATGTAAACAAGGAAAATGAAGATTCAACATCAAGAATAATTTTTATCAAAGGTAGTGCCTAAATTTTTTAGGTAATAATCTTGATATAATAAGTATATTCATACTATAAATGAATGGCTTGTCCAAATTGAGAAGAATCGGACATGGAAGATTATTTCAAAACTAACTGATAATAATTTCATCAGGACTAAATGTGTCTTTTGAAACAATATGAATGAATATTGAACAGTAATTCAAAATAAGTAATGATTAGTGTGAAAAGGGTACTCTCGGATTAATGGTATTGATGTTGATGAAACATTTTCACCTATTTCAAGGCTGCATACTATCATATTATTCTTATCCATTGTAGTACCAATAAAATTAAAAAAATTCCATAAGAATGACATGTCGACATTTCTAAAAATATTTGAAATGGATAATATCGAAGAGATTATTACTCCAATGGATACCTAGATAAAACTCTTATAGTATGATGAAGGAAATTCCTTTAATGTTATATAATACAAGAAAATTAATGGTAGTCTATAGTACTTGATAGTGAAAAGACTTGATATTGTCTTTTCCACATGCCAAGCAACATAGTATCAAAGAAATTCCAAGGAATCCATTTTTTATTGTGAAACTAATACTTTGTTATATCAAGGGAATGGTGTATTTTAGTTTGAAATAAAATGATAAATCTCATCAAGAGTTATTGGGATATAGAGATTCAAATTGTTCTGGTTCAGTAAATTATAGAAAATCAACATCAGGTGGTGCATTCTATCTTGGGGGATTGTGTATTTTTTGGATGATAAAGAAAAAATATTACATTTCATTAAGCACCACAGAAGATGAATATATTGTGGATACTCAAGAATTAATGAAGTTATTGTGTATGAATTAGAAAATTGATGATATGGGAGATAAAGTAAAGTATTCAATCAGAATTAATAATGATAATTCAAGTGTTATAAGTCTTATAAAAAATTCATTCCATCACTGAGGGACAATGAAATTATAAATAAAGTATCATTTTATCAATGATAAGGTGGAGCAATGGATTGTGATGTTAGAGTACGTGCCTACAAAACTATAGGTTTCACACATTTTGACAAAGGCCTTACCCAAAAAATCATTTGAACATAATTTATTTGCTCTGGTAGTTTAGTCCACTCCCTGCATTTGAAAAAGTGTGGATGTGGTACCCCCTCTCCCTGAGGTATGGTGTTTTTCCCTATTTTTTTGATCTTTGTTCTTTACCCTATTGAAGACCACAACAAAGTTACCTTCAGGTTTGTTGATAAAGGGGGATAAATTGTAGCTGCAAAATGGGAGAAAATTTTTTAATCAAGACATGGGAGTAGCTGATAAGGGGCAGTAAGGTGGGGAAGTTTTAAATCTGATGATGCTAAATGTGATTGATCAACAACTATATATCATGATAGATGAGTTACGTAAAGAAAGTAGATGGGTGATTTTGGAATGAAGTGATTCATTGATGAACTTTGTATATTACTCTTGTTTCTCACACTATACATCACGCTTATAGGCTTAGAGTGTGTGTTGAGTAAATCATTTATTTCTATCAGAATCGCATGATAAGAATGTTGGTATAAAATAGAAGAAGTTGTAATGAATTATCAAAATTTGAAGAGTTTTCAACTAACACAAAGGGGGTATTATTGGTAAAAAATCCTCAAGGTAATGTTGTAGTATTTTTGGATTGATTGTGTTTGCTTAAAAAATAGATTCCCATGGTCAGTTCTGGAGTCCATAGATATTTCTAACATGGTATGTTGATAATAATCCAAGATAAAGGAATTTATGCCCTGGAACTGTTCTTTAGGAAGGGTGTTTCGCGAATACATGAAGGTTTTTATGGTGAACTTCATGATTATGACAATCATTGCGAATGGAGAATTTTCTTGGAGCTTCACAAGATAGGGAGCATCGTGAACGAAATGGGGAGCATAGTAAAATGGTGATGACAAGACTATAACCTTCTAGAATCAGTGGAAATTCTTATCAATATGCCTCTACCCCCTTTATAAAGTGATCAAGACTTAATAAAAATCTGAAGGCTCTAATTTTGTGAAGGAGGTTCATGAAGGTTGTCCTTGTGAAAAAGTAGGAAAAGGAAGGTGGTTCGTGAAGACTATAAAAGAAAATTGAAATATTTGAGCATCACAAAAGTGTTTTATTTCATGATGGCTATAAAAATATGAATGAAAATTGTGAACTTCGCAAAGGATAGTTGATCTTAGAGAAATAAGTGAGCTTCACGAAATAAGGTTTCTTCACAAAGGTTATTTGATCTTTGCGAAAGAGATGTGATTCACAAAGTTAGTGAGAATCGTGACAGTTTTGAAAAAGGGATTTCCATGTACACCTATGGTAAATTGGTATTCATCAATTAGATGATAATGGACCTTCAATATAGTATCCATCTACAATTGAGTATATATTCATTAATGATAATGAAGGGACCTACAAGCCTATAAACTGTGGGTGAATCTCTTCCAAGAGAAATGAGAAAAGGAAGAGGAAGAAGGTGATCCTTTCTACTGGAAGTGACCTAGAGAAATAGAAATAGGTAGTGTCCCTTGGGGAAGAAATGATCTAACCCTAAACCTTATAAATCTAGTGAGTGGGAATATATGAGATCTATCCTGAACCACCATTTTTGGCAGTAAGACTTAGTTGATTTGGTACAATCAGCACATTGCTTTTGTATACTCATTGGATGTATCCCAGTGAGGGTGAACCAAGTAAAAAACCATGTTCTTGTGTTCTTACTTTCCTGCATTACTTTCAAGCATCATCATTAGATAAATAAGGAAATAATAAGATCGACATAAACACATAAGTAAAATCAAATTGAACCTTATAATAAAGACTTCAAGATCTAGTGGGTCTGGAAGAACTTCAAAAATAATGTACATTCCCTTATTCACCCCACCCCCAAGGTATCTAGGACCCTTTGGGACTTAATAAATATGTACCTTTGGTTTATATATTTGTTATTTTATTTTAGGTTCCTAAGGATCCAGCTAACAAGTGGGACCTCCTTCACATAATTCAGATGACACACCGAAATTCATTTGTGTGATCTATTGAGTTGTCACACGAAGAACCTATGAATGTTGGGAAATCCTCTAAGTCATTCCATGAATTTTAACTAGAAAAATAATTTTTTTTATTTTGAGATCAACTTCTCTAAGAAGTCCACTCCTACGCACCCATTTTCAATCGATCATGGATTCTTTTTGTGATAAAGTGGAGGAATTTATAGGTCTCACCACCTTAGTTATACGAACCTTGAAAATCACATATCTCATGGATTAGAGCTAGAGTCAGTGTAGTATTTTAGTGTTATATTCACTGTGAGATCTTGTTATAGGTCATCTGAGGGCCATCAAATGATTTTCAATGACCACAATACCATCTTTTCAATGCCCTATTTATTGTGAATTAGCCAATAAAAGGGTTCTTTCCTAACCATGTGGACAAACAAAATAAATTTTATTATCCAAGGAGGACATGTATAAGAATATTTGTGAGATTATGATGCATGTGGAAAGGCTTTCACATGATCTAAGATTATTCATATGGAGTAATTCATGTGACAACAACATCTTATCATGGGGTACTTCGCAAGATCAGTTTGACATGACTATGGGCCTTTGTAGGATTATGTTTTCTTTTCAATGGGGGACTCTCATGATCAATGGGGATCACTCGGGGCATATCACCCCTTTCACATGAAGTCCATTATATCTATTCTCTATAAGACGCTTCTTCATTTTCCCATTTTATTTGTTTCTTTATCATAAAAGGGTTGTAGATCTATTTTAGCTGCATGATTGTTGTCAAAGACAATCACCATCCTTGTTTGTGATTCATCGCATGACTAATAATGGGTCATGTGGTAATTAATGGGAATTATCATAGAAAACCCTTCTATTTTTATATATATTCAAAGGGATAGTTTGGAATCATCTATACATATTTTAAACCCTTCTCTTGATGAGGGTGACATGTTGATATGTTCTCACGTGAAAAGGTGGACATGTCTCTAGGGTTCCATGATGTATCATGGCCCATATGAGCAAGTTGTATGAAAATAAATGACCACATAAGGTCTCCAACTTTTTCACATTTTCATCCTATATTTTTCAAGGATTTTGGATGATTTCTAGTTTCCCACCATTTGACAAGTCACTTAACTCAAAGGAACTCATCTGGAAACCATTTTATGATCAGTGAGTGCCTTGGATGCCTTCAAAAGAACAATGAGGCTTGTAAATGGGTCTATATATGATCTTTAGAAGATCATTCACTATGCATGACCCTTTAAAATGACCTTCTGAAGGTCATGTGATCACGTGTCCCCTTTAATGTTATGTGATCCATGTGTTTTTCCACCTTCTTTTCCTTTTTTATATAGAAAAGAACACCCATGATTCTGGTATTTTTCCCTCCATATATTTTTAAGATAATTTTGTAGGAATAAATAAATGTTCCCCCTCATGAGTGATGTATGTGGGAGAAGGGATTAGTTATAAGGAAAGTAAATCCATCTTTAAGTCTTTAGGTTGCTGCCAATCGGTGTCTTGGGTGATGTTTGGTATAATAAGTGGTTGTTTGTATTCTGTGGATCACCCTATAAATTTGGGTGTTTAGGGGAGATCATTCACAAACTACCTCAACTCTCTAGATCTCTTATGATCTCTTGTGTCATGTGACCCCTTCATGAACCTCATTATAAGACCCCATTTACAGGACTCTGTTTACAAGGCCACTCTGCTAGGACTGTTCGTGAGACTTATACCACAAGATCTATTAATGAGACCTGATTTCACTTAGTAATTGTTAGAATCAATCGTGAATCCATCATCTATAATTACTTAAACATTGACTATATCACTTTTTTCATATTTTTCATGATTTTTTGGGTTGGTTTCATAGTAAACTGGCTATTATGCGGTTTGTGTGACTTTATCAGGTCATGCGATCATAAGTCTGATGATGGGTCATACGAGAGAGAGATTTATTATGGTTTGGTCGGCCTATAATATCTCTATGGTTCTTGAAGATTGTGAGACCTTTATGAGGTCATTAAATCATGAATTCCATTAGGGTTTATGCGATATGCATGATTCTACTAGAGTTCTTCATTTCCTTTGATGATGGGGTTGTGATTTCATTTTTCTGACATATGCAATATACTTTAGTTTAGATGGATTCTAAATCTTAGACATATTCAAATGAAGTCATCTAAAGGTCTTTGATTATGGTAAAACATAATTATGACCCTAAATATCAAGTATATTTAGACAATATTATTTTGAATAATCTTCTCTCATCCAAACTTCAAAGATATCCTCTATCATATCATCTTACCCTATATTGATTTGGGAGGTTGGATGATGTTATCATTCCCTCTCCCAACTATAATCTCCCACCTTTCTGGAAATAAACTTATCTTGATTATTCTAGATGAAGATTTATAAAGATGGTAAAGTGTACATATCACAGTCCCAGGTTTAGTATTATATGATGGAGAACTCCCCCTATAGGTCCATTTGGATACATAATCTCCCAAAAACCAATTGTGAAAAGCTATTTTACCATTTTATGCCATTTGGGAATTCCTTTGATCGATTCATCTTTAGCTCCTGGGGTTTTCAGGAGTGGGAAACCATCATCATTCTTGATTCAAAGCATATAATGATCAGATTCACATTGTAGAATGATTTGATATGAGCTTGGTTGATTTCACCACATGTCTATGGGGGATCTCAATTTATTTTATTCAAGTGGTAGAACTACTTTCATATGCGGTGTGACTCACCCACTATGGTGATCTGGGTAAGTTTTTTATATCTCCCACTCCCCTTTAAAAATATATCCATTCTTCACATAATATGGAACCTATTAGGTCAATATCTATTCTTGAACAGTTGGAAGAAGGTTTTTTATCACCCCATTTCACATAACCTTTATACTAAGGTTTGTGTTTCAAAGTCGCTTGTAAATTCGTTCTGGGTGGTTTTGGGTGAAGAGTTCATATATAAACAGCATGTTGTTTTTGAGTCTTGGTTTGATTTTTTCTCCATGTGAAAACTGTTGGGGCATAATCGTGAGGTTTGAAAATGTAGAAAGCTGGATATTATGGTTTTTGTTAACCTGGTATCATTTTAGCAGGTACCTACAAAGATTCAGGATAATGGAAGCATCTTGAGGGATGCTTGAAATTCCTATATGGGAAAGGATTTACCAGGTTCTAATCATATTGTTCAGCCTGTGGAATATACCATGTGAGGTTGAACCAAGCCTCTATCTATGCCTCTTAATCCAAAAGTCCATGATGTTTTTATCAGATTGAAAGGTGATCTCAATAGAGTGAATCGTGTTATTGTGATGGTTTCTCTTGATAGTGAGGAGGTTTTGTTTGGTCACTCTGAATATCAGACTAGAATGTCTACAGCAGAAATTCAATCTGGAATAAATAAGGAAAAAGCTTTTGTGATTAAAGAGGATGGTATTGAGAAGAGGCAAGATGTGGGTCAAAAAATGTAAGGGAACCTGCACACAGTGAAGACAGTGTAGGCTAGGTGAAATCATGAAGTGGGGTGAGACAAGAAAGAACCAGTTCAATAGTTTGCAATCATTTTGAGTGCCTTGAAATTGATGACCCGATATAGGATTTAGAAGGGAGCATGTATTGGGATTATGTTCTTGAGGCGAATGAGGTTCATAAGGTACATGTTTATGGTGAAGTCACACATATGGGTAGTGAGGTCATACATATAGGGGATTATGAACCATAGTATGGTGGCATCAACATTGATGTTCAACATGATAACAATCATAAGGAGATGGATGATCTGTTTCAGGAGTTTGAAAGTCATCTGGTCATGCCCTTCATAGATGGGCGGAACGACATCCACAAAGAGAGGAAGGATTACTCCTCTTTAACTCTAATAATGGAGTCACGGTTAGCAAAGAAGTTGAAATCCTAGAATATGGAAACCATTGTAAATCAGGTTACACGCTTGAGAAATCCTTAGAGTTGTTAATGAGTTTTGAATATGAAGTGGTCAAATAAGTTCTATCTCTCAATTCTACTGAAGAAGAAACCACTAAAATGATGGGGAGATCATTATGGGTGACTCTCAATGAGTAGTAATATACCTATATTGAAAAGTAGGACTTGATCATAATTGGGGGTTTCAATAATGGGAAGATCATCCTTGAGGAGTACATCCAGCCTTTGGACAAGCTGGCCTTTTGGGTCTAAGATCTTCTAAGGGATGAACCAGAAACTTAGTTAAATGATATCTCTTGGAAATTATTTATGAAGATTAAATCTAGTAGACTAAAATTATACTTTTATGAATCTATTATTTCCTTTTGTGGATTAACTCATGGTTTCTCACTTTTTACATAAATTGTTTTGGAAAATAAAAATTTAATTTTCAGTCAAGTAGGAATCATCCTTTAGGAAATCTAATGACTTTTTGTAATGCCCCCTCTTGGGGAGATGTAAGATGAGTTCATTCCTGCTATGGAAATATAGGATGACCTCACACAGACTCTATTTTTGGATATTGATAATCTCAACATTGTGAAATAGAAGTTAAGTAAGGAGATGAATATGTGATTGCTCGTCTCTTTTTAAGGCTGGATCAACATTTTTCTCTATCACAACATAGCTCATCTAACCACTATATGCCCTTATTGGTTCCATTATCATGATGTATTTGATAACATTGGATCATACTTGTCAACCCTAGAAGCCATATAACATTCTTCATGGTGATACCGAGTGAGGCTGAAGATATCCCCAAACCATATGCTTGCAGGTTTCATGACCATGTTATTGAATGGGTGGCTTTTCCCAGCTAGGGATTCATTCTTGAGAAACCAATTTATCATGTTGGTGATGGAATCTTGGTTAGTATAAGGGAATCCTTTCAATCTAGTTGTACCAAAACATTCAAAGCTTTAACAATATTTTGGGCCATATCCAATAGGTAAATTTCCCTTATAGTATTGGCGGCCCATTCCAGTTTTGATTTTCCTAGATAGGGGATCATTTCTGCTGCTACATATATAAAAACACTATCGGGATATTTGGTACCTTATTTCACCCTAGGATACTAAACATTTCTAGGGTTCAGGTGATGTTGTTAGGCCCTAATGAGGTTACTAACATGTTGAGCTAGTCTGATTACTTCAATTTCTTATCTTACCCTCTACCAATCAGTCTAATTGTTGATAATGGTGGTGGCTCTCTTAATGACTGGTCAAACAAGATATCTTGTGAGGATGGGGTTCTTATGAACAATATGGATGAGTTACTAATTTGCGATCCATATAACCCTTACCGATTTGATCACTAATTTATCAGTATCCAAATGATTTCTCCTCTCCCTTAGTCTTCTGTTCGGGGATAATGACATCCCAGGATTATCTGCCAGTTTTGGATGATATTGTCATGCAAGGATACCAATGACAAGGTTATCCTCCCAACTATAATTTCCCCTATCTTCCTAGATTATGATTTTCTCTAGGCTTGGGTGGAATCCTACTTAAGTGATGTACTGAATAGACTAGTTAGTCAAGTGGATAGGAAACATGTTGTACCGACCCATTTTTCCATAGCAATAATAGAGTTGATTAAAGATTCAGGTTAGTCTTAAATGAAGCTTCCCCATTCTATAAATGACCCTACCTCTTATGGGAAAGAATTTTTTAAGGGAGATAACCCTTTAATTTTTGTAACAGATGATGAATCCTTTGATAGAAGAGAATATGAATCTTCCTCTCTTACTTCTTCATCATCCCAGTTAATTGGTCCCCCTTATTACATACCCACTCCAACTATTTCAGAGGATCATACACAACATAGGATAATCTGTAAGTAGATATTCACCTTAATCACTGAGTCTCCCTTGAAAATATTTCTGGATCAAGAAGAAAATATTCTTCGACTCTTTCTCATTTTAGGGGAGGGCCTTGTTGACCACCATTCACTGTATGAAATCATGTGAAAAATTATCCATAAGTGACAAGAACTTGCTACTAATTAGAGGGTATTAGGCAACTATGAAGAGGTAACTTCCTGATAAGGCATGATGAGGGAAGATTTAGAGGCATAGAAATAGATTCGTCATATCATGATTTAGTTGCATTTCCAAATGGATTTCTTTACCACACAGATAGTGAGACATGAGGAGATCATAGCTCGCTCAAAATATGACCTTTTAGTGTCATCATCCTCATTGGAAACTACTCAATAAATAATTCAGGTTCTATCTACCATTTCCAAGACTCTTTGTCCTAGAGCTGTTGTAGATGAAATGGAGCGAGAGACACTTCTGTATTCTATCAATTCTTTCCATTAGACTCTTCTTGGTTTGGCTAGCTCAAACAATCAAATCATATTATAGTTTGATCTTCAATGTTTTTATTATTTTGACTTAATACTTGGAGTGGATCAAAAATGTGGAGATCCCTCCATTTTCATGATATTAATGGATATGTCTTATAAATATTATATGTTTTTGTTTAGTTTAGTTTTATTCATGATATACATGACATTTCATTGATCTGATGCAACATCAATCATCAATGATTCCCATATTTCTTATAACACCGCGTAAAACTAAATGTCTAGATTTGAATGTTTAAACCATAACAGAAATTTCTTGATGAATTCTCATGAATGACCACTAACATGATATTTCTTATTAATGTATCTTCCCTATTTACTTGAGGTTACCATATTTACAAGAGAAGAACTTGGGTATAATATATATCCCAGAAGGAGAATTCTCTTACTTTTTCTGAAGTCAATGGACTTAGCGAGCATAGATTTATTTTTTCTAAGGCCATATGGTGGGACCTAAAATCATTATGTATCCTTATTTATATTTCAATAACTTCTCCATAATAATCATATAGGAGAATAATTGGTAGGCGTGGATTTGGTTTTTTCGCAATCCACCCATTTATGGGCTTTCAACCGCTAAGTTCTGTGCCTTTTCTATTCTTGCAAACTAAATCATTATTCTGCTATATTTTGGGTTATTCTAGATCATACCTTCCATTGCTATAGTTTAGGGTCTTTGGGATTGGACCTTATATTATTTTAATTTAGGGTCTTTTAGCTCAAAACTTTCTAATGTTGTAGTTTATGTTATTTTATCTTGAACCTTCTATTGCTATAGTTTACAGTCCTATGACTCAGAAATCGTGTTTATGTAGTTTAAGGTCTTCTAGATTGGACCTTCTAATTCCATATAGTTTAATGTTTTTCTACCATGAATTAATTGAGGAATATGGAATTTAGGGAAGAACTGTTGGGGATGACCCAAAATACCCTATGTTTTTTAGTTCTGATATCTTCTTGTTAGGGCTCATTAGGATTGGATTTTCTTTCTGATAAAGAGGAGGTACCTATGGTTGGTGGGTAAAATCTCTTATTCATCGATATCATTGGAAAATAGAGGTGTCTCCACTATTTTCTAAGAGTTATGGAAATTTTTTGTAGATTTTATGGATAGATAGTGAAAATATAGGAAATATGGAGTCCACCAAGATAGTTTTAATATGTGTTGTGTAAATAATGTTCCCATGTAAGAACCTAGGTTTTTGTATGAGGTATAGATCCCTTCTTTTTCAATTTTAATTCTTAAATATAGCCTAATATGAATACTATTTGAGGTCACATAGGTTTTTGGGCTGTCTGTGGATTTTTCTGATCCTAAAACCAAATTTTTGGGGTGTTTTTTTTTCTAGTGCATGATTAGTACAAACCGTTTGTGGTAGGCTTCATAGTTTGACTAAACAATGTGAGTTTGGATAGAGGGGGTGTACAAGCCACATGATTGAAGGAAACCATACAAGAGGAGGCACACAGCCATGCATCCAAGTCTATAGTTTTTTATAAAACAAGAAAGTGGCTTTTCACACGGCTTCCACATGATTTGTAGACCGTGGGATTAAACCATGCGGGTGCCCTTAAGCCTACCCGAATTTGTGAACATTTGGTGCAAGGTTTTCCAAACCGTGCAACCCCTATTAAACTGAGAAATTTTATATTCTTAATTAAATCAATTTTCTTTTTAAACCTAAAACTTATTTCCTTTTAACATACAGTAAATGAACTCCTTGGAATCTATCAAAGGAGACTATCCTTGAATTTGATCCTGATCCTTTTTCTGACCTCTGCTTCGAGCATGGTTTATCTCTTTGGATCCATAACTGTAATATCTAAATTCCTTTATTGAAATTCTTGATTTTTCTAGCTATCAACTGTGCTATTTGTATTTAGGATCATATGTCCTAGTTTCTCTTATTTCATCCATTCTTCAAATTTTTTCTAATATGAGTCGAATCGGTACTTGAAAAATGATGAGCACTCCACTACCAAGTTGAGGTAGGTAGTCTATTCGTTTTTCATCTTTTGGTGCTTTTTAGTGCAATCATCCATTATTCAACCCACCATACATTCCAGTGTGGCCCTAAAATTAAACTTTTATTTTTAAATACATGAAATTTGACCTATTAGGGATTCCCATAGGTTTCATTGAAATTCATTGGTGGTTTTTTCCCCAACCCAATCCCACCCATCGATGTTCCATGCCTTTTTTACGGTTCGGACCTTTGATGAACCACCAAAGGGGTGTATTCATGAGTTTCCTAGATATAGGAAGATCTTTTTAAATTAAATGGAATTGAATTTCATGATTAGGATATGTACTACCTCATTTATTATGTCAACAAACTATGCCATGCTCGAACTATTTAAAATAGCATATGTGAAAATGGTTAAAGGAGTGGGTATACTTATTGGTTTTGATATGATTGTTAAAATGGTTTAATTGGAATATTTTTATATGAGTGGACATAATCATTAGTGAAATGATGTGAATTGGAATACATGAGTAAGAATACTCATGGGATGTACTTGATTACATGAGTGGGTAGACTTATGTGTAACACTTTGATAATATAGAATGGTCATGTAAATCATGACAAGGTTGGTTATACAGAAAGGTCTTGGGATTCTGATATGGTGTAATTATACAGAACGATCATGTGAATAGGAGATGGATGGGAGTATGACAAGGTTATGTTGTTTATTTATATCACTTATAGATTCATGTTTAAGAGATCAAAAATATTTTGTAAGAATCCTCAAGAGGATATTATAAATCACAATCTTGTAGTGGTTTATGTTCCATGGGCACACTACTTTTGGTTCCCAATTAATCGTTTACCTGCTTTACTTACACTGCATAGTTTATATTGCACAACAGAAATGTATAGTGCTTTGGGTGGTTATCTACTAGGATATTATCTCACACCATATTTGGACCTCCTTGGGGAACCAGATATATTATATGATTGTAGGTAATGATAAGGGAAGGTGACCTAACAAATTTTTTTTATTGCTACCTAGGATCATGGGAGCGTGGGACTGAGCTGAGGCTTGTAATTCTATTTAGTGATAGAAATTTTTCCTATTTTTTTCATTTTTGATACAAAGTAATGTAATACTCTATTTTGTACCAGTTTTGGATATTTTCTTAGACACGTGACATGTATCACTATCATCATATGTACATGAGATTACTTTTAGCTTGTTTATATATTCATGTCATACTTAGTACCGAATTTTTTTCTTGTTTAACTAGTTTTTATGTTGTTATGTTATTGATTTTTTGTTTTGTACACTCTCGTGATGAGAGAATAGTCTCCCCACTAACACACCCAGGTCCTCGCTACTAGTTGGTAGCCTCTGAAATTTGAATAGATGCTCTTGAGGCCTTATGACCAACAAGGTCCAAGGAACTATTGAATGGAATTTAGTTCTCAGACATTACAAAGTGGTATCAGAGGATTATTTTTTGGTTTGTCTTACTTTTTTGTGATGATAGATAGGTATAGGAATGGAATGGAGTTTGGTAACGAACTGTGTCCGGTAGTAGATACCTGAACGTGTTGTCATGACACGTCAAATTGATTATGTTTTTAAGGTTGATTTATAGAATATGGAAGACTCTAGGTCATCTCTCAAGGAGAATTGACAGGTTTAGAGTATGCATTTTAAAAAAAAAGTACTAAAAATGGGGGTGATTTTGAAAACAATTTTAAGAAAATAACTTAATTTAAAGAGCTTAGTAGTTGATAGATAAAGGTGGTGATTTAAGAATTATGTGAGAAGGAGATCATTTCAAGTTCACTAAACATATTGGATAGTTCATTGTTCTTAAAATTTCACATGGTTTTGATTAATTATTTTGTTGAGGGTTGTCAAGATATGGACTCCCATTTTACCCCTTAAAATGATGCATAAAGAAGCAACCCTTGACACGAAAATCATGTTGTCACGGTTTGGTCCTCAATCATAGAAAAAGGGATACCAAATCAAACTGAAATATAATATATGTGTGAGATAGAAAGGAATCTTGTGTTGTCCAATCGAAACAACCCAAGACTCCCACTTTAAATCTCAACTCAATCAGTTGTTGAAATAAAAAGTGTTTAACTTAATTATATCAATAGAAATGAAATAAGAGGAGAATCATGTCAAGATAATAAATAAGTGAAATATTTATCACAAAAATTACACAAAACCATTAGAATAACAAGTTATAAAACTCCCCCCAAGTGTTTGTAGCTCCCTCAAAATGATCATCCACTGTTTAGCTCGCCATCTGGAGGAGGAGGAAGCTCGGGTGGAACTGCAACTTCATCGTTGATCTCTCTATAAGGATATGGGACTATATAAATTATTTTATTATTATAGGAATCCTTTGGGTCTCTAAAATACTAGAGATTTTCCTCCTGACAAAACTTACAAATGGGGAGCCCAAGGTACCATTTTATAGAAAAATGGGAGGGTGGTTTTGAGTACACAAATTTCATAAAACCACTTTTTTCATGAGTTTAAACCTACATACAGCCTTATATATCTTTGGAGAAAATAACCAATTTGTATCCACACCTACTTAATATCTACAACTAATATTTGGCTGCATTTGGACACGTACTTCTCAAGATATGGATAAATCACAGCACACCACTTTTGACTTCATGCAGATTCAATGTTCTGGAAAAATCAGGTCAGTTGAGCCACCAGATGGACGAATTAGGAATGGATTACTTAATATTAAATGTATAACAATGAATTTTGGACCAGGCCACAAAATATCAGCCCATTTTGATGCATGGTGATGTAGAAGTGTTTGGTTTAGTAAACTGGTGTGCTTGGATCCTACGCAGCTTGGCCCATTTTTCTGGAATTTCATCATGAGCCCTCCAAATCACCTCGAACTTCAATAAAATTATCAAAAGAAGTATAATTTCCCTTTTTAACCATAATAAACACAAAATAATTGAGTCAAACATGAATTGAAATTTTTTATTATTGTTATAATTTTCAAAACAAAACTAGTTTAGCACAGTGGTGTAAGGGTGAAAATGAAATAGTGAATCACAGTGCAATCACACCCCAACACCTAAATATTTGCACTCCTAGGAAAAGTCATATTTTTATAAATTATGAATGTAGATATTTCTAAATTAATAAAGATTTAACATTCTATGAAAATTTAATTCTTGAGGGAAGTGTTATCAAAGAAAAAATCACACGGATGAGTTATTCTCAAGGATTATGGAAAATTGCATCTCAAAAATTGTATCCAAATGAAATTCCAAGAGATTCATGATATCATTCAAAGAAAATAATTTAAAAGTTAATCATTTCACCAGTTCTACACATGTGTGTGTGAAAACCATTTGATGATATTCTTTCCAGATTCTATCACGTAAATATAAGTTATTTTAAAAAAATTCTACTTACAAGCTCCTATCCACCGAACCTTCCCCACATCCTTTGCAATCAAATTTCCAGACCCACTCACTTATGCATTCCTAGAAGTCAAACCATAAGCTCCCAACCTAGATATCCTCATATGTTTTACATTTAATCACTCTCCTTATTTATTATTTTTTTTCAAAAGTTACACTTGGAACAAATCTCCCACTCTTTTCTCAACCCTTGTTTGATCTCCTCACAACACTAATTATAATAGTTATAACAAGATCAAAATTCAAAGAAGGGTGGTTTTGGAACTGCCCAATATACAACCACTTTTTTTGTTTATTTTAAGGCATAAAATAGTCAAATAACAGAAACACATGAATATTTCAATCAAGTACAGTAATGAAATAGATTGTATAAGGAAAGAACATATAGAAAAATTGTTTTGGAAAGTAGATAAAAATCAACATAACTTATATTTACCTTCCATTAAGTAAGAAATTTTTACACATCATAGTTGGGTGAAAAGATGTGCGGAGAGATTAAGTGAAACAATTTTCCCTTAGACTATTCATAAAAAGGGTACCATTCTTCTAAAAGGTTTCTAAATGATATAACCAATTATATCATCAAAAAATAACTAGATTTTAAAATAAAGTCACACCACCATATGAATTCTTGCTAAAATACACATTTCATCAGAATTGTTTTTTCAATGTTAAAAAAATATGAAATACAGACATTCCACATAAATTTTCAATAACTTCCATGATTAAACGGTCATCATTTTCCATGATAAAGTGGGAATAAAAAATAATAGTTTGGCACAAAGGTGAGGGGGGAGGGAAGGGGGAAGTAAAAATAAAATTCAGTAATCTAAAAGAGAAAAAGAATAAATATGATAAAAATTCCTAACAACCCCAAGAATATACCCTCCCCCACCCCCCACACACAGTGTGTGTAGTGTCCTCACTATAACAAACTATAATGTTGGAAGGAAGGATAAAACCTGATGGGTTTTATTTGTAGACTTCTTCTTGAACTTAGAGTTCCTTGATTAGGGATGTAACACCCCGACCCTAGTTACCCAGAGTCGGTGCATTATTACATAACATTGGCATGACCACAAAAGATCAAGTCTTGAAAGACCGATTAGTTTAGTAGCCTTGGAATTACTAGATACATTTATAAGTCTTACATTACATCATAAAATGAAAACTACAACAACATAGTCTCCATAGTCCACATTCATATCCCCTCAGACTATCCCTGCAGGTCAGTCATAAAATTCTTCTTCACATCCTAGGAAAAATAAAACATAGAAAGGGGTGAGATCAGATGCTCAGTAAGGATAACAATATAGCGGAAACTTTCATAAATAAGCATAAACATTTAAGGAAATGTATAACAAAAACAAAAGCCTTTTAAACTTGAACTTCAGCATAATATTGAAAAAATAAAATGAAATAATTCCATTTACTTATTCACATGGATATTCTACTAGTCGAAGAATCACATTCAATATCAATAACCACTCTCATAATGATGGAATGCATAATGCCAGACTATCATAACCACATATTCAAGGCTTTGTGCCAAGACTACAAATAAAATTTTGTCAAGGACTTGTGCCAAGACACTAGTTTGTCTCATGATACCTACCGATGCATCTAGGAGATCAGAGTGCTCCACCCTTCACTTATTAAGTCCAATGAATTCCTCATATGAACAGGTTTAAACATAACATAAACATTTGTATTAAAACTAGTATACTAAATGTCAATACTTTATCCATAAACCATGAATGGTATAAAAATAACACATCCACAGTCAAACATATCACAAAACCTTTTATACTATATGAAAGTTTTGTATCATAATAAATCAACTTCAAATAATCTTAAAATCCATCAAAAGATGTTGACATAGATGAAATCAAAACTATTTGAGACAAATATCTCTTTTTTTGAAATCATTTAAAAGTCACATAATTATAAAATAAAAAAATTACTTTGAAAATATTATTATAATCTTGTAAGGGAAGATTTGAAGATTTTATAATGGCAGAAAATATTTGCACCTACCGTATAAGTTAAAAAATACATTCTTACCTTAATTCGGTCAAAAAGGTTAAAAAGGACATCATTTGAGAAAAAATGGAAATATTCATTTATAAAAATATTATAAAAAGTCAACATAGGTATAAATGACTTTAAACCATAGTCTATAAAATAGTAAGAATGATTTGAAATACATTTTTAAGAAACATGGATGTGGATGATAAAGAGGTCCCAGTTGATAATTATGTATAAACAACCTTGGATAATGAAGAGATTGTGAAATAAACACTTACCTTATACTTTTCCTTGGTTGATGGTAGGTTAAACTCATTTATAATGGTGAGATAATTTTTATTATATTATACAAGAATCATATACATTAATATGATATCATATATGATATTTTAATATTTCTTTGTTAATAATATTTTAGTATTATCGTCGTTTCAGGTGTTAACTTACTCATTGTCTTTTATATGTTTTGTTACATAAGCCATGTTTGTTATGGATAGGTTTTATCTTATTCATATCCATAATTATATCATGTCCTTATTAATTATTTTTAATCATCAAATGAGAATTATACTTGAATGGATACGATGGGGAATGAATCTCATCGCGTTCGTGGAGACGGTAGTCCGTACGTATGCACGAGCAACACTATCACTCTTCTAATATTAAAATAATATATAATTGGATGGTATATCATATATACAGAATACTTATAATGTTATATTTATTATTTACTTTAATTAAATATCATTATCATACTCATCCAAATAATAATATTTTGAATAACAATTACACCACGTCGTGGAGACGATAAGCCGTACGTACGAACGTATGGTGACATGTCATTCAAATGATGGATAGAATACTGAATATGGTTGTACCATTTTTATAATAACATCACAGTATATAGAATATACTAGAGTTATTATTTTATAATGGAAATAACAAATAAAGAAGAAGTGGAAGAAAAAATGAACTTGAAAGAGGGTGGGGAAATTATTACCTCTTCTTCGGGTTCTTCCTTTTGATTTGATCAAAAGGGATCCTTAGGTTGGCTTTATGATCAAACTAAGGCCTATAGGTTGAAGTGAGAAAAGTTGAGATGTTATTTGGGTAGGTTGTTTCCGATCCAAAAGGCATTGAAGGTGTGAATTAGAGGGAAGGGAGAGTTCCCTTTTATAAGAGGGGTGAGGGTCACCTTAAGAAAAGATAAAAATATTATTTTATAATAAATTTATATTTGGTTTATAATGGCTCCAAAGTCGATTATTTAAAGGTTAATGTGGGGATAGGTAGAAAAACCCTCAACCAATAGGTTTTAGATAGGTTTGGGTCACTGTATTAACTTTATTTTTTTTATTTAACTCTTAGTTAAATAGTTTGACATTTACCATGTCTCTTTGTATTTTTATATTATATAGTTTATAAACTTACTATATACTTAAAAGAGACCACCAAGTGGTCAATTAATGATAGAACTATCATTATATAAGTCCTTTGTCTGGACCTTAGATTTTTAGGAATAGAATATCAATTAACAATATGATATTTTTTTTAAAACTCATTTATGTCAATATTGACACTATTTAATAATTAATTTTTGTTAAAGTCATAAAAACTTTATTAATTAGAACCAAGTTCATTTAAGAAATCATATCATGTCATATTAACCAATAAATTTTTTTTATGGCATCAAAACATTAAAATTATATCTATTTTAATGTCACACCTCAAGATTTCACGATACTCTTCTCTTTCAATAATGCAATAGCCTATGTTGAATTTTTGGTATTTTTCTGAGAACTTCCAATTTTTTATGAATAGTAAAAAATACTTAAAAAATAAATTTTTTAATCAAAATAATTTATAGTGATAAATTATACTATTGAGTGGTTTGAAAGTATAATTAGAATATATTTTTACCATTTTATCCAATGGTGTTCATTATAATTAATTTCACTTTGAAATTGGACATAAACAATTGTCAATCTTTTGATATATATTTTTTCTTAAAAACACACTATTTGTTATGAAAGTGGAAATTAACTATAAAATTAATTAATGCAACTTATATGTTTGTAATTTTTTAAAATAGACATCATTTTTGAATTCGGAATATCAATTATAGCTTAGGGTGAAATTTTGGCTTTGTTCTGAAAAACTTCAATTTGTGATGAATAGTGAAACAACTAAGTGGTAGTTAAAAAACTGATTTTTCGTTTAAATGAAACATTACCACTTCTGTTATTTGATTTTCAAAAATCTGACATACATGGTTTTCATTAGGAATTAAAATTTTGTTCAATTGGATTAAAATAATTTTTTGGTGAATAGTAACTTTTAAGTTTAATTAATCGCGATTAAAGGTAATTAGTGAAATTTAAGGTAAAAATGATATTATAAAAATATGAAAATACCCTTAAACTTGTGATAAACATATTGGATGAGTCATGGAGGACCGAGAAAATCCATGGGTCAACTTGGGGACCCCATGGAGCCACTTTGGTAGGAAAATGACATTAAAAACTTTTTATTTAATGTTAAAATAAAAATGTCACAAACATGAGTTGTTTTACTAAAACAATTTTTAAATGGGGTTATACAAGTAATTGTTTTTACTATAAATATTAATTAGAAAGATAAATGTATTTCCTACACCATGGTACTTTTTTTATAATTTTTAGACATTAAATAAATTAAATTTTTAATGACACCATGATGATGCAGCGATTGCCTGATTAATTAATGATTTAAATAAAATGGAAGGATAATGTAAAATCTAAGAATTAAACTTGTCCAAATCCAATTGTATGAGTATATTTCGAACCCTTATCACCTTAGACTCAAAATATATAAGTTTTTGACCTTAAAATCCGAAACTCATTATATAATAAAGTAACATTTCATTACTTTCCACGAGTGCCCCTCCTCTCCTCTTATAAAAGGCCCCCACCTCTACCACCTTATTCACACCTTCATGCCATTTGTCTCAGCCAACCTCTACCCAAATAATCTCCCAACTTCCCTATATTACTCTTAGAAGTATCCCTTTGGTCATAAGTCTTCCCAAAGAAGCCATTGTCTCAAATCAAAAAAGAGTTACCTGATTTTAAGGTAATGTCTTCTCTTATGTTATTTTGTTCTATTTTGCTTCTCCAACCCCTTAAACTCTTTTTATTCCTTTATTTTGTAACAAAACCAGTGTCTTAAATATACTAGGATGTTTTTATTAGAATTATTTTATTTAAACTTACACACACCTTCATCTAATGGTTAAAGAACATACTATTTCTGTGGTTGGAAAATTTCTGCATCACGAAACGATGATTGTTCAATCTTCTTTTAACACCTCTCATAGTGGCCATTATGAAGACACTATTTTTATATATGATATATATTATGTTTTTGTTTTCCTTATGATTCTGTATTTTTCATTTATGGCATACCTTTACGATTTCCATTATGGGTAAACGCGATAATTTCATTTTAGGAAGTGCGGACTACCGCCCCCTCAAAGTGATTTGAATCGTTAATGTCATATGTGAGATGTATAAAGGATGGATTAAATGGTATTATACATTATATTATACTGGAATTATATTATAACTTTATATAATTATAACTTCATTCCATTAAATATGAAATAGAAATGAAAGTAGTGTTCATGCATACGTACGGCTTACCGTCTCCATGAACGGTGTATTTCATTTCTTACCTCTAAATGTCACGTAATATTATGAATGAATGTATATATTAGATATATATGATATATATGATATCTAAATCATGGATATAATTCTGGAGATAATTTATATTCTACCACATAAACAACTTGTAATTATTAGAAGTTTATTGTTGACTCAAGTACCAAAGATCGACAAAACGACCGTTATTAACTTAAATGACTACATAATTTTCGTAACATTGTAATAAGTGATATAAAAGGTATAATGAACTTGAAAAAGGTTCTTAATAAAGTATAAATTAACTCTAGTTTATTATTCAGGAGGTTAAAGAGCGGTCGAGTCAAGTCGGACATGAGGTAAGGAAACTTCTTAACCCAATTTCCGTTCTTTGGGTTAATCTCCTACTTTCAAATTATGTCATGATTTTATTATAACCTATCTTGTATTTGTAATTTCATTATGTGTAATTATAGTGAATACACATAATAGATCTATTTTATTTAAAAAATGATCTCTTTAAGGTACTTTGTCTCAATCTCCATTCATTGAGGCATATTTTGTTTTATACACAAATTTCTTTTATACGGAGTATAAACCCCTTTGACTTTTACATTTATTCAAAAGGAATATTTTTATACGAATAATTTTACTAAATGAAAAAAGGAATTTTTTTCTTGTTTTACGTATGCAGCGACAATGAATTCTCCGCCATCGTGACCATTATTTGAGTTTCAGCTTCCTCTACAAGACATAACTTTTTTTAAATGAAAAATAAATATCATGTTTTAATTTTCTTTTATTTTGGTATTGAAAATGGTTTTGAAAGTTTTTTTATTATATCAATGTGTTGTATTGATATCTTTTGATTGAAATGTGGAAATGCTATGTTTCCTTTATGCATGTTTTATGTGATACAATTATGTTATGGTTTATGATATGTTTAAACCTGTTCATATGAGGAATAAATTGGACTTAATAAGTGATGGGTGGAGCACGCTATAGCTTCTCGATGCATCGGCAGGTCTCATGAGACAAACTAGTGTATTGGCATGAGGACTTGACAAAATATTATTTGTGGTCTTGGAATGAGGTCTTGGCTACGTGGTTATGATAGTCTGGCATTATGCATTCCATCATTATGAAAGTGGTTATTGATATTTCATGTGATTATCCAATTAGTGGAATATCCATGTGAATAAGTAAATGGCATTATTTCATTTTATTTTTTCCATATTATGTTGAAGTTCAAGTTTAAAAGTCTTTTGTTTTAGTTATACATTTCCTTAAATGTTAATGTTTATTTATGAAAGCTTCCACTATATTTTTATCCTTACTGAGCATCTGATCTCACCCATTTCAATGTTTTAATTTCTCCAGGATGTGAAGAAGTATTTTAGGAATGACCTGTACGGATAGTCTGAAGAGGATATGAGTGTGTAAAATTGAGACTATGTTATTGTAGTTTTTCACTTTATGATGTAATTTAACATTTATGAATGTATCAAGTGTTTCAAGGCTACTAAACTAATCGGTCTTTCGAGACTTGATCTTTTGTGATCATGCCAATGTTATGAAGTAATGCACTGACTCTGGGTAATTGGGGTCGGGGCGTTACACTTGGTATCAGAGGCAGTTTAGTACTAACCTTGGAAGCTAGATTTAGATAAACTCTGATTAGAGCACATAGCCCTAAGATAGAATTTGAGGATTAGTATAGAAGAACTTCCTAGAATTTTGGTATTATAGAGATTTTATGAGTTTTCTGAGCAATACATCCCTGTTCGGATACGAGCAGGCAGAGGCGGCTCTGGCACATATATACCTAGGGGTAAAACCAGAAAATACCTCTTTGAGCTAGACTCTAACGGGAACTGGTGCATGACAACAGGCATTGCTGCACTCTTGGTTACGACACTCCCGGGGGATATACTTAGGATAATTCTCATTTTTTTACGAACCATTATGAAGGGTTTATGAGTATACACTTCCTCAAAGAAAACATTTTTTATGATTGTGAATTATATCCATAAACCGATCAATTTACATTAAGTATTTAACATGTTTAGAATTATTCATTGCAATTCATAAACTAACCTAGTTTATGCCATTGTATAATAATGGCTCCCAGTAGAAGGAATGTGAACTCTATCAATACGTATGATCCAAAGAGTAAGAAGGATCATATCTTTCACAGTCTTAATCCAACATTTAGAAGGGAAATATTCTCCCATGTGTTCTCAACATATGAAGAAATAGTATCATGTGTTAATAAGATAAGCAAATAATTCTCTGAGTCTTATGTGTTTGAAGGGATGAAAGAGAAGAAAAGTATGTAAGAGAGAATGATGGATAAAGGGATGAGGGAAAAGAAGAATTTTCCAATATGTGATAACTGTGGAAATAAACACCTTGGAACTTGCCTAAAGGTAATGGGAGTTTGTTATAAGTGTGGAGAAAAAGGACACCAAGTGCATGACTACAAGGGTAAGAAAAAAGTTTCAAATGTACAATGCTTCATCTTCAAGGAGTGGGGACACTATGAAAACTAATGTCCAAATCATCAGAGTATGCCCCAAATGATTTTATTAGATAATAATCAAGTTATGATACTACCACATATGAGGAGGAATGATTAGAGTTCTTATGTTGTCATTAAGGAATTTTGTCATTTGAGTGTTTTATCAATGATGTACAGGTTAAAATAATTATGGAGTATATAAGGATTGTACTACAGTACTATTTCATCAAGGACTTGAGAGTGTGTGGAACCAAGAAAAGTGACTCCACAGCAGGTTAAATTTTTGGAAAATATATGGTTGATATAAAGATAAACCATAATATGCTTCTGATATCGAGATATTAATTTTGGAATAATACATGATTGATTTGGATAAATTATATTGGATATTCTTAAAACAGATTAATGATTTGTATACATTTTTGGATAAAAGGAGTATATCTAGTATTCTATAAGGAATAAGGGATCATGAATGTGATCAATAAGGATTTATGGTAATTCCAGATGTTGTAGTGTTTTAAAAGAATACATGATGAAGGTGTTCCCATGTTGTTACGCAGAAAAAAGGATCTTCATTATGTTTACCTTCCTTATAAAATTTGGACTGTGAGTTGGACAAAATTATTTTGGATAACTATAAATGTTGGAATGGATTAAGTTGAACCTTGGATTGTATTGTTTAAGGTTAAAACATTTCTAAATATTATTTTTGGAATATTATAATACTATAGTTTTAGGAAAAAGGATAACTTGTAGGTCAGGGGATAACCCGTTGCGTCAGACAAAGCTGCAGGAATCGAACCCACAACCATAGTGTGATAGGCCTTTATTACCTACCACTAGCCTATAGGAAGTCCTGGTTATTAAAAAATATTTTTCCTAATCTAAATGGTATGTGCTAATATTTGGAACCTTCTACAATTAGGATAAATAGAATATTTTTGAGTTCTGTTACCATTAGGAGTGAAAGATGGGTTTCTGGTAAAAATTTATTAAAGAATTAAAGTATACATGACAAGTAAGTATATTTCCTTAAGTTCTTAGTAAATCTCTGAAATAAATTCCTCAACATTATGAAAGGTAACTTAAAACAAAAACATTGTTGGTTAACTTTTCCAAGTGGGGATTCAATGACAGTTTAACCAATCACAAGTTTGTGATTTCCTTGTGGTTAACTTTCTCCTAATTCTGTTTTCTACAACTCTCCATCAAACCTTGATGGTTTTTTTCCCTCCATATCCATATTTTCATAGAATCCTAGTATGTGCTATCTTGGGTGACCTTTTTACTTCTTTTTCTTTTTTTTAATGTTATTTTTTTATTAACCCTATTTCCAATGTGGGTTTTCCACAAAGGTATTTTCTATTTTCAACCTTTTATTTTCGAATAACCTTTTCAAATTGTGAGGATGCAATTTATTGAAGGAGGGGAGAATGTAAGACCCCAAGCTTTCACAATACACTTCTTTTTCAATAATGCAATAGCTTGCACTGTGCGCAAGTTCGAGATTCTAACACACCGCGACCAATCAAAGTAGCAGTTATGAATAGTAATACCCACTTTTTAAAATTTTATAAATTTTATCTTTAAAAATGGACTTCATTTTTGGATTCGGAATATAGAAATTAGCCTATGTTGAATTTTTGGTATTTTTCTGAGAACTTCCAATTTTTAATGAATGGTGAAAAATTCTTAAAAAACAACTTTTTTAATAAAAATAATTTATAGTGATAAATTATAATATTGAGTGGTTTTAAATTATAACTAGAATATATTTTTATCATTTTATCCAATGGTGTTCATTATAATTAATTTCACTTTGAAATTGGACATAAACAATTGTCAATCTTTTGATATATATTGTTTCTTAAAAACACGCTATTTGTTGTGACAGCGGGAATTAATTATAAAGCTAATTAATTCAAATTATATGTTTGGAATTTTTTAAAATAGAAATCATTTTTTAATTCGAAATATAAATTATATCTTAGGGTGAAATTTTGGCATTGTTCTGAAAAACTTCAATTTGTGATGAATAGTGAAACCACTAAGTGGTAGTTAAAAACTGATTTTTCATTTAAATGAAACATTACCACTTCTGTGATTTGATTTTCAAAAATATTATATACATGGTTGTCATTAGGAAGAAAAATTTGGTTTAATGGGATTAAAATAATTTTTTGTTGAATAGTAACTTTTAAGTTTAATTAATCACGATTAAAGGTAATTAGTGAAATTTAAGGTAAAAATTATATTATAAAAATATGAAAATACCCTTACACTTTTCCTACCCCTAATTGATGAGTCATGGCCGAACCAAACAGTCTATGGGTCAACTTCGGGACCCCATGGAGCCACTTTGGTAGGAAAATGACATTAAAAACTTTTTATTTAATGTTAAAATAAAAATGTCACAAACATGAGTTGTTTTACTAAAACAATTTTTAAATGGGGTTATACAAGTAATATTTTTTACTATAAATATTCATTATAAATCTAAAAATATTTCCTACATCATGGTAATTTTTTTATAATTTTTATACATTAAATAAATTAAATCTTTAATGACACCATGATGATGCAGCGATTACCTCATTAATTAACAATTTTAATAAAATGGAAGGATAATGTAAAATCTAAGAATTACACTTGTCCAAAGACTATTGGATGAGTATATTTCTAACCCCTATCACCTTATCCTAGAAATATATAATTTTGGGACCTTTCAAATCCAAAACTCATTATATAATAAAGTAACATTTCATTACTTTCCAAAAGTGCCCCTCCTCTCCTCTTATAAAAGGCCCCCACCTCTACCACCTTATTCACACCTTCAAGAAATTTGACTCGGCCAACCTCTGACCAAATACTCTCCCAACATCCCTATATTACTCCTAGAAGCCTTACTTTGGGCATAATTCTTCCCAAGGAAGCCTTTGGCTCAAATCAAAAAAGAGTTACCCGATTTTAAGGTAATGTCTTCTCTTATGTTATTTTGTTTTATTTTGATTCTCCAACCCCTTAAACTATTTTTATTCCTTTCTTTTTTAACAAAAACAGTATCTTAAATATAATAGGATTTTTTTATGATATGTATTTGATTTACACTTACACACACCTTTGTCTAATGGTTAAAGAACATACTATTTCTGTGGTTGGCAAATTTCTGCCTCATGAAATGATGATTGTTCAATATTCTTTTAACACCACTCATGGTGGCCATTATGATGAAACTATTTTTATATATGATATATATTATGTTTTTTTCCCTTATGATTCTGTATTTTTCATTTATGGCATACCTTTACGATTTCCATTATGGGTAAACGCGATAATTTCATTTTTGGAAGTGCGGACTACCGCCCCCTCAAAGTGATTTGAATCGTTAATGCCATATGTGGGATGTATAAAGGATGGAGTAAATTGTATTATAAATTATATTATACTGGAATTATATTATAACTTTATATAATTATAACTTCATTCCATTAAATCTGAAATAGAAATGAAAGTAGTGTTCATGCGTACGTACGGCTTACCATCTCCATGAACGGTGCATTTCATTTCTTACCTCTAAATGTTACGTAAAATTATGAATGAATGTATATATTTAATATATATGATATATATGATATCTACATCATTTATATAATTCAGGAGATAATGGATATTCTACCATATAAACAACTTGTAATTATAAGAAGTTTATTGTTGACTCAAGTACCAAAGATCGACAAAACAACTGTTATTAACTTAAATGACTACATAATTTTCGTAACATTGTAATAAGTGATATAAAAGGGATAATGAACTTGAAAAAGGTTCTTAAGAAAGTATAAATTAACTCTAGTTTATTATTCAGGAGGTTAAAGAGTGGTCGATTCAAGTCGGATACGAGGTAGGGGAACTTCTTAGCTCAATTTCCGTTCATTGAGTTAATCTCCTACTTTCAAATTATGTCATAATATTATTATATCCTATCTTGTATTTGTAATTTTATTATGTGTACTTATATTGAATACACATAATAGATCTATTTCATTTAAAAATTTATCTTTGTAAGGTAATTTGTCTCAATCTCCATTCATTGAGGCATATTTTTTTTTATACACAATTTTCTTTTATACGGTGTATGAACCCCTTTGACTTTTACGTTTATTCAAAAGGAATATTTTTATATGAATCGTTATACTAAACAAAAAAATGAATGTTTTTCTTTCTGTACATATGCGGCGACAACGACTTCTCCCCCCCCCCCCCCCGTGACCATTATTTGAGTTTCGGCTTCCTCTACAAGCCATAACTTTTTTAAAATGAAAAATAAATATCAAGTTTTAATTTTCTTTTATTTTGGTATTGAAAATTGTTTTAAAAGTGTGTTTATTATATAAATGTGTTGTATTGATATCTTGTGATTGAAATGTGGAAATTTTATGTTTCCTTTATGCATGTTTTATGTGATATGATTATGTTATGGTTTACAATATGTTTAAACCTGTTCATATGAGGAATGCATTGGACTTAATAAGTGACGGGTGGAGCCCGTTATAGCTCCTTGATGCATCGGCAGGTCTCATGAGACAAACTAGTGTCTTGGCATGAGGCCTCGACAAAATATTATTTGTGGTCTTGGCACGAGGCCTTGGATACGTGGTTATGATAGTCTGGCATTATGCATTCCATCATTATGATAGTGGTTATTGATATTGCATGTGATTATTCGACTAGTAGGATATCCATGTGAATAAGTAAATGGAATTATTTCATTTTATTTTTGCCATATTATGCTGATGTTCAAGTTTAAAAGGATTTTGTTTTATTTATACATTGCCTTAAATGTTAATGTTTATTTATAAAAGTTTCCTCTATATTGTTATCCTTACGGAGCATCTGAGCTCACCCCATTCAATGTTTTAATTTTTCCAGGATGTGAAGAAGTATTTTTGGAATGACCTAAAGGCATAGTCTGAAGGAGATATGAGTGTGGAAAATGGAGACTATGTTATTGTAGTTTTTCACTTTATGATGTAATGTAACATTTATGAATGTATCTAGTGTTTCCAAGGCTACTAAACTAATCGGTCTTTCGAGACTTGACCTTTTGTGATCATGCCAATGTTACGAAGTAATGCACCGACTCTGGGTAACTGAGGTCGGGGCGTTACAGTTGGTATCAGAGGAAGTTTAGTACTAACATTGGAAGCTATATTTAGATAAACTCTGAATATATCACATAGCCCTAAGATAGACTTTGAGGATTAGTATAGAAGAACTTCCTATAATTTTGGTATTATAGATATTTTATGAGATTTCCAAGCAATACATCCATGTCTGGATACGAGCTGGTAGAGGCGGTTCTGGCACATTTGTACCTAGGGGTAACACCTGAAAACACCGCTTTGAGCTAGAATCAAACGGGAACTGGTGCACGACAATGGGCATTGCTGCACTCTTGGTTACGACACTCCTGGGGGATATGATTAGGATAATTCTCATTTTTTTTACAAACCATTATGAAGGGTTTATGAGTATACACTTCCTCAAAGAAAACATTTTTTATGATTGTGGATTATATCCATAAACCGTTCAATTTACATTAAGTATTTGATATGTTTGGAATTATTCATTGCAATTCATAAACTAACCTATTTTATTCCATTGTATATTAATGGAGCCCAGTAGAAGGAATGTGAACTCCATCAATATGTATGATCCAAAGAGTAAGAAGGATCATATCTTTAACGGTCTTAAGCCAATATTTCTAAGGGAAATATTCTCTCATGTGTTCTCAACATATGAAGAAATAGTATCATGTGTTAATAAGATATGTAAATAATTCTATGAGTCTTATGTATTTGAAGGGTTGAAAGAGAATAAAAGTATAGAAGAGAGAATGATGGATAAAGGGACGAGGGAAAAGAAGAATTTTCCAATATGTGATAATTGTGGAAAGAAACACCTTGGAACTTGCCTGAAGGGAATGGGAGTTTGTTATAAGTGTGGAGAAAAAGGACACCAAGTGCGTGACTGCAAGGGTAAGAAAAAGGTTTCAAATGTACAATGCTTCATCTGCAAGGAGTGGGGACACTACGCAAACCAATGTCCAAATCATAAAAGTATGCCCCAAATGATGTTATTGGATAATAATCAAGTTATGATACTACCACAGATGAGGAGGAATGATTAGAGTTCTTATGTTGTCATTAATGAATTTTGTCATCAGATTGTTGTATCAATGATATACTGGTTATAATAATTATGGAGTATATAAGGATTGAACTGCAGTACTATTTCATAATGGACTTGAGATTGTGTGGAACCAAGAAAAGTGACTCCACAGCATGTTAAATTTTTGGAAAATATATGGTTGAGAGAAAGATAAACCGTAATATGGTTCTGATACTGAGATAGTAATTTTGGAATAATACAAGATTGATTTGGACAAACTATATTGGATATTCTTAAAACAGATTAATGATTTGTATACATTTTTGGATAGAAGCTGTATATCTAGTATTCTATAAGGAATAAGGGATCGTGAATGTAATCAATAAGGATTTATGGTAATTGAGGATGTTTTAGTGTTTTAAAAGAATACATGATGAATGTGTTCACATGTTGTTACGCGAAAAAAAGGATCTTCATTATGTTTACCTTCCTTATAAAATTTCGACTGTGAGTTGGAAAAATGTATTTTGGATAAATATAAATGTTGGAAGGGATTAAGTTGAACCTTGGATAGTATTGTTTAAGGTTAAAACATTTCTGAATATTATTTTTGGAATATTATAATACTATAGTTTTATGAAAAAGGACAACCTGTAGGTCAGGGGATAACCCGTTGCATCGGACAAAGATGGAGGAGTCAAACCCAAAAACATAGTGCGATAGGACTTTATTACCTACCACTAGACTACAGGAAGTCCCTTGTTATTACAAAATAGTTTTCCTAATCTAAATGGTATGTGGTAATATTTTGAACCTTCTACAATTATGATAAATAGAATATTTTTGAGTTCTGTTACCATTTGGAGTGAAAGATGGGTTTGTGGTAAAAATTTATTAAAGAATGAAAGTCTACATGACAAGTAAGTATATTTCCTTACATTTTTAGTAAATATATTAAATAAATTCCTCAACTTTATGAAAGGTAACTTAAAACAAAAACGTTGTTGGTTAACTTTTCCAAGTGGGGATTCAATGGCCGTTTAACTAATCACAAGTTTGTGATTTTCTTGTGGTTAACTTTCTACTAATCATGTTTTCTACAACTCTCCATCAAACCTTGATGGTTTTTTTTCCTCCATATCCATATTTTCATATAATCCTAGTATGGGCTATCTCAGGTGACCTTTGTACTTCTCTTTCTTTCTTTTAATGTTATATTTTTATTAACCCTATTTCTGAGGTGGGCTTTCCACAAAGGTATTTTCTATTTTCAACCTTTTATTTTCGAAGAACATTTTCAAATTGCGAGGACGCAATTTATTGAAGGATGGGAGAATATAACACCCCAATATTTCATGATACGCTTCTCTTTCAAAAATGCAATAGCTTGCATTGTACTCAAGTTCGAGATTCTAACACACCGCGATCAATCAAAGTAGCCGTTATGAATAGTAATACCCACTTTTTGAAATTTTATAAATTTTATCTTTCAAAATGGACTTCATTTTTGGATTCAGAATATCGAAATTAGCCTATTTTGAATATTTGGTATTTTTCTAAGAACTTCCAATTTTTTATGAATGGTGAAAAATACTTAAAAAAAACTTTTTTAATCAAAATAATTTATAGTGATAAAATATAATATTGAGTGGTTTTAAAGTATAATTAGAATATATTTTTACCATTTTATCCAATGTTGTTCATTATAATTAATTTCACTTTGAAATTGGACATAAACAATTGTCAATCTTTGGATATATATTGTTTCTTAAAAACACGCTATTTGTTGTGACAGCGGAAATTAATTATAAAATTAATTAATGCAAATTATATGTTTGGAATTTTCTAAAATAGAGGTAATTTTTGAATTCGGAATATCAATTAAATCTAAGGGTGAAATTTTGGCATTGTTCTGAAAAACATCAATTTTTGATGAATAGTGAAACCACTAAGTGGTAGTTAAAAAACTGATTTTTCATTTAAATGATACATTACCACTTCTATGATTTGATTTTGAAAAATATGACATACATGGTTGTCATTAAGAAGAAAAATGTGGTTTAATGGGATTAAAATAATTTTTTGTTGAATAGTAACTTTTAAGTTTAATTAATCACGATTAAAGGTAATTAGTGAAATTTAAGGTAAAAATGATATTATAAAAATATGAAAATACCCTTACACTTGTCCTACCCCTATTGGATGAGTCATGTCTGACCAAGACAATCCATGGGTCAACTTGGGGACCCCATGGAGCCACTTTGGTAAGAAAATGACATTAAAAACTTTTCATTTAATGTTAAAATAAAAATGTCACAAACATGAGTTATTTTACTAAAATAGTTTTAAATGGGGTTATAAAAGTAATATTTTTTACTATAAATATTAATTAGAATTATAAAAATATTTCCTAAATCATGGTAATTTTTTATAATTTTTAGACAGTAAATAAATTAAATTTTTAATGACACCATGATGATGCAGTGATTACCTCATTAATTAACGATTTTAATAAAATGGAAGGATAATGTAAACTATAAGAATTACACTTGTCCAAAGCCTATTGGATGAGTAGATTTCGAACTCTTATCACCTTATCCTAGAAATATATAAGGGTGGGACCTTTAAAATCTGAAACTCATTATATAATAAAGTAAAATTTCATTACTTTCCAAGAGTGCCCCTCCTCTCCTCTTATAAAAGGACCCCACCTCTACCACCTTATTCACACCTTCAAGCCATTTGGATCAGCCAAACTCTGCAAAAATACTCTCCCAACTTCCCTATATTACTCCTAGAAGCCTCACTTTGGGCAGAATTCTTCCCAAAGAAGCCTTTGGCTCAAATCAAAAAAGAGTTACCCGATTTTAAGGTAATGTCTTCTTTTATGTTATTTTGTTTTATTTTGCTTCTCCAACCCCTTAAACTCTTTTTATTCCTTTATTTTGTAACAAAAAAAGTATCTACAATATACTATTATGTTGTTATGATATGTATTTGATTTAAACTTACACACAAATTCGTCTAATGGTTAAAGAACATACTGTTTCTGTGGTTGGAAAATTTCTGCCTCACGAAATGATGATTGTTCAATCTTCTTTTAAAACCTCTCATGGTGGTCATTATGATGACACTATTTTTATATATGATATATATTATGTTTATTTTTTCCTTATCATTCTGTATTTTTCATTTATGGCATACCTTTACGATTTCCATTATGGGTAAACACAATAATTTCATTTTAGGAAGTGCGAACTATCGCCCCCTCAAAGTGATTTGAATCGTTAATGCCATATGTGGGATGTATAAAGGATGGAGTAAATGATATTATACATTATATTATACTGGAATTATATTATACCTTTATATAATTATAACTTCATTCCATTAAATATGAAATAGAAATGAAAGTAGCATTCATGCGTACGTACGGCTTACCGTCTCCATGAACGGTGCATTTCATTTCTTACCTCTAAATGTTACGTAATATTATGAGTGAATGTATATATTGGATATATATGATATATATGATATCTACATAATGGATATAATTCTGGAGATAATGGATATTCTACCACATAAACAACTTTTAATTATAAGAAGTTTACTGTTGACTCAAGTACCAAAGATCGACAAAACAACTGTTATTAACTTAAATGACTACATAATTTTCGTAACATTGTAATAAGTGATATAAAAGGGATAATGAACTTGAAAAAGGTTCTTAATCAAGTTTAAATTAACTCTAGTTTATTATTCAGTAGGTTAAATAAAGGTCGAGTCAAGTCAGACACGAGTTAAGGAAACTTCTTAACCCAATTTCCGTTCTTTGGGTTAATCTCTTACTTTCAAATTATGTCATGATATTGTTATATCCTATCTTGTATTTGTAATTTCATTATGTTTACTTATAGTGAATACACATAATAGATCTATTTTATTTAAAATATGATCTTTTTAAGGTACTTTGTCTCAATCTCCATTCATTGAGGCATATTCTGTTTTATACACAAATTTATTTTATATGGTGTATAAACACCTTTGACTTTTATGTTTATTCAAAATGAATATTTTTATATGAAGCGTTTTAATAAATGACAAAAATGAATGTTTTTCTTGTTGTACGTATGCGGCGACAACGACTTATCCACCGCCGTGAACGTTATTTGAGTTTCGGCTTCCTCTACAAGCCATAACTTTTTTTAAATGAAAAATAAATATCAAGTTTTAATTTTCCTTTATTTTGGTATTGAAAATGGTTTTGAAAGTGTTTTTATTATATCAATGTGTTGTATTGATATATTGTGATTGAAATGTGGAAATTTTATGTTTCCTTTATGCAAGTTTTATGTGATACGATTATGTTATGGTTTACGATATGTTTAAACCTGTTCATATGAGGAATGCATTTGAATTAATAAGTGACGGGTGGAGCCCGCTATAGCTCCTCGATGCATCGGCAGGTCTCATGAGAAAAACTAGTGTCTTGGAACGAGGCCTTGACAAAATCTTATTTGTGGTCTTGGCATGAGGCCTTGGACACATGGTTATGATAGTCTGACATTATGCATTCCATCATTATGAAAGTGGTTATTGATATTGCATGTGATTATTCGACTATTAGAATATCCATGTGTATAAGTAAATGGCATTATTTGATTTTATTTTTGCCATATTATGTTGAAGTTCAAGTTTAAAAGGCTTTTGTTTTAGTTATACATTTCCTTAAATGTTAGTGTTTATTTATGAAAGCTTCTGCTATATTGTTATCCTTACTGAGAATCTGTGCTCACCCCTTTCAATGTTTTAATTTTTCCAGGATGTGAAGAAGTATTTTAGGAATGACCTGCAGGGATAGTCTAAAGGGGATATGAGTGTGGAAAATGGAGACTATGTTATTGTAGTTTTTCACTTTATGATGTAATGTAACATTTATGAATGTATCTAGTGTTTCCAAGGCTACTAAACTAATCGGTCTTTCGAGACTTGATCTTTTGTGATCATGCCAATGTTACGAAGTAATGCACCGACTCTGGGTAACTGGTTTCGGAGTGTTACATTTAACATTTATAATACCAATTATTCGATTCTTTCATTAATAAGGAAAATACTGCATCATTATTGTGTCATAAATAAATTTAATTATTCAATGTCTACAAATTATAAATAAAATCTAATTATGTATTAAATCTTTTTATCATTTTAATTAATATTTATAGTTGAAAATATAACATATATAACCCTATGTAAAAATTGTTTTTCTAAAACATATTTGTTTATGTCATTTTTGTATTTACTTTAACTTAATTAATATAAAGTGTCATTATCACTTACAAGTGGCTCCATGGGGACCCTAAATCGACCAAAATATTCCCATGGTCGGAAGTGTATCAACCAATAGGGTTAGGACACGTTTTAGGGTAATTTAATATTATTATAATCTTATTTTATTACCCTTATTTACCGGATTTACCCTTTAACCATGGTAAATAAAATATTTACCGAACTAATTATTCAAAATGTCTAAAAATAAAAATTCCTTATTTACAAAATTTAGACCTCCTGATTCTAAATATAGAATCCATTTTTCTAAATTCAAAACACAGAAGTGGATGAATTTAATTTAAAATTAATTCACGTTGTCAAAACAAAAAGCGTATTTTTTAGAAATAATAACTATCAAATTATTGGCACTCACTTATGTCTAGTTTAAATGTGAAATTATGTCCAATGACCAACATTGGATTAAATGGTAAAAATATAATCTAATTATAATTTAAAATCACTCAAATTCATAATTTATCACTATTAATTATTTTGATTAAAAAAGTTGTTTTTAATTTAAATTTAGTAATTTTCACTATTCTTCAAAATATGAAAGTTATTAGAAAAGTACCAAAACCTCACCCTAAGCTAATTTCGATATTCCAAATCCAAAAATGAAGTCCATTTTGAATTATTAAATTTATAAGATTTTAAAATGTGGGTATTACTATTCATAACGTCTAGTTTGATGGGTTGTGGTGTGTTAGAACTCGAAGTTGCGTACAACACATGCTATTGTATTATTCGAAGAGAAGTGTATCGTGGAAGCTTGGGGTGTTAGATTATCCCATCCTTCAAATAATTTCATCCTCGAAATTTCTAGAATATTACTGCATAAAAAAACTCGGGTGGTTCTTCATCATAAGTTCCTTGGGTTCCCACATTGACTCTTCCATCATATGGTTTCTCCATAGAAATTTTACCAGACGAGTCGTCTGGTTTCATAGCACTTGTTCTATGGTATAAAAAATTCTGATAGGATATTCGCAATAAGACAGATCGGGTTTTAGTTCTACTTCCCCATAAGTGAGTACATGCGTTGGTTCAGGCATGTATTTTCTCAACAGTGATATGTGGAACACATCGTGAGCTTTGGAGGGACTTGGCGGCATTGCCAACCGGTAAGCTACCACCCCAATTCATTCTAGAATTTTGAAAGATCCTATGTATTTGGGACTCAATTTACCTTTATTACCAAAACGTATAACACCCTTCCATGGATATACCTTCATGAAAACATGATCTCCTACCTATAATTCCAAATCCTTCCTTTGGTTATCAGCATAGCTCTTCTGCCTACTTTGAGCTGCTTTGATGTGGGTTTGCATTACCTTCACCATTTCTATTGTTTCCTCAACAAGTTATGGGCCTACAAGTTTTCTTTCCCCAACATCATCCCAACAGGTTGGTGTGCGACATCTCTTTTTGTATAACGCTTCATATGGTTCCATCCGAATACCTGAATGGAAGCTATTGTTATAGGAAAATTCCACCAGAGGTAAATATTGATCCCACATACCCTGAAAGTCAAGTGACCAAGATCTCAACATGCCTTCTAAGGTTTGAATAGTCTGTTCAGATAGTCAATCCATTTGGGGGTGGTAGGCAGTGCTCAAATGGAGTTCAGTATCTAGGTCTTTCTGAAGACTTTTCTAGAATCTTTATGCAAAACGTGGATCAAGATCAGAAACAATCAATATGGGTACTCCATGAAGTCTCAAAACTTCATTAATATATATTCTTTCTAGACATTCAAGTGGAAAATCCTCCCTTATAGCAAGAAAATGTGATGACTTGGTATGATGATCAATAAGGACCCATATTACATCGTTCCTTCTAGACGTCTTTGGTAGTCCCATGACAAAGTCCATCGTGATATTATCCCATTTCCACTCAGGTATGGGAAGAGGTTTATGACTCCTCTAGGTTGTTTCCTTTCAGCTTTCACTTGTTGACAAACCATACATCTTGACACAAAATCAGCAATATCCCTCTTCATGTTGTCCCGACAAAAATGTTCCTTCAAATATTTATACATTTTGGTGCTCCCATGGTGTATAGAGAAATTGGAACTATGAGAATCATCCAACAATTCCCTTTTTAGATCAAGTATATTGGGAACACAAAGTCTCTTCCCAAATTTCAAGATTCCTTTTTCATACACAAAGTCACTCAATCTCCCATCATTCATAGCTTTAATCTTATTTTAAAATTCTTCATCATCAGTCTAAGATCTCTTAATCATTTCTAGTAAAGATAGTTTTGAAACCACTTGAAAACGTATCGATGTTTCACCTTCCATGGTTATTCCCATATCCAAATTTACTAGATCCATGAAAATTGGATCCCTTTCAACTCTCATTTTGTTCAAAACTCTATGATCCTTTCTACTCAAAGCATCTTCCACCTTATTTTCCTTCCCCGGTTGGTAGTGTATCATGAAATCATAATCCTTGAGTAGTTCAATCCATCGCTTTTTCCTCTTATTGAGTTCTTTCTATGAGAAAATATACTTCAAACTCTTGTGATCGGTATATATCTGACATTTTTCACCATAGAGATAATGTCTCCATATCTTCAAATCAAATATTACAGCATCTAACTCAAGATCATGAGTAGGATAGTTTTTCTCATGAATTTTCAGCTATTGTGATGCATAGGCAATAACCATATCATTCTTCATAAGGACACAACCAAGTCCTTTATTTGAAGAATCACTATAAATAACAAACCCATCATTCCTTGATGGTAGAGTTAATATATTAGCATTGAATAATCTTATCATAAGTTCTTCAAAACATTCTTCACACTCTTTTTTCCAAACAAATTTAACCCTTTTACACATGATCTTCATCAATGGGTTAGCCAATCGGGAAAAATTCTGGACGAAATGTCGATAATAACCTACTAAACCAATAAAACTGCATACCTCATTTATACTCATCGGTGCTGGCCATTCTTGGATTGCCTTGGTCTTAGAAGGATCAATAGAGATTCCATCCTTAGAGACAATATGGCCAATAAAAGAGATCTCTTAAAGACAGAATTCACACTTGCTAAACTTCCCATATAATTCATGTCTTCTATAAGTCTTCAGGATAATGCACAAGTGATTTCATGATCTTCGTAGCTTTTGGAGTATACCAAGATATCATCAATAAATAACACTACAAAATCAAATCGAGATATTCCTTGAAAACTCTATTAATTAGATCCATGAATATAGAGGGTGCATTAGTCAATCCAAAAGGTATTACTATATACTTGTAATGCTTGTACCTGGTTCGAAATGCTGTCTTTGGAATGTCTTCCTTCTTTACACACAACTGATGGTATCCAGATCGAAGGAAAATCTTTGAAAAGTGTTGATCTCCATGTATTTGATCAAATAAATCATCAATACGAGGTAGGGGATACTTGTTATTTATTGTTATAGCATTGATTTCCCAGTAGTCGATACATAACCTCATAGATTCGTCTTTCTTCTTAATAAAAAGGATAGGGGCTCCCCATAGAGAAACACTAGGGCGAATAAATCCCTTATTACTCAATTCCTCTAGTTGTTTCTTTATTTCATCTAATTCCACAGTGTCCATTCTATAAGGGTTCTTCGATATAGGCCTTGAACCAGGAATTAAATCAATAGAAAACTCAATTTCTCATTCTTGAGGATGTCCAGGTAAATCTTCCAGAAACACATCTACATATTCTTTAACAATAGGTACATCCTCTATTTGAACATTATTTTCCTCACCCACAGTTATTTCATTGTCTTCCTCCATAATAATTGAATTTTGTTAAGCTACCGGGGGGTGCATCTAGATAAGAATCAGGTGGTGACGATTCTTCTCTAAAGATATGGTGTTCATTATCATCATCATCAAAAATCGTAACCTCCTTCATCTTAAAATAAATCTTCACATTATGTTCTGAAATCCAATCCATACTAAGGATTATATCAAATTCAATCATAGGTATGACGATGAGATCAGCAGATAAAGAACATTTATATGCCCTAATGGGAACTGATTCACAGAACTTTGTAGCAATGATACTTCCCTTATGAGTTTTGACTGAAAACTTCCTTGTTAAATCAAATTGGAAATATATAATTTTCTTAGAAAACTGGGAAGATATGAAACAATGCGATGATCCAGAATCAAATAAAGTATTTTCTAAACTTGAGGAAACCATTAAATTACCTGCCACCACGTCTTTTGGATCTTCTACCTTAGTAGTAGTGATAACATAAGCTTGGCCTTGATCTCTTGGCCTTTTCTAAGGTAAGTTCCCCTTAAACTTAGGAAATTCATTTGCATAATGTCCCATCTCCTTCCAGTTGTAGCATTGAACATCGATAGCTTCTTTCTTCCCCTTGCAATCATGAGCTTGGTGGCCTTTTTCACCACACTTGTAACAGACTCTCATTCCTTTCAAAAAAGTACCAGGGTGTTTCTTCCCACAATTACTGCAGGATTGATATTCAACTTTTCACTTCTTCCCTTTATTTCCATTTCCAGAGTGATCAGCAGATCTTTTCTTCTCTTGTTTTTCTTTAAAGTCATAAGACATAGAGAATTCTTTTTCTGTCTTGATAGCACATGAGACAATATATTCATACGACGAGAAGGATTGTGAGACTAATGCTCGATAGAGAAATGGTTTTAACCCATCAAAGAAATGATCAATATTACTTCTTGGGTTATGTATATAATATGTAGCATACCTCACCAACCTTGTAAAGTTAGACTCCTACATTGAAACATTCTCATCCTCCTTTTGCCTCAGACTCAGAAATTGTGTTTCCATAACTACTCGATGGTCACGCGGAAACTATTTTTCTATAAAAATATCTTTGAACTCCCTCCCTTCCATATTTGATACTTCATCATCTTCCTTTTTTTTGAATCAATGACCATCATTGATCAGAATCTTCAGTGAGGTGGTAAACTGCCATGATAACTTTTTCCCTTTCACTACTCCCCAAGGCAAGGAATATTTTCTCTAAGAAATTTATTCATTGCTCAGCTACTAATGGATTTTTACTCCCATTTAATGTTTGTGGTTGTTTCTTCAAGAAGAGATCTAACATTTATCCTCCACGTTGTGGATCTAGGTGCTCTATACGGGTAAGGTTATTATTTATAACATGCGTGAGTTGTCCTAGTATGGTGATAAGCTGATCAACCCCAGTTGTTTCACCAGCTCCACTATAATTATCTTGAGCGGGAGGGAAATCCCTACATGGAGTGTATGCATTGATACAATTTCCATTCCTTCCCCTATGAGCCATTTATAAACAATGGAATACACTATATTAGTTTATAAATCGCAATACATAAATCCAAACTTTTAAAACAATTAACATAAATTGAATAGTTTATGGATATAATCCATAATCATAAAAAAATGTTTTCTTTGAGGAAGTTTATACTCATAAACCCTTCATAATGGTTTGTAAAGAAATTGAGAATTATCCTAAGCATACCCCCCGGGAGTGTCGTAAGCAAGAGTGCAGTAATGCCCGTTGTCGTGCACCAGTTCTCGTTCGAGTATATCTCAAAGTGGTGTTTTTGGGTTTTACCCCTAGGTACATCTGTGCCAGATCCGCCTCTACCTGCTCATATCCAGATAGGGATTTATTGCTCGGAAAACTCAAAAAATCTCTACAATACCAAAATTCTAGGAACTTCTTCTATACTAATCCTAAAAGTCTGTCTTAGGGCTATGTGCTCTGATCAGAGTTTATTTAAATCTAGCTTCCACGTTTTGTAATAAAATTCTTATGATACCAACTATAACACCCCAACCATAGTTACCCAAAGTCGGTGCATTATTACATAACATTTTCATGATCACAAAAGATCAAGTCTCAAAAGACCGATTAGTTAAGTAGCCTTGGAATCACTAGATACATTCATAAGTCTTACATTACATCATAAAATGAAAACTACAACAATATAGTCTCCATAATCCACACTCATATCCCCTCAGAATATCCCTGTAGGTCAGTCATAAAATTCTTCTTCACATCCTGGGGAAAATAAAACATAGAAAGGGGTGAGCTGAGATGCTCGGTAAGGATAACAATATAGCGGAAACTTTCATAAATAAGCATAAACATTTAAGTCATTTTATAACTAAAACAAAAGCCTTTTAAACTTGAAATTTAGCATAATATGGAAAAAATAAAATGAAATAATTCCATTTACTTAGTCACATGGATATTCTACTAGTCTAATAATCACATGCAATATCAATAACCACTTTCATAATGATGGAATGCATAATGCCAGACTATCATAACCACATAGTCATGGCCTTGTGCCAAGAATAAAAATAAGATTTTTTCAAGGCCTTGTGACAAGACACTAGTTTGTATCATTAGACCTATTGATGCATCGAGGAGCTATATAGGGCTCCACCCGTCACTTATTAAGTCCAATTCATTCCTCATATGAATAGGTTTAAACATAACATAAACATTCGTATCAAAACTAGAATACGAAAAGTCAATACTTTATTCATAAACCATGAATGGTATAAAAATAACAAATCCATAGTCAAACATATCACAAAACCTTCAATAATATATGTAAGTTTTGTATCATAATAAATCAACTTAAAATAAGCTTAAAATCCATCAAAGGATGTTGACATAGATGAAATCAAAACTATTTGAGAGAAATATCTCTTTTTTTTAAATCATTTAGAAGTCACATAATTATAAAATAAAACATTTACTTTGAAAATATTCTTATAATATTTCAAGGGAATCTTCGATGATTTTATAATGGTGAAAAATAGCCACATCCACCATATAAGTTAAAAAATACATTCTTACCTTAATTCTGTCGAAAAGGTTAAAAAGGACCTTGTTTGGAAAATGACGAAAAGATTAATTTATAAACATCTTATAAAAAGTGAACAAGGGTATAAATTTCTTTAACCCATAGTCTAAAAAATAGTAATAATTATTTGAAATACATTTTTAAGAAACATGGATGTGGATGATAAAGAGATCCAAGTAGATAATTACGTATAAACAACCTCGGATAATGAAGAGATTGTGAAATAAACCCTTACCATATACTTTTCCTTGTTCGAGGGTAGGTTAAACTCCTATATAAGGGAGAAATAATTGTTATTAAATTATACAAGAATCATATACATAAATATGATATCATATATGATCTTTTAATATTTTTTTGTTAATAATATTTTAGTATTATCGTCGTTTTGGGCCTTAACTTACTCGATTTCTTTTATATGTTTTGTTACATAATCCATGTTTGTTATGGATATCTTGTATCTTATTCATATCCATAATGATATAAAGTCTTTAAACATTATCTTTAATCATCAAATGAGAATTATATTTGAATGGGTACGATGGGGAATGAATCTCGTCGTGTTCGTGGAGACGGTAGTCTGTACGTATGCACGAGCGACAATATCACTCTTTTGATATTAAAATAATATATAATTGGATAGTATATCATATATAAAGAATAATTATAATGTTATATTTATTATTTACTTCAATTACACATCATTATCATACCCATACAAATAATAATGTTTTGAATAAAAATTACACCACTTTGTGGAGACGGTAAGCCGTATGTACGCACGTATGGTGACATGTCATTCAAAGGATGGATAGAATAATGAATATGGTTGTGCCACATTTATAATAACATAACAGTATATAGAAGATACTGGAGTTATTATTATATGATGTAAATAACAAAGAAAGAAGAAGTGGAAGAAGAAAGGAACTTGAAAGAGGGTGGTGAAATTATTACCTCTTCTTCGGGTTCTTATTTTCTGATTTGATAAAAAGGGATCCTTAGGTTGGATTTCTGATCAAAATAAGGCCTCTATGTTGAATTTAAAGCATTTTATAGGGTATTTGGTCAGGGTTTGGACGAGCCAAAAGGCTTTGAAGGTGTGAATTAGAGGGAAGGGTGAGTGCCCTTTTATAAGAGGGGTGAGGGGCACCTTAGGAAAAGATAGAAATATTATTTTATAATAAATTCATATTCGGTTTATAATGGCTCCAAAGTGAATTATTTAATGTTTAAGGTGTGGATAGGTCGAAAAAACTCAACCAATAGGTTTTAGATAGGTTTTGGTCACTATATTAACATTATATTTTTATTTAACTCTTAGTTAAATAGTTTGACATTTACCATGTCTCTTTGTATTTTTATATTATATCGTTAATGAACATAATATATACTTCAAAGAAACCCCCAAGTGGTCCATTAATTATACACCTATCATTATATAATTCATTTTTCTGATCCTTATATTTTTAGGAATAGAATATCAATTAATAATATAATACTTGTTTTAAAAACTCATTTATGTCAATTTTGACACTATTTAATAATTAGTTTTTGTTAAAGTATTAAAAAATTTATTAATTAGAAAAAAAAAATTTAAGAAATCATAAAATTTCATATTAACCAATAAAATTATTTGATGGCATCAAAACTTTCAAATTATATCTATTTTTACATTTATAATACCAATTATTTGATTCTTTCATTAATAAGGAAAATACTGCATCATTATTGTGTCATAAATAAATTTAATTATTCAATGTCTAAAAATTATAAATAAAATCTCATTATGTAGTAATTTTTTTATATTTATAATTAATATTTATAGTTCAAAATATAACATATATAAACTTATGTAAAAATTGTTTTTCTAAAAGATATATGCTTGTGTCATTTTTGTATTTACTTTAACTTAATTAATATAAAGTGTCATTATCACTTTCAAGTGGATCCATGGGGTCCCAAAATCGACCCAAATATGTCCATGGTCAGAAATGTATCAGAAAATAGGGTTAGGACACGTTTTAGTGTAATTTAATATTATTATAATATTATTTGTTTACCCTTGTTTACCGGATTTACCCTTTAACCATGGTAAATAAAATATTTACTGAAATAATTATTCAAAATGTATAAAAATAAAAGTTACATATTTACACAATTTGGACCTCCTGATTCTAAATATTGAATCCATTTTTTTAAATTCAAAACACAGAAGTGGCAGAAATTATTTTAAAATTATTTCCCATTGTCAAAACAAAAAGCGTGTTTTTATAAAATAATAATTATCAAAAGATTGACACTTTCTTATGTCCAGTTTAAATGTGAAATTATGGCCAATGACCAACATTGGATTAAATGGTAAAAATATAATCTATTTATACTTTAAAATAACTAAAATTCATAATTTATCACTATTAATTATTTTGATTAAAAAAGTAGTTTTTAATTAAAATTTATTAATTTTCACTATTCATAAAAATATGAAAGTTATCAGAAAAGTACCAAAAATTCACCCTAAGATAATTTCGATATTCCGACTCCAAAAATGAAGTTTGTTTTGAAATATTCAATTTATAAAATTTCAAAAAGTGGGTATTACTATTTATAACGGCTAGTTTGATTGGTTGTGGTGCGTTAGAACTTGAAGTTGCGTACAACACACGCTACTATATTATTCAAAGAGAAGCGTACTATTGAAGCTTGGGGTGTTACAAGGGACTCCAAAATGTATTCATGAAAGTTCTTCAATCACTGCCCATTGAAAATGAAGGTTTTCTTGGTTTCAATATTTTGAACTGGAACAACACCAAATGAAGATACATTAGTAACAATGTATGGTCCAAAGTAGTGGGAATGAAGCTTACCTAGATGCAACATCAGCCTTGCATTGTAGAGGAAGACCTTCTGGCCAATGTGGAACTAGTGATGAAGGATTAGGTGCCCATCTGAAGCCTTGGTTTTCTCCTTATAAATTTTAGAGTTCTCATATGAATCTCTTCTCATTTCCTCCAACTCCTGAATTTGCAGCTTCCTTTGAGCACCTGCACTAGAAAGATTAGAATTTCATTTTTTGATGGCCTAGTATGCCTAGTTCTCAATCTCAACAGGGAGGTGACAACTCTTTCCAAACACTATCCGATATGGCGACATTCCAATGGGCGTTTTGAAAGTAGTTTCATAGTCCCACAAGGAATCATCAACCCGAAGACTCCAATCTTTTCTCTTAGGTTGAACCATTTTCTAAAGAAGTTGTTTTACCTCCCTATTTAACACCTCAGCTTGGTCATTGGTTTGTGGGTGATAAGTAGTAGACACTCGATGACCGACCTCATAAGAATGAAAAAATTATTGCATTGTTTGGTTGTAGAAATGATAACTCTGGTCACTGATGATGAACCTAGGCACGCCAATCCTACATAGTATTTGGGTTATTAAAAATTCGACAACTGCCTTAGAATCATCATTCCTTGTATCTTGTGCCTCTACCAATTTTGAAATGTAATCAACTAACATAAGATTGTACAAGTTTCCAAAGGAATTTAGAAATGTCCCCATAAATTCAATACCCCAAACAACAAAAATTTCATTAAAGAGCAGTGGTTTTTGTGGAATTTTATTTCATTTAGAGACATTACCCATTCATTGACAATGAGGACAAGATTTACAAAAATCATGGGTATAACAACCCTACTTTGATTACACACCAGAACATGATTTATTACATAAACTATTCACTTGATACAACATGGAAGATCAATATTTCTAGTGGATTTGGGGATTAGGAACATTAAATAACAACTTAAAACATGAAACACAACATCTTTAATGAAAACTTCCTTTGCATGACCACTACATTCCCTCGTACTTAGCATTGTATGTGATAACCCGAGGACATACATAAGAAAAGGGTGATCTATAAAGCCCAGTAAGGAAGTAAAAAAGGTATAACATTAATAATACAATACATGTTTGTAAATAGTCATATCAATGGATCATAAAAGAAAAATGAACATAAAGTCATGATATAGCATGATTATCATAACATGGAAATTTGGAAACAACACTTAACATGGAATTAGCATGAGCCAAGGCTCATTACACATGGAGCATGAGTAAACCCTCATTGAACATAAATCACGAGTAAACCCTCATTTCACTTGAATTATAATGAGTCAAAACTCATTGCACATGATGTATCATGATACTATACTTTACCCAATGCATTGGATCACTATCAAGGTGCACCCTTCTTAAACATTTCCTTTCATACATAAGTGTTCCACATGGATCATACAACATGGATTCATTACACATCATCATTTACTCCATGAGAAAGTAATGTGAAATTCATACATGAAACTCTATAATCAATAACTAAATGTGCATAAAGGTGAATACCCTTTATTGATAAATGAACATGGTTTTCACTACACAATGACTTGGGCTTGGAAAAACGTGGTGTAATTTCGGCAGCATAACGACGTGACATAAGAATTCATAAAAATGGTTGATGAGAGAGAAAGGTGTGTCTCATCATATGTACATAAAATGGATATTAAGGGGGGTAAAATAGATACATGTCTCAAAAATTGTAATGGAATTTAGATTCATGATACAAAAGAATTGCTTGAATTGAAATGATGAGATAGAAATTCCTTATGAAATTTCGGCATGGTAACGGGTGTACATGGGAGGAATTTAATGAGAGAGGAAGGGGAATATAATCATTAAAAAATAAATAGGTTAGTGTGGGGGTGGTGAAAAATCATACCCCAGCATTTTTAATTGAAAATCAAAGGGCTTACCAATATTATGAAACTTGGTTAAAAAGAGAGAGGTTGGAATCCCTTACATGGAAGTGTGATCCCAAAGGCCTGGAAGAGGCTTGATAGAGGATTCTTGGGAGATTGGGGTGCCTTGGGAGGATTATAGAGAGAGTAGGGAAGAGGTTGGATGAACTCCAAAGGCATTGAGTGAGGAGGAAGTGGGAGGATGGGTGGGTTTATATAGGAAAAGAGAGGGAATTCTTTATTATTTAGGTTCGGGACACCAAACATTAAACTAATCCAAACCATAAACCATACCATAGTTTTTGCCCATGTTTTTTGAAAAAGGGGATTGGAAAAAAATATTTTATATGATCAATATCCGAACTTCTTAAAATAAAAGGGTTGCTTATGTGGATGTGAGTCACACTTTCAAAGAAATCAATTTAAAAATCTAAAATATTTTATAAGTCTCGGAGGGTCCACTAAGGCTTTGTAAAATAAATCAAACAAACATAAAATAAAATTATTTTAATGGTAAAACATATATTTTCCAAATATAATGTTTATAATATTTTATTACATCACTATTGGGTCATTATGATGTCATAAAACACATTATATAATTAAACGGTTTTTTATTTTTACCCAAAAATTTGATTGTCTCCTAAAATTATGAAAAATTCACCATTGGATAATTTCAACATCCTGATTCCAAATATAATATTCATTTTATCTAAATAATTTTCTAATTATTATAATTTTATCTTTTAAAATAAAAAGCGACATTTAACGAAAAAACATGGGTTTGGAAAAAAAAGCTTTCAAACCTTAATAAAAATTACAATTCCATTCATAAAATTAAACGATCATTAATATTTAATTAAAATTAATTTAATAATAATTATATTTTATTGAAATTTTATCTATTTCAAAAATCCATTAATTCATCAAAATATATTTCTTAGTTGAATATTAACTAAAAACAATATTTGTGCTTTAAAAATTATTTACAAACTGACAATAAAATGAATTTATATTCTCTGTTCTATAAAAAATAATACACATAGTCATAATGCTATGGTATTGTTACATAAGACCGTAGAGTAAGGTGTGCGATGGTGATAGACTCTTGGGGTGTCTCAGATAACATTTCTCGGGTGGTAATCTCTATCAACTTTCACTTCTCTTGTAGGTGATTCTATTTGAGCTTAACATGTTGGAGCTTAGCTAGGTATTGGTCAAGAGTGAATCCCAGTGATGCCACCTCCTTTCTGAGCTTTGAAAAATGGGATTCATATGGGTAACATCTATTGGATGAGGCCATCACTTCCTTTGTCTATGTAAATTGGATTTGTTAAAGCCCTATATTTATACTAATCATGTGATCATTGTTCGACGACAATATTAGCAATGGTCACAATTCTTAACGGCATTTTAAAATCCAAAATCATAAAACCAATGAATTTTATACTTTATATATCCATTTTACATACTAATACATTTAATTAGATTAAGAGTAATTTTCATTAATGGAAGTTTGGTTCGTCACAATCTTCCGCCCTTAAGAAATTTCACCCTCGAATGTTTATTTTTCCCGCATTAAAACAAATGATGGTAACTTTTCTTCATCACTTCCTCTGATTCCCACGTCACTTCTTCAAACCTATGGTTTCACCACAACACCTTAACGAGGGGCATTGTCTTATTTTGTAGAACTTTTTCTCTACAATCTAATATCTTCACTAGTTGCACCTCGTAAGAAAGATCATCCTCTAACTATAATACCTCTGAAGAGAGTTCATGTGAAGGGTCTGGTATGTACTTCCTTAAGAGTGATATATTAAATACATCATTTACTTTGGCCATGGTAGGTGGAAGTTCTAGTCAATAGGCCACATCCCCGACACGATCAAGAATCTTGAAGGGGACGATGTACCTAGGAATCAAATTCTATTTATTTACAAACCTCGTGACCTTCTTCCATAGAGATATGCATAGAAACACCATGTCTCTAACATTTAACTCAAGGTCTCTTCGACATTTATTCGCATAACTCTTATGTCGACATTGGGATACCCAGACATGATTTTGAATGGTTTTCACCTTCTCCACCATTTATTCAACCACTTCAGGTCCTAGCAGTTTAGGCTCACCGACTTCATCTCAACACGTCGATGTTATACACATTTTCCCATAAAAGGATTCATATGGTTCCATTCAGATTCTTGATTGGAAATTTTTATTGTATGAGAACACAATAAGATAAATATTTTGATCCCATCCTCCTTTTAAGTTCATTGAGCATGCTCTCAACATGTTCTCAAGTGTTTGGATAGTCCCCTCAGATTGGCCATCAGTTTGAGGATGATAAACCGTACTGAAGTTCATATCAGTATCCCGAACATGTTGAAGACTCTTCCAAAACATTGAGGTGAGTCTTGGATCTCAATTGGATATAATATATTGTGGTACTCCATGCAACCTTACCACATCTCTGATGTATATTTGTCCCAGTTGATCCAATGAGAAATCCTCCCGAATTGCAATGAAGTGTGAAGACTTTGTAAGACGATTCACAAAAACCCAGATTTCATTATTGCTTTTGGATGTCTTCAGAAGTCCAGTGATAAAGTCCATGGTGATGTTCTCCCATTTCCATGAAGGTATGGGCAATGGTTTCATCATCCCCTTAGACTTCTACCACTTTGTCTTTACTTGCTGACACACCAAGCACATTGATGTATACTCAGTGACATCCTTCTTCATATTATCCCATCAATAATGTTCTCTGAGATCTCAATACATCTTTGTGTTTACTGGGTGAATAAAGAAATTTGAACTATGTGCACCATCCAAAAGTTCCTTCTTCAGCTCCAGAATTGATGGAACACATAGTATTTTCCCAAATCTCACAATTCATTATTCATTAACATTGAACTCTGAGGATTTCCCTTTTCTGGTAGCTTCCACTTTCTTATGAATTCCCACGTCATCCTTTTGAGAATCCTTTAACTTTTCCAAGAGATAGTTGAGTAATCATTTGTGAAAGGATTGATGATGTTCCCTTATTTATGATTCCCATGTCCATCTTCATCAAATATAAAAAGATTTGATCCTTCTCAATTCTCATCAATGATAGAATCGGTGGGTCCTTTCTACTTAGAGCATTTCCTAGGGTAGTAATGGATTGAGCAGTCATAGTCTTTGATCAACTCTAACCATATTTTCTGGTGCATGTTCAACTCTTTCTATGTGAATATGCACTTGAGGATTTTGTGGTTTGTATATATTTCACACATCTCCCCAAATAGATAATGCCGCCAAATTTTTAAAGTGAAGATCACCGCAAACAAATCCAAATCATGTGTTGGATAATTCTTCTCATGAACTTTTAATTGCCTTGAATCATAGGCAATGACTTTGTCATTTTGCATCAACACACAGTCCAGGACCTTATTTGAAGCATCACTACATATCACAAACATTTCTCCACATGTGGGTAAAGTGCGCCCGGGCGCAGTGATAATCCTCTTTTTCAACTCCTTGAAACTTTCTTCACATTCATAACTCCCTGAAAACTATACTCCCTTATGAATTATCTTGGTAAGATGGTTGGAAAATCATGAGAAATTTCTCAGAAATCGTCGATAATATCCAGCTAACCCCAACAAGCTATGGATATCTCTTACCAATGTTGGCCTCGGCCATCCCTCTATTGTAGCTGTCTTGGAGGGATCCACAGATATCTCATTTCTTGTGATGATATGGCCCAATAATGAGACCTCCTTCAACCAGAACTCACACTCTCTAAACTCTTCATAGAGATTCTCCTTTCGTAAGGTCTCTAGTATAGCTCTTAGATGGTCCCCATGATCCTACTTGGTTTGGGAATATATTAGAAAATAATCTATAAAGACTACCAAAAAATTTCAAGGTATTCTATAAAGACTATATTCATCAAGTTTATGAATATTGATGGAGCATTAGTGAGTCCAAAAGGCATTACTATGAATTTATAGTGCTCATATCTTGTACAAAAAAGCAGTCTTGGGGATATTTTCCTTCTTCACCCTTACTTGATAATATCCCAACCAAAAATCTACGTTGGATAAGTATTTTGCTTCACGTAGTTGATTGAACAAGTCATAAATTCATGGGAGTGGATACTTGTTCTTTATTGTGATTTTGTTAAGATCACGATAATCGATGCAAAGGTTCATTTATCCATCCTTCTTCTTGACAAAGAGGACTGGTGCACCCCATGGGGAAGCACTTGGGAATATAAAACCTTTATCTAGATTCTTCTGTAGTTGATTCTTCATCTCCTCAAGATCCACAACATATATTCGATACAGAGTCTTAGATATTGGAAATGCCACAAGTATAAGATCAATTGAGAATTAAACATCTCTTCTAAGAGGAAGACCAGAAAATTCCTCAGGAAACACTTCAGAAAATTCACTCACAATAGGAATGTCTTCAAGGATAGTTTCTTCCTTAGACTCAATCATCTAAGCCAGATACATGTGTTCATAAGTAAATAATATCCATGCTTTAGATGATGGATCTAAGGAAGATTCATGTACCTCCTTGAACTTGTACAGAATCGGGTGTTGATTCTCCACATGGAGAGTGATTTCCCTCTCACAGCAATTTATATTGGCTCTATATAGGTAATGTCAATCCATGCCAATAATTTCATCAAATTCCACCAAAGGAAGTATGACAAGGTTCATTGGGAAGTTCAATCCACCGATTATGACATGGGAGGAGTTATATTAATGGTATGTAATGACTTTTTCATTTTTCATACTCAACAACATCTTTACTTCCTTGATTTTTGGTGGTGCTGGGATTATTCTACTAAATTTTCAAGATATAAAAGAATATGTATAACCAGAATCAAAAAAGTATGGTTTCTATTCTTGAATGAATAACTAGAGTATCTATCACCACTTAATTGTCGGGGTTCACCTTGGTGGTAGTTATGGAAAAAAGCTCACCCTTTCTACCTTGGATGTTGTTGGTTGCCTCCGAAAACCCTTGGATGAGAGCATTGATTTTCAAGATGTCCTTGATCATTGTAGTTGAAGCAATGAACAATATGTTGAAAATCAAAATGAGTGTTCCTCTCCTCAGTCACTACCGCGGGTTTTTCTTGCCAAAAAATAATAGCCAGGTTCCCTTCTCTTCCACACCTAAAGCATTTCCTCTTCCCCTTTAGGAAATTTCTAAGGTGATTCTTTCCCCACCTTTGGAAAGTGGGGTGCTATATTTTCTTAGCATCATTGGATTTATCCATAAGAACACTAGAATTTAAGTCCACCTTATGCTTTGTATCCCCATGACACCCTTGAGATTATTTGATCTCTATTTCGACCTTGAGGTAACATCAAAAAATTTCCTCATAACTGTCGAAGTCAAGTATTGCTAGGGCTTTCCGCAGGCTAGCTTTCAGCCCACCAAAGTAGCGGTCAACCTTGCATTCAAGGGTAATGACAAAGTCAGATGCATATCGCACAAGCCTTGTGAAGTTTTCCATGTATTCTATGAAAGATTCATTGGCTTTTTTCTTGAGGGAAAGGAAGTCACTTTCCATATTAAGTCAAAGGATGTGAAGAAAATATTTATTGAAAAACATCTTTTGGAAATCCTTACATTTCAATGCTTTGATATCCTACTCAGGCTTCATATTTTTGATAAATCTCTACCATTGATCAGATTTACCCTCCATATGATAAGCATCTAGGAGAACCTTCTCTTATTCAGAACATTGAAGGATGGATAATATCTTTTCAATGGATTTGATCCATTGTTCGGTGATTGAGAGATCATATGATCCATTAAAAGTAAGAGGCCTCTGTCTCATGAAGCTCTCGATAGTGACTTGTTATTTCTTAGGAGGGGTTGTATGTTCCTCTTGACCCATGTTTCTATTCAAATATTGATTGATCTTAGAGAGTATCATGATAAACTTCATGATTCCTGCTCCCATTGGATTGGGCATCTCATTAGAACAGTCATCGCATTGATCTTCACATTGGTTGTTAGCCTGAGTCCTCCTATTACCTGCCATTAGCTGGAATAAAAGAAGAGTTAGGGGTAAAACATAAAGGGTAATCCAAGGAAAAAAATGGATGACTTATAAATTACTTTTATTCATTGACTTATGAATCTATAGGCTTCAATCTATGCTATTCATGATCAACTTTCAAAAATATATTCTTAGGGGTATTTTTTATTCCCTTAATAATGGCTCATACTGAGCTTGTGAATTTACCAAAGCATATCCCATGGGATTTTCATAACCAAGATTGAAGCAAGGCCCATTGTCGTGTACTAGGATACCCCAAGTCAAACCTGAAACTCCTTGTCGGGGTTTTCACCCCTAGGTACATCTATGTCCGAGCCACCTCTACCTGCTTGTATCTAGACAGGGATGTATTTGTTTGATAAAACACTTACTCAATACTCACCAAAACTTAGGGGTATTTTTATTATACTTAGTCTTTTCTATGAGGCTTTACTAGGGTTTTCTAATCCTAATCCCAAAAATAAATAAACCAATCCTCTAATACCAACTATAACAACCCTGATTTTATTACACACTTAAACAAGATTTATTACATAAATTCTTCACTTGACACAACATAGAAGATCGAGAGTTCTAGTGTATTTGGGGCTTAGTAACATTACATAACAACTTAAAACATGAAACACAACATCTTTATTGAAAACTTACTTTACATGCCCACTACATTTCCTCCTACTTAGCATTGTACGCGATAACTTGCGGACATGCATAAGAAAAGGGTGAGATATAAAGCCCAGAAAGGGAGTAAACAAGGTATAACATGAAGAATAAAATACATGTTAGGAAATAGGAATATCAATGGATCATAAAATAAACATGAACATAAATTCATGGTATATCATGATTATCATAACATGGAAATGTGTCAACAACACTTAACATGGAATTATCATGAGTCAAGGCTCATTGCACATGGAGCATGAGAAAACCCTCATTGCACATGAAGCACGAGTAAACCCTCATTGCACTTGAATTATTATGATTCAACACTCATTTAACATGACGTATCATGATACTATACTTTACCCAATGCATTAGATCACTATCAGGGTGCACCCATCTTAAAAATTTCCTTTCATGCATAAGTGTGTCACATAGATCATACAATATGGATTTATTAAACATCATCATTTATTACATGATAAAGGAATGTGGAATTAATACATGAAAATCTATAATCAATAATTAAATGTGAATAAAGGTGAATACCCTTAATAGAGAAATGGGCATGCTATTCACTACACAATGACTTTGGCCTGGAAAAATGTGGTGCAATTTTCGGTAGCATAACAGTGTGACATAAGAATTCCTAAAAATGGTTGATGAGAGATAAAGGGGTGTCTAATCATATTTATATGAAATTTAAAGTAAGGGGGTCATATAGAGACATTTACCAACAATTTTAATGGAATTTAGATTCATGATACAAAATAATTGCTTGAATGTAAATGAGGAGAGAGAAATTCCTTACGGAATTTTGGCATGGTAACGGGTGTACATGGGAGGAATTTAATGAGAGAGAAAGGGGTATATCATCATTCAAAAATAAATAGAGCAGTATGGTGGAGGTGAAATATCATATCCCAACATTTATAATTGAAAATAAAAGGTCATAACAATATTAAGAAACTTGGATAAAAAGAGAAGTGTAGGAATCCCTTACTTGGAAGTGTGATCCCAAAGGCTTGGGAGAGGCTTGAGAGAGGATTATTGGGAGATTGGGGCTTCTTGGGAGGATTATAGAGAGAGGATTTAATATTTCTAAATAAATAAAAATTCTTTGAGTGAGGAGGAAGTGGGAGCTTGGGTAATTTTATATATGAAAGGAGAGGGAATTCTTTATTATTTAGGTTTGAGACACCACACATTAAACTAATCAAAACCAAAAACCAGACCACTGTTTTTTCCTATCATTTTTTCCAAAGGGGAGTGGAAAACAATATTTTATAAGTCCAATGGCCGAACTTCTTAAAATAATAGGGTTGATTATGTGGAGGTGAGTCACACTCACAAAGAAATCAATTTTAAAAGATTAAATATTTAATAAGTCTTGGAGGGTTCACTAAGACTTTGTAAAATAAATCGAACAAACCTAAAATAACATTATTTTAATGTTAAAATATATATTGGACGAAAATAATGTTTATAGTATTTTATTAAATCACTATTTGTTCATTATGATGTCATAAAACACATAATATAATTAAATGGTATTTAATTTTTACCCAAAAATTTGACTATCTCATAAAATTATGAAAAATTCACCATTGGATAACTTCGATGTCCTAATTCCAAAAATAATATTCATTTTATCTAAATAATTTTTTAAATATTTGAATTTTCACTTTTAAAATAAAAATCAATATTTATCAAAAAACAAGGGTTTTGAAAAAATCATCTTTCAAACCTTAATAAAAATTACAATTGCATTCATAAAATTACATGATCATTTATATTTAATAAAAATTAATTTAATAATAATAATATTTTATTAAAATATTATTTAATTAAAAATTCCATTAATTCATCAAAATATATTTCTTAGTTGAATATTAACTAAAAATACTTTATGTCCTTTAAAAACTATTTACAAAGTAACAATAAAATGAATGTATATTATTTGTTCTATAAAAAAATAATACACATAGTCATAATGCTGAGGTCTTGTTTCATAACCCCTTATAACACCCACATAATACCGAAGAGTAAGGTGTATGATGGTGACAGACTCTTGGGGTGGCTCAGATTACATTGCTCAGGTGGTAATATCTATCAACTTCCACTTCTCTAGTAGGCGTTTCTGTTCGAGCTTAACATGTTGAAGCTCATCTTGGGCTTGGTTAAGAGTGAAGCCCAATGATGCCAAATCCTTTCCAAGATCCAAAAAATGGGATTTATATGGAGTAAGTCTATAGGATGAGGGCATCACTTCCTCTTTCTGAGTAAATTCGATTTGTTAAAGCCCTATATTTATACTAATCATGTCATCACTGTTCAACGGCTATATTAGCAACGGTCACAATTCTTAATTATATTTTAAAATCCAAAAACATAAAACCTATGAAGTTCAGACTTTAGATATCCATTTTAAATAATAAGTCATTTAATTACATTAAGATGAATTCTCATTAATGAATGTTTGGGTCATTACAATGGGCATCCTAAAAAAGTGTTGGCCAAAAGAGACCAAAATCAAGGACTTAGTGAGCAGTCCATTTAGGACCAAAGTGGCCCCCACAAGAAAGAGTGTGGCAGAATCTAAGGACAGACTGAAACTCTCCATCAGAAACACAATGCCTAAGGACTTGATCACTACATGTGTTCCAGAGGTAGGGGTCATCCAAAATGTACCAATGAGACTCGTATTTTAGACGACTGGATTGGTTTTTTAGAAATCAGTAAAAATGAAAGATGCTACCAAATAATTTACAATTTAGACATACTAATGAATATCATCTTGTACTCAGTACAATTTATCATCGGGAAACATATAATTTATAGGAATATAGGGGGATGAGTCAATGTCTGAGGATGGGTGAATCCTACTAATATGGTCAGCAACCACATTCTCTTCTCCTTTTTTTATCTCTAATTTCTAAATTGAATTAATGAAGGAGGAGCATCTAGTGAATGAGATGTGGGTTGGATTCTGATTTCTTAAAGATATAATGTACGGCTTCATGGTTTTAGAACACAATGACTTTGGACCCTAAAATATACGACCTGAATTTCTCTAAGGAAAACACAATGGAAAGAAATTATTTTTCATTTAATACAAGATTCTTTTCAATACATAGATGTATTACTGAACCAAAACTACTCAAACATTCATCAAAAGAGGATCCATAAACGGTGAAATCATCCATGAATACTTCCATGCAATTCTCTAGGAAATCTGAAAAAATACTAACCATGCATCGATGGAAAGTACCTGGAGCATTGCACAGACCAAATGGAATCCTCCTATATGAAAATATACCAAAGGGGAAAGTAAAGGTTGTCTTTTACTGATCATTGGGGGAAATATGGAACTGAAAGTATCTAGAATACCCATCAACAAAACAGTAATGGGACTTCCCATCTAGCCACTCAATAATTTGGTCAATGAATGGTAATGGGAAATGGTCCTTCCTGGTGTGTCGATTTAGTCGGAAATAGTCTTTACAGACACACCAACTATTCTTCACACTAGTTGGAACCAATTCATTATTTTCATTTTTAATTTAAGTAAGGCTGGATTTTTTAGGAACTACTTGAATGGGACTAACCCATTGGCTGTCAGAGATGGGGTAAATAAATCCATCATCCAATAATTTTTTACATCCTTTTTCACGACTTCTAAGGGGTTTGGATTTAGTCGATATTGTTCCTACCTCGCTGGTTTAGCATCATCATTTAACAACATATGATGTGTAAAAACTGATGGGCTACCACTGGGAATGTCTACAACTATCTATCCCAATTATTTTTTATACTCCCTTAAAAGTTAAAGTAGTCTGAATTCATGCTTAGGGGGAGTGATCTTGCAACAATGATGGGAAGTTGGTTTCCATTCTCAAGATATAAATATTTAAATCTCGAGGCAGTTGTTTTAGTTCCAATTCAGGGGGATTTTGGATTGATGGGAGTGTGTGTGAAAGTAATAGGTCACTAATATCATCTAACTACTCAATGGTATCATCCTCAGATGGGGAATGAGTTTTTAAAAGCTTAGCAGTATCATCGACGGTCAGTGGATCCTCAGTGTTAAAGAAATCATCAATTAATAAACATGCATTGCAGTTTTCTAGACCACTACACAAATCAATGCATGATTAATTATTAAGAAATTAAATAAAGGGTGAAAACTCATAAAGGGGGTCGGGGGAAAGAAAAGATGTTCTTTCAGGGGAAGGTAATACATCAATTTAATTAACAAAGAGAGAGGAATGTTCTTCTGATGGGTGTGTCATGGCATCAAGGATATTTAAGTGGACAATTTCACCGCCAAACTCCATAGATAATGTACCATTATGGAAATTAATTATGGTTTTAGCAGTTTTTAGGAAGGTTATCCCCAATATAATTGGGAAGTGTCCATTCATACTATCATCCTCCATTTTAAGAACACAAAAATTAGCAGGAAAATTTAAATTTTGAACCCTCACAAGAACATCCTCTAACACACCAGAAGGGTGTGTTGTACTTGGATTTTCTATTTGAACAAAAATTATAGCGGTTTTTAGTTCACCAACTTACAATGAAGAGTTAATGGAATTAGTCATCACATTAATAGAGGCACCCAAATCAAGCATTGCATTAGAAAAATAATACTCCCCTATGGTGCACAGAATTGAGAATGTTCCAAGATAATTGAACTTAGTGGGAAGTGATGGCTCAATCAATGCTGAGACGTTCCTCCCCAAGCTCACTTTTTCATCTCCACGAAGTTGCCTTCAGTGTGTACACATATTTTTTAGAAACTTGGTGTATCATGGAATTTTCTTCACAACATCAATCAAGGGGATGGAGACCTACAATTTTTTGAAAATTTCCAATATTTCCTTATCAAGTTCTATTTCTTTTTGTTTTCTTGGTTGGGTAGACCTTTGAGGAAATTGAAGAGCAATGGTTGGTCTAGGTTACTCATCAACAGAACCACTATTTTCTTTGGAAGGGATTCTCTCAGGAAAAAGTTCTACCTAATTTGGAGAATTTATAGTGGTTGGTATAGTGCTTTCCTTATGAGGGTATAAATCTATTGGTGGGGTCATTTGGCTTTTAATTTGAGTTACAGTCTTAATGGTGATGACAATGACATTTCCCTTATCCCTAGGGTTAACTACTGGTTGAGAAAGTAGTTTAACTGACCCATGGATTTGTATTTACCCCACTGAGTTGGAAAGTTGGCATAATTGGGTTTTTAGGTCTTGTATGGCAGTTTTGTAGAATTTTTTTGGAATTAGAGATTGTTGACTTCCATCTGTTTCATCATATCTTCTAGGCTAGGCTCAGATTTTGGAGGGGTTTGTTGGAAAGGCCTTTGTTGTGGTTGAGGATTTCTGAGGGGTGTTAGATGACTACTCAAACCTTTTTGGTTCCATTATTGTTTTGGTTGGTTTGAATACCCCATTACCTATAAGCTTGGTTTTATTTCCACCTAGGGTTGGATGGATAGTAAGGTTCTTTCCAAAAGGGTTGGTTATAGGGGCAGCCTAGAAAGATTGCCTCAAAACTCTTAGAAGATTCTCTCAATTGAGGACATTGGTTAGAGTAGTGGGTATTAGAAGAGAATATACCACAATGGATGGGATGAAGAGATTGGGATTTACCTTAGGAAATAGAAAGTTTTCGAAGAATGGTACCTACCTCTTCAAACTTCGTGTCCGCATTCTACTCGAATTTGGTAATTTTCACCTCATGGAAACCTCAAATGGGTAAAGTGGACCTTGTACCAAATTGTTGGGTGTTTTTTCCATGTTCTCAATCAGGGTTATGGTAGCAATTTTGTTATTATCAACTAGCATACCACCTACAACAGCATCAATAATGTTTCAATCAATAGGAATTAAACCTTTATAAAAATATTGAATTAAAAGTTGATCACTTATTTAGTGGTGTGGGAAACTTGAACATAACCTTTTAAAGCGTTCCTAATATTCATGTAATGTTTCCCTTTGTGGTTTCCTTATACCAAAAATTTCTTTCCTTATAGTTTTAGTTCAATAGGATGGGAAATATTTTTCATTAAAAAGGAGTTTCATGTCCACCCAGCCACTAATTGGTGAATTAACATAGTAAATCCAGTCTTTTGCAGTGGCTTCTAATGAAAATGGGAATGCTCTGATATTTACTTGTTCTTCATCCACATTAGTAGGTTTTAAATTATAACACACTATATGAAATTCTTTTATGTTTTTATGCAGATCTTCTCCATCATGTCCATGAAATCTTGTCAATAAGTGAATTAGACCAGATTTCAGTTCAAAATTGGGCGCCTCGCCTTGTATTTGAATATATGTAGGTTGGATATCAACATCAGGTGAGGTTAGTTATTTTAGTGTAAATTGTTTTAATCTATTTTATAATAATTAATTTTAGGTTCTAATTTTATTCCAGAATAAGATGGGTTTCGAAAAGTCTCATGTTGTTGTGTGTCCTCCTTTAAATAGTTGTCTTGTGCTTCTCAGTGTCGTTGATGTAGGATCCTCTATGGTTCAGGTTCGAAAGGTGGTAATTCTCTCAGAGTAGAACACATCATGTACATAACCTAAACAAGAAATAAATTATAACACAAAAGTATATTCAAAGGTATAATATAAAACAAATAAATATTCGCAAAAATTACAAAAAACATATAAAAACACGCACTAAAACAAAAGCGCTCCCCAGCAGCGGCACCAAAATTTGAAAGCATTGTCATGAAACATAAAATTGACTATGTTATTATGGTTGATTTATAGTCTATGGTAGACCCTAGGTTGTCTCTCAAGGAGGATTGATAAGTTTAGAGTATGCATTTTTAATAAAAATTACTAAAAATGGGGGTGATTTTGAAAATAATTTTAAGAAAATAAATTTATTTAAAGAGATTAGTAGTTGATAGATAAAGGTTCTGATTTAAGAATTATAAGAGAAATAGATCATTTCAATTTCACTAAAAATCTTGGATAGTACATTGTTCTGAAAATTTCACATGGTTTTGTTTAATTATTTCGTTGAGGGTTGTCAAGGTCTTGACTCCCCTTTTACCCCTTAAAACGATGCACAAAGAAGAAACCCTTGACACAAAAATCGTGTTGTCTAGGTTTGGTCCTCAATCATATAAAAAGGGATACCAAATCATACTAAAATATCATATATGTGTTTGATATAAAGAAATCTTGTGTTTTCTAATTGGAACAACCCAATATTCCAACTTGCAATCTCAACTCAATCAGTTGTTGAAATAAAAAAGCGTTTCAATTAATTATATCAATAGAAATGAAATAAGAGGATAATCGTGTAAAGGTAATAAAAAATTACAATATTTATCACAAAAATTACACAAAAACAATATAATAACAAGTGTTGTAACTCCCACCAAAGTGTGTGTAGCTCCCTTGAAATGATTCTCCACCCTTTAGCTCGCCATCGAGAGGAGGATGAAGCTCGGGTGAAACTTTACCTTGATCCTTGACCACCCTATGAGTATAGGGGAATCCAGAACTTATTTATTGATGAGATGACTCCTTTGGGTATCCAAAATACCAGATCTTTTCCTCTGGACTGAACTTACAAATGGGTAGCCCAAGGTTCAATTTTATATGAAAATGGGATGGTGGTTTTGAGAACACAGATTTCATAAAATCAATTGTCACATTGGTTTTGACCTCCATAAATCCTTATATTTCTTTAGATAAAATAAAAAAGTTGTAGCCCCACCTCCTAGATATCTCCACCAAATGTATGGCTGAATTTGTACACCTACATCTTGAGATATGGACAGATCACAGCACACCACTTTTGACTTCATGTAGATTCGGTGTTTTTAAAGATCAGGTCAGTTGGTTCATAATATGGAAAAATGAGGCTTGGATTATTTAAGATTAAATGTATCCCCATGAATTTTGGACAAGGACACAAAATGTAAGCCCATTTTAATGCACGGTACAGTAGCAGTGTTCAGTTTAGTAAACTGGTGTGCTTGGATCCTATGCAGCTTGGCCCACTTTTCTTGAACTTCATCATGGGCCCCCCAAATCACCTCCACCTTCAATGCAATTATCAAAAACAGTATCATTTCCCTTTTTAACAGTAATAAACACAAAATAATTGAAACAACCATGAAGTGAAAATTGTTATTATTATTATAGTTTTTAATAAAAAACTAGTTTAGCACAGTGGTAAAGGGTGAAAATGAAACAGTGAATCATAGTGCAATAACTACCCCATGTACAAAAAAAAGGCAAATTGCCTCGAATAAATTTGATACTTTCTATATTTTGACAATTATAGTTGATTTTATTTCACCATTGGGTGATGAAATTGTGTTCTGATATAACTATTGATATGAATTTTTGTTTTGTTTCTATTGAAACTCGATGAGATGAGGGTATGCCATCTCATGCACCATATAAGTACCTTGCTAGAAATCACATACAGTGAATTATGCCATGTCATTTAGGATGCATTACTTGACACATGAAATTATGATAGGTGTTGTGATAGTATTTCTTATTTTTCGATATACTTGTGTGTATAGGATAGAGAAATTGATTTCATCTTTCAATTCATAAGTTGTATGCACCCTTACGAACTGGAAAATGATGCACCTTTAACTCTTTTGTTTGATGTGGATTAAATATGATATGGTAAGAATTATTTGGGAATTATATCTCAGTTTATGAGGTGTTATGGGACCTCATGGATTGGAACATGTTTAACCACTAGTAAAACCTTTTGTGGAATTGAATGAAAATGACTAAATAAATTATAATGAAAATGAATTGGAAACTAAATTTTTTATATAGAGACTTGACCTAGACCCAGATTTTGAGTGGGAAAGAGGTAGTGTCTCTAGTAGTGTTTGGTGGATGTTACCTATACAGTCCTAGATTTAGGATCAAGCTATATTTTTACTTGGTTTTAGGAGGGTTATGAAATATCCTATGTTCTTGATCTGTGTCTTTGATATCATTATTTTCTAAGACATTTGTTTTTCATTTTAGAGACATGACACCACAATGATCTCTAGTAGTACACCAGGAGGGATGTGACAACCACACTCTAGGGGTGGTGGACCATGAGATACTAATAGTACCTCTTTTAGTGCTAGTTGTGGCACCAACTACTATTCTGTACATAGGTGTTGAGGTTTAGTTCCGTGAGGATTTCTTTCACTTCATGAAAACTTATCATAGAGCACCGCAACCTGCCTACTCTATGGCTGAGCTGACGCAGGTGTTCCAGCAGTAGCATCCTCCCATGTTTTAAGAGGATAGTAGTCCATAGGCTATTGTGCTATGGATAGAGACTACATTATAAGTTTGTGAGCTTCTTGAGATGCCTCTTGATAGGAGGTTTATGCTCGTCACATATATAATATGTGGAGAAGCAATGTGCTAGTGGGTTATTCTAAACAAGGATGATAGGATGTGAGATATGGGTTGGGATGATTTCCAAACCCACATCTATGACTATTTCTACCCCACAACTCTATGGAAAGAACGGGATAGTGAATGTATATGGTTGGAGCAGGGTGTGATGACTGTTATGGAGTACTCAACATGCTTTACAGAGCTATAAAATTTTTCACCAACGTACTTTTCTGATAAGTTGTCCAGGGAAAGATGCTTTGAGTAAGGTCTCTGACATGTTATCAGATCTCAGTTCAATGTGTTCATATTTACTTCTATCACTGAGATTTTGAATCAGGCATTTATTATAGAGTGGAACCTTAGGGAAGTTGGGTGTAGACCAGGGCAGTGTTGTACCTCGATCCAGCTGTTCAACGTCATCAGGATGGAAGTGTTGTTTTGAGTATTCCCACAAGATGAGTGCTAGTCAGGCTATGAGTATTATTAGCTTGGTATTTTTTTCATTAGTGTGGTAGGAGAGTCCACATGAATAATTAGTGTGAGTATGACTAGTCTAGTGATGTGATTATTGTAGGATGTGACACATGAAAAATTTGTACAGGAGCTTCCCTCTAGATATGAGTGGTAGTGGGTCATCTCTGACACCAGGTACAAGAGCATGTTCCTTGGATCCACATTAGGAAGGGAGATGGAGTAGTGTTGGTTGATCAAGATGATGTCGTGATGGTCATGGTCCTAGAAGCCAGACACTAGTTACACTGAGACATTAGAGTAGGCCTACTCCAAGTAGTGATGTTGTATCATAGGGTCATGGTGCATGCCAATTCTATTCTGTATAGCTACCCTTGAGGATCAGGGTGTCAGACCATCTACGGTGAGAGGTACAATCCTAGTAGCCTTAACTATTTCATATGATCTTTTTGATATAGGTGCATCATATAGGTTTATATCTACATCAGTGGTGAAATGGATTGTTCTTGTTGTACTATCTTTTGAGGATGCTTTAATGCTAGACACATTGTTGGGAATCAGAAAGGAGGGTGTGCACCAGTGTAGGGAGTTCCCCCTTGAGGTTGGTATGTGTCACGTCATTTTCGAAAAAGGTGGATGATCTTTTCATGGATTATCAGAAGTTGAGCCTACTAACGGTAGAAAACCTATATCCCTTACCATGGATAGATGAAATTTTCGATCAGCTTCTAGGATCATGAGTGTTCTTGAATGTCGATTTGAGGTGTGCATATCACTATGTATGTGTTTAACCTATAGAAATACCTCATACATACTTTTGTAGTATGTATGGTCTATATGAACATCTGGTTAAGTCATTCAGTCTAACAAACAAGCCAGTGGTTTTCATGGTGTTGATAAACCGAGTGTTACAACCTTATCTGGACTTGTTTGTAGTGGTTTTTGTAGAAGATATCATGGTTTATTCTCACAGACGACATGACCATCCCAAACATTTTTTGATACACTAAGAGAGCATCAGTTACATGTTATGCTCACAAAGTTCAACTTATGAATGGATGATATTCACTTTTTGGGTCACATCAACTAAGAAATAGGAGTATTAGAAGACCCAGAGAAGGTGAGAGCTATAGTTTCCTAGGAAAATCCCAAGAACATTTTAAATATACAGAGTTTCTTAGGGATATCTAGTTACTACAAGAATTTTATATAGGACTTATCATGCTTAGTAGCACCATTGATGGGATTGACTAAGAAGGGTGTGAAGTTTGTATGGTCATATTTCTATGAGAAATCCTTTCAAGAGATGAAATGAAGGTTGACATCAGTACCAATCATGTTTCTACTAGAATAGGGAAAGAGGTATACTATGTATTATGATGCATCGCGTATCAAGTTGGGAGCAGTGTGGATGTAGGGATATGAAGTCGTGGTGTACAGGTCTCAGAAGTTGAGGTCACACGAGAGGAATTACCGAACGTACAATATTGATCTAGATATATTTGTTCATTCTTTACATTGTTGGAGATATTACTTACTTGAAGAGAATTATGGGGTATACTCAGACCAGAAAAGACTCAATTAAATATTTACACAGCTTGATATGAATCTATGGTAGTGAAGGTGGGTGGAGTATCTATATTCTTTTGAATTCGAGCTTGCCTACATGGCTGGTAAAGGCAGTGTAGTGTCTGATGCACTGAGTATGGGGGACTTAGATATAGGCAGTGCAGCGATCTAGTAGCGAGTGGTAGATTATGGATTTGTTCTCTAAGATGCACATGGAGATGCATGATGGGCAGGTAAAGACTTATCTATCATCCATATATGTGACCTCTACTGTACTAGAAAGAGTGAGGATGATGCATCTATTGAATTTTGAGATCCTAGTCTTACAAGATATCATGGATAGTGAGGATCCACCTCCTAGTTGGACCATATGAGAGGATGAGATCTTGTGTATCCATGGTTGTGGCTAGGTTCCAATTGATATATGTGAGGAGATGATGTAGGATTTTCATGCCTCATCATGTTCAGGGAATCCTGAAGTCAACCAAGATGTACCATGACTTACTTCATCAATATTGGTGGTCAAGTATGCATAATGGGGATAGTTTTATTACAAGGTGTTCCACCTATCAATAGGTGAAGGATAAAGATCAATGAATGGCTTGACTTCTACAATATTTACCTATTCCGGAATGGAAATGGTATAATTTCATAGTGTATTTCATGATTGGTTTATTGAGGTCGCCTCGAGGTAACGATTTTGTGTGGGTTGTACTTCACAGGCTCGTGAAGGTTGCTCATTTCTTTTTGATCAAGGAGACATTCAGTGTGGATGAGCATGATATGTTTTATATCCATGAGGTAGTACAACTTCATGGGGCCCCTCGTACTATTGTTTCAGATAGGGAAGCCCTATTTACATATTTTTTATTCTAATGTTTCAAAGGGAATTGGGTACACTAGTGCTAATGAGAATAGTATACCACCCTCATACTCAAGTCTAGTCAGAGTATATGATACAAGTTCTAGATGAATTATTCTGAGCATGTGTCCAAGATTTCAGGGGAATATACCCCTAATTGAGTTCACCTAAAATAATAGTTTTCATGATACTATACATATGGAACCTTATGAGGATTTATATGGTAGGCCATGTCGATTTCCCCTATGATGGCTAAAGGTAGGTTAGGCTACTTTACTTGGACAGTGTCTCATGCATGAGACTTCTGAGTAGGTACAGTTGGTTCAAAAGTGGATGGATACTATACAGTCTCAATAGAAATCATACATTGATCACCACATACAACCTATAGATTTTGAGGTCATGGATTAAGTTTTCTAGTTTGTTTTATTGAGGCTAGGACACAAATGGATCAGGAGATAGGGTAAGTTTACACTGCAATATGTCAGGATGTTCGAGATTCTAGAGAGAGTCAGGTCAATAGCCAATCAAATCTAGTTACCATGGATTTACCGATCTATGACCAACTTCTTCCTTGTATCTCAACTATGATACTATAATTTAGACCCATCTCATGATTTTTATCCCAAGGAGTTAGAGTTACATGTTGATGCATCTTTTAAGGACCATTTGATTTGTATATTTGACAGGATAAAAAAATGTTCTCTAAGGCCGGTCAGTTCCTCTAGTATGGGTACTTTGGCAACATAGTTATATAGGATGAGACTTGGAAGCAAGATTCTGACGTACATTCTTAGTGTCTAGAACTATTCTCAGATGAATCTTGACCACCCTTCATAAATAAATTCAGGGATGAATTGCTTTAAGTGGTGAATATTGTAAGAAACTAGGTTTTTCTATGAGGTACAGATCCCATATTTTTCTATTTTAATGATTAAATATGGCCCAATATGAATACCCTATGTGGTCACTATGGTTTTTGATGTGTATGGGGATTTCTGGAGACCTAAAACCAATTTTTTTTGGGGTGTATTTGGCCTAGTGAACGGTCAGTACAAACTACGTGGGGTAGGCTACACGGTTTGACTAAACCATGTAAGGCCGGACAGAGGGGGTGTATAGGCTGCATGCTTTAAGGAAACCATGTGAGAGGAGCACACAGCCATGAAACTAGGTCTATGTTTTTTTTCAGAACTTTATAGTGGATTTTCCCACGGTTTCAACATGATTTTTAGACTATGTGAGTGAACTATTTTGGTGCCCCTTGGCCTATAGAAATCAGTGCGTGTTTAGAGAAATGTTTTCATAACCATGCTCCTAAAATATGTGACCCCTGCTAAATTGGGAAATTTTATATTTCTAATTAAATAAATTTCCTTATTAAACCTAAAACATATTTCCTTTCACCATACAGAAAAATATCTCCTTAGAAGTTCTCAAAGGAGATTATCATTGGATTTGATCATGATCCTTAATATGACCTCTACTTTGAGCATGGTTCCTCTCCTTGGATCTGCAACGGTAAGATCTAAATTAATTTTTAGACATTCTCAATTCTTATGGCTATGAGATGTTCTATTTGGATTTAGGTTCATATGCCATAATTTCTTGTTCTACTTCTATTCTTCATATTTCTCTTAGTCTGATTTGAATCAATACTTAATACTAGATGAGTACTCCACTACCAAGCTGAGGTAGGTGGTCTATGATTTTATTTCAACTTTTGGTACTTTTTTGAGCTATCATCTATTATGACTCCCACCAAACTTTTTGGTGCAGCCCCAAAATTAAAATGTTAATTTGAAATAAATTAAATAGGATCAATTATAGATTCCCATAGGTTCCATCAATACGAATTGGTGGTTATTTTCCCAACCCAGGGCTATCTATGGGGTGTGCCATGAATTTTCTATGGTTTTAACCTTTGATGAACCACCCAAGGGGTGTGTTATTGAGTTTTCTAGATATAAGAAGCTCTTTATGAATTAAATGGAATTTAATTACATGTTTAGGATATTTACTACCTTATTTATTATGTCAAAAAAGCATTCCATACTTGAATTAGTTAAAATGGATTATGTGAAAATGGTTAAAGGAGTGGGAATACTTCTTGGTTGTGGTCTAATTATTAGAATGGTTTAATTGGAATATTTATATATGATTGGATATACTCATGAGTTATTTTAATGTGAATTGGAATACATTAGTATGAATACTCATGGTATGTACTTGATTATGTGAGTGGGTAGAATTATGTGTGATGAATAAAATGGTATGATATGGTGATTGTTTATATGCCTTGGATGATGCTCCTAAGATCTTGACAGGTTAGTGGATTCCTTGGATAGGGATGTTCCTTGGGTCATGATTCCATGGGATTCCTTGGGCTTTGCTACCCCTTGGATCTAGATTTCTTGGAATCATGAAGGACATGTTGGTATACATGCTCCTAGGACTCCAATCAGTACCTACAGTAAGTTTCCATTGAGATGATCATGGGACTCTTTGAGGAATCCTCAGTCTTCAACAACTTAGATCCAGCCCTTTTTTGTCTGACACTTTGATATTATGGCATGTCCATTGAAGTCGTGAAATGCTTGGTTATACAGAAAGGTTGTGGGTTTTTTATATGGTTTCGTTATATGGAAAGGTCCTATAGATAGGATATGGATGAGAGTATAGTAATCCCATGTTATTTATTTATATCACTTATAGATGGCCGGTTAGAATTTTGTCATAGTTTTTCATGGAGACTTGAGAGGCTATTAGATATCACTTGATTGTAGGGGTTTATGTTCTATGTGCACACTACTTTTGGTTCCTACTTACATGTTTACCTACTTTACTTACACAACATTGTTTATATTGTACAACTAAAATGTATAGACCTTTGGGTGGTTATATACTAGTCTATTATCTCACACTTTTTTTGGGCCACCTTGGGGACCCAAAAAATTTATATGATTGCAGGTAATGATAAGTGAAATCACACAAACACATGTTGTTGATTTCTCCTAATGAGAAGGGGCATGGGACTGAGCTGAGGCTCACAATTCTATTTGGAGATAAAACCTTTTGATCTTTTTTTCATTTTGGATACATATAATGTAATAGTCTACTACGTATTTATTTTGGTTGTTTTCTTAGATAAATGACATGTATCATTATCATCAACTGTATTTGAGATTTATTCTTTCTTTATTGTAAATTCAAGATTTTCTTAGTATCTAGTTAGATTCCTGTTTAACTTATTCCATTATTTCTATGTTATTGTTTTTCTATTTGGTATACTCTGGTGATGATGGCATAATCTCCCCACTAACACACCATGGTAGTCACTGCTAATTATAAGACACTCGCATTAGAGGAGATTCTCTTGAAGACTTGTTACCTACCGGGATCAGGGAATTGTTGAGTGGCATCCGTTTTCAGAATGTAACATCCCAGGAGCTTGAATTGATGAATCATGGAATGGTGCCTACATACTGGGGGTAACCCAAAACACCCTATGTTTTCGATTTCCTCCAAGGTTTTACTAAGGCTCATAAGGATTAGAGATCCTTTCATATAAGGAGGATACATATCTAGTTGGTTGGTCAGAGCCCTTATGAATGATCCCATAGTGATTAAATTCATGGTCAAGTAGATTTGATCCCCAGTCTTTTACAAGGGACAAAGAAGATTTTATAACACACAAGAATTTGGTTAATGAAGTGGTATATGGATAAAAGGACTATCCAAGAAGGGTTCTGGAACCCTAGAAAATTTTAGCTTTTAGGTTGGGAAGCACGGGACCTGCACCATGTGGTTTTGAGTCATGAGGTGTGGGACTTCAAATAGTTTGGGAATGATGATTCACATTCATAATTTGAGAAAGGATACAAAACATGGTGATATAACATTGTGGATGTTGGATCCACTTAAATAGTATGATTTTGGGGATTTTAAATCATGTTCTATGAATATCTAACTTAACTATAGGTGGGAAGTTGTGGGTATAGGTCAACCATTGCTAATTTGATTATCCTATAATGTTCCGCATAGTTAGGACAATAACTCATGGATTTCAGGGGTCACTTCTTAGGATATGATGATCTGTTCAGATGATCCAATCCCTATTACCAGTCTGTTATGGGGAAGATCCAAGAGCAAAGAAACCCAATGTCCATTGGGTTCCAAGAGAAGGATATCAACTCATTGAACTGGTTTTGTTATCTTATACTTCAAATGCATGAAGGTGGTTTTTGAAAAGGGATATTCAATAAGGGTTTGAGCACCTTAGAAGTCATGTCGTTGCCTAGTGAACACATTATTATAGTGAGGATATGTGATAAACCATACTCTAACTTTTTCTTAGACCAAGGGGTCAAACAAACATGACTTAGCTTTTACTAAGGCTACAAATTGGGCCCTATGATCTTTATGACTCATTCAATTATGCGCTAATTTTTTCCAAAACTCTAGAAATGAAATGTTTAGCGAGTGGAGAGTTAAATTTTTATTAGTATTCCCTTTGTGGGTTTTCAACCTGATGGGTTTTGGGTCTCTTTCACTAGAAGTTTAGGGTCTTTTGATCTAGACCATCATTGGCTAAAATTTAAATGTCATACAGATTTGATCAAAGTGAATGTATTTTAAGGTCATGATGCATATGGAGCTAGTATGAGGGGAATGTTACACAATATCCCAATTAGGATACCCTGGTTCAAGATTAATCCAACACCCTTTTGAGAAGGAGGTGAAATTGTCTTAAATAATGGATCAATATTCTCATGTCATGAGTAATGATATGGGATATTCATTTCGGGGATGGCCTATAACACCCTTAGGTACTGAGTTCTTCCACGGTGATCTTAGGATCAAAATAATTAGAAATACCTTAACATAGGGCCAATATATTTCTAGTTTATAGGTCCAATCCCTTATGAATCAATGTTAAGGTAAAATAGAGAGATATATTTTCCTTTAAAAGGGACATCAATGGTCTACAGAAACCTAAGGAACTCAAAACATGATGTGTGATTTACTGGTCGAGGAGCTTAAAATATGATGGAAGTAACCCATACTCTAGTTAACTAAGGTCAAGATCTGGTGGTCCTTTAATAAGGAATTATAATGGATGATGGATTATATATTTTATCATCATGTAGTGGGGATGTTTTTTTCATTAATTTTTAATGTTATTTGACCAGGATGTTTTCCTTGTAGTTTAACATTATACGGTAAGGATGTTTGCTGCATAGGTCTATCCCATATGTATTTAGGGTGTATTTTATCATTTTTTATATTGCAGTAAAACCCAAGATTGATGATTTGGGTGTCCCTACATATCTTGTGATTGAAGGAATCAATCAATACATAGTTCTTATATAAAATCTCTCTGTACAGGTCTGACCCATACATAGGAATGGGTATTTTCATGTTTATTATTGTAGTTGGACCTGGTATTGGAGATCTAGACATCACTACATATCCTATGATGATAGGAATCGAGCAACATATACTTCTTTAATGGGAAACTCCATATTCACGTCTGACCCATACATAGAGGGGGCATTATTCTTGTTGATTATTATGATTAGACCTGGGATTTGAAATTCGGGCTTCACTACATTTTGAATGATGAAAAGAATCAATCCACACATAGTTATTGAAAGACCATGTAGTTAAATGTCATGAAGAAGTGATGTGGGATCCCTAATGTGAAAAAGGGAATATTGTGACTGAACCCAAGACTCAGGATATGGGTGTCACTACATATCCTAGAATAATAGGAATCAAGTTGCATGTAGTTCTTGGATGGAGGTGTAGTGGGAGACCAACACCGAGATAACAGTACTCTCGAGTGAGGACCATGGTAATGTGCAATTTTATGTCATTAAAGGAACATTAAACATTTATTTTAACATCTTGCGGTAAGGACTTATGGTGTTCCCTTTAAAGTCATTCATTTGGGAATATGTTAACCCTGTCATGAACTATTATGCCTTGATCATGTGAAGAATCCCTTACCAAAATTCCTAAGCTCATGTGAGTTATTCTCGATGTGAGAAACAACGAATACTAATGGTTTATCTCACCACATAGATATAGTTTGAGGAAACTATGTGGATATTTGATATTATGATGTCGATAGGCCTATATATAGGGTCTAGGTGTCCCTATGTATCTCATTGGTATGAGGATCAAGGTATACATAATTTTGGAAAACCTTATAGTTTATTATCATACGAAGAGGAAATCAACTATGAAATTTAACATCATACAGTAAGGATGAAGTTCACTCAACATGGATGAAGGGAAATGTTGGGGATCCATGCAATTTTATGTCATGCGATAAGGAATTTTTCTTTATAGTTTAAATTCATGTATTGATGAAATTTTTTATACAGTTTAACTTCATGTGGTTAGGACATATTCACGTAGTTTATCATCATGAAACCAGAATGATCTTGTGATGTTTAATTCTATATGACCAGGAAAATGGACACACAATTTAATGTTATGTGTTTAGGATGTGGTAAGATACAATTATGGATATGCAAAGTATTTATTAAGAAACCTTGCATAGGTGGGGGTGTGACATATTCCCCATCCATTGTAGCCAATGAGTATGATCTATTTTGATAAACCTTATGTATGATATAAAGAACTTCCCATTTGGGTTCCAGATATGAAGTTTTTTTCCTGTTATCATTAGGTTTCTTAGAGTCAATATCAGTTCTCCTTGAAAGAATGAGTGGAAGAAAACATTTTTATTTAATGTTTGTGTAATATGATTCTGATGGACTTCAAGTTTTTAAAATGTATGAAACCTTTTATCATTATTCCACTCTAATCCATCCAGCCTCTTTTGTGATTTTTCTTCATATGATAGTTTTTCAAAAATAGTTATTCAAAGAGATGGAAACATAATTCTATGGGAAACACTGCCTCTGTTCTATACAATAGTTAATATAGAGTTTCTTATGTAGCAGTACATGTTGTGGTATAGTAAAACCATAGAGCATGGAGGATCTTGTCTATATAGGAAATTATTGTCCTTATTCACTACATTTTGAAGTATATTCAATAGATCTTTATTGAAGTCCACTATCAATCCATTTATTGCTGCATGATGGTAAGATGAGTGGTGTGACTAGATATTGTACTCCTATTATAATTTCCCCAAATCCATATAGTAGAATTTGGTGTTGTTGTTCATCAGTATCAAGTGAGGGGCTCTAAATATAATAATGATATTGTAATTCATGAAGTTGATGATGTTATTCCTACTTAATTCCTTGAGGTTAATTCCTTATCCCATTTGAAAAAGAAGTCATTAGTAGTAAGGATATAAATAAACTACTTAGTAGTAGCTGGGGGATATGGCCCCACAACATCCATTCCCCATATGGAAAACAAATAGGAATATTTAAATATATGTACCAATTATGGGGGTTGATGGATGAATTTTGAATGAATCTGGAATGCATGACATTTCTTGGTAAATTCCACACAATTCTATATCATTATTTTCCAGTAATGACCAAGCCTCTTAATTTTATTGGAGATTATGGTCCCAAACTGGTGAGTGTCGCAATATCTTATTTGAAATTCCTTCATAACATCATGAATATCACATTATTATATTCATATGATGAGTATTCCATCAAATAATCATTTTAGAGGGATTTTTCTCATTTTTTTCCATCCTAGAGGGTAAAGTTCACTGCTCACCATTGAATTTTTTCCTTCTAGCTCGATCTTTTGGGAGGGTCCCATTTTGGTGATAATTAATTATGGGATCTATCCATACATTGGTGGATATCAATTCACCATGATATGATTAAGTGATTATTAGATTAATTTCCTCCATGTCAAATATGATGACCAATGGGACCATCCTCCTATGCATGATGCGAAAGGTGGATTCCTCCTGATCAGGGTCAACCAAAACTATGGCTATATTATAAATTGTGTTAGCACAAACATTCTATAATCAAGGTACATGATGAAACATTGGTTCAAAAGGAAATTACACCATATTACCCTATTGTAGACAATGAGAGTTTCCAATTCTTCCTTTTTGATGGCATATTTTCCATTTATCAATTTTATTACTAGAAATGAATCTCATTTAATGTTCAGGAAGCATATTTCAGTTATAGGGTTAGTTCTAAGCAAGCAATTAGGGAGTCGTATTTTGCCTCATTATTCGTGGAGCCTTTATATGGTGAAAAATGGTGGAGAAATTTTTCTTTGTTTGGATAAATAGACATAATCCCAAAACCAATCTGATTGAGTTTCAGATTTTACAGCATTTTATTGATAGGGATTCAAGAGACACAATCAAAATGCATATCCCATGTATAGGGAGTGTCATGGGAATAGAACACCACCTCATCTATAATTTCAGTGTCCATTTGTGTACTTTTTGGGGTGGGGTTTTCCATGAAGAAATCAATTAGGGCCTTCCCTTTCACTGGTTTTTTTATATGAATCAGATTTCTTATTTTTTCCGAATGATTGCCCATTGGACTAAGAATCAAGTTAACATGGGATGTCCAATGATGTACTTGAGCATATATATACAAGAGAACAAGTGTAATTTGTGGTGCTACAAGTAATGATTCATCTTTTTCACTATAAATATGAGTGAGAGGTGGTTCTTTTTAACATCAAAGTGTTGGGATTCAGTACCTAGCATCATTCGTAAGAGGTATTAGAGACCGTTATGATTCCCAATATCATTTATCTATGTGGGAAAGAGAACCAATTGATCATTCAATGGCATCCACATATAATATGAGTGGATTTATTTTCACAGGTGGCATCGGGACTTGTGGGTGAAACAAGTACTTATTTAGACTCTCAAAGGCTACTTATAGTCCTCAGACCACTGGTATCTGACTCCTTTCCTTCTTATCTTAGTGAATGAGAGAGATTTTTCATCCTGATTTTCTATAAAACACTAAATGTGGTCATGGTTCCCTTGGAACCCCCCAATTCTTCAAGATTTTGAGGGGGTGATATTTCCATTATTACACTGTTCATTTCTATATCAACCTCAATACAATGGTGGCATAACAAAAAGCTATGAAAATTCCTTGATGTTACCCTAAAATCGAATTTCAGCATATTTATCTTCAAATTGTGTTGCCACAACTTGTTGAAGACTGTTCTAAGGTTTGTGAATTGATTACTTCATTGTTGGAATTTAACCATCAGGTTTTCGATGTAGCATTATGCTATTTAACCTGAAAAGGGCTTAAAGATATTATGCATGACATGTTGATAAGTAGTGATGAAATTATTTAACTCAAAGGGAATGACCTAATAGTAGAAGATCCCCTGGGGTGCTCTAAAGTTTGTGTCTTATTCACCTTCAAGGTTCATCTTTATTGATTGTACCATGAATACCCATCCATAAAGGAAAAATATTGGAACCTAGAAATTGCATTGATCAAGATTTCTTTGATCAGTAATGGGAAATCATACTTTGGATAGTGTTGATTAATTCTTTGAAATCAATACAAACACTAATCGTCATATTATTTTTCTTGACAAGGAAAATGTTTTTGATCCATCTTGGGTATTTCACTTCTCAAAACAAATTGGATTTGATCAATTTTTCTAATTCTGCCTCTATATTAGTATCATTAGATGGTTTCATCCTCCAAGTTTCCTACATGAAACCTTGATGGTCATCGGGTAAGATGAGATGGTGCATAACAATATCTTGATTTAGTTTGGGTATTTCTTTATACTTCCAAGAAAACACATGTCGATGTTTCTTCAGAAATAAAATGTACATATCTTTCTCCTCGAGGGGGTTAGTGAAACTAATAAATATAGGTCATGAGTCATATTCTATTACCAGATTTATTTTCTTGAGCTTATCGATGGTGGTGGAAATTCTTTCCTCCAAACGGGAGCGACGTTCCTAAGTTTATCCTCTTCCTCTTCTATCATTGAGTTTGTGGAGGCATTTTCAGACAAGGTAGGAAAAACGAAGACATCTCTATCAATGTTAGAATGATATAATCCATGGGAAGATAAATTTTCATCCCCTACTTCTAGATTCATTGTAGAGAGATTTTGGAGCTAATTGTTTTCTTTTATACTATCTCTGAGGATAAAGGAAGCCCAAACATCTGGGGTTGAATCTATTTCCTCAACCAGGTTTATGGGAAACAAATAATCATTGTCGAGCATACTCCAAGTAATCTCAAGGGTTTCTCCCAGACCATTCAAGGTTGTAAACTTCATATTTTCATCCACCATTGGATGTTTTTCCTCCATTTTATAGAATCTTACCTCAACATATGTAGCTTTACAAGACACAAAGGGGGAACTATCACTATGTAGTATGTTGTCCATTCCATCAATGGGGTATTTAAAACATTGATGGAACCTTAATGGTTCCTCTATATGGTTGTGGAGCCAGGACCTTCCAAGAAGGAAGTTGTATGTGGTTTCTTACTAGATAACCAAAAACATAGTTTTAGATGTGAGATCCCCAAAATAATTATTGATCTGGATCTTCCTGATAGGTCTTAACTCGCTTTTATCATACCCTTTAATGGTCATCATTATGGGAGATAAATCCCCCACACTATATCCCAAACATTAGAGGGTCCAAATTGGGATGAGGTTGATCCCAGAACCATTATCAATCAAATCCCTTTGGATTATGATATTTTCAAGTCTTCCTAAAACATATAGGGGTTTGATGTTTACCTGGATTACCTCATCCTAATCTTATTTTATAAATGAGATGGAGACATAGAATTCTGATGGAATAGTCTCTACTTGATAAACCTCATCTACAGTGACTTCTATCTCAAACTCATCTGTGATCTAGAGGTCTTATACTAGGATCTCTATGTGTTCTTTTTAAAGATGGAGTGCATACAAGATTGAGATATTGGTTGGGACAACCACATGCTATTTTATAATGTCGGACTTTTGTGTTAGAGGTAGGTGCTTCCTAAGGTGGGTTTTCTCCTTGTTATGTGGTTAAAGGGGTTGGGTATTTGAGGTAGATAGGCATGGAGCTTGTCCAAAGTTTGAGAGAGAATCTTCTACAAGTAGTGTAGGCCTAGATGGTCTTTCCTATTGTTGGGGAGGATCAGATAATCACACCCTCTCCAGACGGTCGTATAAGACAATTGTTCATGGACGACCGTTGGAGGATTCTAGGAAACCTCCATTTCTTTGTTGGTATTAATGGATTTCTTTCCCATGGGTCTCAGATGCATATATTTTCTATGTGTGGATGTAATTGAAATATTAGGTCCAATTGTGCCCACACCACCCTCTACATCCTCGGTTTCTGCACATTTAGCCACTGGTTCCCCAGTCAGGTATGGGGAACTCATACTCATAGGAATATTCATCATCAGAGAAGGGTTATACCAAGTTTATGATTCTAAACAAACCAAATATGTGATATTATTTAGAAAAGGTTTCTATTTGGTGGGGTGGTTTCTATGATTTTTATGTTTCATGGAAGAAATATGTTAGAGTCAAAGCTTTCGTCAGAGATAAATATGACTCTTCCTCTTTATTATCATTCTATGTATGATGGTCACATCCTCCTTTGGGAGGAATATTTTTTGTCACCTCCCAATGTGATTGAACTGTTATGGGTATGTGAATCTGTGCTCTTAGGGTGTCATGATCTTGGTGAATTTTCTTTTGATTCATCCAGTTAATGAACTTCTATCCACACCTATCCAGGACTTTTTGTTCCAATCACCTTAATCTTTTTACTAAAAAACACTTATACCGGTCACCTATTCTAGGATGTTATCCAGCATCACCTATCAACAATCTACCATAATTTTAATGATTTATTTAAAGATAAATCAATCCAAGATGATGTGACATATCATTCTATGGAACGGGTAGTAGTTGGGATGGTTGGTGAGGTTGACCACATTGAGATTCCTAGGTTATAATGGATTCAACAAGTTATTGATCATGGATGCAAGGAAATAACTAGGGACTTGCTTATTTTGAAATTATTATGTTTTATTCATCCATTCCTCAAATACTAAACAACTCTGATCTCTTTTTTACTTCTGGTCAAGGGAGATTTTTTTATTGTTGTTTCTCGATAGGAGGCGCTAGGTGGTTTGGGGTCATTCTAGGTGATTGAACAATAACTGCTACTAGCCTGAGTGTGATAGCAGAAGTTTCTAATTTTTCAAGACTTTTACCCTATACTAAAGGAATGATTCGTGACTAAGCTCGGGTTTTTTGAATGGAATATTCAAAACATTGTGTTCTTTCTACAAACTCATAGAATCAACCTAGATATTTTATTAATATCTGAGGTGTCTAAATCTCATCCTAAAGATTTCTAGGATAGAGATCCAACAATTTATCCTATGAGAGAGGGATGCTGAGTGAATAGTTTTAACCTTTCCATCTAGCTATGAATTCATACACGCTCTAATTTTCATGTTTATTGTAGTTCTTCAAGTCAAAAAATTTTATTTTCCTCAATGTGGAGATAAATTGGAAAAGGAATTAACGACGAAGGTCTTCCCATCCTGTAACTGATCCTATTGGAATACTATTATACCAAACAAAGGCTAACCCTGTTTGAGTCTATATGAAACACCTCAACTTGGTTGCCTCCTATTGATCTTAAGGTATTATCATTAGACCTCATTGGGATGTGAAGTGCGTGAGATGTTGTTCTCAATATCTTATACCATAAAATGTGGAGAAGATAGAATTTTTTAAATTGGGTGGTGTCAAAGTGTCATCCACCACTTGGGATATGTATTATTCTTAGTCTAAATAGGTGGTTGTCACCCTTAAATGGGTTCTATTATAGTATCCAGATATTCAATGGCATTGAGTAGTTCCATAGGTACTATTGTTTGATCCACCTTAAGTATACAGGAAGTATATGAGGCTTGATGAGGTGGAATCATTTTTTTCTATCATTGATTCTCAGTCCATGAAAATACTAAATGATCTCCATTTTGAGGGAGAGGCTATCACCATAATGGATGAAAGTCATGATCATTTTTGACTTCCTCATTTATGTAGACTATTTATCTAGATCCAAATCCAATCTGTTGCCCATATTCTACTCTTGAAGGTGGTATAACTCTTTCCTAAGATGTGGGGGGAGGGATATTCATCTCTGTCTGAAGAAAATACCTAATGTTAATGTTTCCATTTAGTATCTCCTCATTGATTTTTCTAAGATTTTGAATCCCATTCTCATATTGTTCCATTTGTTCCTCTATTGAAGGAATTTAGACCCTTTTGGGTGTTCATTGGGATGTAGCCACACATTTACCTTTGTCTTTGATAGTTTTATATTGTAGAGGTGTAAACTCATTATTCATATGTATTGGGTTTATATTTCTTATCTAGTTATGTATATGTGCATCCTCAATTGGTGCATCCAAATCACTTTCCTCTTAAGGTGTGTTTTTTATATTATTCCCTTATGTATTTGTATCTCTATACACATTATCTATTGGGTTAATGGATATTAAATTCACATGATAATATTTGGAAATGGTAGTTTCCCCATTAATTTTTGACACAATAGGATGATCCTACACCGCCTTCATTAGGGCTATTTCCCACATCCTTAGCCAAATTGGACCATCTGGGCTTGTCACCTTGGCGGGGTTTGATTGACTTCATCTTATGTTCCTCCCATATCAGACTTCTAACATTGACCTTGAGGTATTATTTGGTTCTGCTTTCCATACAAGCTCTGAATATTAGAGATTCATATTATGGCTCAAGGAACATATGAGATGTTTACCGCCAATATTTACCACCCATCCTTGGGAATATTGAATCACTCTATGGTGATGATTTTGATGACAAAAATTACCTCAGACCTTTGGGATGTGGATTATTAGAAGCCCCAATTGGAATTTATTGATATTTTTGTTGAGAATATAAGTATTTTAGTTTAGGATTTCATGAATATTGAGATAGGCATTGAGATATAAATTCCCCCAGTTCAGTAGGGTACGGTTGATATAGAACCACCATTGATTTCTCCATGACCTTATTGGGGGATAATGAACCTTGTGATGGTGATTTAGATATAAATTATCTCAACCTTGTGGGATAGGGGTGATTTCTAGTTACAACCAATATGTATTGAATCCTCTTCGAAATTGACAATCTGAGGGGTGGATGATATGGTATATATTCCCACAGCCTGATGGGATAGGTTTTATTATAGACAGCTACTATAGGAACTATTATTGCAACATGTTTTATATTGTGAACTTGGTCTCATGTATGAACTGGGTGTAATGGAATCCCATGATGGGAGTAATTATTTAAAGGTATTTTTTGGTTTTAATGTAACTTCATCTTCAGTGTATGAAATCTATACCCATTGCTTAGAGGGGCCCTGTTCAAATATTTGTTGGTCATACTCTCCCTTCATTCATGATGTATTTCCACTATTCAAGTGGGTTCATTTCTTTTTAGTGACCAACTGGCCTATGTGTTACCTAGTCCCCTAATTTCACTGAAGGTTATAACTTTACAAGACATCATATTTGGGGATTCCTACTATTCTGGGGGTGCATTGAAGTAAAATACTCCATACATTATCCATCCTTAAATATGGATACATTAAGAGGCTATGAAGATCAGTTTTTGAAGAGATTTGATGCAATGGAATTAATCATGTTGAATATTTTCACTATTCTTTTTTGGTTTTTGGTCCTGATCCATGGAGAGAGTAGTAAGGTCTATCTTGCAATAGAGTATCTTATTGGTTTAAATATGGACCTCATATCTTGGATAAGGGAGATGTATAACCTTCAATAACTAATGATTTGAACACATATTTTTGCATAGATAAGGCATGCACTCTTTCTCTATCTCATCTAGGATATCATGGATAGAAGTGGTGAGGGGCAAAACATTTTTGGGAGGTTATTTCTTGATAACACTCCCCATATATTAATGTTGGAATCCTATTCATCAGACTTATATGACTCCACTTGGTCTGACTATAGAATTTTCTTCTTGGGGTATCATGCTAACTGCGGAGAAGGGTTGTTGTATGTTTATTGGGAACTATATATGGTTAACCTTGGTATTTGAAGAACATCTCTATATAAATGTGTCTATGTTTTGAGAAACCCTCTATATGGAGGTGTTTGGGAAAGGATTTATTTCCCTTTTTGAGGGAGATATCATCATGAGAAGGTTAACCATAGAGGATTTCAGGAGTAGAGTCCTTGTAATCCATCTCCACACTACCATAAGAAAGACTATCATGGAAATGATCACCTTCTACTTCAGTTGAAGATTCGATGGACCCTTGGGGTGTTGATAATTTTTCATGAATAACCTCAAGTATATAGGAATTGATAAGATTTGGGATATAAGCCTCATTCAATGTTGTTGCTGGAATATGCCAGCCTATTTTTTAGGATTGTGTGGTGATATGAGCATGTTATATAATGGCTTCCATAATATATTGATAACCATTTGGTGATATAGATGTATAAACCTAATGATAATAATTTTCTAAAATATTCCATTGATTTTATTCATTATTGGAAAGAATATGATCCTGCATATGGGTGGATTCCGTAATATGCTATTTGACCTTGGATAAAGTAGGGATATAAGCTCGGTTAAAATGTGAATTCCCCACCAGGATATACTGAAAGACCACTATAATTGGAGAATAGATATGTGTCTCCTCATGTATAGCCTCTAAAGGATTTTGGTGTAGTTTTTCACTGGAAAAAGAAAGGATATGTTCCTGACGTTTGTGAGTTTTTGGAATATTACATATAGCTTTAATGATAGGAATATCAAATTGTCTCAAATGTGTGTGCTACTCTCACATTTTTTTCCTCAGTCAAAATTGTGATATGAGCCTGATCTTGAGCCTTTTGGGTATTGCACTAGTTTTTTCCATAGGAATATGAGCATGTCCCAAGGCATGTTCTGATCTCACTTGGTGAGCCCTGGTCAGAATGGGGATATGAGCCTAATCATGAGCCTTTGGAGTATATGACCCACCTTTGTTATAGGAATATTCCACTATCCTGAGGAATGTAATGCTTTCACTTGGTGCGGCTTTTTAGGAATGAGAATATGCTCCTATTTTGGTGCCTCATCTTATAATGGAATATGCCGATAATCATCCTAGATGGGAGAAAAAATGTATGCTTACTCCAAAGAAACCACTTTGTCATACTGATCAGAGTGTTGTTCTACCTTGGTTGTAGGGATAGGAATATTCACTTACTCCTATATCGGTACCAGTGTCGTAATATATTGACGAACCTCTTCAGTTATTTCTATGATATCGTGGAACTTTATAAAATTATGTGTAATAATTTAAACATGTATATTTTATGTCTCCACTATGTACTAGAATATATCATAAATTGACATGAGGATATGAGCCAACTTTTTTCCTCATTTTTTCATAAGAATATGCCAATTGTATTTATGCATGGTGATAGGGATATGTGCCTCCCCTATGCTTGTTGTAATAATATGCCTACAAAATTGCTCTGAGTGAATAGGGATATGAGCCTACTCCTTAGCTGCCATCATAATATTCCAACGGCCTTCAACAATGGAAGAGGTAATATGATAGAACTCCTAATTATCCATATATTTATTCACCCTATGTGTCTTCTCTAGTGCCTGTGAATATTCATTAGTGGTTTCAATGTGTCAAGTGGTTCCCTCAGTAGGAAACTGAGGGGAACCAGTGGGATGGCGTTGGTGATGATAGTTGATAGGATCCCTCCTTGATAACTCATGAATTGGAAGGGAGTTGTAGGTGACTTCTTGATCCACCTTCATTGGATATTTAAGGTTTTGATTTTCATAGTTTGGGGATAAGATTCCAAAGTGTCTAGTAGTGGCAACGAGCACCACACTCTTTATTGAAACTTTCCTTATAGGATGTATACTTATCATCCTTAGAGTTTAGAGACTCTTGGATGTGGCCTCAAGGTTTGGGATTGTACCATGTTGATGTTATTCTGGAACCAATGCATCTTCCACTCGATGTTGATTGTGTCGGGTGGGTGATTTCATCCTATGACTCGTAGGGGTTGCAACCATAGCTGATTTTCCTGAATAGTAGCTTCATAAAGAAATGATCTCAGGTCAAGTTTTGTTTCTAAGAGTAGTGTCTACAGTCAAAAAGACAACAAGGAACAACATCACTAATCATTTCATCATTGTAGTCATGATACACACTCAATTAGATAAGAATAGGTAACACAATTGTTCTTTCTTATTCTCTCTCTAGCCATTCTACTCGCATGGACTTGTGACTATGAGGATGGACTTATTTCATGGGAACATTGTTTATAGAGGATCATCCGATCATATTTCTAATTTTAAAGGTTCATGTCTGTGAGATATTTTTCCCACTTAGGATATGTAAAAAATGTCCTAACACGTGGTAAAATGCTCATTTTTTTATTTTAGAGATTCCTGTTGAGTTCTCCATTTCTGTTTCATCGGAAGATAATATGATCACTATATAAGAAAAAAATATGGTTTGATGAGAACTAGAAAATCTTTCTTTTTTATTTTTTGAATTGTATGTTGTGTTTAAATGATTTCATGTCAACTACACCATTTTTTCATCAGAAATAAGGCTTTAGGTTTTGTCAATTGATTGATTGGGGTGTTAAATTTATTTCAAAATATTTCACATTGGGTTTACCATTTTTTGTATTTCATGGAAACTCTCAATGGTTCCCACATCCATAACTGGGTATAGACCTACTTTTCAAATTTAGGTAGTCAATTGGGGTTTTAGACCCAATGGTGCTTAGGAACTCACATTGGTTGAGAGGATAAGCGGTCAAACTCGTCACACACTTTTGGGGGGAAATTCTTTTCTACTCTGTGACTTTGTTGTAGTTTCAATATATGTCTGTGAGTCCCTCCCTAATCCTGATATGAGACATGTTTCCCTAAAAAATTATTAATTATTGAATCCTTCCATGTGTAAAAGGTGGTCAATTGATGAGTCCATTTGTATGTATCTGAGGTTCTTTATCTATTCCCCATTATTGGGTAGATATTTTTAATCCATATGACTAGGAACTCTAGAGTTTTCTACCATACATGGAGGTGATTACTATATCTAGGATATGATTGAACCTTTATGAGGCATCCTATGTATCTTTCTAATATCATGAATCAAAACCCAAGTAGTTTATTCAACACATGCAGTTTAATTTCATGTAGAAAGGACATATATGGGGACACCTAAGGCATCGGGTATTGAGCTCTAGCCTAAGAAAGTCATTCTACATATCCTAGTTATGGAAGAAATCAGAGTCATCATGGTTCAACAAAACCCAAAGGACTAGACCCAAGGTGAATTTCCTTATATGGGGATAGACATATCATGCCACCGGATGGGGATTACACTCTAAGGTTTCCCTAGTTGGTGTATATTCTTGATACAAGTGAGATTACCATTGAAAATACCATAGCCCACATAATCCATTCATTGTGTAAGAAATTAGGGGTAGAACCTAATCAGTTTCACTACATATAGATGTCGGAATTATGTACTGGGACAACCCTTTGGATGTCTCATATGGAGTTTGGGCTATAGGAATGCATCCTACATATCTTGGTTATGGAAGGAATCAGATTCATCATAGTTTAGTTACCTTCACAATCCGCTGGTGAATGAGGCATAATGATCAGTCCATGGGAGGTATTGGGTCTTGATGGTTGAAATGTTGGAGACATGGTGGGAATTACATTGAGGTAGATTCCCATTTTAACTCAATCCTTAGGAAGGAATCCTATGTATCCTGATTATAGAATGAATCAGAGTTCTCATATTTTAGTTTGATTGGGGATTACCCAATCATATTTCCCTTATATGAGAGTAGTCATATCATGAAACTAATCAGGTATTACATACTAAGGCTACCCTTATATCCATTTAATGAGATTAATCATGTCCAAGGTAGTCTATTTGACATGGCCTGATTGTCTACCCCACTTGTCTGATTGTATACCCAATATGTTTAAGGATATATGGACATGTCATGGTTTCTTAGTGAACATTCCTAAAGACAATCACATGATTTGGTTGGATTACCTAGAGTACATCACATGATCTGAACATCATGTTTTTAAACCATCGCATGATTAAGGCTGGTATGTTTGGAGTCCATCACATGATCAATGTTGGCATACCAAGGGGTGCCGAAAGCACCAGATGACTTGTCTGAAGGACGTCACATGATCCATACTAACATTTAGGGAGGTTACCTCATGACATAGAGGACTTTTTTAGAGGACGTCACTTGATCTTGGATGACATGTTCATAGGACATCACATGACCCAAGCTGACATGTCCTAGTGTCAACGAGAGACCTAGTTGACTTGTCATGCTGTTTTTGTATAACTTGGGTGACATGTATGGAGGACATCACAAGATTTGATTGGAAATCCCATTGGTATTTTTAAGACTTGGGTGACATGTGCTAAGGTCATCATGTGACTTTCTTTGACATGTCCAAGGGACTTCTCATGATCCAAATAGTGTGTCAAGGGAGTGCCACATGAATTGAGTGATATGTATCTGTGTTGTCGCATGATCTAAGTGAGTCTTATGAATATGGTGAGGATCAAAGTGTATGTTATTCACATAATTATCTAATATTCTTGATATTTATTACAACTTTTATTTCATATGTACCATAGGTTTTCTCAATTGTATGTTTATTTCAAGTTTCATGGCATCTAGCCGGCATGTGGGACCTCCTTCGCATACTTTGACTAACATGTCTGAAGTCTTTTTCATGATATATAGAGTGTTCATGTGAATCATATATTCATATTGTGTCATCCTCTATTTCATTCCATGGATTTTACCTCGAAAAATACTTTTTCGATTCCATGATCAGTCTCTTCGAGAAGTCTGATCATGTGCTCCCATGTACGATTGATTTTGGATGTATTTTTTGTTTTGAGGGGGGGGGGTATTTATAGGCCTCACTACCCTAGTTATATGATTCCTTTCACATAACGTATCTCAAGAATTTTATATGGATTCATTGGATTATTATGGTGTTACGCACATCATGCGATCCTACCATGGGTTGTCTAGGGGTGTTGGATGGTTTTCAGTGACTGCAAGACCATCTCATTAGTGACATGTTTATTTGAATTTGACCAACAAAATGGGTGTTTGATAACCATGTGGAAATGATGAGGAACTTTTATGAGTTTATTTTGACATTTCTAAGTGTATTTGTGATATTAGAATTCATGTGTAAAGGCTTTCGTGTGATTGAAGGTGATTCCTAAAGGGCTATTCACGAGACAGTGACATCTTATCAAGGTGGCCTTCATAAGATTGGGTCGACATGCCTAAAGGCCTTTGGGGGATCTCATAATCAATGGTGATTTCCTAGGGAATATGACCCCATTTGTTTAAAGTTTGATGTATATATGCTCTTCAAGAGTCTTCTACCTTTTCCCCTTTTATTTCTATATTTATCTTCTAAGGGTTGGAGATCTCACATAGCTTCTTGACTGTTGTAAAAGAAAACCACTCTCCTTGTTTATGATACCTTGTCTGACTAATAATTGGTTTTGTGGTAATGCATGATCATTTTCATGGAAAACCCTTATGTTTTTCTATGGAGCTAAAGGGACATCATGGAATCATATGGACATATCTGACACCCTTCGCATGATGAGTGTGACTTGTCACTAGGTTCTCACGTGACAATATAGACATATCTCCAGGGCTCTATGATGTCTCACAGTCCGAATGACCATATCATATAAATATAAATGACCACATAAGGTCTCCACCTTTTTCATATTTTCACCCTTTATTTTAGAAGGATTTTGGATGATTATTAGGTGTCTTTCAGTTGACAAGTTGTGTGACTCGAAGGAACTCATCTAAAAACCTCTGTATGGTCAGTGAGTGTCTTGGATTCCTTTTTAAGAATAAGAAGGTTTTCCAAAGCAACTCTGAGTGATCTTCAGTAGATCATGAACAATGCATGACCCTTTTGAAAGACCTTCCTAAGGTCATGTGATTGTGTTTCCCTTTAATGTTATGTGATCCACATGTTTCTTACACCTTATTTTCCATTATTTTTCATTGAAAATAACAGCCATTCTTCGAGTATTTTTACCATTATAGATTTTTCGATGCTTATTTGGAAGATGCCAACACACCACAACTTAAAATAATAATGGGTGTATCTCATTTCTTTAGTGAATTAATTTCTTTCTTCTCGCTCTTTTCACTACTAACACTATTTTTTCTAGAATCCTAAGTGTCAAAAATGATTTTATGAGGTACCATAGGATAGTCTAAAAGAAACTTGTTGGAATAAAAATGATTCTCTAATATTTTGGAAGATTTTGAGTACTCGCCAACTTCTTTGATATAATTTTTAAACTCAATTTATTGGTATTATTTCAAGTTATTTTTATATTTAATTAACTTCTCCTCAAGAACATTCACCTACTCATTCTTAGAATATAAATTTTATGTAGTGATTTCAAGCATGATGTATCTTGCTTCATGAATTTCATTTAGATCACCCATCTTTATTATGAATTGTATTTCTATATCACTAATATATTTATGATTTGAATAATTGAGGGATTTATTTAAGGATACATTCACACTTTTCAAGGATTTATTTTCTCTTTTAAGATTCATTTTTCTTTAAAAAATTACATGAGCTCCATCCATAATTAAACTTTTTTAGTGTATCCTCCCCGCTTCTTCACTCGTCACTACTACCTTCTTCTATAACACCCCAAAATTTTGATATGTATTTCTCCAGGAAGTTAATATTTTGTTTTATGGATTCTGATAAATGAAATTTCAAACTAAAATGATCCATTATACATATTAAAATATTATAATGAAATATAAACACTAATACTTTGTGAGGTTTCAATATGAAAAAAAAAACATGAAGAAAAATACAAGTCGAGTAAATAAACATATATATATATAAATACCACAAACATAAAATATTTATCCTAATGGTTCTACATGATGACTATGGACCAAACTTATTCTATATAAATAAGGAAAATAATTAGGAATACAATATACATGATGATAGAGAAGTAAATGAATAGATTTTAGTGAATCATGTAAGGATATATATAGGAATGTAATATGAATTATATATATATATATGTATATATGTTCATTAGGAACATATAAATTGTATATATATTTTTATTTTATATATATATATATATCCATTAGGTATATTTAAATTCAACTTTTTTGAAACAAATATCAAATTGTTTGGCGGTAAAATATATATTTTCAGTAAAATAGTTTTTATATGTAGAAAGTATTTTTATATTATTAGTTTAGATTTTTAATGATTGATAAATTATTAAAATTAAATAAGTATATTTTTTAACAAATTTAATGAATTAATATTCATTAAATTATGTTTATTATAAAATTAATGAGAATAAGTTCATTTTATGCTTCAAAAATATGTTTTCTTCAAAAATAATTTTTATTGCTTTTTGTTAGAGAATATTATAATTAATTTCTAAAAGTTTTATAAATTTTACATGATAAAAAATAATATAATTTTCGAAATCATCATATCAAAATTATCTCAAGGTGAAATTTTTTGATTTTTCAAAAAAGATTTATTTTTCAATAAATAGTGAAATACCAATTTTTGGAAAACTATCATTTATTTTCATTAAAATGTATCATTATGATTTTAATTTGATATTAAATTAAAATAAGTCTATATTAGGTAAAAATAATATAATTAATTACATATTAATAATCTTTATCCTTTATTTTGGTAAATATTATTTTTCGGGATTAAAAACATATGTTCCTAAAAATTATTTTTCATTGTGTTTTAAGCGTTTCTATTATAATTGATTTCTGACACTTCTATAAATTGGGTCTTGAAAAATGTATTCCATATTTTAAATAATGAGTTTAAATTTTTTCAAATAATTTAACTTATTTTTTTAATAATGAATATTAACCATGCTAAATATTTTCCACATTGGTAATGGTAAAACTGATAATTAAGGTTAAAAATAATTTGATGCATCTTCAAAAATATCTCTAACAACTTACTTATTTATATTGGATAGATTTAATTCAACCAAAACCTTAATATATTTGAAAATATTATATTTTTTCCATTTTACTTTGATAAATATCATTATATTGTTTTAAGTAAAGGAAATTTCTAAAATTCCACTCTCTTACTTTAAATTTATCTTATATGTTCAAATAGGGATAATAAGATGATATGAATGAATTTATAAGTTTATTTTGAACATGATTAACTTTTTATTATTATGATAATATTTTTAAATTTTTAGTGATGATATAATTCTTTTAAATTCTTACAGAAAGCTGATATGGTTCTTGTGCAAGTGGTAGGAAAATAAAAGTACATTATTTTAAAATGAAAAAAAAGTAATATTTTTTTGATGAATTATGTAGTGATAGTAATTTTATGGTTAATAATAATGTATCATTAGTGGTGAAAGAGTCTAGATTCAAATTCCATGTAACATCACTAAACCTACAATCCTAAATCTGGTTCTATAAACATAAACTTTACATTTCTAGCAATGATACCGATAAATGTGAAACAAAATTTCTATCCAAACCTTAAAGAATAAAAAGGAAATATTTGATCACTTTAATACCCAAGACCTTTTAGATTTATTTTTTAATATAATTAAGACAAACTCTATCCACTTTGATTCCAAAACAACTGGTTTCTAAAGATCAATATCATCTCCCACTAAGTTATTCACATTTAGTAACCATATTAGGAACAACGTACTAAAATCCTTTCTTCATAACCTGGGAAAATGGAAAACATAAGTTGGGTGAGAACAAATTCTCATTAAGGGTAAACATAAGCATTAACAATTGAATTTTATCAGTGAGAGTAAAATGACTATAAGGATATGATGCCACAATCATAGTTTATATGAATAACATAAGAAAACTCATAATAAAAAATACCTTGATCATAAATCATGAAACATGGAATAAAGATTCCTAAAAGGAAAGATTAATTGGAATAAATAATCATGATCCATGGGATGTCATTCTTGATCAAAGGAATCATTAAAAACCCATAGAAAGTATAGAAAAAATATATTGGTATCTTGGAACATTTTCATATAAATATTACATATGGAATAACCTTTATAGTTATAAGTGGAGTAACCCTCATGGTTACACATGGAATAACTATCATAATTGCACTTAGAGTAACATGCATGGTTACACTTGAAATAACCATCATAGTTATGTTAGTGTCTAGTCAGGATCAAATATCATTGATAGGGGAGGGTGAATTAGTGTTATCTTTTTCTTTTTAGTTTATTTTATTTGGAAACAACATCATCCTCTTGTTAAAGATTCGATACCTTGCTGAAAACAAAAAAAACACATCCATAGGAACACAATAATTTACAAGTTTCGCTACTCAACAAGAGTAGATACATCATTGGTATGGTATATAAATAATCCAATACTATAAAATCCACTAGAGAAAAATCCTTTTGTATGGAATACAATGAGAAGAATATTCCCTTAAACTCATGTATCACTATGTTCAATAAAAAAGTTCATGTAAATCAAGTAGAATGAAGAGATATAATAAAATTTTTGTAACAACCATGTTATGGTGGTGTTTGATCATCTTTCACAATTGTATTCTTCAAAACAATTCTACACTTCCTTACAAAATAGCAGGAAAGAACATCCTGGAATTCATAATGATACTCACTCTGATTTCCCAATATTATTCCCAAGTTTGATTTATCAATATAGAAATGTTACCTTGCCAAAATACCACTGAAACAAATTTGAACTGCTTCTTCTTCAGTCAAGAAATCCCCATATGATTACTCAAAATAAATCTGGAAACTTTGAATGTGATATTCTATCTTCTCTTTTATTCTTCTATCTGGAAAACATTCTAAGGTAATCCTAATTGAGAAACATATTCTCCCTATAAATTTGAATATTCTCTCTCACCTCTTCTATATAGGGCTTGTGATAGGAAATTAAAGAGTACCTTTTATAGCTGACCCAAAAATGGTTTGGGTAGGATTATCAAAATCATTCCTACTCAACAAAATTCCCTAAAATATCTACTTACCTTGAATTTTTGATGAATTTATGACTTCTTCAATGATTTTCAATTATTCTTGAACCATCTCAAATCTACTCCACAACTTTTTCTTACTTCAAAATTCTTATGATTCTTCAATCTGATTTTGATTTGTCATTCAGATTTTCTCATTATGATGAAGACACCAAATTCATCAATATGTTGATCCACACCAATTGAAAAACATAGAATAATAAGATGTATTCTCATTACTATGATCCATACCAACTGATGAAAATAAAAGTAAAAATATTCTTAGAACTTCAAGAACCCCCTGAAAACACTTTTGAATCTTCTTAAAACTCTTGAAGAAATCTTCTTCTCCTTCTATTTAACCTGATGGTCCTGAATTTGATGAAGTTATCAGTGTCAAGTTATATATAATTTTTTATCTCTACTTCATTCTAAAAATTTGTGTCAACTACATTATGATATATCTTGAACCAAATATTAAGAAAATTATTCTTTCACTTGACCCACTTCATACCAAATTAGATAAAAATTCATTTAAAATAAAAATTTGTGTTTATGAAAATGGTTGACACATTATTGATTGATCTGTATTTTCTTATTTGTAATGGTCACTACTAACTTATCTTATTCTTTTTATTTATTGCTTATAACAAATTAACTTACATTATTTTTCATTATTCCCAACAACTACCAAAAAAAGTAATTGTTTCTCTAATAAAAACTGCTCATCTGATATGAAAAAGATACCAATAATATGAATCAGTGTTAGAATCCATTACAATGGATCGGTGGCACACTGCATCCGATGGAATGGTTCCTGTAGATTCAACATTAGTAACTTCTTTTCTTATTTAAATATGATAGAAATGAACTTTTATTAATCAGCTTCTTACTTTGAAGATTTGTATATCATTGAATTTTGTTCTAACTAAAAACCATCATCTTCATAACTTCACGTTTTGATCAACCTCCTCAACCTTTAAAGATTTCTATGCCTGGTTTTCTCATTCTGAATAATTGAGATAAAAAATATTTAGCGTCAGTAATTTTATTCGATCATAAACTTCTAATTGTATCATGATTTCCTCATGAATTTGAATATGGTAAATATCAGCTTTAGTATCATCTTAATTTCATTAGAAACTATTATAACTTACCATATTTTCTATCATACCGCTTTAAACCAACAAAACCTCAATACGATTGGTAGAACTCTCCCTTTCTTTAATAAATATTTCATCACAACTTCTTAGAGAACTTATGACTTTTTCGAAATAAAAATTAGAAAAGCATCATCATATTTACATCAAATCCATGAAAAATATGGTTCACCTCATCATTATGATCTTCTTATAATTCTGAAAACAATGTGAGTCTAATGAAAATTTTATTCTATAAAACATCTTCTCAATATGATAGACTTTATTAAACATTATGAGTCTAATTTCTTGAATACGATGGTGATTCTGATCATTAAAAAAACAAAGTGAGGTGCTTTTATTTCTTCTTGAAATTACTTAACAACAAAATACAACACAAACATCTTTCATCTTTTAAAAACAACTTTTTTCCAACTTGGTCCCAATAATCTCCCCTTTTTAATTTTTTTCAACCAAGATTCATAAATCATTAAACTTTGTAACCTCAATATATGGATTACATATAAACAATTATAAGACTAGGTGAGATAACTCATTATAGAAAATAAGAATTATTAAAAGAAAAACCATGATATTCAAAAGTAGTGACTTATGAAAACCACCTCATATTTTTATTCACAACTTTATTCAAATATTTCTATTCTTATTCTACTTTTCTGTAACAAAATTTTCCTACAAATCCCCTAACAAATAGTTATAAAATTTCACTATTTTACAATATTGGATTCACATATTACCCACAACTTCCCCTTTTTAAATGCTCCATTAAATGGTTTAACACATAAAAATAGATAGATTTTTGAAGCACTTTTCCAATTTTACAACACTATCCAATGATAGGTTGAGAGGGGGGACATAAACACATACCTAAACCTTGATTATAAGGAGTTTGGACACCCATGTTCAACCTTAGTTTTGAAAAAGGTTCCTTTGGTAGAGGATTTATTAAAATTTTAGAAACATGTTATGATATAGGAACACACTCCACATTCAATTCATTATTCTCTACATTCTCTTTGATGAAATCATATTTTTTATCAATATTTTTTGAATTATAATATTGTACTAATTTTTTGGTAAGGTTTATTTAAAATTGATTATAAAAACCCAAGAGAAAGGTTAACTTTACTTCAAAAAGTAAATATTCTAACTGATTGTTAATCCACATAAGTTGGGTAGTAGCTTGAGTGGTAGAAAAATACCCATCTTTAGTCATGCTAAGAGTTTTTGAATTTTTTTCATTGAATTATAACTAACACAAATTTTTTCCAAAAATAAAACTTTGCTAGATTTGGATCTTATTTCATCCACATTTATTACCCAATCATCATCCAAATACCCAAACATGTCAATATTTTCTAATTTATCATACATGATTCTGAAATTTATTGTGTCTTTAATATATCTGAGAAATATTTTTCCATACAATAGATGTGACTCTTTTAGATCACTCTAAAATCTTTCACATAGAGTAACAACATAATCAATGTCGGGTCTTGAGGTAGTAAAATAAAATAACATATAATTAACTTTCAAAACACTTTCCAATCAACTTTATTACCTTCGGTATCTTTAAAAAACATGGTTCCCATAGAAATCAATGTTGAAAATGGTTTCTAATTTTCCATGTAGAACTTCTTAAGAAGTTACTTAGAATAATTTTATTGAGAAATAAAAATATGTTTCTTATTTTGTAAAATTTGTAACACAAGAAAGTATTTCATTTATCCCATCATGTACATCTCAAACAACATTTCCTTAACTTTAGTAATTCATTCACAAGTTCTTTCATAATTCCCAATAAAGATAATTTCATCAACATAAACAATTACAGTAAGGGAAAAATCTTGTATTCCTTGGATGTAAAGATTGTTATCAAATCTTTCTTTCTTAAATCTCATATTCCTTAAGAAAGTATAAAATTTTGAATATTGTTCCCATTGATCTTATTTTAGAACATACAAGGATTTATTTATATTACAAACATAACTTCCATCTTTCCCAACAACAAAGCCACACGTTTATTCAATATAAACTTCCTCATCAATATCATTATTCAAATATGCTAATTTCACATCGATATGGAATATTTTGTAAATTGTTTTGTGTAGTAATAGAAAGAATGATTCTGATTATTTATAATCTTTCCATAAAATAAAAATTATCATCAAAATAAATGCCTTCTATTTGTGATTATCCTTTTCACACTAATATTTCTTTGTTTCTTATCAATTGACCATAATATTTCATTTTTTTATGAAAAATTCATTTTATACCAATAATATGTTTTTTATTTCAATTAGGTATGAGTTCCCATTTTATATTATTTTCAATCTAATCATGATCTTAATTCATGGCCTAAACCCATCCTGGATGCTCAAATTCTTCATTCACATCTTTCAGCTCAACTTTTGAATACAAAGACGTATGTGAAATTTTTCTTCTTGCTTTAACAATTTTATGTTGATCACAAATAATTTTTTGAGCTTCCACTTACTTACCTAGCCTAGGATTATATTTTTTAGATCCATCCTCATCACTGGAAATAACTGAGTTCGATTATTATTATTGATTAGAATTAATATTATCTTCATTCTTATCAGAAATTATTTCAACCTAATCATCCTTCTTATCTTCCTGAGTGTGTTTATTTTCCTTAGTTTTTTAAAAATATTTCACATTAACCGAGTCAACTAATATTCTTGACTCTTTTTTAAAACAACTATATCCCTTCCATATAGAGAATATCTATGAAAAAGTTAATCTTCACCTCTCTGGTCAAATATTCTAAGGTTTCAACCTTTGTTCTTTATGAGGCATGGACTCCCAAAAACCCTTAAGTGTTTCAAACTTGGATTTTTTCCATAAAACATTTCATATGGAGTCATATATGATCTTGGTCTATAGAAAAATTGGTTTTGAATATACACAAAAATTATCATGGATTTACAACAAAAGTAATGAGATAGACCATGTTCAAGTAACACAGTTCTTCCCATTTACACCAGACTTCTATTCTTCCTCTCAACAACACCATTTTATTGATTATTTTATAGTGCTCTAAAACCATGTTTAATTCCATTATTCTCAAGATAATTTAAATTTTTTAATTTTCATATTCACCACCATTGTCATTTCTCAACTTCTTCACTGAATACCCACATTTCTTCTTAGATTTCATCCAAAAACTTATAAACATTTTCATAGAATATGACTTATGTTTCATATACATAACACAAGTAATGTAAGTAAATACATAAATGAAATTAATGAAGTTATTATCTTCATGAGTAGGTTAATTTCTCATTGTCCCACAGATATTGGAATGAATGAGTTATATGGTTCATTTTTTTTAAAAAAAATCAACTTTCCTATGATCAGAGTTTGTTATCATTCCCTTCAAAAAAATCTCACAATACCAATACTGTTTTCTTTATATATCATGAATTCAAATTATATAGTCTCTATTAAATAACATGATCATGTTTCTTTGACACATGTGTTCCAACCTATTATTCCATAATTGATCCTCTTCAATCATACTCAAGTAACAAGAGTTTTGAACCTTACTAACTTGGAAGAAGTTTCCTTTTGTACCATGGCCTCCTGTAATTATCTTTCAATATTCCTCTCTTTTTACCAAAAAAACCTTATTTTCTGAAGAATAAAAACGTTGTTTCCTTCATAAAAAATTTGTGACACACTGAGAAAAAATTTTATTCCATCAACAAATAAATATTTCTTAGATTTCAACTTTTCTTCCCCAATGATGGCTAATCCAACACCTTTTATTCTCATAGATTCATCATTGAATGTCACTGAACCCTATTTGAAGTCTTTTACATTCTTAACAATTTCAAGTATCCTACCATATGGGAAGAAAATCCATTATCCATAATCCAAACTCATTCTTCTTTTTTTATTTAAGAGTGATTTCCATAATAATATATTTTTATTTACCATTATCTTTCTTAACTTTCAGATTATAAGAATTGCTAAAAAAATTATGATGGTAACAAAACAAGACATAATTTTATAAGGTTTTCAGGTTACGCAAATCTTTAACAAATAGTTTCTAAAGTTTGGAACCTATTTTTAGTTTCCAAAACAACCTTCTTAGGTTTCTTCAAAACATCCTTCCCAGACTTCTTCCTTTGTGGGGATTGACTCTCCCTCAAAAAATTTCTTCTGCAATTTGTGAAATGTTAGTAGTGTTGTAGGTTGAACAAACACATATTTTAAATTTGAAAAAATCCACCACAATACTATTATTATCCAAAGAAATAATATTTACCTTTGAGACTTCCATACTGACCAGAGTTGTGATCATGTTTCTGAGGAATCATCTTATCTTTTTTATCAAACCTTTTTTGACCACCAACCTTTTTGCTATCAATTAGAATCTTATTTTTCTGTTAAGTTTTTTTATCCTTATTGAAACCAAAAGCAATAAAAACTTTTTCAAACTTATAATTTTTAGAAACTTATGAATTCCCATATTTTTTTATCTTGGATACATATATAACATTCTCATATTTATTCTTCTCAAAAACAACTTCAAATTTATTTTAAACCTTTGAAGTTAATTTATTATCCTTCTTAGGTTTTTCATTTATGTATCTTTAACCAAATTTAGAAATATATTTCTTGAAACTGGTAACCCTCTATTCATATTTAGAAAAAAAATCGGGAAAAGTTTCAACTATTCTTTTTTCCTTCAACTTTACTTCTAGATGTTCATTATGATTCTTTTCTTCTCAATATATTTCTTCAGATCATAAATCTCTTCTAAAAACTTAAATTTCTCATCATGAAAGACTTATTGATTTCCTATTGACTATTATTCAATTTTAAGCTTCCTGATTTCCTTTTCAAGTCTCCAGATCTTTCTCAGGCATGCTTTCAATTATTTTTTCAGATAAATTCTAATTGTGTTTCTTATTCTTTAGAACTATTTTTTCTGAATTATTCATTGTTAACTATAAAAATGAATATATTCTCACTAACATTATTAGTATATTTTTTATATTTATCTTCACTTTCTGATTCTTAGTCATTTTAGATAAGAAGCTTCTTCTTTTGTATTTGGAGAGTTTTTTATCATTCCATCGGGAAAAGGATTTAGCCTTATCACTTGGTTTCTTCCATGACCCTCTTGGACATCTTTCTTATTCATAAATATCTTTTTATTTCTTCCTTTAAGGACAATTAGTTTCAATGTTCTCAATGGATCTGCAATAAAAACACTTCAATGGTAGTTTTCCTTTATATTTACCTATACATACTCTTACATTTTTAGAAAAAAAGGACAAAATTTCATTAATATTTTTACATACCTTGTTTTTTGAGTCAGATTCAGAAACATCATCTTCCTTAAGAGCCTTCTTAAACTTTTATTTATTGGTTGATTTGAAAGATATTTCTCTGTTGTATTTTGTTTTTTCATTTTTTTATTTCTCCCTTCTAATTTCATAAGTAATGAGAGTAATATAAAGATCATTCGGAGAAAGAGTTTCAGGATCTTTATCTTCTAATGAGGATACTTTAGCATTAAACTTGTTAGGAAGAATTCTCAAGTTCTTTTCAACAATAGTAAAATATGCCATTTTTTCACCAAGACATCTTATAGTACTGACAATGTTATATACCCTTGTAAATAAGTCCCCAACATATTCATGATCACCCATTTTCTATATCTTCATAATTCAACCTCCATATTTTTAATTTTTACTTCTTCACTTTTTTATTACCTGCATATTTTTTTCAACGTATCCTATATACCTTTAGAATTGGAAACACCCTTCACCCTTAAAATTTCACTTTTAAAAAGTGATGAGAGTAAATCATTCTTAGCTCTTCTATCATTCTCAAGATTCTTCTTGTCAATAGTTATGAGATGAAATTTATCATCAATAGGAGGAAATCCATTTGTTGTGGCTTCAAGAACATCATACCCAAGAGAAATAAGATAATAAAACATTCTATATTCCCAAATATGATACTTATTTCCATAAAATATAAGAATAAATTTACTATTAACACAATTTAGGTTCTCCATCACAACTTATTCTTCAAAACTTCAGTAAATATTAAATAAAGGGAACCTTGGATCTTATACAAATTGTTAATGTCCAACCAGGATCATGTATAACTGATAGGTGGTTAATCACTTATATTTTTTTCTTTAAGTTTTCTTTATTTTTAAACAACCTTCACCTCCTGTTAAATAGTTTCTACCTTGTTGAACACACATCCACAAGAACAGAAGAGTTTAAAAGGTTTAGCACTCAATAAGAGTTATTAAGTCCTTAGTATGGTATGAAAACAATATGATACCACACAATACACTCGAAAAAATCCTTTTGTGTGGAATAAAATCAGTAGGATATGATCCTACACTCATGTAGAATTATGTTCAATACAATAGTGCATGTTCTTTAAGTAGTACAAAAATATATAATACCATTTTTTAACAATCTTGTTACGGTGATGCTTGACCTACTTTCACAAATATATTCTTCAAAATAATTCTTCAATTACTTACACAATAGTAGGAAAGAACTTCCTAAAATTTTCAATGATACTCAGTCAGATTTACCAATCTAATTCCCAAGGCCAATTTCTCTATACAGAAATATTACATTTCCATAATACCACTAAGACAAATCTAAACTACTTCTTCTTAAGATTGGAAATCCCAATCTAATTACTTGTTCTGAATCCTAAAACTATAATTATTATATTATTTCTTCTTATTTCTTCTTCTATCTGGAAAAATTTCTCAGGTAATCTCAATACGAAAACTTCTTCTCCCTTGAAATTTTTAGATTTTATCTCTTCTCTTCTACAAAGTGATTATATCAGTAAAGTAAAAATTACTTTCTACTTTTATAGGTAACCCAAAAATGGTTTGGGTGGGATCCTAAAAATATTTCCCTCTCAAAAAAATTCACTAAAATCTATATTTCTCTTGAATTATTGATGCATTTATGACTTCTTCAATGCTTCTCAATTCTTCTCAAACATTCTCAAATCTACTTCACAAATTCATGTTGCTTAAAAATTATTAGAATTCTTCAGTCTGATTCCAATTTTTAATTATCATTTTCTTATTATGATGTAGATAGAAAATTAATCAATAAGTTTCCTTACAATAATTGAAAAACATATAAGAATATGATGTCTTCTCATTACGATGCTTCATAACAAATGATGAAAAAAATAAATCATACTATTCAAACTTCAATATCCCCATGACAACACTTTAAAATCTTGTTCAAAATATTGTAGAAAGATTCTTCTCCTTTGCCTTATACCAATTGTCCTAAATCCGATAAATTAATCGATGACAGGATACATCTGATTATCAGCCTCTGTTTCTTTTCAAAAATCAGTTTCTACTAAAGTCTGATAACTCTTGACCCAATTTTTAAAGAAATTATTTTTTCTCTTAAACTTATTAATAGAAACCCAAATAAACAAAAAAAATAAAACAAAAATTCATCTTGATGAAAATGGTTGACTATATTATTTATTGATCTATGAGTTTCTTCTTTGTATTGGTCACCACTAACATATATTCTTCTTCTTATTTATTGGTTCAGAAAACTTCACTTTCTTTCCTTTGTATTGGTCCCAATAACTCCAAATGAAATAAATTATGACTCTCATAAAAAATTGAATCTTATATAAAAAAATAAAAATAATATGAATCGGTGTCAGAATCTATATTGATGGATTTGTCATACACCGTGTCTGATGGACCAGTTCCTGTAGCTTAATATTTAGTAACTTCTTTTCTTATCTGAATATGATACCAATGAAATTTTAGTACTTAGATTCTTACTTTTAAGATTTGTATATTGTTTATTTTTTATATGACTAAAACCCAACATCTACATAACTTCACATTCTGATCAACCTTCTCAACCTTCAAACATTTTTGTGTCTGGTGTTCTCATTCCGATGAACTAAGACTAGAAATATTTGGCTTCAAGAACTTTCTTCTTTTGCAAACTTCTTCTTGTATCATGACTTCCTTATGACTTTTAATACAATGAAGATAACCTTAATATGTGTTTGAAATTAATTGGAATGTATTGTAACTTCCCATCCATTCTAGCATACATATTTCTTAAAAACCAAACCTCAATTTGATTTGAATAACTACCCATTTATTTTATAAGTCTTGCATCACATGTTTTCAGACAACTTATGATTTTTTACAATTACAAAACAAGAAAGCATCATTATATTTACATCAGATCCATGCATAATCCAATTCTAATCATCATTATAATCTTCCTATCATTCCATGCCCAAGGTGATTCTAATGAATATTTTCTTCCAGAAAACATCTTCTCAATTCAACGGAATTTCTTAATCATTTTGAGTCCAATTTACTAAAAACAGTGGTCAGTATGATCATAAATAAATACAAAGTGAGGTGACTAATTTTCTTCTTAAACATCCTTGAAAATAAAAAGACAACATAAATATCTTCCATCTTCTAAAAAAAATCTAGACAACTTTCTCCCAACATGTTATACTTGGGAAAACCATCACAGTAAGATTCCAACATAAATATTACCCACTGCATTAGAGGGTTGTCACAGACCCACCCATCCTTATATTATAATATAAAAAATATCATCATAAATAATTTCCAAGAATCATAACATGAATAATGTACATAGATATTTAATTTCATCATAAAACTCATAGAAACAACCTTTATTTTTTTCATAACTTTATTAAACCATGTAAAATAAATGGGTTCCATTATAATCTATTGAAATAATAATAATCCATATATAGAAATAATTAATGTGTTATTATTAAAAAATATCCTCATTGTATCATAAGTAACATTAGGGGTTGTTGGAATTGAAGAATAGAAACACCATTAACAGATCATGGAAAACATTTTTGACAAAAATATTATTTTCACTTTTAAAAATACATTTAAAATATAAAAAATATCATAAACTATTGTGAAAATAATTTTCTTTTAATATAACCATGAACTATTATAATATATGATTAAAATAAAATAATGTTAATGATGGTAGGAAAACCCATTCATGTTGTAAACATTAAAAACACAAATTCTTTCCAAACATTTTGTAAATAGAGTCAAAAGAGACCCATTTGGTAAATGTTAATTAATTACATTTTAAACCCTTTTAAAAGAAGTTAAAAGATAAATAAAAATAAATTTGATAAATAATTTATTTTTATAAAATAGAATTTTTCAAAACATTTTAGAAAAAATGAATACAGAATAAAAATATTATCAGTCTATAAGAAAAGACAAAATCGGTTTCACTTACAAATGACTTTCTTGATGTTTCTTTAATAAATAAGGGAGGAAATATAATTTAAATATACAAAAAAAATCATAACCATGGGATAATAAAATATATTAGATTCAAGAAAATTATATTACAGGATTTCCCCCCTAAGGATCCTTGAACATAAACAATCTCAAAAAAAAGAGATTGTAACCTAAAGCCTTTTTCACTTTGGTAACTCTTCAATCATAAGCGTCGTGAAAGAATAACATTAAATGAAACATTAAATGTAAAAATAATAATTATGTTCATGATATATTATATCAAAGGGTTAGTATATACACTTTATAAAATAAGATATGTCATATCATAAATATATGTTCACAGGAAAGTGAATTTGAGATGAATAACCCTTACAAAGATCATATAGTTGAATTGATAATTAATAAATGAAGATATTATGTGTGAAAAATTTAAATCACAAAAAATTGTAAATATAGAATAAATTAATTTACATATCAATTCACACATAATCATTTCATAACACAAGTCAATGAAGAGGATTTATAACCCAATGAAATGAAATTGAGTTAAGAATCCTTTTACAACTTGGTAACTTTCAAATAAAATACCCATGCATGAAGTTATTAAAATTATAAATTAAAATACTATGAATTTTTAAGTATTAATAATATATCATGTAAAATGGTAATTATATACACCATATAAAATACATTAGGTGCATAACACTAAAATAAGCCTTAATGAAGGGAAATTAATATGAAATCTCTTACCTCGATTCTAGACAATCCATGTATGTCCTTTAACTCTTTCATAATAAAATTATATTAATTCTTTAATTATTTACTAAAATTTTATTGGTTTATAAATGTATACTTAAAAAATTTGTTTCATTTATTATAATTATATATTTAATTAGTTAATTCCACATCAAGTGTTTTGAGGATATTCGGTTGATAATTTCAAAATGACTTCGGAATTTTAACGATGGTTAATGGGATAATTATTAAATCATATAAAAAATAATAATAATGAAATAAATATGATTTTTTACATTATTTATACCTTTAAAACCAACCATATAATATTTTTATGAAAAATGAATTAAGTTACAATTATGGAGACAGCAGGTCATATGTACGCTTGAGTAACGTTTAAATTTTTCAAAAGATCATTATGGATAGTAAGTAACTAACATTTTCTCTTTTAAGAATGGAAGTAAAATAATAAATAAAATATTAATTATTTAAAAATACTTATATTTATAATCCATATGATGGGGTGATGAAAAATGAATCACATCGCTTTGTGGAGGCAGTAGTTCGCACATACACCAGAGCAATATTGTCAGTTTATAGTGAATAGAAGGGAAAGAAATTAAGTTTTATATTATATTTTAATAATTATAAATATTTCATAATATATATATATACATTAAATATATTACTACAAAAAACCTTAAGAGGTGGTGATGGAAAATGAAAAAATCGATCTACGAGGAGATAATTCCATATGCATATGAACGATGGATTCCAATAGCATTTGATGGAGGTTGTAGATGGATGTCAGTTATTCCATTGAAATAATAGAATCTAATTATACATAATAAACTTGTGTTATTATTTCATCATGGTTGAAAAGGATTTGAAGGAGGTGGAAGAAAAACGCCCGGTTAAGAATGATGTCTCTTCTTCAAACAACATCTTAAGGTTTACACAAAAAACATTTCTATGTTGGTTTTATGATCAAACCCATTACTCTAGGATATTGGTAGGGGTGTAATTAAAGTATTTTTTCAGGTATTTTATGAATAAAATGGTTCTGAAAAAGTGGATAAATGAGAATAATAGGTTCGATTTTATAAGAGAGGGGAGGGCCACTCTTAGAATTTCTTAAAATATTAAAGTAATATAAATTAATTTAATGTCTAAATTGATCCAAATTGATAATATTGTTATATAATATGAGTATAATTATAAATAATATCACAAAATAAAATTTTTACAAGTTTGGATCACATTTGTACCCCTGTATTTTTGTTTTAACCCATTGTTAACCCTTTTAATAATTATGGTGATAACAAAGATTTTACTCTATAGGGGTCAATATATTTACTATTAAAATAAAATTGGGACATAAATGCACCATGGTTGATATTTTATACCATATTAAAATAATTGGGAATAATATTGTATTTTTACTAATTTTAAATAATTTAATAAAAAATTATTTATTATAAAATAACATTAATGTCAATTTTGGAACTATTACTTTAATTTAGATTTTAAAACTACAAGACAAAAGGAGAATTATAATAAAATGAATAAAACCCACTATAATATTTAATTTTTATCTTGAAAAATTATGAAACACAAAAAATCACTCAAATATTATTATTTTTAGATTTTTAAAAATTATTTTAGTGATTTTTTTATACTTTCCCAAGCACTATGTTAGTGATGTATAAGCATTTAAGGTAATTTTTTATTCAATAAAGATTAAAAATAAATTACCATCCTGAAAAAAATAATTTATATTTAAAATTAATATTTATAACTGAACATATCCTCTATTTATCCCTATTTTAAAATTTTAAGTTAATAAAATAAAGAGAATGACATATTTGACTTTTCATTATATAAAATAATATAAATAGTTAACATCATGTAAAAATTAAAAAAGGTCATATACTAAACGTTTTAATGATCACATGTGTGATATAATCATACAGTAAAATTAAATAAAGTGTTAGGGTCATTATTTACTCCTTGTCATTTTATTTTTAACCTTAATTATTTGATTTACCTTTTATCGTGGTAATGAAATTACTAAAGTTTTTATTCATAATGTATAAAAATAAAATGGAACTATTTAAAAAAAAAATATACTAGTTTATTGTAAATATGGAATCTATTTTTCAATATTAAATTTCTATATATTCCAAAAATTACTTTTAATATAAATTCTTAAAATGCAATGAAAAACAGTTTATAGAAAATGCGCTTTTAAGCCCAAAAAATGTTCTTATACCAAAATCATGTATGATGATGATTAAAAAAAAGATAATTATATTATATATAATTAAATAATAATTATTTTACTTTGATATCTAATTCAAATCATAATGATTCCTTTTAATGAACATAAAATGATAGTTTTATAAAAATCGATATTTTTCACTATTCACTAAAAGATCAATCTTTTCAGAAAATTACCACAATTTCAGAAAAATATAATTTTGATATTATGATTTCAAAAATTATATAATTTTATCTAATAAAATTTATAATATTTTTATAAATTAATTATAATTATTTTCTTACAAAAAATCTATAAAACCCATTTTTGAAGAAAACATGTTTTTGAAGAATAAAACGGATTTAATAAAAATTTAGTGCTTATTTCCTATGAATTAATAAATATATTTATATTGAATAACATATTTATCTATATTTCATAATTTTATTATTCATTTTCATACCCATCAATTCAATGGCTAGGTTTTGACGGTCATATTTAAATAATAATATTTTGGGGTTTGTTTGAGCCTGATGTTGTGTATCTCGTACACTATCAATCATAGTCTTTCTTTTAAAAAATTCGGATATTACATTATACCCCCTTAATAAATTTTATCCTTTAAAATTTAACTTGATCTCAATAATCAATGGTTTTCCATCTAAAAATTCCTTGGTTGACATTCCACATTGTAAAAGGGGTTAATAAAACTTCCTCTTAAAAAGAGAGAAAGGGAATTATGAAGGTTATCTAGAAATAACACATACTATGTTTCCAAATATGAAAAAAAATAGTGGGAAGTGAAAATATGTACATGGAAGAGAATATTAATTTTGAAATAATAATATATAGTGACATATATCATTGATCATAGGAAAGTGAATGATCATGAGAAATTCAACAACCACAAAACTATAAACCAAAGAAGTGTGAAAAATACAATCTATTCATCAGAAATGAAGGTAATTTGATATAATTTTTGTTTCATGATCTTTTTCTTAGTTTTGAGGATTTATATTATCATATATATTATGAATATAAGTAAATATACTTACTTTACAAGTATAATTTCATCCTTTAGTCAACTTCCACCACAAACTCATCTTTCACTCCAAAAAATGAGTATTCAAGATGAATTTTTCATGAATGGAGCATGAAAATAAATTTATAATGGATAAAATAATTTCATAAAAGGATAACAAGATATTCCTTATATATTTTGACATAAAAAAAACAAAATGGTTATAAAACGTTAAGATAAATACTAAAATGAATAAACCTTCATATGAATAAATAATATCTTTATTATAAAATTCAATAATAGTACCCAAATATTAAAATGATTTGATCACATATTAATCCAAGAACAATTTAACATTTATCTCCAAATAAAATCAATAACTCATAAAGTATCATATAGAAAATGTATATTACTTAATAAATAATATCCAAGATATGATAATCATTTCCATAAACAAACTAAATCACCATAAATCTATATATGCATTCAAAAGATAAATCAACCTTTACTCCTAAAAAAATTGATAATATCACATAATTTTCCCCAAAATTACAGTGATATTATTCTTAAATAACATTAATCACTTAATTATGAAATTAATCTTCAATCCCATGGTTATGTATATGATAAAACATTTGTTCCCAAATTATAATAACCTATAATTACCTCAATAACAAAGATCATATAAACCCTAAAGGTTATAAATAAATTTAAAACTTATATCAACAAAATGTGAATGAATTTTTCCTTAAATAATAATTCATGTTAGACCTAATGGTTACATATACATCAACTCAATAATGTATCCCAAAATAACATTAATCACCTCAAAATTCCATCACTTAAAACCTCTAAAGGGGTGTATAATAATTTGAACTTATGATCAACCATAAACTCATAAACACATGATGGTATCTATAACTCTTAAAATGACTCTCATCAAAACATTATAATATACAAACTTTTCTAAACCCTAATTAGATATTATGTATAACCATCTGGACTTATTACTAGTGGAAAATAATTGATACCTATTAGAGGACTGCATAAGAGGCTACACCTCCTTGGTGGGACTCTCATTGTTATCCCTACTGGCGGACCTTTACTCATGAAACCCTTGGGAGGAGATCCATACTTCACCCAAAATTTACATGTGAGAGTTCCCAAGGATTGGATTCACTCCTTTTCTTTGATACAAACTAAAACAGCATCGAACCTAGACTCTGGGATCTAGTGTTAAAAACATAAACTTTACATTTCTAGCCTTGATATTGATAAATGTGACCCAATTTTTTCCATCCAAAACTTAAGAAATGAAGTAAATATTGGATCACTTATATACCCAAGGACCTTTTAGGTTTATATTTTTATAGAATAAACACAAACTTTTAAAAACATAGATTTATTAACAATTAGTTTATGAAGATCAACATCATATCCCACTAATTTCTTCACATTTAGTAACCTTCTTACAAACAACATACTTAAAACCTTTCATCACACCCTAGTAAAAATGAAACATAATGGGGGTGATCTAAAATTCTTAGTAAGTAAAATATAATCATTAATAATTAAATGTCATCAATGAGTGTAAGATAAGCATAAGGATGTGACGACATAATCATAGTACATAATCATAACATAATGGAATTCGTACACATTGATACCTAGATAATAAATCATGAAAAATTTAATAAATATTTAATAAAGTCAATCTTCATTGGAATCAGTAATCATGATCCATGTGATATCAATATTGATCAACGGAGTCATTAAAAACCCATAGAAAGCATAATGAAAATGTGTTCATATCATGGAACATTTTCAAATCACTCTTACATATGGAATAACCTTTATTATTATAAGTGTATTAACCCCCATGGTTACACATGGAATAACCCCCACAATTAAACTTGGAGTAACTATCATGGTTACACTTGAAATAATATCATGGTTATACTTGGAAATACCATCGCAGTAAACTTTCAACATAAATCTTACCTAATTAATTGGAGGGGTAACATGGAACCAGCCATCATTGGTTTATAATGGAACTACCATCAGCATAAATAATTCCCAAAAATCGTAGCATGAATAAAGTACATATATATTTTATTTCATCATAAAACTCATAAAAATGCCTTTTTCCTTTTCATAACTTGATTAACCCATGGAAAAAAATGAGTCCCACGAAAATCTCTTGAAACAATCATAATACAGCTATAAAAAGAATTAGGATGGTATTATTACAAAATATCAGAAGTTTATCATAAGTAACATCAAGTGTTTTTAGTGTTGATGAATGGAAATACAATTAAAAGATCATGAAAACATTTTTGAGGAACATATGCTTTTCAATTTGAAAATCACTTTTAAGAAATAAAATACATAAAATATTTTAAAAATAGTTTTATTTAAAAATAAACTTGGAAACATATAATGTATTATTCAAATAAAATAATGGTCATGATAGTGGTAAAATATTTTTATCTTGTAAATTTTAAAAATAAACATTCCTTTCAAACATTTTGTAAAGAGTGTCAAAAGTGACCAATTTGGAAAATATTAAAAAATTTCCTTTTAAATACATTAAAAAAAGTCGAAAGATAATGTAAAATATATTTAATAAATAATTTATTTTTAGAAAATAACATTTTTAAAAAAAATTAGAAAAAATGGATATAGAAGAGAAAGAGTACTGATCTAAAAGAAGAGACAAAATCAGTATCACTTACAAATGAATTTTTAATGTTTATTTAATAAATAAAAGATGAAATGGAATTTAAACATATAAAACTCCTTCATAATAATATTATAATATAATATATGTGGTTAAATAAAGTAATATAATATGATATACTCCCAATGAACCTTGAACATAAACAATCCTAAAATAACAAGATATTGTAACATTAAGTCTTTTCCACTTTGGTAACTCTACAATCATAAGCCCCTTGAAATAATAATGGCAATTGAAACTTTAAATATCATGAAAAAAATTATATTCATGATATATTATTTCAAATGGTTAGTATATACACCTCATTAAAGAATATAGGTGAATATTATACACATATGTTCTAAGGAATGGGAACATAAGATGAATAACCCTTACAATGATCATATAATTGAATTAATAATTAATCAATGAAGTGATTATGAGTGATGAATTTAAATCCACAAAAAAAGTTGAAAAAAATAATAAATCAATTTATAGATCAATTAACACATAATCATATCATAATAATGTAAATGAAGAAGATTCATAACCTAGTAAAAGGAAAATGAGTTAAAAATCATTTTACCACTAGGTAACTTTAAAATCAAATACCCATGGATGAATTATTTCCAATTTAAACATAAAATACCATTAATTATGAATTATAAATTATATAACAAGTAAAATAGTCATTATATACACCATATAAAATAAATTAGGTGCATAACATTAAAATATGACTCAATAAAGGGAAATTGAGATGAAATATCTTACCGTGAGTCCAAAATTTACATATATGTCATTTAAATCATATATAATAAAATTATATCAATTATTTAACTACTTAATAACATTTTCCAGGTTTATTAATTTATCATTAAACCGTTTTCATTCATTATAATTGCATATTTAATTACATAATCAGTTAAGTCCACTCAAGTATTTTAAGGATGTTTGGTTCATAATTTCAAAATGACATTAGCATGTTGAACATGGTAAAAGGGTTCATTGTTCAATCATATTTATAATAATAATAATGAAATAAATATAATTTTTATACAATAATTATACCTTTAAATATAAATATTTAATATGGTTATGAAAAATGAATTAGGTTTCAATTATAGAGATGGTAGGTCGTATGTATGCATGAGTAATGTTTCTATTTTTCAATGATCATTGTGGAAAGAAATTAAGTATTATTTTATATTTTAAAAAATTTTATAATATAATAAATATCATATTATTTATTTAAATATACTTATATTTATAATCCATGGGATTTTGTGATAAAAAATGAATCACATCGCTTCGTGGAGGTGATAGTCCACACGTACGCATGAATGTCGTTATCATTTTTAGTGAATGGAAAGGTTAGAAAGTAAATGATATATTATATTTTATGAATGATAAATATTTAATTATTTTCATATATATACATTAAATCCATCATTATAATTATCCTTGAGAGGTGGTGATGGAAAAAAAATTGCATCGATCTATGAGGCGGTATTCCGTCGTACACACGAACGATGGATTCCTTTCCCATTTTGATGTAGGTTGGAGATGGGTGTGGGTTATTCCATTAACATGATAACATATCATTATATATAAGATAATAGAGTTATTATTTCATGATGGTAGACTAATATTTTAAGGATGTGCAAGAAAAATTCTCGGTTAAGAACGATACCTCTTCTTCAAACAACTTCTTAAGGTTTACACCAAAAACATTCCTATGTTGGGTTTTGATAAAACTAAGGAATATAGGATGTTTGGAGGGATTTAAGAAAATTATTTGGGAAGGTATTTTATGAACCTAATTTTTCTTGAAGTGTTATGAAATGATAACAATAGGTTCCCTTTTATAATAGAGGGGAGGGGCACTCTTTGAATTTATTAAAATATTAAATTAATATAAATTAATTTTGATATAAAAATGGATAAAAATTGATAATATTAGAATAAAATATTAGTATGAGTCTAAATATAATTATAAAATAAACTTTGGACAAGTTGGGATCACATTTTACCCTTATATTTTATTCAACCCTTTCTCAACCCTTTTGACAATTATAGTGATAACCAAGTTTTTACTGTATTGGGGTAAATATAGTTACTATAAAAAGAAAATTAAAATATAAATGGTCCATGGTAGATATTTTCAACCATATACTAATAAATTTTCTGAAAATATGATTTTTTTGAATTTTAAATCATTTAATAATAAAATAACATTATTGTCAATTTTGAAACTTTTCATTTAATTTGACTTTTAAAACTATAAGAAAATAATTTTATTCAAATAAAATGCATAAAAGCCTCTATAATATTTCATTTGTGTCAAAAAAATCTTGTAAAACAAAAAGTCACTCAAATAATATTATTTTAGAGTTTTCAAAATCATTTAATTGAATTTTTTACTACTTGAACAGGCACTTTGTCAGTGTTTCATAAGAATTTAAGCAAATTATTTATTCACTCAAAGTTAAAAATAAATTAAAATTATGAAATATATATATATATATATATATATATTTATTTAAAATTAATTTTTATAATTAAAAATATCCTCTATTTATCCTTATGTCAAAAAAATTAAGATAATAAAACAAAGATAATGACATTTTTTAATTTTTTTTATATAAAATAATATAAAGGGTCAAAATCAGTATAAAATGGAAAAAAGTGCATATATTCAACTTTTGGATGATTATAGAAAATATATAATCATATAATAAAATTAATTAAAGTGTTAATTCCATTATTTAGTCCCTCTAATTTTATTTTTAACCTTAATTATCTAATTTACCCTTTATTGTGGTAACAAAACCATTAAAGTTACTATTCATAATGTCAAAAAATAAAGTGGTATATTTACTAAATTTGAACCCATAATTATAAATTTATAATCCATTTTTTAATATTAAATTTCTATAATTTTCAAAAAATTATTTTAATACAAATGCAAAAAACGGGACAAAAAATTTTTTTTAGACAAATGTGTTTTTAAGCCCCAAATTGTACTTATAATAAAATAAAGAATAATGATGAATCAAATAAATATAATTAAATTATATATAATTTAATAATATATATGTTACTTTTATATTAAATTCAGATTATAATGATACTTTTTAATGAAACAAATGGTTTTTTACAAAAATCGGTAATTTTCACTATTCACTGAAAATCAATCTTTCCATAAAAATACCAAGATTTTGCCAAAATATAATTTTGATATAATGATTTAAAAAGTGATATCCATTTTATAAAATTAGATATCTAAGAGTACAATAATTTAATTATAATTATTTTCTCATAAAAAAGAAATAAAAACCATTTTTAAAGAAAACATGTTTTTGAAGAATAAAATAGTTTTAATAAAAATTGAGTTATTATTTCCGAATAATTAATATATAAATTTATATTTAGTTTGGAACATTATATGTATTTAATAATTTTTTTATTCCTATTAATACCCATCAATTCAACAGCTAGGTTATAATGGGAATATTTAAATATTAATATTTTGGGTTTCATTTAAGCTCAGTGTTGTGTGTGTTGTGTGATATCAATCATAGTATTTATTTAAAATCTTTGGATATTAATTTTTTTACATGTTTTTATGTCTTTAAAGTCAAAACATGTGAATAGTCCTTAAAATGACTTTAATAGTATTGTATATTAAATAATATATTATTAAATGATTTAAAAATCATAAAAATGTTGAAAGAGGAATAAGGGTGGGATATGGTATAAAATTCCATCCATTTACCATTTTGTATAAAAATTTTACCTTATAAGTAAATTTATAACCCTTTAGTATTGAAAAGGTTGCTACCACAATTAAGGTTAAAATTGGTCAATAAAGGGGTTAAACCTAAAGATAAGGTTTAAAATAACACATAAACATGTCTAAATTTTATTAGATTAAAGTATTTAAACCATAAACTAACTTATATTCAAAAATATTAAAACTTTATTCCACCTGAACTTGAAAAATAATTTATTAAATCCAAACAATTTATGTAACTCCAATTACGTCATTTCCATCACTATAAAATGACATTGCATATCCTCTATTATTAACATCGCCTTGAGACACTTAGATCAACGAAACTAAACCAAAAACACTAATAAACATACTTATACAAGTTATATATGTTATTTACACTAAATAAGATCATCCCTAAGTTCCTTGAGGAGATATTTAAATGAGGTTCTTAAAAGAGGTGGTAATCACCTCAACCGAGCATTTTCATTTTCATTATTCTTCTACCTTTTTAATTATTTCCTAAAAATTACAATGCAATAAAATTATCATATAACATATAATTAGATATTATTATGTTAATTTAATAACTTTATTAATCTCTGTTCCCATCCTATGGTGAACAAAAATATTGTTTGTACATACATGTGGACTACCACCTCCACGAAGCGATGCGTATCATTTTTCATCACCACCTCACAAGGATAGTTTTTATTATGGATTTAATAAATATATATTATATTAATGAAATTATTATGATTTTTTAAATATTAAATATTACTTTTCTTCTTACCCTTACACCCATTAAAAATGATAACATCGCTCAGGCATATGTGTGGAATACCACCTCCCTGAAGCGATGTGATTTGTTTTTCACGTCCAACTTTGATGAGTGATTATAAAATTATATTATATATATAAATATATTATAATTATTCCAATATTACTTTTCTATATGTTATTTGATAGTGATACCTTTGACCAAGTTCAACCTACCGAAGTCAATTTGAAATTATGAAATGAACATCCTCAAAACACCTAATACGGACATAACTGATTAAGTAATTAAATATTTTGTTGAAATAAATAGTTTAATGATTGGGGATTAAACTTGTAAAAGTTTATTAATAAACTAATTAATTAATATAATTTTATTATATAGGATTTTATGAACATACATGTCAAGTCAGACTCGATGTAGGAGGTTTCTTAACTCAATTTGTTTTCATTTGATTATATTACTTCATTATTAAATATATTATTCCAAGACTATGTGTCTAATGACCTAGGATAATTTTATATTGTTTTACCACTTTTTTATGTGGATTAATATTTTTACACATAATCACTTCATTGATTAATTCTCACTTCAATTTTACAATCGTTGTAAGAGAATTCAAGTCTCAATTCCCTTTATTTGCAACTTAATCTATTTTTACTACATGTTTTGATCTTTTTGTATATAAAATATATTATCAATATATTTTATCATTATTTTATAAAAAAAAATTTCTAAAACCCATTAAAATTTATTTCCTTCAAAGTTTCATTGGTTTTAAAGTTATCATATAATAAGGGACATTTTACATTGAAACCTCATTTTAAATGTTTTAAAGATTTAATTTCTAAATATTTTTCCTCTATGTCCATATTCTTGAAATAATTTTATGGATTTATTTATATTTAAATAAATAATTTATAAAGTAAATTTTATATCCCTTTTTACTTTATTTCAAATTTTATAAAAAGGAAAATTTTTACATATTTTATATGGGTTGTTTTGCCTTTATTTACCAAAGGAAAAAAAGTAATGATCAATTTTAATGTATATCATATCGATAGCTTTTCCTAATACTGAAACCATTATTTTATGTTTGTATTCCTTTATAATATTCCATGTATTATTCAAATAAAACCCCCACTTCTGTTTATTATGGGTATTTTAGTTTTTAAAATGGGGTTTTAAAGGAAAATAATATATTAATATCCAAAAAAGTTTTACTTATGGGTTCAAAAGTATATATTTATGGGTTGGATAATGGAAATGAATGATTTTATGTGTTTCATGTATGTTAGGTTCCTTATAAAAGAAATTTTAATTATGATTTATCCTGATATATCTCTGATGATGTGTAATCCTGATATAGTTATTCAATACATTGTGTGTTGATTATGTTCTTTGGAGAATTATGTTGGAATTAACTGAATAGATTATTCCATTTGTAAGGGTTATTGAAAGGGTTATAAGAAGATTATATACCAAGTAAACTAAATGACTTTTATATTATTTCTAATGAGTTTTCATGAAAATATTTTGATTTCAAAATGTTTTATTTAATGGAAGGACTATACCCTTTAAAGGTAAAAAGATATGTTTTTAAGAAAATGATTTTTATGGGTTATCATGTTTTCTAAAAAATCCTTGTGATTATGATTTTGACATTATTTTTTCTTATAAAGTTTTTATAAAAAACTTTGGGAATTAAATATAATTTCAAATATTAGCTCAAAGTTTATTATTTTAAAGGAAATCTAATTTATATGATATCATGGTTTTGAAATAGACTAATGGGTTTCCTTTCTTCTTTGTATATGTCCCTTAAAGATATTTTTGTGCTAATTACACATTTTCAAATGTTTTTAATAGGTTTAAAAGATAATTAAGAACAATTATGAAGTCAAGTTGAAAATTGAGAAGTTTGTTCATGAAAACGGTGTTTTATTTTAAAATAATTGTATTAAAAAATAGAAATTGAGTGGAAATGACGACATTATAATGCATGGGTTTGTTGTGTAAGAGTTATGACGTAATTATCTAAATAAATAAACCTAAAAATATCTTTAGGAATACAAGGAAATTAATTATTGTTTAAAATTATATTATGGGTTGAATAAAGATTGTGTACTTATAGTTGGTATCATAGTAGAGTTTAGAAAACCTTGTAGATTATGATGTTTACATGTGAGTATTAACTAAGAGTAATGGATACCATTATGGGTTTATGATTTTAAGGATGATCATAATTTTAAATTCATAGATACTCATTTTTAGGTTTTATTTTATGGTAGTTTAATATAATTAAGATTATTTTGTTAGACATATATGGTAATACAACCCTTGGGTTTATTATGTATTTTAGTGAAAAGTTTATTTTGAGGAATTTTTTTTTATATTTCATGGACATGATTGTAAAGGTATTGATAACCTTTATGGTAAATAAGATATTTTATTTTTAGGTAATTATGGTTAATTTGGATAAAAATGTTATTACATATTGGTAACATATGATTAATTGTATAAATAACCATAAGATTAAAGTGATTTAGTGATGATATGATTAATGTTATTTTTTAATAAGTTCACTATTTTGGGTAAATTATATAATTAAGGTAAATGGAATTTGTTTTGGCTAATATGGGTTTTTATTTTAATAATAAAGGTTGAATTATCTTTTATAATAATATATAATTTTATTGTGAATTTATTTTGTGAAATTATTAATATATTTTAGAGAATATATGATCAAGTCATATACATTTTTGTTATGATAATTTAAGAGTGATTGAAATTATTTTTAGATAAATGTTAAGTTTATCTTGTAATAATGTGTGATCAAATCATTCTAATCTTTGGGATTCAATTTTAGTCTATCATATTTTCAAGTGTATTAAGGTTAATTATTTATGGAATGATATAAGTTAAACTTTGGGTATTGTTATTTATATTTCATAGATTGATTAATATTTATTCATATTGGATATTATCTTGTATTTTTCTAACCATTCTAGTTTTGGTTAATTTATAATGATAATTTGAATAACATATTATCTTTTTGTGGACCTTTTGATCTATTAAAAGTTAATTTTAGTGCTTTAGACCTGAAAAATTCATCTTGAATATTCTTTTCCTGAAGGTAAGATATAATATTAAAATATAAATTGATTAAAGAAAAACTAAATGATTAAATTATGCTTATGAAATGAAAATAAATCAAGTAAGTATATTTTATTGTTTTCTTATCTTAATAGTAAAAGAATCCCTCAACTACAGAAAAATGATCTTGAAATAAAAATGTTATCCTTATACCATCATTTTTGATGAATTGTTGGCCTTCTTTATCCCTTACTGATTTATGGTTTTGTGGTCATTAATTTTTTCACGACCATGTTCTCTATCACTCACTATTATTCCATGTATGTTATTTTTTTTCTCTATGTTTATATTTTCACCTCCCTCCGATGATTTCTTTATTTGGGAATTCAATAATGTGTAATTTCAGATGACCTTCATATTCACCTGATCCTCATTTCAAAAGGATTTTTTATTATCCATTTTTATGATTTTTGTTTTAAAAAAATGTATTTTTTAAATATTAAAAAAAATACTATCATGATCATATGTTTTATATTTCACCCCATAGAATTAATTCTGAAATTTTTTTAAACCCTTTTTATCAGGCATAATATAAAATTGTGAGGACACAATTTCTTAGAGGGTTAGAATTTAACACCCCAAAATTTCAATATGTATTTATCCTTTAAATTAATATTATTTTTTATAGTTTTTGATGCATGTGACATCAAACTAAAATGAATTGTGATCCTTTTTAAAATATTACAATGAAAGATAAACACTAATACACTATGAGGTTTCAAAATGAAACAATGTGAAGAAAATTACAACTAGAGTAAATGAATATATATATATATAAGTATCAAAAACATAAAATATTTATCATTATTGTCCACCATGAATACTATGACCCCAACTTCAACTATAGAAATAAGGTAAAGAATTAGGAATATAATAGATATTGATGAGAGAGAAGTAAATGAATAAATTTTAGTAAAGAATGTAGGGTTAAACATATTAATGGAATATAACCATTATATATATGGTTGTCATATACATATCCATTATATATATATAAATTACACTTATATTCATAAGGAATATTTATATTCAGTTTTTTGTAAATGAAGATAATACTGATTAAAGGTAAAAGATAAATTTTAAATAAAACTGTTTTCATGTGTGAAATGTATTTTTATATTAATAGATTAAATTTATCACCAATTATAAATGATAATAATAAAATAATTATATTATATGTTAAATTAAATTAATTCACATTCATTTAATTATTATTATAATTAGGAATGTAATGAGAATAAGGACATTTTCTACTTTAAAAATCTATTTTTTCAAAATTGGTATTTATAGTTTTTTTTATAGAATATTATAATTAATTTATAGAAAATTAAGAAATTTTATTTTATAAATATGATATCATTTTTCAAATCATCATATCAAAATTATATTAGGGTAAAATTTTGGTTTTTTTTTTGGAAGGGGCAATTTTTCAGTGAATGGTGAAAATACGGATTTTATAAAACTGTCATTTATTTTAATTTAAATGTTGCATTATGATTTGAATTTAATATTAAATTAACATAAATCTCATTTATTAAATTAATAATATAATTAAAAATATATTAATAATATTTATACTTGATTTTGGTATAAGTTCATTTTTAAGCTTAAAAATGCATTTTTCTAAAAAATTGTTTTCAATTGCATTTCACGCATGTATATTAAAATTCATTTTTGAAAATTTTAGAAATTGAATCTTAAAAACTATTTTTAATATTTTTAACTATAAGGTTCAAATTTTTTATGTAACAAAACTTTATTTTTTTCCATAATGAATAGTTACTATGGTAAATATTTGCCACCTTGGTAAGGGTAAATCAGGTAATTATGGTCAAAAATAATATGATAAGACTTTAAAATATATCTAAAACCAGAATTATTTCTATTTTATGAATTTAATTCAACCTAAAACTTCATAAATTTTAAACTATTTTATGTTTATTCCATTTTTCTTTGATAAAGAACAGTATATTATTTTAAATAAAGGAAAATTCCAAAATGTCACTCTCTTTCTTTAAATTTCTATTGTATATTAACATAGCGATAAGTATATGTTATGAATGAATATATAATTTTATTTTGAAAATAATTATACTATTATTAATATTCTAATTTATTTTTAATTTTTAGTTATGATATAATTACTTTAAATGCTTGTATAAAGCTGATGCGGTGCTTATGAAAGTAGTAGAAAAATCAAATTAAATGATTATAAAAAAGTAAAAAGTAGTATTTTTTAGATTAATTATGGTTTAACATGAATTTTATGGTTAATAATAACTTATAATTTTTGTTTACAGAGTTTATATCCTAATTACCTAGATGTACTGATGTCTTCAAAATCAAAATATGTAAATAGTTCCTAAATTGACTATAATAGTATTTTACTTAAATAATATATTATTAAATTATTTGAAAATCATAAAAATATTAAAATGTGAAAATGTGGGTGTTATATAGTTTAAAATGGAATCATTTTTCCATTTTCTAACTAATTTTTACCTTAGAAGTAAATTTATAACCCTTTAATATTGAAAAGTTGTTATCATGGTTAAGGTATAAATTGGTTAGCCAAGGGGTTAAACCTAAAGTTAAGGTTTAAAATTCCCTATAAACCTATATAATTTTTATTGGTTGAAAGGATTTAAACCTTTAACTTTATTATAATCAAGAAAATTATACTTTTTTTACTTTCACATGAAAAATAATTTATCATATATAAATATTTCAAGTAATTCCAAGTGTGTCATTTCTTTCACTATAATGGGATACCAACTCACCTATATTATTAACACAACCTTGAGAAAATTAACTAGACCAAAAACTTAAAAAATCTCTTATAAAAATCCATATAAAAGTTCTAAAGGTTTTATTTCATCAAAAGACCATCCCTAGGGTCCTTGAGGAGAGATCCAAAGGAGGTTCTTCAAAAGGAAGAAATTTTCTAAATTCAGTGTTTTGATTTTACTTATTATTATACATAATTTAATTATATATAACCATTATAATATAATAAAATCAGTATATACCATATATTAAGATGTTATTATTTTAATTTAAAATCTATAGTCATCTCACTTTATATTATATGTGGAATGAAAATATCACTCATGCGTACATGTGGACTACCACCTCCATAAAGCGATGAGTTTCATTTTTCATCACCACATCACAAGTATGGTTATTAAGATGGATATAATAAATATATAAGATATTATGTAAATAATTATTATTCTTTAAATATAATATATTTCTTACCTTCTTAACCTTCCTCTCGTTAAAAAATGATAATGTCTGTTTTTCATATATCTGGAATACCACCACCATGAAGCGATGTGGTTCATTTTTTCATCATCCATTCATGGGTGATTCTAAAATAATATTTTTGTATAAAAATAAGAATTATTTCATGATTATTATTCTGGTTATTATTGAATATTTACCCCTTCGACCATGGTCATCCTATTGAATTTCTTTTGAAATTGTGAACCGAACATCCTTAAAACACCCGACATGGACATAACTGATTAAGTAATTAAATGTGTAATTTAAATAAATGGTTTAATGATAAGGTATTAAACCTAAAAAATGATATTAATAAATTAAATAATTAATATAATTTCATTATATATGATTTAAATAATGTATGGGACAAGTTGGACTTTGGGTCATGGGTTTCTTAAATCAATTTCTTTTCATTGGGTTATATCACTTCTTTATTGTTAATGTTATTCCAAGATTGTAATAACCCAAACATTTATTAATGAAAATTTATCTTTATCAACTTAAAATTATTATTGTGGATATATAAAAACTTATGAACTTTCTTTGTTTTATGTTTTTGAATTTCAAAATACCATTAGGAATTGTTACTGTTGCTAATATAGTCATTTAACAGTGATCACATGATTAGTATAAATGTATGGCTTTAACAAATCCAATTTACTCAGAAGAAGAAAGAGATGGCCTCATCCAGTATAATTTCTCCATATGAAACCCATTTTTCATATCTTAGAAAAGAGGTGGCATCATTGGGCTTCACTCTTTACCAAGCCCAAGCCGAACTTCAACACTTTAATCTCAAGAAGAACTACCTACGGGAGAAGTGGAAGTTGATAGAGATTACCACACGAGCGATGTTTTCCGAGCTACCCCAAGAATCTTTCACCATTGCACACCCTAACCTTCAGTATTATTCGGGATTTGTAAGGGGTTTTGTAACAAAACCCTAGCACTATGATTATGTACATTATTTTTTGTATAGAGAATATACATTCATTTTATTATTGTTACTTTGTAAATAGTTTTTAAAGAAAAAATAGTATTTTAGTTAATATTCAATTAATAAATATATTTTGATTAATTTATGGATTTTTGAATTAAATAACATTTTAATGAAATATTATTACTAAATTAATTTTTTTAAATATAAATGATCATATAATTTTTATGAATACAATTGTAATTTTTATTATGGTTTGAAAGCCGTTTTTGTCAAAACCATTGAATTTTTAATAAATGTTGGTTTTTATTTTAAAAGTAAAAAATAAAATATTTATAAAATTATTTATATAAAATCAATATTATTTTTGTAATCAATATGTTGAAATTATCCAACGGTGAATTTTTTATAATTTTCTGAGACAGTCGAATTTTTGGGTAAAAATTAAATATCGTTTACATATATAATGTGTTTTATGACATCATAATGACCCAATAGTGATCTAATAAAATAATATAAACATTATTTTCGTCCAATATATGTTTTAAAATTAAATTAATTTGATTTTAGGTTTTTTTGATTTATTTTACAAAACTTTTGTGCACCCTCCAAGAGTTATAAAACATTTTAACTTTTTAAATTGATTTCCTTGAGAGTGTGACTCGCCTCCACATAATCAAGCCCATTATTTTAATAATTTAGGCCATTTTTATTATAAAATAATGTTTTACACTCCCATTTGGAAAACATTATGGGTATAAACCATGGGCTGGTTTGTGGTTTTGATTGGTTTAATGTGTGGTGTCCCAAACCTAAATAATAAATAATTCCCTCTCTTTTCCAATATAAAACCACTCAAGATCCCACATCCACTTAACTCAAAGCCTTTTTAGCTCTACCAACATCTTCCCTAATCTCTATATAATCCTCCCAAGGCTCCCCAATCTCCCAAGAATCCTCTCTCAAGCCTCTCCCAAGCCTTTGGGATCACACTTCCAAGTAAGGGATTTCTTCCTTTCTCATTTTTCTCCAAATTTCATTATGTTGTTATACCATTTTATTTTCAATTAAAAATGATGGGGTGTTATTTCTAAAATCCTTAATACTTCCATATTTATTTTTTAATTATGATATACTCCTTTCTCTTCATTAATTCCTTCCATGTACACCTGTTACTATGCCTAAATTTTCTAAGAAATTTCTCTCTCCTCATTTACATTCAAGAAATTATTTTATATTATGAATCTAAATTCCATTAAATATGTTGGGACATGTATTTATATAAACCAATTACTTTACATTTCATGTACATATGATGATACACCCCTTTCTCTCTCATCAACCATTTTTATGAATTCTTATGTCACGTCGTTACGCTGCCGAAATTGCATAGATTTTCCAAGCCAATGTCATTGTGTAGTGAATACCTTGCCCATTTCACTATAAAGGGTATTCACTTTTATTCACATTTACTTATTGATTATAAATATTCATGTATAAATTCCACATCCCTTTATCATGTAATAAATGATTACTAATGATTCCATGTTGTATGATCCATGTGGCACACTTATGCATGAAATGAAATGTTTAAGAAGGGTGCGCCCTAATAGCACTACAATTCATTGGGTAAAGATTAGTATCATGATATGTAAAGTGAAATTAGGGTTTACTCATAATAATTCAAGTAAAATTAGGATTTACACTTTCTAATTCAAGTGAAATAAGGTTTTACTCATGCTTCATGTGCAATGATCCTTGGCTCATACTAATACCAAGTTAAGTGTTGTTGCCACATTTCCAAGTTATGATAATCAAGATATATCATGCCTTTATGTTCATGTTTATCTTATGCTCCATTTATATTCCTATTTCCTAACATTTATTCTATTCTTCATTTTATTCCTTCTTTATTCCCTTACTGGGCTTTATAGCCCACCCTTTTCACATGTATGTCCTCATGTTATCCCTTGTAATGCTAAGTATGAGGGAATTTAATATGTGTATTTTATGTTCTAAGTTATTATGTAATGTTTCTAATCCCCAAAGACACAAGACCTTCTGATCTTCTATGTTGTATCAAGTGAAGTTTATGTAATAAATCATGTTTAAAAGTGTAATAAAGAACAAGGTTGTTTTAGTTGGTATGAGAGGATAGTTTTAGTTAGTTTTAGGGTTAGGATTAGAAAAACCTAGTAAATCCTTATAGATAATAATAGTTATAATAAAAAAATCCCTAAATTTTGGTTAGTATTTAGTATGTAGTTTATCAAGCAAATGCATCCCTGTCTGGATACAAGTAGGTAGAGATGGCTCTGGCACAGATGTACCTAGGTGTAAAAACTCTGACAAAGAGTTTCAGGATTGACCTGGAGTATCCTAGTACACAATAACGATCCTTGAGTCACTCTTGGTTATGACACTCCTGGGGGATATGTTTTGGAAAATTCACAAGCTTAGTATGAACCATTGTTAAGGGAATAAAAAATAAATTCCACTAAGAATATATATTGGGAAGTATATCATGGATAACATAGATGGAAGCCTATAATTTCATAAGTTAAGGAAATAAAAGTAATTTATAAGTCATCAGTTTTTGTCTTTGGATTACCCTTTATGTGTTACCCCTAACTTTCCTTTTATTCTAGCCAATGGCCAGTTATAAGAGGACTCGGGCTAACAACCGAAGTGATGGTCAATGTGATGACTGATCTAATGAGATGCCCAATCCTATGGAAGTGGTAATCGTGAACGTTTTCACAATACTCTCTTTGTTAACTCATGATTTTAATAGAAACATGGGTCAACTAGAATTTTCAACCCCTCTAATAAAGAACAAGTCTCAATAGAGAGATTTGTTAGAAAAAGTACTCCTACTTTTAATGGATCATCTGATACCTCAATTTTCGAACAATAGATCAAATCCATTGAAAATATCTTCTGCATCCTTCAATGTTCTAAAAAAGAGAAGATTATCTTGGATTCTTATCATATGGAGGGTGAAGTTGATCAATAGTAGACATTGATAAAAAATACAAAGACTAAGGAGGAGATTGAGGATTTGGAATGGAAGGATTTCTGGAAAATGTTTTTTGATAAATATTTTTAGTATACCCTCCGAATTAAGATGGAAAGGTAATTCCTTTCCCTCAATAAAAAATATGACAAATCCATCAGAGAATATGAGGAAAACTTCACAAGGCTTGCACAATATGCATAAGGCTTTGTCGTTACCCCCGAATGCAAGTTTGACCACTTCTTTGGTAGGCTAAAACCTAGCCTACGGAAATACATGTATATCCATGACTTCGATAGCTATGAGGAATTTATCTGATGTGCCCTCAAAATTGAAATGGAGATCATAAAATCTCAGGGGTATCATGGAGATAAGAAGTGTAAGGTGGACTTCAATTCTGGTTGTCTGGTGGATGAATACAATGGTGCTAAGAAAATCTAGCACCCCACTTGCCAATGGTGCAGAAAGAAGTACCCTGAAAATTGCCTGAAGGGGATGAGTAAATGCTATAGGTGTGGAAGAGAAGGGAACATAGCTGTTAACTGCTGAGAAAAAAATTGTGGTTGCAGTAGAGGATAGAAATACTCTTTTTGACCCTCAATTCTTTGTTCATTGCTTCAATTACAAATAACCCAGGCACCTTGCAAATCAGTTCCCTAAGACAAGGGTTTTCAGAGGAAACCAACAACCTCCAAGGTAACAAGGGAAATATTTTTCCATCACTACTACTAAAGTGAACCTCAAAAATGAAGTGGTGAAAAATATGCTAGTTATTCATTCAATAATAGAGAACATACTTTTTGATTCTAGTTATACACATTCTTTTATATCCTGAAGGTTTAGTAGAACAATCCCAACACCACCATAGATCATGGAAGTAAAGATGTCGGTGAGTATGGAAAATGGGGAAATCATTGCATCTCATGAATATAACTCCTCCCCTGTCTTCATTTTTGGATTGAACTTTCTGGTGAACCTCATCATACTCCCTCCGGTGGAATTTGATGCAATTATTGGCATAGATTAGATTTCCTTATATAGAGCCAACATAAATTATTGTGAGAAGAAAAATCACTCTCCATATAAAGAATTGACCCCTGATTATATACAAGTGAAAGGATAAAGATGAATCTTCTTTAGCACTATCATCTCAAGAGTGGATATTAATTCCCTATGAGCATGCGTATATGGCTCAAATGATTGAGTATAAGGAAGCAACCATCCTTGAATACATGCCTATTGTGATGGAATTCACTGAAGTGTTTCCCAAAGAATTTTCTGGTCTTCCTCCTAGAAGAGATGTTGAATTCTCAATTGACCTTATACCTGGGTCATTTCCAATATCTAAGAATCGATATAGAATGGATGTTGTAGAGCTTGAGGATTTAAAGAAACAACACTAGGAAAATCTTGATAAAGGGTTTATACACCCAAATGCTTCACCATGTGGTTCACCAATCCTCTTCATCAACAAGAAGGATGGGTCAATGTTCCTTTTCATTGATTATCATGAGCTCAACAAAATCACAATAAATAACAAGTATCCTCTGCCAAAAATTGATGACTTGTTTGATCAGCTACGTGGAGAACAATACTTTTCCAAGGTGGATTTGCGGTCAGGATATTACCAAGTAAGGGTAAAGAAGGAGGATATCCCCAAGACTGCTTTTTATACAAGGTGAGGGCACTATGAATTCATAGAACTGCCTTTCGGACTCACTAATTCTCCAGAAATACTCATGGAATTGATTAATATGGTCTTTAGATATTACCTCGAAAAATTTGTGGTTGTATGTATAGATGATATTATAATATACTCTAAAACCAAGGAGGAGCATGAGGAGCATCTAAGAACTATACTAGAGACCTTACGAAAGTAGAATCTCAATGAAAAGTATTACAAGTGTGAGTTATGGTTGAAGGAAGACTCATTATTGGGTCATATCATCACAATAAATGGGATATGTGTGGATCCTTCCAAGAAAGCTATAATTTAAGGATGGTTGAGGCCAATATCGATAAAAAATATTTGTAGCTTCCTGGGGTTGGCTGGATATAATTACCAATTTGTGAAATATTTCTTATGATTTTCTAACCCTCTTAAAAATATAACTCGGAAGGGAGTAAAGTTTTCTTAGAGTGATGAATATGAAGAAAGCTTCAAAGAGACGAAAAGGAGGCTTATCACTGCACCAGTACTCACACTCCCAATAAGTGATGAACTATTTGTGGTGTATAGTGATGCTTCAAAGAGGGTTTTATGTTGTGTTCTAATGAAAAATGATAAAGTGACAGCCTACACCTCAAGGTATCTGAAAATCCATGAGCAAAACTATCCCACGCATGATCTGGAGTTGGAGGTTGTGATCTTTACGTTGAAAATTTGGCAGCATTATCTCTATGGGGATAAGTGTGATATATATACTGATCACAAGAGACTCAAATATATATTCACACAAAAAGAGCTTAATATGTTTCAATGAAGATGGATATATATCATCAAGGATTATGACTGCTCAATCCACTACCGTCCCAGTAAGGAAAACAAAGTGGCGAATACTCTAAGTAGAAAGGATCATGTATCTTTATCAATGATGAGAATCGAAAAGGATCCAATCTTATTATATTTGTAGAGGATTTACATGGGAATCATTAATAGAGGAACATCATCAATACTTTCTCAAATTACTTCTCAACCATCCCTCGTGGAGAAAATAAAGTATGCTCAAAGAAAGGATGTGGAAATTATAAGAAGGGTGGAAGCTATCTGGAATAGGAAATCCTCAGAGTTCATGGTTGAAAATGATAGAATTGTGAGATTTAGGTCATGATTATATATATCATCCGATCTAGAGATAAATAAGGAGCTTATGAATGACGCACATAGCTCTACCTTCTCTATTCACCTAGGGAGCACAAATATGTATTGAGATCTTCAAGAAAACTTTTGGTGGGAAAATATGAAAAAAGAGATTTCTGAATATACATCAAAGTGCCTAGTATGTCAGCAAGTGAAGGTTTATGGGAAAAATTATAAGGGGATGACGCAACCACTACCCATACCAACATGGAAGTGGGAGAACATTACCATGTACTTTGTCACTGGACTTCAAAGGACATCCATATGAGACAATGCTATATGGGTCATTGTGGATCGTCTTACAAAGACAGCTCACTTTATCATGATTTGAGAAGACTTCTCATTGGATCAACCTACATGGATTTACATCAAAGAAGTTGTAAGGATGTATGGAGTACCACTATCTATTGTATCTGATCGTGATCCAAGATTCACCTTGATGTTCTGGAAAAGTATCCAACATGATCTAAGCACTGAACTGAACTTTAGTACAACCTATTATCCTCAAACTAATGGCCAATCTAAGCAAACTATTCAGACGCTGGGAGATATGTTGAGATCATGTTCTATGGACTTCAAAGGAGGATGGGACCAACACCTTCTACTGGTTGAATTCTCCTGCAATAATAGTTTCCACTCAAGCATCTAAATGGCACCATATAAAGCCATTTATGGGAAAAGGTTCATAACACCGGTGTGTTGGGATGAAGTCAATGAGTGAAAGATGCTAGGACCTGAAATGGTCTAAGAAATGGTGTATAAGGTGAAAACCATTCAACAGCATATCAAGGTATCCCAAAGTCAACAAAAGAGTTATACAGATAACCATCGATGAGACATTGAGTTAAAAGTTGGAGACATGGTATTTATACACATATCTCTATAGAATAAGGTCATGAGGTTTGGAAATAAAGGGAATTTAAGTCCTAAGTACATCATCCCCTTCGATATTCATGATCGTGTCGGGGTTGTGGCCTATCGACTAGAAATTCCTCCTACATTGGCCAATTTACATGATATCTTTCATGTATCCCTCTTTATGAAGTACATACTAGACCCTTCACATGTACTCTCTTTAGAGGTTGTATAGTTAGAGGATGACCTTTCTTACGAGGAGCAGCCAGTGAGGATCTTGGATCGAAGAGATAAAGTTCTACGAAAAAAGACTATCCCCATGGACAAGGTACTGTGGAAAAACCATAAGTATGAAAAGGAAACATGGGAATAGGAGGAGGCAATGAAGGATAAGTACCCACACCTGTTTGTGTCTTAGAATGTAAAACGAAATTTTGAGGGTGAAATTTCATAAGGGGGAATATTGTATCGACCCAAACATTCATTAATGAAATTTCTTCTTGATCAAATTAAATGTCTTATTATGGATATATAAAAACTTACGAACTTCCTTGGTTTTATGTTTTTGGATTTCAAAATACCATTAAGAATTTTTACCATTACTAATATTTCCATTAAACACTGATCACATGATTAGTATAAATATAGGGCTTTTAAAAATCCAATTTACTCATACAAAGGAAGAGATGGCCACATCCAGTAGAATTGATCCATATGAAGCCCAATTGTCAGAGCTTGGAAATGAGGTGGTTTCATTGGGTTTTGCTCTTGACCAAGCCCAATCTGAGCTTTAACACGTTAAGCTCAAGTAGAACCACCTACAGGAGAATTGGAAGTTGATAGAGATTACCACCCGAGCGATGTTATCTGAGCCACCCCAAGAATCTATCATCATCACACACCTTACCTTTTGGTCTTATGAGAGTGTTATAAGGGTTTATGTAACAATACCATAGCACTATGATTATGTAAAATATTTTTTTTTATAAATAATATACATTCATTTTATTATTGTTACTTTGTAAATATTTTTTAAAGAATAAATAGTATTTTAAGTTAATATTCAATTAAGAAATCTATTTTGATGAATTTATGGATTTTTTAATTAAATAATATTTTAATGAAATATTATTACTAAATTAATTTTTTAAAATATAAATGATCATATATTTTTTATGAATACAATTGTAATTTTTATTAAGGTTAGAAAGTTGTTTTTGTCAAAACCCGTGAATTTTCAATAAATGCCGGTATTTATTTTAGAAGTCAAAAATCACATATTTAGAAAATTATTTAGATAAAATGAATATTATTTTTTTAATCATGATGTCAAAATTATCCAATGGTGAATTTTTCATAATTTTCTGAGACAATCGAATATTTGGGTAAAAATTAAATACTGTTTAAATATATAATGTGTTTTATGACATAATAATGACCCAATAGTGATGTAATAAAATAATATAAAAATTATGTTCAGTAAATATATGTTTTAACATTAAAATAATGTGATTTTAGGTTTTTTTTATTTATTCTAAAAAGATTTAGTGGACCCTCCAAGAGTTATAAAACATTTTAACTTTTTAAATTGATTTCCTTGAGAGTGTAACTCACCTACACATAAACAAGCATAATATTTTAAGAATTTAGGCCATTGGAATTACATAATAATTTTTTCCACTCCCCTTTGGAAAAAACCATGGGTTGGTTTTTGGTTTTGATTAGTTTAATGTGTGGTGTCTCAAACCTAAATAAAAAAGAATTCCCTCTCTTTTCCCATATAAACCCACCCAAGATCCCACTTCCTATTCACTCAAATCCTTTAGATCTCAACAAAACTCAGACCTAATCTCTCTATAATCCTCCCAATGTGCCCAAATCTCCCAATAATACTCTCTCAAGCCTATCACAGGCCTCTCCCAATCCTTTGGGATCACACTTTCAAGTAAGGGATCGTTTTTTCCCAAATTTCATTATGTTGTTATTCCCTTTTATTTTCAATTACAAATGTTGGGGTATGATTTTCCACATCCTTAATACTTCCCTATTTATGTTTGAATGATGATATACCTCTTTATCTCTCATTAATTCCTTCCACGTACACTTGTTACTATGCAAAAATTCTGTAAGGAATTTTTCTCTCCTCATTTACATTCAAACAATTATTTTGTATAATGAATATAAATTCCATTACATATGTTGAGACATTTATCTATATGACAACCTTACTTTAAAATTCATGTACATATGATTAGACACCCATTTCTCTCTCATCAACCATTTTTATGAATTCTTATGTCACGTTGTTACGCTGCCGAAATTGTACTGATTTTCTAAGCCAATGTCATTGTGTAGTGAATACAATGACCATTTCTCTATCAAGGGTATTAAACTTTATGAACATTTAATTATTGATTATAAAGCTTCATGTATTTATTCCGCATCCCTTTATCATGGAATAAATGATTATGACTAATTCTAGGTTGTATGATCCATGTGGCACACTTATGCATGAAATGAAATGTTTAAGAAGGGTGTACCCTGATAGTGCTCCAATCCATTGGGTAAAGATTATTTCCATGATAAGTCAAGTGAAATTAAGGTTTAATCAAGATAATTCAAGTGAAATGAGGATTTACTCGTGATAATAAAAGTTCAATGAGGTTTTACTCATGCAGCATGTGCAATGAGCCTTGGCTCTTGCTAATACCATGTCATGTGTTGTTTCCACATTTCCATGTTATGATAATCATGTTATATCATTCCTTTATGTTAATGTTTCTCTTATGATCCATTAATATTCCTATTGCCTAACATTTATTGTATTAATTATGTTATACCTTTTTTACTCCCTTACTGGGCTTTATAGCTCAACCTTTTCAAATGTATGTCCTCAGGTTATCCCTTGAAATGCTAAGTATGAGGGAATGTTGTGGTTATGTAAAGAAATATTTCAATAAATATGTTTTGTATTTTATGTTCTATGTTTTTATGTAATGTTCCTAAGCCCCAAAGTCACTAGACCTTTTGATATTTTAGTTTTTATCAAGTGAATTTTATGTAATAAATCATGTTTATGTGTGTAATAAAGAGCAGGGTTGTTATAGGGTTATGTTTGTAATGGCCTATGATTATTTTATATTTTATTTAAACTTTATTTATATGGATTTATATTTTTACACATAATCACTTCATAGATTAATTCTCACTTCAATGTTACGATCTTTGAAAGAGATTTCTGGTCTCAATTCCCTTTATTTGAGACTTAATCTATTATAACTATTTTTTTTGTGGTTTATAAACTACCTTTAAGATTTATTTTATCATTATTTTATAAAAATGTTTTTAAAAAAACATTCAAAGTTATTTAATTCAATGTTTCATTGGTTCAAAATTTATCAATCCATAACGAACATTTTAACTTAAAACCTCGTTTTAAATGTTTCTAATAATTAATTTATAAATATTTCCCTCCATGTCCATATTCTTAAAATCCTCTATGGATTTATTTATATTGATATAAATAAGATATAGAAGACATTTTATGTCTATTTTGAATTTATTTCTAATTTTTTTTAAAATTAATCACTTTACGTATTTTCTAAAATATATTTTGTCTTTATTTACAAAAGGTAAAATGAATGTTCTATGTTAACATATATGAAATCGATGGATTTTCCCATTACCAAATACCTTATTTTATGTTTGGATTACCATATAATCATCCAGATTTTATTTAAATAAAAACCCTCCTTCCCTTTATTTTAATTATTTTTGTTTTGAAATGGGGTTTTAAAGAAAATGGATATATCAATATTGAAAAATGTTTTTCTTATGGGTTAAAAAGTATATTTTTATGATTTGGATGATGGAAATGAAAAAATTTATGTGTTTAATGGATGTTATTGTCCTTGTACATTTTTTATGAATGAATATTGAGCTCGATATATCTTTTATGATGGGAGAGATTTATATATCTCTCTAATGCATTGGGTAATAATTATGTTATTCAAATAATTATATTAGAATTAACCAAGTAAGTTATTCCATTTGTAAGGGTTTTTTTAAAGTTTCTATGAAGCTAATGTCCTAAGGAACCTATATTAATTTTATATGATTACTAATTAGTTTTCATGGAAATAATTTTATTTCATATGGTAAGTTAATAGTCTTTTGTTTAAAGGAATTAGTATACCCTTTAAGGGTAAAAAGATATGATTTTAAAAAAATCACGGGTTCTCATGATTTCTAAGAAACCCTCATGATTTTGATTTAAGCTTAATATTTTCTTATAAAGCGTTTTATGAAAATATTTGGGTAGTAAATTTAATTTTATGTGTAAGTAAATGATTATTAGAGCTCAAAGTTTATTATATTAAATCCAAACTCTCTTATCTCATATCATGGTTTTGAAATAGACTAATTAGTTTCTTTTCTTATTTTTATATGTTCCTTACTGGTCTTTTTTCCCCATACTAGGTTTTAAAATGTTTTTTAAAGGTTTCAAAGATAAATAGGAACAATGATAAAGTCATGTTAAAAATCATGAATATTTTTCATGAAAATATAACATATGTCATTTTAAAAGTATTTTATTGAAAATAATGGACATAGTGTAAATTTTTCCACTTTAATTCATGAGTTTGTTATGTAAGAGTTATTTCTTAATTATATAAAACTTGAAACTTGAAAATATCTTCAGTAATGAAAGAAAATGAATTCTTGTTTACAATTTAAATTATGAGTTGAATAAGGTGTAAAGACCCGGAATTTCCATGTAATTTTTTTTAATATATGGGAATTTTACGAGTCTCCGAAAATTGACGACACGTGATTCCGAGGCCCGGAGTGCCTGGAATGAATTTCTGAACTTTTTTTCGGGTACGTTCAGTAAATGTACGAGAGGGTATTTGTAACTTTTGAACCAGTTCTCAGAATTGAAATCTGAGGGCACCGTTGAACTCGTAGTGCCGATATTCGCTTAAAGGGACCTTCACCTCGACCGCAGTAGGTCGAGGGTGAAAGATAGAATTTGGGTTTTTCATGGAAATGAAAATAATAATAAAATAAAATAAACTTCTATTTTATTTTATTTGTTGAAACCTCCTCTACATAGGTTATAGTGGTGGGGACCACATGAGTCCTCAAAAACTTCCAATTTTTAATTTAGGGGTGGGGACCACCCAACCCCTCTTAATGGGGGAGAAACCTCTCAACTCCCCCAATTAATTATATGTGTCAACATAAAATTAAATGCTAAGTTATCAATTAATTTTGTGTGTCAATATAAAATTAAATGTTAAGTTATTATTTAATTTTGGTGTTGGCTATTTCTTTTCTTTTTGGTGGAATTGGGGAAAGTATTGGAAAAACGGAATTGGGAGAGAGCTTAGAGGATTATTCTCTCCAACAAAGAATACATTCTCCAACGAAGAACATGCTCCCCAATGAAGAATGCTCAGGCCGACGAGGAACGTATTCATTAAAAACGAGCTGACGATCAAGGAAACACTGACTTCACTGACGTACGTCTATCCCCAATGACATAGTCTCCTTCCTTGCGACCTTCACCGACAAATCTTCTAGGTAGGGGTTGATATTGAATTCATGAATTACCTTGGTTAAATTCCTCGTTCTTGGAAAGCATGGTGAATGTGGATCAACCAAAACAAGTTGATCTATGATTCATATTAAATTTTAGAGTTTGACATTCTTGAATCATGATTTTGTTGATCCACTTGCTACCACCCTAACGCGGAGGGTGAGGGCCAAGAAAACATGGCCTGATCGCTCCTCCATTCTTCTTTTGTGTGTTCTTCATGATGGTGACGGTGACCAGTGTCGGCATTTAGCACTAGTGGAACACGAGAACAGTGGATGGCACCTCGGCTAGCCGTGATGAAGGCGACAACAGTGGGTGGCTAGTAAAGTCAGCCACTGGTGAAGACACGATGTGATACCACACCGCATGGCCAGCAAAGGTGGACCGCCGCCCCGTGGCCTTCGCCGCCCGCGGCCACTGCCGCCCTGTGGCCTTCGCCGTCCACGGCCACCACCGCCCAGCGGCCTCACCGCATCTCCCAGTGGCCTCGTCATGCCGCCCCACAGCCTCGCTTCCCGCGGAGCCCCGTTCCACCCCATGGCCTCACCGCCCGCAGCACCCCACGCCACCTCATGGCCACACCGCTCGTGACCCCACCGCACCTCCCCACGGTTCCACCGCCCCGTGGCCCCGCCACATTGCCACGTGGCTCTGCCATCCGTGACCACTGCCGCCCAAGACGGGCTTCCCAGCACAAGTCAGGTTACCCAGTGTGGGATGAGCCGCACAGCAGGCCAGGCTAGACCCAGTGGGTCGGGCTGGGTTGGTCTGACCGGGTCGGACCATACCCGGACCCACTTCGACATATTACACTCTTTTGGCCATAACTTTGGCATCGGACATCCGTTTGATGAACCATCAGTGGTGTTGGAAACCTTAGAGTGAGACGATCGTTTTGGTATGCCCCAATGGTGTTTTGGATAATGTTTGGGAATGGTCGGGTTGGATCGAGCACAAATCCAACCGGGCCCTCGGGACTAAAAGGCTAATAACTCTCAGACCGGGTGTTTGATTGACGCACCGTCTATTGCATTGAGACCCCTATGATGTGGTGGTCCTCTGAGATAATTCTTCATGATACTTCATGGTAGTTGGTGTATCAACCATAGTTTTGTGGAGAGGACCCTCTCGGAGGCAAGCAAGCGCAGTGCGGGAACCCTGTAGCTGGCTGTGACGTGATGAATGAAGAGTGATCATGTGTGCGTCCGCATAGAGTGATCCTATGTGGGTCATCACCTAGAGATCATGTATTGGTCAGCACTGAGCAATCCTATGTGGGTCAACACCTAGCGATCCTATGTGGGCCAGCACCGAGCGATCCTGTGTGGGTTAGAACCTAGCGATCCTTTTTGGGTCTCCACCGAGCGATACTTTGTGAGTCAGCACCTAGCGATCCTATGTGGGTCAGGACCTAGAAATCCTATGTGGTTCATCCCCAAGAAATCTTATGTGGGTCTGCCTATAGAAATTCTCTATGGGTTTTCCTCTTAATAGAGTAAGATGATTCAGTAGTTACATCTAATCATCTCTACTAATGTACTTTAGTTATAACTGGTGTGAGTTGAGTTCATACCTGAGTGGTACTTTCCTTTGTGGTAATACCTTGGTGGTATTCTTCTGTGTGGATTACCTGTGTGGTACTTTCCTTCATGGTATTTCTTCCTTTGTGAAACAGTTGATCTTGGGGCTTTGGAGTTGGACTATGTGTTTTCCTCAAGATTGAGATGGGTATACTTGATAACTTAGGTATATGTATGGTCATATACCTAAGTTGGGTTGTCAATTGATTTCATGCTTTGTGGATTATCCTTTGTGCATTTTGTGAGACCGTGAGGGTCTCGATGTCCCTATTGAGTATCGTTATACTCACCCATGCACGGTCTATGCCCGCACCCTGTTGTGTTTGGTGTAGAGGTTGGACAATGTTGACTGAGGACGAGAGTACTAGGATAGGATGTGGCTCGGAGGTGGACGTTAGACAAGTAGAATTGCAGAGACAGTCGTTCGTGAGTTGTACCTACCCTTCAGGTAGGATTCGTGGTGGACAATTCAGGAGCTGCTTTTCACCCATCAGTCATCTTGTACTTTCCAGTTTTCCTTGTACTTTCTAGTTCGGCTTTTATTCTAGCCCCTTTTTACTTACTACAATCACTCTATTTACAATTCAATTTACTTGAGTTTGTATCTTGTTGTGTTCTTGGTTGTGTTTTCTTACAGGTTGTAAAGGAAATTCCTTCCCAGTTTTAGGGAATATGCCTTCGGTGATAGTCCCCATCCCCTAGCCTATGGAAAGAGGGCTTCGGGTAGTCATGGCATGGGCCCCGGGGGACGGGTCGTGACAAATTGGTATTAGAGGAGTCAGTTCTACCATAGAACATAGGACTGTGATCTTTCTTTTTAACAGAAATAGTGTTAAGTGTAGTGAATGTGGTTATCAGTTTAGGGAATCCAGTGTTAGTGCGGTGGCTGACGTATCCATACACGAGTACCCCGAATTCTAATTTCTAACTCAGTGCATGAAAACACTGATTGCATGTGTGTTTTCAAGAGTTTTATTTGTGATCTCTTGAGTCAGCTCACCAGGTATAACTTATTGATTGTGGTGCACCTTTTTATTTTTAGGATGCATCTATGCAGATAGCTAGCTAGGGTTTTGAGAGTAGTACGCACTAATAGCCCACCGAGCGATGAGGCCTCGGTGTAGGGCCCTCTTCTAGTAGAGACATCAATGGAGGCACCAGCGATACCATTACCCATTGGGCCACTGATTCCCCCAGCCCTGGTAGTAGAGGGCGCACGCCACTTGAGTGTGTTGCACGAGTTCCAATGCCAGAGGCTACCCAGGTTCATGGGAGAGACGAACCCACATGCAGTTAAGTATTGGCTGAAGGTCATGGTGAGAGTCTTCTGACTGGTAGGGACACTAGTTGATCTCATGGTGATCCTTTCTTCTATCCTTCTACAAGAAGTAGCAAGAAGATGGTGGATCTTGATGCTCCCGGTTCACAATGAGGCGACGCTTCTCTGGGCAGTTCGAGAGCCTATTGTGGGTAGAGTTTGTCCCAGCGACTCTTCACACAATGTGCATATAGGAGCTACTTCATCTGCAGCAGGGTATCATGACTGTGGCTCAGTACTCGGTGAGGTTCACTGACCTCTCACGCTACACTAAATATATGGTGTGGGGCCCATTCTTAAGGTCATGTACCATCGAGCAGGGACTCAAGTGGGAGATCATGGCTTCGATGATCTCACTTAGCATCTCGATGCAGGTGGGGTGTTAGAGAGAGCCCTCCTAGTGGAGAGTTTCCTTGTTGAGCAGTCACCAACAGCGAGACCCACTACCATTCATCACGTAGTGAAGTCTTCTGCAGCTGGCAGCACATAGATGTCAGAGAGGTCCATGAGGACCAGAACAATAGGTGGATGACCGCAGGATTCAGGGTCGGTTGTGCTAGACACCCAAGGTAGATCTGGTCATGCTAGGAGTGGGAAGTGTTACGCATGCAGCGAGTAGGGTCACATAGCTTGTGACTGTCTGACCTTCCATACGGATGATCAGGAAACGGTCGAAAGACCGCCCAAGAAGAGATAGAGAATTAACTGAGGAGGTCTGTAGGGAGCATGCAGACGTGGTAGCGGAGCTGGCCATGCAGCTGGAGGTGGGAGATGATTCAAGATGTTACCACCACCACCAGATGGTCCACCCCAACCATAGGGAGCAGGAGGACATGGGCGATCTTAGCTCCAGGCAGCTGAGGCCTATGATCACAGTGCTTCGGAGATGATATGAGGTATGATCTGTGTCCACTCCACCTTAGCTATAGTACTTATAGACACAAGTTCTAGTCATTCTTTTATTTCCATTGCCCTCGTTCGGAGCTCGAATATTCCTATGGAGCCGTTGGCTCGATCCTTATGGCTAGAGACTAATACGAGAGAGGATTCGATGATTACACACTGGTGTCGGCATTGTGAGCTTACTCTAGGAGGTGAGAGATTCGACTGGGATCTCCAAGTAGCGGCGTCGAGGCCTTACGACATCATCTTGGGTATGGACTATTTATCTATAGTCCATGCTCAGATAGACTGTATTAGGTGAAAGGTGTGGTGTGTCCGCACGGATGGGACCAGGTTTACGTTCACCGGAAACAAGGGATCCTTTGCAGTACAGGATGGACTTACCCAGAGGATATTTTAGCCGATCACTCATCAGTTGGTTAGCCTTATCCTTAGAGAAGTTGATGTGGAGAGTCTGAGCTATCCTGTAGTGGGGGACCAATATGCAGATGTCTTCCCTGGTGATGTTCCAGGTCTACCTCCTCGCAGAGAGGTGGAATTTTACATTGACCTGTACCCCTGGATGACACTGATATCTACACCAGCATATCGGATGGCTCCCACAGAGCTTTGTGATCTAAGGGTACAATTGGAGAACATATAGGGGAAGGTGTACATTCAGCCTAGTGTATCTCCTTGGAAATCACCGATTTTGTTTGCCTTGAAGTCAGATGGGAGCTTAAGGCTTTGTGTCAACTATTGGTGCCTGAACCAGGTGACCGTGAAGAACAAGTACCCACTCTTGAGGATTAACGAACTCTTTAATCAGCTGAAGGGAGCACGGTGGCTCTCGAAGATAGAACTTAGATCAGGCTATCACCTGCTCAGAGTATGGGATGAGGATGTGCAGAGGACAGCTTTCAGATGTCATTACGGCCACTACAAGTTCTTGGTTATCCCATTCGGCATAACCAATGCTCCAGCGGTGTTCATAGGACTCATGAACAGGATCTTTCAGCCATACCTTGATCACTTTGTGGTGGTATTCATTGATGAAATTATTATCTACTCAACTACTGAGGAGGAGCATGCCTATCATTTTCAGGTAGTACTGGACACGCTCTGAGAGAACTAGATTTATGGTAAGATCTCAAAGTTCTAGTTCTAGATCTGAGAGGTTCACTTTCTGGGGAATGTCATCTCAGAGGATGGAGCTGTAGTGGATCCAGCGAAGATTGATGGGGTAATTTCTTGGGAGCTACCCAGTATTTTGACAGTGGTACTAAGTTACCTGGGTTTGGAAGGATACTACTAGAGATTTGTGCTAGATTTCTCTAGAGTTGCAGCACCACTATCAGCATTGAATAAGAAGGGGAAACCCTTCATGTGGTCGGAGAGATGCCAGCAGAGTTTTCAGGAGTTGATGAATAGGCTGACTAGAGCCCCCATCTTGAGGCTACTGAAGAAGGGCTTAGGGTATATAGTCTACTGTGATGCATCAGGGATCGGGCACATATGTGTCCTGATGCAGGAGCGAGCAGTGATCGCATATGGTTCTCGATAGCTGTGACAACATGCATAGAACTACGCTACCCATGACCTAGATCTAGCAGCAGTGGTCTTCGCCTTGAAGATGTGGTGACAATACTTGATGGGTGAGTGTTTTATATTGTACTCTGATCACAAGAGCCTTAGGTATATCTTCTCTCAGAAGGACCTGAACCTGAGACAATGATGTTGGATTGAGTTCCTCGGGGACTATGACTTAGAGATAGTCTATACTCTTGGGAAGGGAAACATTATAGAAGATTCACTCAGCTGGAGATCTAGTATACAGCTTCTAGGTGAGGCAGTGGAGGATTTGGATACTTTGTAGATATCCTTTTTTGGAATGTGAAGGAGTATCTTTTCTTTAGTCTCTTACAGTCACTCCCCCACTTCTTAAATGAGTCAGGGAGGCGCAGTGCAGGGACGCAGACTATGAGGCTCGACATGCTCAGATATCCAAAGGACATGCACCTGATGGATTTTCTGAAGGTGGGGATCATGTCATCCTCTTCATAGGATGTACCATGGTACCAGTGTCTCTTTAGGAGGAAGTGATAAGGGAGTTCCACACATCCCCTCTAGCGGTACATCCAGGAGTGGCGAAGATGTACCAGGATCTTCGAAAACAGCACAGGTGGTTGGGAATGAAGAAAACAATAGAAAAGTTTGTCTCTCGGTGCCTCACTTGCTAGAAAGTGAAGGCAGAGCATCAGGTACCAGTATGATTAGTTCATCCTTTAGAGGTCCCATAGTAGAAGTGGGATGAGATATCCATAGACTTTGTGATAGGACTTCCATGTATTTCTAGAGTTCAAGATTCTATCTGGGTGATCATTGACCGACTCACCAAGTCGTCCCACTTCCAACCGATCAGATAGCATGGTTCAGTAGAGAGTTTGGGACGCCTCTATGTGCAGGAGATTGTGAGGATACATGGATTACCCTCGATGATTGTCTCTGATCGTGATTCACGTTTTACTTCCCATCTATGGAAGGGGTTACAGGAGGCTTTCGGGATGCAGCTTCATTGAGCACCACCTTCCAACCGCAGACAGATGGCCAGACTGAGCGGACCATTTAGAACCTCGAGGACATGTTGCGTGCTTGTGCCCTTGACATTGGTCATAACTAGGAGGATCATTTTCCTTTGGTGGAGTTTTCATACAACAACAACTATCTCTCCAACATTGGGATGGAACCTTTTGAGGCATTGTAAGGGTGACCTTGCAGATCACCTTTGTGTTGGACTGAACCAAGGGAGTCAGCACTAGTGGGACCATAGATGGTATGGGCTACCATAGAGAAAGTGTAGATCATCGAGGAGAGGATGAAGACAACACAGAGTAGGAAGAATTCATATGTTGATAGGAAACAGAGACCTCTGGAGTTTGAGGATGGCGACCACATCTTTCTATGGGTCTCACCTCGACGAGGTTTGCAGAGATCTGGCTAAGGTGGCAAGTTATCTCTGAGGTTCATTACACCCTTTCAGGTCCTCAATAGAGTTGGTGATATGGCTTACCGCTTAGATCTTCCACCTCAGTTGCACTGGGTTCACGACGCCTTCCACATATCCTAGATGAGGAGATATGTGTACGACCCTTCTCACATCATCGACCATGGCGTGCTGGACGTCGACGATGGGGTTACTTTTACGAAGGTTGTAGTAGAGATTTAGGATTGAAAGGAGATGGTCCTTCATGGGCGGTTGATACCTATGGTGCACATTCATTGGCAGCATGGGAACCTCCAGGAGAGCACATGGGAGCGGGAGGCTCAGATTCGCGCTCAGTACCCCCACTTATTCCCTTAGTTTGAGTTGTGCCTTACGGGGATATAAATCTCTGAGATGGGGAGAATATAAAGACCCGAAATTTCTGTATAATTTTTTTTTAATATATTGGAATTTTACAAGTCTGCAAAAATTGAACGTGTATGATTCTGAGGACCAGAGTGCCCGGAATGAATTTCTGAACTTTTTTTGGGTACGTTTAGTAAACGTACGAGCTGGTTTTTGTAACTTTTGAACCAATGCTTGGAATTGAAATCTGAGGGCACCATTGAACTCACAGCACCGATATTCATTTAATGGGACCTTCATATCGACCGCAGTAGGTCAAGTGTGAAAGATAGAATTTGGGTTTTTCGTGGAAATGAAAATAAATAATAAAATAAAATAAACTTATATTTTATTTTATTTTTTGAAACCTCCTCTATATAGGTTATGGTGGTGGGGACCACCTGAGTCCTCAAAACCTCCCAATTTTGAATTTAGGGGTGGGGACCACCCGACCCCTCTTAATTGGGGAGAAACCTCTCAACTCCCCCAATTAATTCTATGTGTCAACAATAAATTAAATGTTAAGTTATCAATTAATTTTATGTGTCACATAAAATTAAATGTTAAGTTATTATTTAATTTTTGGGTTGCTATTTCTTTTCTTTTCAGTGGAATTAGGGAAAGGATTGGCAAAAGGAAATTGGGAGAGAGCTTGGAGGATTATTCTCTCCAATGAAGAACGCATTCTCCTTGAAGAACGTGCTCCCCAACGAAGAATGATAATGCCGACTAGGAATGTATTCAATGACAACAAAGCAATGATAAAGGAAACGCCGACATCACTGACGTCCATCTATCCCCAACGACATCGTCTCCTTCCTTGCGGCCCTCATCAACAAATCTTCAAGTTAGGGGTTGATATTGAATTATTCATGAATTACCTCGGTTAAACTCCTCGTTATTGGAAAGAATGGTGAACGCGGATCTACCAAAATGAGTTGATCCATGATTTATATTAAATTGTAGAGTTTGACGTTCTTGAATCTGGTTTTTGTTGATACGCTTGCTATCACCCTAACGTGGAGGGTGTGGGCCAAGAAAACATGGCCCAACCCCTCCGTTGTTATTCTTTTGTGTGTTCTTCGCAATGGTGACAGTGACTGGTGCTGGAGTTTGGCACCAATGGAACATGATAACAGTGGTTGGTACCTCGTTCGGCCGTGATGAAGGTGACAACGGATGGCGGCCGGTCAAGTCAGTCACCGACGAAGCCACGACACGTGACCGCACCACACGGCCAGCCACGACGAACCACCGCCTCGTGTCCTCCTCCACCCAGAGCCACCGCCGCCCCACGGCATCCCCCGTCCGTGGCCACCGCCGCCCAGCGGCCTCCACCGTCTGCGGCCACTGCCGCCCCGTGGCCTCTGCCGTCCGCGACCACTGCCGCCTAATGGTCTCGTCGTGTCGCCCAGCGGCCTCGCCTCCCTGCCCCTTAGCCTCTCCGCTCGCGGCACCCCATGCCACCTCACGGCCTTGCCACCCGCGGCACCCCATGTTGTCCAGTGGCCTCACTGCTCGCAGCCCCGCCACACCTCCACGTGGCTCCACCGCCCCGTGGCCCCGCCGCGTAGCACTCGCGGCCCCGCGGCCACCACCGCCTAGGTCGGGCCGCCAGGCCAGGCTGCCCAACGCAGGTTGGGCCGTCCAGCATGGGCCGGGCCACACAGCGGACCAGTCCGGACCCAGCAGGTCGGGCCGGGTCGACCCATACTGGGTCGGTCCAGGCCGGGTTGGACCGGACCCATACCCACTTCGACCCATTACACTCTTTTAGCCATAACTTTGGCACCAGATGTCAGTTTGATGAACCATCAGCGGTGCTTTAAACCTTGGAGTGAGTCGGTACCTTTGGTATTCCCCACTAGAGTTTTGTATAAAGTTGTGTAACGATCAGTTTGGATCGATCACGAATCCAACTGGGCCCTCGGGACTAAAAGGCTCATAACTCTCAGACCGGGCATCCGATTGACGCACCGTCTGTTGCGTTGAGACCTCTATGACATGGTGGTCCTTTGAGATACTTCATCCTGAGACATCATAGTATTTGGAGTATCAACCAGAGTCTTGTGGAGCAGACCCTCTTAGAGACAAGCGAGTGTAGTGATGAAACCCTATATTTGGCTGTGACGTGAAGAATGAAAAGTGATCCTATGTGGGTCAGTACTGAGCGATCATGTGTGGGTCAGCACTTGGTGATCCTGTGTGGGTCAGAACCAAGAGATCCTGTGTGGGTCAGCACCTAGAGATTCAGTGTGGATCAGCACCGAGTGATCCTGTGTGGGTCGGCACCTAGAAATCTTGTGTGGTTTAGCACCGAGCGATCCTGTGTGGGTCAGCACCTAGCGATCCTGTGTGGGTCAGCACCTAGTGATTATATGTGGGTCAGCACTGAGCGATTCTATGTGGGTCAGTATCGAGCGATCCTGTGTGGGTATTCCTCTTAACATAGTAAGATTATTCAGTAGTTACATCTATTCATCTCTACTATTGTACTTTAGTTATACCTGGTGTGAGATGAGTTCGTACCTGAGCGGTAATTTCCTTTGTGGTAATACCTTGGTGGTATTCATATGTGTGGAGTACCTATGTGGTACTTTCCTTTTTGGTATTTCTTCCATTGTGGAACAGTTGATCTTGGGGCTTTGGAGTTGGACTCTGTGTTTTCCTCATGATTGATATGGGTATACTTGATAACATAGGTATATGTATTGGAATATACCTAAGTTGGGTTGTCAGTTGATTTCATGCTTTGTGGATTATCCTTTGTGGATTTTGTGAGACCTTGAGGGTCTCGGGGTCCCTACTGAGTATTTTTATACTCACCCTTGCACGGGCTATGCCCGCACCCTATTGTGTTTGGTGCAGACAACAGAAAGCATTGTTTGAGGATGAGAGTACCAGGACTGGAGGTGGCTCGGAGGTGGACGTCAGACGAGGTGAACTGCAGAGATGGTCGGTCATGAGTTTTACCTACCCTTCAAGTAGGATTCATGGTGGACGATCCAAGATCTACTTTTCACCCATCAGTCATCTTGTACTTTCCATTTTTCCTTGTACTTTCTAGTTGGTCTTGTATTCTGGACCCTTTTTACTTACTACACTCACTTTTTTTACTTGAGTTTGTATCTTGTTGTGTGCTTGGTTGTGTTTTCATACAGGTTATAAATTCAATGCCTTCCCAATTTTAGGGAATACACTTTCGGTGCTAGTCTCCAGCCCCTAGCCTATGGAAGGTGGGCTTGGGGTAGTCATGGCACGGGCCCCGGGGGACGGGTTGTGACATAAGGATCGGTTCATTGTATTTTATTTACTAAAGGGTTCAATGAAATTTATTTATTTTTATATAAAATCTTGAATTCATTAAACCTATGACTCCTCTTCTTCTCTTTGACTTTACTCATCACGTGATATCATATCTTTTTTTGGGTGAAATTTTATCTTCTATGATGAATTGGCCTTTCCCTTTACTTTTATGATCCTCCCTCAATTATGGTTTCTTATCACCTTATTTTTTTTCTTGATTATATTTTAGGTTAATCATCATCATCATCTTCTTGTTCCTTCTCAAGGAATTTTTTTGTAAAGTATCTAATATTTTCATAAGTAAAATACTTAAATTAAATTTTTCTTTTTTATTTACGTTTTCCACACTGTATGTATTTTGAGAAAAATGATATGAATTTAATAAAATTCATATTATTGAAGGGTTTTAAATATTTCTTATAATAATTATTAAAAAATTTGGAAGTTATTTAGAAATCTATTTCCAGAAACTCCCATGAATGATATATGAAACTTGTGTGAAAAAATGAAATGAATAAATATTGAAGATGTGTGTACCCTACACATAAGATCTACTTCTTTGTATTCACCACCATCGAACAATTAAAATGCACTAGATAAAGATCAAAAAGTGGCAGATGAATGACATCCCACCTCAAGAGGTATACATGTTTCAAGAAAAATCACACATCACATATGTGGGATTCTCCATCCTCCATGATGTTCTAGTATCTCATAGTTAAAATATGTATAAGAACGGATATTTGGGTAGAATATGTGTTGGGAAAGTGTAGTGTCCCTGACTCAGTAGACACTATATCTAGTGCTCTGAGACGGTTCGTCACATGACCTCAAGTTAACCTCCCCAAACACCAGAGGCTGCTGACTAGAAGCATGGGTCTATGGAGGAATGTTGGAGAGACAATACCCGCTTATCAGAGTAATGACGTAGCATAAATAATACCAACATATAGAAAACTAGTAAGAAAAAATAAAAGGATAGAATGAAACAAATTCCAACTAGTAACCAAGGAGAACATGCTACATAATATGATCAATATTATACATGTCTGGAATTTATACAATATAAACCAAAACCAAAACTACCAAGAGACTCTGAACTAGGACCCGAGTCCCAACTCGGTTCTAACCTCCCATACTCCAACTTGTCATCCCATGCACAACCAAACCCCAAGTCCCTATCCTGAACCTATATCATAAAAAAGTAGCATCTTCTTAGGTAGACAAGTTCCATGGGGGCCCAAGCAGGGTGTGAGTACAACTACATAGGCCACCACTAATGGTGTCTAAAGCTATAGGTAGTCTAGACTACAGATAGTGTACGCAGGTATAATAGTGAACAACAAGATAAACAGAAAGCAATCCAGGTACGATTTATTAATAGGGGTTATATTAGTCACTTTCATTATTAGTTCCAAGGGTTATCTAAATTCATCAATTTCACTATGGCCCATGCCAGTCATATAAATTATGCATAAAGGAAAAAATTTCCTAGAATCACATGGACAATAATACCACAAAAAAATCATAAACTTATCTTGGATCCTCAGTCCAGGTACGTTACCTCACCTTGGAGCATTAGTCTAGGTGCATTACCTCACCTTGGAGATTCAGTCCATGTGCATTACCACAAGCATTCATTAGGTACATAGATCCTTAGTTTGTATCCCTAACCCATGCAATACATTGATGAAGTTAGAGCATCAGTCTTTCCAACCAGTGGGAGGATACTTATTCCAATGACCCACACTTACATTAAGCTATGTGAACATGCTTCTTCAACCATATAACATTTACCAACACAAACCATATTTATTAAACACATTTATCATGTAAAATCATAACTCATCATACATGACCCACTTACAATACATAACTCATTAACACATATTATTAGGCTAAACACCCCCTTATTCCATGTCATCAAGCCAACATAATTTCAATGGGTCCTTTATCATTTATCCATACATAAAACCAATGACTGGTCCAAGCAAACCTTTAAAATCGAACCATGGTATAACACAATTAAAATACTCATTTGAAATTAACTTTAAGCCACCCTTTAAAACACAGGTCTTCCACTTTGAAAACTAAGACATGCCCCAAGTTGTTGATTTACATTTCAACCATTAAAAACAGTCATTAATCATTTCCATAAGAATTGATCTACACCCTTCATTTCAAATAATCATTTTCATCATTTACAAACCATAACCGGGTCAAAATACAAAACACCGCATTTAATCCATTCATGTATCTCGGAATTTCACAAATCCAATGTATAATTAATTAAATTATACCTTTTATCCAAGTTCACATAATAATTCACTACTAACAACCCATTAATTTTTCTAATTTCTCTACCTCAATTGTTACCAAATCCTTTCACCATTTTTAATTGTTTGGAATACCTCATGGGTAGCCCTAGGTTTGGTCTCATATCTTTAATGAGCCCAACGGGGTCTATGAAGGCTCTCGCACCTCAATCTAAGACCCAAATCACTTTCCGTAGTCAAGGATATTGAAATGAAACATATAAATTCATTAGAACAACCACATACACTTATAAAACATCAAAACTATGGGTAAAATCTTTAAGACCACCTACCTCATGTTCGTTGACGAATGCTTGCTTAACCTTTTCCCTTAATTCAAAACCAAAATCCATTTAGAGCCAAAATATATAATATGCTGTAAAAGTGAGGGTTTTAGGAATATGGATTAATTGGACCAATTTTACAATCCCTACTTCGGAAAAATTAATGGGGGCATTAGACTCACTCGGATCTTTAACTCGCACCCAAACACACACCAAAAGCCTTGGAATTAAAGGAGAAACACCTCTTGGAAATCTGGGAGGGTTTGGTTCATCACCCAAAATATTAGAGGAGTAATAAGGAGGAAACTATAGTTAGAAAACTTAATGTATGAGAGGTAAAAACTAGAATTTCCTAATTTTTAAGGGTCATACGGTTTGACCACACGGTTGGCCAAACAGTGCGCTAATCATGTGACTCCCTCTATCCAAGAGGGTCCAAGCCATATGGTTTCCTAGAAGAACCTGTATAGTTTGGAAAATCATGTTGTAACCATGCACCAACCTATATCTAAAAGGGACCCTAATCCATACGGTTTTCTGGGCTAGGGGAATGGTTTGTACTAACCATGAGCCAACTATGCATTGCACACTGTTTGGCCTTTTTTCTCCTCCTTTCATGTCCTGCACCCCCGAAACACCCCCAAAACTTTTCATACACCCCATAACCACATCATTATACATAAAAAAAAGCTTAAACAAAATTTAAATAGGTACGTACCTTTACAAATGGTCAGGGTATTACAATAATCATGATGTTATCAAACATTTTATATTTTCATTGCATGGAAGTATTTATATACAACACTAAAAATGCTTCTCAAGATTCTACATTTATTTGAGAATTTATAACACATGAATAAATTTAACTTCATTCAGATCATGCATCCAATGAATGTATAACTTTCAAACCATTAATTCATATGTAACGACTTAATGAATGATAGCTTACATGGGAATAAAAAATAAATGATAATATTTTATCATTTTTCTATGAGTTACATGGAGAAATATTCCATGCATGAAAATCATAATATGAATGCAATATGAAATTTTCTATATATATCATATATATATATAAAGATTTAGTGAATATCTCCTTAAATATCCCACTTTCACTAAAGCCTAAAAGACTTTGTGTCATTTCACCTTATATTTTATCATATATGATAACTTGTGAAACCATATCTGAACCTCCTATTAGATATCTTACAAAACTCTTTTGAAATTTTATCATCAATTTCACCTTGAATCACATAATATAAAATACCTTGTGAATACCCATCCAAAACACTTTGGGATTAAATATAAAACACTTTTAGAGTATCTCTCTAAATCAAACTATATCCTCATTTGGTCAACCACAAAGTGTGACCACATGGGCCTTTATAGTGTTAATAACAACTATGAATCTCCATATTCATATATGTAAGAAAATGTCAGCTTAAAGAAAAGCATCAATGCTACTCAAGCTACAAATGGATCTGACATGATCTCCATCAACCACATTTATCTCTATACTTGTGTCTACCTATTTGCATCATATACAAATATGCATTCACATATTTTCCCTTTATCCAAGACATAAAGTGACCATGGGACACCGAACATATCAATCCCATATAAAAAACTCATTTATTATCAATTTTGCAAGAGTTTCTTGATCTGATCAATCAATTAATCACATTTCATTCATCCTTTTGGATAATCACATCGCATTTCCTTTATCCAAATAGATATAAAATATCTAGGTGTAGTAACATGCTCCCCAATATATCTCAATAGAGGTCCCAAATGTCACACTCATCATATGAGAGTAAAAATATCATCTTGGTTAAACTCCAACCGATGACATGATCAACAACATAACCAACCACCCCCATATTAGCTAATTCAATATGCTGACTTGCATAAGTAGGGTATCAAAGTATGAAGGTTCCCATTATAGGTATCTCACAAAGGTAATGGGGAATCAAATATGATTCATGAACCTCTAGTATACTAATGACATATTTATGAAACTCCATGTCAATTATGATGCACCCAAGAGAAAAAACTTAATGTTTCAATGCTGAAAACCACATACGAACACTCACTATGTAATATAATCCCTTTATCCCAACATCTGATCAAGAAGGTTAAATATCTGCATCACTAACCCATATGCTCAATATATCATTATTTAAATATCTAAAATAAACACATCATTACACTACGGCCATGGATTTTAATGTTATAGTTCTATTCCAATAAAATGGCTGAGATATCTGCTTCTGGAAAGATGGTAAGGAAAAATCCTTCCTTGACTTATCCATTAATAACATGTCAATTGTGATGCACCCAATGTGCCCTACATCTTTCCAATGTATGGAATGACAGTTTTGGTTAGTAAATATGTATGTGTGAGTCATAACATAAATTAATGATAATATTAAATTATAGAGACTTTTACACATGCACGCAGATAGGAATATCCAATGACACCGAAACATGCAGAATTCCCACTAGTGGGTATGTTCTCATACTATCTCATCTTATAGATTACCAAATGATAACTTCATGAGAAGAATAATTATCTTTTTATGAGAACTCTCACTTGATAGCCTAAATAATACGTTTCATATCATAGTACATTATCCAACCACATAACTATATTAAGAATATTGTCATAACACTTCAAGGTTCTCATCGTAGTTGGTAACTGATATGACCTTATCAATATGAAAAATACTCTTGGACATTATTACATTAAATCCATGCATAAATAATGAAAAATATGTAATAAGATGTTAAATTAATATTCAATTCATCAAATATAAATATAATCAAATTACAATTTGTTGTTCTTAGGACACAAAATCTAAAAAACTCCCACTTGACTAGTGGAAATTACCTATGAATTTCAGTCCTATAGACCTCACATGATAATAATGTTTCTGTTGATTCAAGTCTTTAGTCAAGGGATATACCACATTGTCTTCTATGTAAATACTACTCACTTTAACCTAACCTCTTAAAGGAAAATCCCTCAAGATATGATACTTTCTAAGTTTGTGCTTCGTCTGTTGATGTGACCTTGGCTCTTTTGTGAGATCCACCGCTATAGTATTATCACAATAGAGTGTGATAGGATATTTAGTTCTAGATACCACATCATGATATCATAAAAATTGGTGCATACATATTACTTCCTTAGCTGCCTCATAAGTTTCAATATACTCAAACTCTGTTGTAGAATCTGCAACCACATCCTTCTCTGAGATCTTCCAGCTCACATCACATCCATTCAGAGTGAATATGTATCATGTTTGTGAATTCATTTCACCTTGATTAGTTTGTAAAATATAATCTATATATCCTATGATGACTAGTTCCTCATCTCCTCCATAGACGAGGAATGTATCCTTAGTACACCACGGATACTTAAGGATAGTCTTGACTATTATCTAATAGTGGTCAAGTAGATCATATTGATATTTTTCTACCACACTCAATGCATATGAAACATCTAGCCTAGTACATAGCATAACATACATGAATGACCCAATCACTGACACATATAGAATCCTTAACATTCTATTTATTTTCTCATATGTTTGAGGACACATCTTTTAGAAAGATGAATTTTATATGACGTTGGAAACAATCCCCTATTGAACTATTCTATACTAAATCTCTTCATTATCTTGTCAATGTATGTACTATGACATAGGCCAAGTAGTCTCTTATATATATCACAATGTATCATGATCTCAAGAATATATGCTACTTTCCCCAAGTTCTTCATGGAGAACCATTTATTCAACCACGTCTTAACATATTATAAGATTGGTATTTTGTTTCCTATAAGGAATATGTCATCAACATATACTATTAAAAAAATAAATATGCTCCCACTAAACTATTTTTAGACACAAGGCTCACACTCATTTTTCATGAAACCAATTTTTGTTATGGATTCATCAAAATGAATGTTCCATGATCAAGATTCTTTCTTTATTCCATAAATGGATTTTTGTAATTTTCATATATTGTTAGAATTTTTTGGAGTTGAAAACCCTTAGATTTGTTTGATATAGACATCTTAATAAATTTTTCCATTATGGAAATTTATTTTGACATCCATTTTCCAAATCTCATAGTTATGGTAACTCACAATGGTAAGTACAATTTTGATTGATTTCAACATTGAAACTGGAAAAAAGTTCTCATTATAGTCAATTCCTTGACACTGTTTAAACCCTTTTTCAACCAATAATACCTTATAGTTACATACATGTCCTTAAATGTTTGGTATCTTCTTGAATACCGAATTACAACCAATGATATTTTCATCTACTATAGGATCTACCAATATCCATACTTATTTGTGGAATATGGAATCTATTTCATAATTCATAGCTTCTTTCTACTTGGAAACATATATTCCACTTACTACTTCCTTGTAGGTTATAGGATCATTATTATCAACTAATAATGTGTCACCATACATGGTTACTAGAAACCCATAATGTTATACTTCTCTAACCTCTCTTATACTCCTATTTAGTACGTGTGTCTCTGGAATAGTTTCATCTTCCCTGGGGCTTTGTGGAATCTGTTCCTATACCAACACTTTTGTACCATGAGCCTCAACTTCATCGAAGTCTATCTCACTCCCACTATCCCTTTTATATGTTTTCTCTATCTCAAAGAATATGTAATTTATTTCCAATACTAATTTTTTTTCTTATGGATTGTATAGGTAATACCCCCTTGTTTCATTGGAGTATCATAGAAAGGTATACTTTGTGCCATGGGGTGTGAGTTTGTTACCTGGAGAGACCATAAAAATTATTTGCTTCTCCTCATATGTAAATTCAATAACATGGTTTTTTTCTCCAAAATTTGTATGGAATACCATTTATCAATTTAGTTGGTACTTGGTTTAGTATATGTACTGATATTTGTAATTTGTGTCCCCAAAAGGATAATAGAAGAATCACATGACTCGTTATCAATCTCACAACATCCAACAAGGTTTGGTTCCTCCTTTTTATTACATTTTTCACTGATTAATCTAAGGAGGATTTAGTTGGGATAGGATCCAATACTACCATAAGTAATCAATGAAGTCTTGATTAAGATATTCTCCACTACAGTCTAAGAAAAGATACTTAATCTTTTTACCATGCTGGTTCTCAGCTTCATTTTTGTATTCCTTGAATTTATTAAAATAACATTACTCATCCCTAATTAAGTAGACATATTCATATCTACTAAAATCATATATAAAATTTATCAAGTATGAGTACCCACCCATTGCTTCAAAAAGAAATGATCCTCACACATAGGTATGAACTAGTTCAATAAGCTCTTTATCCCTTTCACCTTTCCCTATAAATGGGGATATGGTCATTTTTCCTTGAAAACATGTATGATATACACTAAGTGGTTTTAATTAAAAAGAATCTAAATACCCATTTAGATGTAATTTAATCAATTGCTTTTTGATTACATGACCAAGATGGTGATTCCAAAGTTGGATGTGGTATGAGTCATGTGAATTAACTTCACTATCAATTTTCATTACTTGGTTCATGTAATATAACAAATAAAGACTTTTATTTAAATTTTTATTACCATAAAAAATCTATCTTTATAAAATAATGAACATTTATTTCCAAATTTAAAAACAAATCCATCGGTATCAATTTTGGATACATATATCATGTTTTTGGTAATAGATAGCACATAATAACAATCTTTCAAAACCAAGATAATTATAATCGGAAATGTGAGGTGGTAGTCCCCGATATCTACAACAATTATTTTAGATTCATTTGATGCTTGTAGATCATCCTACCCTCAATCAATCTTTCTGAATCTACTTGGTTCTTGTATTTGAATACATATGTGATCACAAAAAGCTATATTTGATACCCAATTTTTAGAAAAAATTAAATTTCACTCGATAAAAAATACATCTAAAGCTTCTAATTACTTCTTTGGTTGGTTGTAGTTTTTCTTAAAATGTCCCTTTTTCTACATGTGAAACATATAAGATCATGTTCCATTGCTTGGACATTGATCTTACTCTCTTGGAGGAGCGTAATGAAGTTCCGGGCTTAAAGATATTCACTTTCCATTTTTTTTTGTTCACCATAAGAATGGAATTCTTATCACACTTCATATCCTTATCTACTTGGTGAATAAGAGTGAAAATATCTAGCAGATACTTATAAATGTTGCTTATATTAATATTCATAACAAAACTGGAGAAGCTTTGAGGGATTGATGCCATATGAGGTCGGTGCCAAGTTCTTCAGGATCTTAAAACCTAAAAGCTCTAGGTTCTCAATGTAGACAATGAGATTGATTGTATGAGGTTTGGTTGGGGAACCCTCTATAAGCTTACTCTAATAGAGTGATTTGTAAATCTCAAACTTCTCATATCTAGCTGTCTCTTGGTAAAGACCACGATGGTTCTCAAGAATTCTATATGTATAAATGTTTTCATGACACTTCATGAGTTCACTAGACATAGATGAAAGCATCAAAAATTGAACATAAAACACATCATTTATATGTTTCTCATGAACTATAAACTCTTCTTCACTTGTATCTTGAGTAATCAGATCACATAATTAGGATTCTAGCACGTAATATTTCCATTCCTGGCATAGAATAACCCGAAGGTGCCTAAAAAACTCCTAGAAGTTACTGCTAGTTAGGAGGTTGTCTTTCTGGATTATTGATCATAGGGATCGTTTGAATGATGAAATTTCTATTTTATTCTACAATTTAAAAGATTATATTACTAGTAATTTTCTTGATTACAAAGTATATGTGAAATAATAAATTAATTAACTAATTTTTATAAATCACCCAATATTTTATCAATCTCCAATATCTCCTTCCATTGAACATGGAATTTATAGTCACTGGGAAATTATAGTATAAAGGATCTATATTCCCCTTTTCATAACCCCAATAAGGGTTAGTCAATCTATTTGAAGGTATTTATAGGTAGTCAGTTCTTTGCCAACTGCGGGATTGAGTCTCCTTGATCCATTGAGTGGACTCTCCTATACAGAAATCCAAACTTGGATTTCCTCAAAACTTTCCTCCAAATTGCACCATGTCAATCAAGGGATTCTCCTCTTGATGTAAAATTTTTAATTCTACACAATAAATTCTTAATAAATCCTCATATAAAAGTATGTTTCCCAAAAAAATCAAAAACATAGTTCTATTGAGTTTCATTCATAATAAAATAATGTAAGGCCAATTCTAACTTAATATTTAATTGAGGTATTTTAATTAATTGTGCATAATTTTTATCTTGTTTTATCCTATAAATGTTTTGTTAATATTACTTGGATGTTACATAATTAATTAACAATATTGGATAAAACATTATGTATAATTCATTTATTTAATTTCTATCTTTGTACATTAATTTATTTATTTATGTGATCATGGACTTGAATACATAAAATAAATAATTTCACAGACATAAATAAATAAATAAAGTAAATGACCTGGCCATTATCTTATCTAGAGGTTGATTTAATTAGTAAACATTAAATCAGCCTATAACCTAGGGTAATAACTCCATTTGATGGTATTGACATGGGTTACAGTGTTTCACCTATCCAATTATGTATCACCTGTGTTGGAATCATAATGGTTCCGTCTTAAAACACCTCCATGTGCATTTGGATACTCCATTAATTACAACTATTTATTACTCACACGCAGGTGATGGGAACCAAAGGATTGGATAAAGGGGATTATTGAAAAATCCTTGGAAATATAGGTCCTACAAAATAATGGAGGGAGGGATGAAATGTAGGCTGTCATTTAATTTAATATTAAATAATTGAAAACCCATGAAATAAATTAAATTAATTAAATACCAACACAAACATAGGTCTTGGTTAAACTCATGATCATTCATTCATGCAATGAATATGAAAATTTAATTAGCTATATTTTATTTCTTTATTCATTCTTTATTATTAAGATGAGCACATTTTCATTAATTAATTAATTAATTCCCTTTCATCTTAATGGTCATCCAAACATAATTGGAGATACCCATCATTTATGTAATTCATGGAAAATAGATGGATGAAAAAAATCATTTATATTTATTATAATAAATTGATTGATCATTTAAATTTCTTTAAAACCGTTATTAATTTTCAATCACAACTAGTGTCAATCAATAAAATAAGGTTTTAATGCAGCAATATTCAATTTTAATTTAATTCTACCATTAATTTAGATACTACATGGTGTGTACTCTAAATACACATCGTGTATCATAGTTATCGTGTATATGGGTTACATGTCTGGGGATTCAGTGTGTTGACTCTTCCAAACTACACAATGTGTACATGCAAGCTACACCTCGTGTATTTTCTTATCGTGTGACCGAGATTATCTCCTCAATCTTCAGCATGTATATTAGTGGGATCACATGGTGTGTATAATCCATCTACACGTCATTTATCCTTTATTCCATATGTCTTCTTTTCTTATCGAGAATATCAGCTTATTCTATGTACATGGGATTTGTTGAACTACATGTCGTGGACACCTCATACACATCTTTTATATATTAAATTATTTAGGTTGTTAGTCTCACTCAGTTTGACTTTGTATAATGACCACATAGATCACGTGATTTACTTATCAATTCCATGTAAACTACATGGCATGTATGCAAGCTACACACTGTGTAATCTGACATCTTGTGTTCTAGTTTTCCTGTTTAATATGAAACATGTAATAAATGAACCATCTGTAATTAACTGCTCACCAGTTCCAGGTGTAGTTTTCATGGGTACATGGCATGTACACCTTCTACACATCATGTAACCCTATTTTACTAACCAAAAATTTGGCACATCCTAATGGAATCTTCATTCATTATTAATTTGTTCTAATATATTTAACAAAATGAAAAACTGAATGAAAAAGATTAATATGTCGATAACATGTTAATTCAAATAATATTAATGAATGAATAACATGAAATGAATTTCAAACCACATTGTGTTTAAATAAAAAATCAAATAAATAATTATAAATTTAAATCTGACCCCTTTGATACCACTTGATGGTTCCAGGAACATCATAAGTGCATGGTGGTGGTTGATATATTAAAAACTATTTTAATAATAATTTTCCAAAACCAAGATAGGGGATATTTCATGTTAAATTTAGAATTAATTTATTTAATGTATCAATAAATAAATACCTGAGATTAGGAAATTTCTTCATTGGTGAATGCTGATTATCTGAAAATACCGTTTCATATTTTCTTCATTGCGCTATGGGGATACAAGGATAGAATCCATCTAGTGATGATCCACACGTGCTCCTATAATCTCTGAGAAACAACACTTGATATTTGGGTGATAACATGATGAATTGAATGTCTTGCATTGTTCATTATTGATCACTCGTTCTTTGGTCTTGAAGAAATCTCTCTTGTGTTTCTCATTCTTAAGAGGGAGAAAGAAATAAGAGTTGAGATAGAATTATTTTTGTGCAACAATTCTCTATTCTCAATATTGGATTTGAGATGTGATACAAAATAGACATAAATGTTTATATATAGAGCTAGGGTTTTGTATAAAATAATAATTTCATTTCATATTGACCATTAAATATTTATCCTTTAATGAAACCCCATTCCAAATAAAATTATTATTATTATTATTATTATTGTGTTGTGAACCAACTTGCACATTAAAAATATTATTTAACCATTTTTTTAATTAATATTTTTCACCAGGCATGGTCTTGGTCCGTTCAAACTCCTATTACATTTATTGAACACCTGAGTAAAATAAATTATTCATAAATAAATATTTCATTCACACACCTGTGAATAAATATTTTTTAAATATTCAATAAAATAAATAAATATTTTTTTATTCACATGTTGGTGAGTAAATATTTATTTAATTTATATGATCAACATAACTTGAAAAAAATTATTTCTCTTACTTGAGAATAATATTTATTACATTAATTAAGCACAAATAGAATTTAATTAAGATCAGCGGAAACACTTAGTGTGTGACCCTATAGAATTCTTTCTCATTGTCATTAGGTGGGTTTTCCTAAGTTTTAAGATTACAGTCTAGCAACAGGTTAAGTCGTCTAAGAGAAAGAACTTAATGTCACAACATCAATAACCACATATGAACACTCACTGTGTAATATAATCTCTTTATAGAAATATCTCATCAAGCAGTTTTCACATATGTGTCACCAAAATATATGATCAATATTTCTTTCTTTGATAATCTAAAATAAACACATTGTTACACCATATCCATGGAATTTAATGCACTGATTCTATTCCAATCGAAGTGATGAGATGTCGGTTCTCAGAAATATGGAAGGTACACATCCTTATTTGACATATCCATTAATTTCATGTCAATCATGACTCACCCAAAAAACAATAATTCATTCAAACATATAGAGTGATTATTTTGGTTATTAAATCTAAGTACATGAGTCATGACATACATTAATGATAATCTTAAGGTCTAAGTACCGTTACACATGCTCGTAGATTGGAATATTTGATGACACCAAAACATTCAAAATTCCTACTAGAGAGTATGTACTCTTAATCTACCATATTAAAGATTACTAAGTGATAACATAATGAGAATAATCTTAATCCTCTTATGATCACTCTCACCTGATTCTCTAAATATTATGTGTCCCATCATAGTACATTATCCAATAACAAAACATTATTAAGAATTTTGTCATAGTACTTCAAGTTTCTCATCATAGTGGGAAACTTCTATGACCTTATCAATGAAACAAATAATCTAGGACATTACTATATTAAATCCATGAAAAAACAATGGAAAACATGTAATAAGATGTTAAATTAATCTTCAATACATCGAATGTACATGTAATCAATCAGTTGGTCATAAGACACCAACTCTAACAATTTACCTTTATATGAACCCCTTAATGTAAAGGTGATCCAATATTTAACTTTACATGACCACTCACATAAAAGTAACTCTATAGTTACCCATACTCAACTAATATGTATAAGGGTGATGCCTCAGTAACCTTTACTGTAACACCCCAAAATTCTAATGTATGAATATTTTATTTGATAGCGTGTATCACACGCATCACCAAGCATGTGAGATAATATAATATCCCAAGAATTTATAGTTTATTTATTATTTTAAATATATTTGATATATTATAATTCAAACAACACTAATTCATCTTGTGTTTGATGTAAGAGCGACCTTCCTAAATGGCTTGCATTATATGCAAGACCAAGTATTACCAAATAATAGTATATTATTAAAATATTATTATTCAATATAATAAGACTTGACATAGCCATTAAATTAATGGTTATGAATATAATTAACTATATTATGGAAATATATGGTTTACAAAAATATAAAATTAAGTTATAGGTTACCAATTAATTATAAATGAATATAGGAACCAATAGAATATAAAAGAAAATATTATTATTATTATGCTCACAAAGATGTTTTACCTTAGTATATTTAATTAATAACAATAATTGTATGATATTAATGTAATATATATTTATTATATATTCAATATAATATTTTTTATATTCGTCCAATTGATTTGATAAGCATAAGATAAGAACAAACCCTCATTTCCACATAAAAACATATATTTTTATTAAGGAATTTTTACCGCCATTTAATGGCGCACATATTTTAAATATGAATTTTGAAACATTTATGAATTTAATTTGATAAAATAAACTTAATTTCTCAATTCACTTTTTCAAAATTATCTCTGGGTTAATTTTTGGTATTTTTCTGAAAAAATTCATTTTTTGATTAATAGTTAAAAATAATGCATTTTAGTTAAAGACTTCATTTTCGTCTAAATAATTATTAATATTAAATTGTATTTTATACTTTTTTAAAGTCAAATTATATCAATTATACATATATTAATATAATTTGGTTCATTATAATCAATTTAACTTTGAAATTGAACATAAAAACTTAACAATCTTCTGAACATTTTTTCTACTAAAACCAGTTAATTCATTCATCTACGAGATTAGAATTAATCTTAATTTTCCTGATTATATGATTTTAATTTCAAAAATATAAAATAAATCATGTTAATTATTATAATATTTATATTATAATAATTTCAAGTTAATTTTTGACCAAGAAGATTAGTAAAAGTGATTAAAATTAATCACAGCAATTAAGGTCAAATTAAGCTTAATTAGGGACTAAACATTAATCTTAGTGGCCAAAGGACATAGACAGTTGTCCAAAAACCATTATATTAACATATTTATACCATAATACATAAATTATTAATTTATTATGGTTTTTTATGACTTTTTATTAGGTAAGAACATGTGTATACCTAACTTGTTTCAAAAAATTCTACGCGAGTCCTTTTCGTTCCCTATAAAAGGTTAAAACCTCTCCCACTTATTTGCACCTCTCAAACCACTTATTTTTGGAAAAAATCTACCCAAATAGTATCTCAAAATACCTATACTATACATATAAGCCTCTATTTTTGAATAAATATTTCCAAGGAAGTATTTTGGTAGAAACCAAAAGAAGTTACCTGATTAAGAAGAAATGTCTTCTCTCAAGTTTTTTTCATTTCCATTCTCCACTCCCTATACTCTTATTATTTTATTATTGTATAACAAAACTAGTATAATTAATATACTGGTATTTTTTATTATAAATATTCACCCTTCACTTACACACCTCCATCTAATGGGTAATTAACATATTGTTTCTACATTCGGAGAACTACTGCCTCATGAAATGATAATTTTTCAATTTTTCCCTACTGCCACTCATGGTGGCCATTATGATGGAAAAACTATTTATATATGATATTTATGTTATTTATAACATCTTTATTATTATTTAATTTTTTTTAAAACATACCTTTATGCTTTCCAAGTTGTGTAAGTATGATAATTTTGTTTGAGGAAGTGTAGACTACCTCTCCCTCAAAACGATATAACTCGTTCATGCCATATATGGAGAATATAAGGGATGGAATTAATAAACCTATGTAACATATATAAAATATATATGATAATATAATTATAATATATATATATATATATATATATAATTTATTTTTCATTCTTTTACTATGACAAAGAAATGAAAGTAGTGTTTATGTGTACGTACAGTCTACAATCTCCATGAACAGTGCAGTTCATTCCTAATCTCAAAATATTATGGGATAATATAAATATATATATATATATATATATATATATAATGATTATATTTATAATTAATTAATGGTTTAAATTCTATATATGATGAAACCATGATCTAATTAATGATAAAAAAATGCAACAAGTTAAAACATACCCGAGAAAACTAGATAATTAATACCTGAAATAGTGAAATTAATAAAAGAGTGTATACAAACGGGTAATAAAATATTTTAAGAAGTTAATATATGATATTATAAACATTATTATGGTTATGGTGTTAGTTATTAATATATTTTAAACCACTATACATGAGGATAAATACCACACAACAAAATGAAGGTTAAGGTAAGGATTCTTTCTTAATTTACATTTCATTGAGACATGTTTGTTGTCATGAACCAACTCACTCTTATATGGTGTATATACTTCCCTTGACATGTTATAACTTAAATACCATTATTATCTTAATATTATAATTTTCATTTAATTCATTGGGAATTAATATTTAAATGTTTCAAAGTGGTATGGGACACTTTGGAATGCTTAAAGATTATTTATCCTCAAGAATTTTTTAATGTCAACAACCCTTATTGTTATTTATCATCCTTTTAGGTATTATTGATAAATATATATTATTTATTCAATATGGATATTTTATAAGGAACATTTATTATTCAATATGATGAATGTTTTGGATTGGTATGGCATGTGTGGGGCCTGCTATAGCCCCTCGATGCATCGGTAGTCGCATGAGGAAAATCATTTGGCTAATCTGATGGGTTTTTTCCATAAATGTTGTAAATAATCTTGTGAAAGGTCTTGAAGTTAAACGTACCATGTACATAAGAAACATGGAATCTTATAATAAAAAATTTCCCTCATTTTTATTTATTTATTATTCATCCATGAGATTTTGCATCGATAAATCTATGGGTGCATTTCATTCTCAGTCTATTGAATTAAATTGTATGAGTTTCAGTTTCTTACCTTACCATATTTATATTTCCTTATATAGTTATTTAAATGGCATGTGTTATTATTTATTTACCTTTCTATGTTAATTTTTTCCGATTGATTCATTATTTCTTCTGCTTTACTTACCCTTACTAAGCATTTGAGCTCACCCATATTATGTTTCCTTTCCTCAGGTTATAAAGAGGAATACCTTGAATAAGATTTCAAGGAGACTGTTTATTTCATTTTATTATGTATTGTGTTTGTATTTTCTATTTCCTAATGTATTATTGGAATCATGTGTATGATCTGGATTTCCAGGACTAGTAACCTGAATAGTCCTTTAGGATTTGTGGCCTTGTAACAATGCAAATGTAATATAATAATGCATCGTATTTGGGCTTCTGGGGTCAGGGCATTATATTTTTTATCATAGAAACTTTAGAAACAACCCTGGAAACTAGATTTAGAAAACATAGATTAGGTAGAACATCCCTAAGATATACATTGATGATAATAATAGAAGAACATCCCAGAATTTTGGTGAAGTAGAGATTATGCAGTTATTCCTAGAAATAAATCCATGTCTAGATACTACAAGTGTATGTGGTTCTGGAACAAATGTACCTAGGAGTAATAGCTCTGACAAGGTATTCTGGGCCAGACTTGGGGTAACCTGGTACATGAAAATGGGCCTTACTGGCACATGGTTTAACACTCCTGGGGGGTATGCTTATGATAGTTTATATTTTCTTTATCTACCATTATGAAAGATTTAGAAGTAAAGTTATCCCCAAAGAATAAAATATTATGATTATGAGATTAGATATGCAAAAAATCATAATTTATGTTACGCCAAATTTATAATTTTACAAAGTTCATAATTTTATGAGCTAATCCAATATATACCATTGTTTAGAAATGGATCCTAGAAGGAATACTGGTATCATCACTCATCAAAAATATAGAGATTTTCTTATTGTGAAACCCAATACAACTGGTATTGGGACTGAGAAAATTATGGATATATTAGGGTAGCTTAGTCAGTTTATGACATTTAACCTTTCCGAAATGGAGCAACCTATTCTGTAGAGATAATCTCTGATGTTGGATCACTTTGTTCAGTATAATCCCCCATTTTTAGTAGGAATACTAATCTAATTGTGGTGGAGTAATGGATTAAGTCTCTGTAGGTGATATTTACATCCTTAGAATGTAGTGAAAAGAAAAAGGTTACACTTGCAGTATATTTTCAACAAGGTGATGTTGATCAGTGGTGGTCTCTGATCTAGAATACAAGGGAGAAAGAATAAATTGAACTCATGGAATATAGGAATTTTAAGGATACATTCTTGGATAAATACTTCCTTTATGATCAGAAAATTGAGATGAAGAGAATGTTTCTTAGCTTAAAGAAAAATGAGGAAGAGAGTGTTACAAAATTATAAATATATCTTTACAAGGTTATCAAGGTATGCTAAAGATTATATATGCAACACAAAGTGCAAGATTGACCAGTTATTTTATGTTCTTAAGACAAATCTATTAAGGGAACAGGTCTCCTAAATGTTTTCTTCATACGAAGAGATAGTTTTATGATCCATCAAGATAGGGAATGAATTATCTAGAATAAATATATTCAAGGGAAATCTAGATAAGAAGAGATCTTTTAAAAACTTTGAAAAAGGGAATGAGTTAAAGAATATAAAGGGAAAGAAGGATTTTATAACTTGTGATAACTATGGAAAGAATCACCCTGGAAAATTCTTGAAAGGTTAAGGAGTTTGTTGTAAGTGCGGAGAAAATGGTCACCCGGCAAAGGTATGTAGAGGAAAGAAAAAAAATGCCACTATTTAGTGTTACAACTACAATGAGATAGGGCACTATGAAAATAAATTCTCCAAGATCCAGAAGAATATACCTCTAGATAAGATAAGGGATAAAGGCCAATCATATGTTATTGACACAACCTAAGTGGAATGATTAATGTACTTATGTATTTGGATCTATTAAATATATTGTAAATGTATTTTTTTATTATGTTATCATCATATGATTTATGAAATATGTAAGGATTGTATTGTATTACTTTTCATTATGGATTTGAGAATCATATGTTGAGAATGACAAAGAAAAGTTATTTATTATAAATTTAAATTTTTTTAAAAATAGGTGATTGACATAAATGAAACCTTTAATATGTTCTTAATGTTGGTATAATGATGAAGAAATGATTGATTTGGATAAGTGATGAATACCTTGGAACTGATTAATGACTTTTTGACAAGTGTTATATGATATCATTGATGGAGATTAAAAAACATTTGGATTTAAGTAATATTTCCAATAACATGTGTCTTTCTTGAGGAACAACGAAGAATTCATGTTTTCAATAAGTTTTTATAGTAATTTGAGTTATTAACATATTTTAAGAGGATCCAAAATAAAGTAATTCACATGTTTGGAATGTAAAAATTTATAGATACTTCATATTTATTAAAGGATAATGATAATTTCATTGTTTTTTAATTTAGTGACTTTCCCTTAGAAGTGATTGGATCATAATATGTTAGAAAAGTTAACTGAAAACCCTATTGTACCTTGTCAACTCTAGGTGATAATGAATCAGGATAGGAAAAGTGTGTTGATCAACCTCCCTCTTTAGGAAAATTTTTTTGGGCTATTCTCTAATTATTCTCATACTTTGATGTCATTATATCCATGGGGGTATTATCCATTAATAGTACTTGATTTTACATTGAATCTCTATAAGTTAGGGGAAACAAGTGTCCAATAAAACCTCTAAGATGCATGATACGGTTGTTGTGATTGAGTCTTCAAAGAATCTTGAGCACAAAACTTCTTTATCATCAAGAGATGAACCTATTCATTAAGGGTTTATTCCAAGGTGGTTTAGCTAAAATTGAAAAAAAAAAGTCCCCGATCATGGTTGAAATATCCAAGAAGTGTATTAAGTCAAAGGGTCCAAAATCTTCTTCTAACTAATAGAGTAATTTAGAAGATGATTCTAAATTGATATATCTTATGTCACTCAAATTCTAAAAGACTAGGTCTTCCTTGACCAGTATTTTGAATTTATGGTCCCTTATGCAAAGCATTATTCATATTCATTATATGGGAATATAAAAGATTCCTCAAAAATTGATTATAAATGCAACCCCATGGAAGTATGAACGAGCATTGGAGAGTTGTATATAATGATTTTTTCCACTGATTTGAGGGTTCTCATCACTTACTGGGTACATTTCATGAAGTATTGGGGAATTATTGAAGTCATAATCAACCAATCTTTGGACTTGAAGTGGAACTTTATCGTTGACCCTAAGGATGTAAGTTTACTTCTTTAGACTCAATAAAGTTTTATCCTAGAGCCTGTTATCACTTAGATCCATGTTTTTTTAAAGAAGAGAAAGGAGATGAAATAGTGTTGATTACAACATTAGTTATCTCCCTTGAGTGTGTTGTTGGTGACACCTTTGAGGATTACCTTGAAGAGGACATTGAGGAGTGAAAATTTTCTCCTAGAAAAGCAATAATGTGGCAACTAGAAAATTAAGCTATTTATTTTTTTTCCCTTTATCGATGGTTGTTTAACCAGTTTTGGGATCTAAATTTTCATTATCTCATATATAAAGTCATTCAAGGGTCAGAACATTAGCCAATAATGTTTTCTTGAAGGGCGTGGTGAGCTTTAGACATATCTCGGTTCAATATCCATGTGAGTGTTTGGGCATACTAGAAAAATAATACTATGTTTTCTTAACTGTGGGATCCCTCCCTTTAGGGAAGTTTGGGGAATAGGCTGAGGATGTTGGTATAAGTTCCCTAGGTAAAGATCAATTTTTTTCATCAGGATGGTTGTGCCTTTCACGAAATAGACACCCGTGGTGGAGGACCCATCATTAGAGAATAAATCACCTTTGTAAAATAGGTAGATGTTAGTGGAGGGTAAATTTTTGATGTCCTTTACATCATCTGAGTCTCTTCATACCTTATAGGGCCTCTTGGTAGCCTTTAATACCCCAACCTAATAAAAAAATCCTAGAGAGGATAATCATTAGTTAGAAAGGCTGGAGTCTGAACTTACATCTCTTCCAAGTGGCTCATCCCTACCTGAGGTGGCCTCCATGGAGGTCAATCACGGTCTGATTGGTGACCAGGTTATGGTGGGATATTAAAGTGTATTAGGATAGACTACAAAAAAAGTTTGAATCAATAATTGATGCCTCTATCACCATTGATAAAGGTAAACCATCTTGAAAACATTACAAGGGAGTTTTGTTTGTTGAGGTGACACACACCATGCAATCCAATGTGGCTATCGAGAAAGGTGAGTGTTTATACTTATCCCTAAATCTAGAATTACTGATATGGTGTGTTTGTATATATATTTCTGACATTATTTTAGCAAAATTACTATAAAAAATAGTTCCATCTATGGATCCTCTGATTCCTATAATTGTGGCCCTACAGGAATGCACCCTAGTCTATTTGAGTGACCTCATTCTGGATTATATTTCAGTTTATAGGAGTGACTCTGATCCTGACTAGGAAATCCTTGATTATTATTGGACTATCCATCAATTTTATTGGATTAGTATATGGATTATGATCTCCAACACCCCTAGGGATGAGTTTCACATATATATGCATCGACTCTAACACTACTTCCTTCTCCTAGGTTGCAGTAGATTCAATTATTGTAACATCCATTCCATTTTAAAGAACATTATTTGGGCCTGATAGAAAGGAGGAGTGACCAAGGGATCCCTTTTCCATGAAGAACTATAGTCACAATCTTCCAAATTTTGTGCTATAACATTTCAACAAGCTTCCCATTATTCAGCCATATAACTAGGGAAGAGATCATTCAATAAGAAAGAGGATTCCTTCAATAAGAAAACTCCATCATGATATTTTAAATTTTAGGGGTAATCTAGTGGATCATGATATAGCTAGATGATTTTCACCATATCATTACCTGATTCCTAGAAGGCCCTTAATGATCTTAAAACCTCTTCATAGCATCATCTATAATAGGGTCTTTATAATGGAGAGAGACTCCAATCTATGGATGTTCTTATAATTATTTTGATGAATATATTAAAACTTATTTTATTATTAGTAATCCATATCTTTTATTTTATTTTAAAATTGTTTCATAATAAATTAAAATGACTTAAAAATTAATATCAATTTATTTAGGATCATTGAACCACTCAAATATGAATAATAATGTTAGTTATAATTCTTAAAAACTTGAATCAAAATGATCTCCTCCCTGGTCTGGCTCATGGACAGGTATAGGTGTAATATTCTATCACTATAACACTGGAGTTGGTATAATTAAATGGATGATCTTGTATCATAGTTTTAAAAGATTTTATGGAAGTATATAAACAAATATTTCAAGAATTTAAGGATTCTATAACTTTTTCCTAGGCCTAGGGCCTATCAAGCACAAATTTACTATTGTCAGGTTCGTATGGTGCACCACACAATCTTTTCATATTTATGTCATTGCCCTAACTTTTTCTTAGGTCTAATATAAAGAATAATTAGCGGTAAATTCTTATGTTTTTCTTATTCCACCATTTTCAAGTTTTCAACCTAACAAATTTTGTGCATTTTCAATTTCAAATGCTCTATTTTTCTTATATCGTGCAAAGTTCATGTCTAGTGAGTGGAGAATTGATTTTTTTCAAAAAAACCCATTATCGTTTTTCATTCTAGTGAGTTAAATGTCTATTTCTTGGTAAGTTTAAGGTAATGTAAGTAAAACTAATGGTTTTTTAATTTAAGTTCATATAGATTTTACCAATGGTTTTTGTAGTTTAAGGTTTTATATATTTGACCAATTGTTTTTGAAATTTAAGGTCATGCAGCTTTGACCAATGGTTTCTATCCTAAAAAGGAGTATGATACATAGGTATGTAATGTCGAGGATGTTGAATCTACTTGAATGGTAGGGTTATGGGATATGTAAAACATAACCTATGAATGTTTTAATTAACTATAAATGGATACTGGTGGGATTAGAATGACCATTTGTAATGGTGGAAAACTAATGTCACTCTCAATAAATGGAGACTAGTGGGAGTAGGCTAGTTGTTACCACACTCAGTCCAGGGATAAAAAATAGGGTTCAGGTGGATCTTTTCTATGGGATTAAAACATCTCATAGTGGTTACTTCATAGGCTTAAGGTAAAACAGTACTATTCACCATCAAATCCTAGTAGGGTCCCTTAAGATCAATCAATCATTATTACCAATTTTTCTATGAAAGAGGTGCTACTACAAATCAGACATTTAACAGTACTAATAAAATGGATTTATTAGAACTATAGAAGAGATGATAATGTGAGCATTATTAAATGGTTTGATTTAAAAGCACCCTTAAAAAATAGTGATAAATCCCCCCTTTAACAGTGCTAAAAAAAGAACTAATAAAGGGGGGGCTTTATCGGCACTTTTTTAGTGTGGTTAAAGGCCCCACTGATAAAGGGGGTATTTTTTTGTTCCCACCTCACATTATTATCGGTTCTTCCCACCCCTCCCCCTTTATCAGTTCTCCCCTCCCCTTTTATCAATGCTTTCAGTAATTCCACCCTCCTGTGTGTGCCCCTTCCTCCCTTGAGTTTCAAACCTGAGACCTCCAACTCGTACGCCAACACCTTTTCCACACCCCTATATTGTTTTTTTCATTTTATGATATATCTATATATGTATATATATTTCATTAAATTTATATATATATATTTATATATATATATTTATTTATTTATATACACATATTTATTTATATGTATTTTTCAAAATACATATATAAAATATGTGTGTGTGTTTGTGTTCATAAATACATATATATATATATATACATACAAACATACATATATTTGTGTGTGTGCATCTATAAATATAATTATGCATGTTTATATTTATTTATATATATTAAATATTAATATTTATATACATATATTAAAAAATATAGATAAATATATATATGTTTTTCAATACATACAGAAATATATATATATACACATTAATTGTACAGGTATATAAATATTCATACATTTTTATTTTAAATAAAATGGATATTAGTTTTTATTTAGATAAGGTTTATTTATTCATAAATATATTTTATATGTAAATATGTTTCAATATTTATTTATAAAATAAAATTTTTATGTGTGAATATATAAAAAAAATATGTTTATATTATTATATAATTGATTATAAATAACAGTACAATATGAAAAACAATAAAATTTCAAAATCATAATATCAATATGAATGTAAAACCTAGTAGTAAATTCAGTCCCCACTGAAAAGAACAAAACTAATCCCTTAAAAAAGGTGGAAATGTCATCAAATGTTAAAAAATTGGGGTAATCCGACTAAAAGCTCAGTTTTAGAGTCCTTCTAGGCCTTTTGGCCTCTAAAAACATGACTCGGGTTCCCCTAGTCTCTAGGGCATAGAACTCGTCATAATATATGATTTGATATGTGGTAAATCCCAAACAGACACCAAGATCAAAAGTTATGGATGTTTGAAGTTTGAGTTACGTTTTCAAATTATTTTAGATCTTTTATTTATTCCATTATTTTTTTCCTTTAAAATCTTGTTAAATTACTATTACTCGATAATAATTAGAAAGCTATTAATGAAAAATATTTTTAAAAATATTTTATAATCCATTTCCACAAAATATCTTATATATTATGTATAAGTTCCTATTGGGCCTTATCTAAAATATATTTTAAAAATATATATTATATTTATATCAATATAAATATAAATATATAATAATATATTATTTTAAATGAATTTTTTTTTTAAAATATACCACTTATCGTTGCTTTTTTATAAGTGTTGATTAAGGACCCACTTTATCAGCGCTTTTTTACTAGTGTTGATAAATGGATCCCCTTTATTAGTGATTTTTTAATAGCAATGGTAAAGGGGAACCTTTATCAGTGATTTTTTACCAGGGCTGATAAAGGGGCCCCTTTAACAGTTTTTTTTTTATTTTTTTTAAATAACCCTTTTAACATCGTAAAAAACAGTGTTAAAGACCCCCTTTAAGAGTTCTTTTTCTAGCACTAACAAAGGGGGGTTTTAATAGTGCTTTTAGATAGCACTATTAAATCCCTAACACTGGATAAACCTAGTTTTTTAGTAGTTAGAGAACCCAAAGGAATGATCTAATCAAGTTTTAGGGATTCCAAGAGGAGTATATCGACTCAAGGAATTGTTTGTTGTTAAATCTGACATCAGAGATATGAAGTGGGTTCATGGAGAATGGAAATATTAAATAAGGATTAAAACCCTTTAGTAATTACATAATTTTATATGATATTAAAGGTATTAAGATATCATATAGAACAAATCCCATGAAGTTATTCACACCATTTAAGGTCATGGTTCTTGTACCAATAAAATTGGAGTAATGAACCAAATACCGCTTATATGCTGAAGATGCTCCAGTATCTTTTGAACATGGGGAAGAACATTTTAAGTAATATATTGAGGTTATTGGATATTAAAATTTGGTATGGGATATTTATATGAAAAATTATTGTGGACTATGTTTGAAATCCAACTTCCATTGCGATGTTTTCTAGTAGAACAATAATAAAAGGATTTTCTCCTCATGATGTGGATGCCTCTAGTTGACGGCCCATGTTGGGGGTTCATATGTAGATCCATTTCAAGTACATAGTATGAATTGTCAAAGTATAGGTTTCCTTCAAATTAAAATGCTCTTTTCATTCATATCTAAGGAAGGTTTGTTGCCATTTTATTTCCCCAAGACACAAAGTGTGGTTTATTTAAAGGATAAGTTTAAAAACATGATGGAGGCATTTAGAATTGGTTTTTATATGGTAAGGTGATTGTGATCTTATTAATAGGATGATACTAAACTCTATGTGGATATCATAAGGATTTACTTGTATAGATCTATATCATATATAAATAAAGGGTAATTATCCTTTTTTTGGTTGGGTCTAGATCAAGGGGTCTAGGAATCACTATGTATCTCTTCAATACAAGAATCAAGCCACATGTATTATCTACAAGTAACTCCCCATACATATCAAGCTTGTATGTAAGAAGGATGATGTTTATTTATATTTTTAAGTTGGTCCTAAGATAGGGGAACATGGTACCACTATATATCTTTTCGAAATGAGAATCAAGCCACATGTAGTTCTTGGAAATAATTACACTGCATAGATTTGATTCGTATTAAAGGGGAGGGAATTTTTATTTTTATCATGGGTCCATAAGTGGGGGAACCTATGTTGGAATACCTATATATATCTAGTTAGAAAGTAGGAGAGGGGAGTTTTACTAGTGTCTGGTTTTAGAATAAGGTATATAGAAATCATTGTGTATCTTTTCAAAACAAGATTTAAGCCACACATAGTTCTTGGAATGAAAAAAGTCCCCCACATAGATCTGACTCATGTACAAGGGAAGGAACATTAATGTTTTGAGGAATATCTGAATTTTATGCCAAAGATATCTATATGAATGGATCTATAATTCAGGGGAGAAATATACCACAATAAATGGAATATCATGATTAGTTTAGAGTCATGTGGGGTGGAATCCCACTTTTCAGTTTAATGTCATGTAGTAGGGATCATAATTGTTTAGTTTGATGCCATATAGCAAGAACTCTGTCATGTATTTTTACATAATGAAAATAAGTGACTGTTTTTCCATGACTCCTAAAATTTATTATGTTTTTAAAGTTTTTTTAAAATATAGGGTGGAACCTAGTTTATCTCTCAAGGATAATTTAAGTTTTAAAGTGCATATATTTAATAAAAAAGGACTAAAGAGGGTGTGGTTTTAAAAAATATTTTAAAAATAAAATGACATAATTAAATAGTTTAATAGTTGAAAAACAAATGTAAGGGTTTATAATTATGAGTGAATGATTTAATTTCAAGTTCAATACACATATTTGTTAGTTTATTATTATGAAAATTACATAGGGTTTAATGGAATCCATTTTTTAAGGGTAATTAGGATCTCTAAACCCATATTTCCTTTGAAAATGATGCACAAAAAACCAAACTTTGACTCAAAAATCATTTATTCTAGTTTTTTAGCTCAAGAATGGAATTAGGTATACCAAATCATATTAAAATATCATTAATGTGAATGTAAAAAATGATTCTTTTTTTTCCAGTTGTAACAACCCAAGATTCCCAATAGAAATATCAACCCAATTGGGGTTGAAATAAAACATTTCCACTTAATTATACCAAAATAATGCATTCAAATAATCATCATGTTAAGATAAAACTTAAATTAAATGTTCCACAAAAAAATTACACCAAACCATTATGATAAAAAGTTTCATAACTCTCTCTTTAAGTGTGTGTATCTCCCTTGAAATGATCTTCCATTGTTTAGCTTGTCAAAAAGAGGAATATGAGTCTTGGTTGGAATATCACCTTCATCCTTGATCCCATTATGAGGATATGGGCCTATATAACTTATAGGATGAGGATATTAATCCTTTAAATATTCAAAATGGTAAATATTTTCCCCTAGTCAAACTTACAAATGGGGTTTTTAAGGTGACGATTTATAGGCAAAGTGGATAGTGGTTTTGGGAACCGATATTTTGAGATACCATTGGATCATGGTTTTTGGGAACTATATAGTATTATCCCAATTTGGAAAAAGATAAAAAAAATTGTTTCTACACCTATTTAATATCACCATAAAAAAAATTCGCAATCATTTAGAGGCCTAAATCCTGAGATATTTATGAATTATAGAACTGAACTTGAGACTGTGAACAACGAATATTCTCTCCAATGATAACACATTTTGGGCCTCAAATAGAAAAATTGGGCTTCATAGTCTTATAAATAAATGTATCCCACGTGATTTTTCATTCTCCAACTAATTTTCTACCCAATTTAATGCACTTATTATCTATATTATTCTCTTTAGTCCACATATTTTCTTGGTCTTTTATGCATTTGGCCAGTTTTACTTGGATTCCATCGTGGGGTCTAAAAAACATCTCTAACTACAATGTAAGAATTAAAAAAAAATTGAAATTTAACTTTTTAAAAGTGATATAAATTAACTAATTAAACCAAATGTGAAGTTAAATTTTTAATTAAATTTGAATTATACAATAGGAAATCAGTTCAACATAGTGGTATAAGGGTTGAAATGAATAGTGAATAGCTACGTGATCACACCCCTACACCTAAACATTTTCACTCCTAGGAAAAGTATCATTTCCAAAACTATTGTATGGATATATCATCAAATTCATGATAATTTAACATTTAAACAAAAACTTATTCATGATAGCAATGTGATTGAATAAAAAACCACACCAATGAGTTATTCTCAGTGATCATAGAAAAAGATGTCTCGAAAATTGTATTAGAAAAAAATTCAAGGAGGTGTATGATACTAGTATTAAAAATGAATTCACAAGTAAAAATGTTACTAAATATCTATGTGTGTGTGTGAAAATCATTTCATGCCATTCTTTCCACTTTCTACCCATTAAATATAGGTTATTTTAAAAAATTCATGTTTCAATGATTCTTTCTACCAAAACTTTCCTACATACTTTATAATCAAATCTTAAGACCCACTCCCTTATGAATTATAAAAATTCAATCCTTAATCTTATGACCTATATATCCCCATATTTTTTACATTTCACCACTCCCCTCATTATTTATTTTTATTTTATTTTATCTTTGTTCTTTTTTTGTTTTTTTAAGAGTATATAATAGTCGATTAATTGGTACACAAGCATAGGTCAATCTGGTATAGTAATGAAATAGATAACATAAGGAATAAACATATGGAAGAATAATTTTTAAAATCTAATAAATATTAAAATGACTTACATTTACCTTCTATTAAGAAATAAATATTCTCACTTCATGGTTGGGTGCAAAGATTTGTGGAGATGTTAAGTGACACAATTTTCCCATAAACTACTCTCACTGAGGGTATCTATCATCTTAAAGGTTTCATAGGTATACAACCATTTATATCATCAAAAACAACAAATTTACTTGAAAAGATCACACTTTAAGGTTAAATTCACACTACAACTCATATTCCATCTGTAAAATAGTTTTTGTTTTAATTTTAAAAAAACTTAAAATAGGAAAATTCTTCATGAATTTCAATTTTTCATGATTATGTGGGAATAAAAAATTAGTATTTTGAAAAAAATGTTTGAAAATAAATAATATTGGGGAAACGTAAAAATACTATGTAGCAAGTGAAAATGTGAAAAGATGAAAGATGATAAAAATACTAACTAATTGAGGGTTTTTCTATCCCCCTACAACTAGGGTGTGTAGTTTTATTACTGAAATAAAAGAGAATATGGGATAAAAGGATAAAACTTGGTGTGGTTCACTAGTAAGTTGCTTCTTGAATGTGGATTTCTACTACTGGGGTCTCCAAAATGAGTTTGTAAAATTTCTTTAACCACTTCCCATTAATAGTGAATTTTTTATGTGTTTTTTTCTATTTTGAACCATTATAACACAAAATGGATAGACATTAGTAATAATTAATAGGTCAATCTAATCATAATGAAGCTTACCTGGGTAAAAATTTTACCTTGTATTAAAAAGGAGAACCTTTTACACAATCTATAATTGACAATGAAGGATGTGGTGATCATGGGAATCCTTGGTTTTCTCTTTATAGATCCAAAAGTTCTCATATGATTCTCTTCACATTTCCTCAAGATTCTGAATTTGAAACTCATTATGCTCACCTACATTTGAGAGATTCATATTACATTGTTTAAAACCCCAATATGAACAATTATCTATATCTACAAAGAGGTGAAAATCCTTTAGAAACATGATCCTATGTAGTGATATTCCAATTAGAGTTTTAAAAGTTGTATGGTATTCCCAAAGTGTATCATCCAAGCACAAGATCCAATAATTTCTATTGGGTTGTACTATTATTTCCAATATTTTATTAACTTCCCAATTTAAAATTTATTCTTGTTTATTTTTTTGGGGTGATATACAATGGAGACTTCATGAATAACCCCATACTAACAGAGCAAGTTTTTTATGTTACGATTACAAAAATGTGAACCCTGATCACTAATAATGAATATTGAGAAACAAAACCTATTGAAAATTTGAGATCTCTAAAAATTAACATGTATTTGAGAATCACTAATTCTAGTAACCTTTTCTGCCAACCATCTAGAGTTGTATTTAATGGCCAATAAGATGTATACTATAAAGACCTATATTTTTAGGATTGCAAAATAGAGGGAAAATGAATTTTTTCATTTAGATACTTTTAAGGGGTAAAATAGTATTTTTTTTTCATGGAATATGATTTCATATAATTTTTTTGACCACTCTATTGATTCTAGGATATGGTTTTTACCCTATGATAGGATTTTAGTGAAATTTCAAGCTGTTCAAATTTACGTGGAATAATTAATATATAATATTTAATTAATTAAATATTAATTTATTCACACTTTTTCATTCAGATATACCTTTTAAACATATAATTAGATTTATATTTTTCACCACCATTAATTCTAGAATGGGTATTTTTTCCTATTTGAGGCATAAACTCATGTTTGGTGTCAGGGTAATTCTTGTGCCCCTTTTTTTCCTCCATTTCTTTTCCCCATTTCCTTTATATTTTCTCCATAGACTATCATGAATTCCCCTTTTATATCTCTTTTATATAAACTAGATATAAAAATGGAGAGGGGGGGATATAAGGAAAGGGAGAAGAGGGGAGGTGCCACAACGGAGCTTGTCAAGAGCTGGATTATCGTACGGTAGTGGTGAAACATGGAAATCGATAAAGCTTTGGTGGATTCCTCCTAAAGGTAGGTTGTTTTTATGTTTTTTCTATAAATACCCATATATTTAAATACTTCTATTTTTAAGGCCTTATTATGACTATTTTGGACCCATATTGGGTTGATTTATGCATAACTAGGAGAAAATGAGGTTTCGTGCCAATTGAAGGGGTTTCTCATTTGAGGATCTTGATCACATGACATATAGTTCAGGAACACACGTCATGTGTTATTAATGTTTGAGGAAGATTAATTTTTTGAATTAAATTTTTTGTACTTGAATTACATGACATATAAATATACTTTTCCAAGTATCCAAGTACATGGAAAGATGAAGTTTTCTGAATCACATGTTGTGTATCAGTGGTACACTCTGTGTAGTCATACTCAGTTATATAGTTGAGTACTTGGATAAAAAGATCACACTGGGGGACATGGCCATGTAGTGTACATGGGCAGACCCTAGGTGGGTCGTACAACATGTATAAGTACATGGCCATATGAGACACATGGCCAACCCATGTGAGGTACCCAAGAAGGTACCCTATGTAGGGTACACACCATGTACTTGGGTTGTACATGAAAAATCCAATTGGAGTACATTTTCATGTGTGTATTTGAGAGTACACATATTTTACTCAAGTATACACATCGTGTACTTCTCCTTTTCTATTATTTTGAGGTATTTCATGTTTTGAAACCTTGGTGTAAGAATTTTATGTATGATTATTCCTTTTTGAGTATTTTTTCACATAAATTATGATGGTACAACCCTTGAGATGATTTGAGGACTCATAAAAGGTGTTTTGGGGCAAGTGATCTTTGATGTAGATGTTACTCCTCTAGTAATTTAAAACATATATCTCTTGAGAGTGAGACTTTGATTTGATATTGTCCATGATCCATCTACCTATACTGATGATTAATTAGATCTTCCCTTAAGAAGAAGTTTCCATCTGGGTGTTACCATGTGAGGCTAATTGGGACTGAGATTCAATATAGGATAAATTTTTGACTTAATTTTTTCTAGAGGATCCCATGTAGTATGCCTCTTCCTTCTTACTCCTTATAAGTATAATGTATAGGATGTATCCATTTACTTACTCCTTCTAAGGATCCCATGTAGGATTCCTCTGATTTCTTAATATTTAAAAGGATCCTAAGAGGGGCTTATTTTCTTATGTGTTGGATTATAGGATCCCAAGAGGTATTTATTCCCCTATGTGTGGACCCTGAGGATACCAATTAGTATGTATCTCTAGTGTTTCTACTTGTAGGACCCAGTGGGTGCCCCGATATTGATCGACCCTGAGTTGGTTCTTTATTGGTGTTGGGTAGATATGGTAGCGAGTGTCACCTTAGAACTCATACCAAACTTATAAGACCATGGGTATGTGGAAGTAGTGGTGGTTTTAGTAGTTCGGTCACCCTCGCTATTTTATTTGTACATTCACATGGATACTCTTGATGCAACTTTTATTATCAGAGGTACTTCCTGGTATCTGGTCGATTAGCCTTATACAGTGTGATATGTGATGGGGATTCCTAGAGGTACTTCTTTGGATCTATATTCTGATACCTTTTTTAAAATTACCTTATTGGGATTCCCAAAATTCTTCCTAGGATCTATAACTTGAGGTAAATTTTTTTATTGGGATGGCCAGACATACTTCCTGATATCCAGCTATTGAGCCTACTTGTTTGTGGGGATGTCTAGGCGTACTTCATGGGATCTAGATTATGAGCCTTACACAGTCATAGGTTACCATTTTAGGAATCTCCATTTTTCACTAGGATTCCACCCTACTGAGGGTTACATAGGTAGGTTTATAAGGATGTATCATACCCCTCTTTGAATAACCTTAGGGATGATTAATCACTCTTTTAATGATGCCTATGATGCTCCCAATGGTTAGGTAGATGCACCATTACTGTACTCACCATACTTTTCTGGGAGTGAGATATTGATCCATTTATTGAATGGATACTGAACATGTACTTGTATATAAATATATTTCCTCAGATATCACCTAAGGCTCATCCCCCTTAGGGATTATCTGAGTCACAATGTCATGATACCCTATGGACCAATACCTAGGGATTAGGCATAAAAATGAATTTATATATATTGAGTGGTATAAAATCCATATTAGTTCCATGTTTATTGTATTTCCATATATTACCTATAATCCTTCATTATTGTGACTGGAGGCAAGTAAGGGTGATCCCAAGGCTATGAAATGTATCACCCTATGGTGAAATAGCCTGATTAGAGTCATTTTTGGCACTGAATAAAGTAAGTATTGTCAATATGGGTTATGGTCACAAGGATAAAATTGATTATACATGTCTTGAGTGGTAATACATCTAGATTAATGCCTTACTCATAGGATTTCTAGTCGATCAAATCCTAAATCCAAGGATCAACTATAGATTGAGTTTATTCATGTTATTTGTTTCCTTTATTCTATTTTAGTTGGGTCTTTTATAGGTTATTCATATTACATGAACAAGAACTTATGGTAGTAGTTTATAAGTTCATCATTGTGGGTTTCTTTATAAGATTTATTTCTCACCCCTTATATATGCACCTTGGTGTGGATGTAGACCTTATGTATTCTTTCAGGTTGAGAACAGATGCATGGTGGATAGGGTTGAGTTTCATGGTCGCATAATCAAGAGGATCCACTCATGTGGATTATTATGATCAATCTGGAGCATCTCGAGATTCATGGAGACCAAGTATGTGGTTTGAATCTGATTTAGTAGTAGATCCTTATACTTTTATTATATTTCTTCCATTCTAGTATATGTATGGTTTTCCAAGTGGGTGATCAGTGTTGTGTGTATGAAAAGTTTGTTTGGTACTTTACTTAATTCAATTTATTATTATAGAATTATTTTCTTTTAGTTTATTTATTGATTCCACTCTCTAATTATTATTTCATGTGAGGGTATAGTCTCTCCATAGATACATCCTAGGCCTTCACTATTATTCAATGGACACTGGCATATAGAGAGGTGAGTTTGAGGCCTTATGATGAAATAGCTTGAGGAACCAGTTTAGTGGATTCTAGGTTGGGATGTGACATTGTTATATCAGAGTTTTTCCTTTCCTATTTTGAAAATATTTGGTATATAGTATATAGAAGTATTAGTAAGGTTTTTGAACCAGTGATGGACATCAGACTAGTGCGTCGAGAACACCTATTCTAGTTAGAAGTCCTAGTTTCCAGTGATTGATTTGACTCTTATCTAGAATAGGAAAGAGGTGTTTCATACATTATATTTGGAACATATGGTCCATATATTATAGGCCTTCTAGTGTGTGATTTTAATAATAATGATGAGGCCAACTATTTAATGTGTCTGCAACAACCTAAATGGTGTTTTTATATAGGTTCTTGGTGGAATTCTACTCATTTGGATGGATATATATATATATATATATATATATATATATATATATATATTCTTCCGATGATAGGCCATGTAGATCTATGGTGAGATGCTTTATGGTGATGATGATGACTCATTCCTCATGAACATGAGGTGAAATAGCCCTTGTAAGTCGATACAGCACATAGTGCCCAGTGATTGACCCCTTATAGGGTGTTGTAGCTTAGGTTCAGTTACTTAAAGTGTTAGTAACAACCTATGCAGTTTTTTCCCATATATCTTAGAATGTAATTCTACTTAACCAAACTGTGTGAGTGTTATATGATATAGATCATAGAGACAATGCTATGTGCATATTCTTAACCTTCATAGGTAAAAAATGGAAACCAATTCCTTCCTAGTAGATCCTTTTTAGGTTTTTTATTTTCAGATGTAGTTAACTAAAAATTCATAACAACATACATGTAGTTTACCATCTAGTTTTATATGATATTTTAATTAACTAGCCTTCATTTACAATGATCTAGTCAGATCTCTATGTATGATGTTGATATATACCTAAAACTTTCTTGTATACTAAAACCTCAAGGGTGTATTACCATATGTGGATGCTCAATGAGGATCAGTTCATTGTCTTTTCATTGATATCATAAATCTAAAAGGATCAGTCCCATGAGGATGCTTAGTAAGAGGTTTGATCATTTTGGGCTAGGTTGTTGGACCTAGTGGCCCCGATATGACACTTTCTCAGTAGGGATAGGTTGGAGACCTAGAGGTCCATAGTTTTGACTCATGCCCTTGTAGTTCAATGTTTGGATTGATTGATGGAAACATGTGAGAGGGTTTTCCCTAGGTTTACATATGCCTTTTTAAGAAGTGATATTAGTTATACACTCTTATTTATTATTATACTAGGGAGGTACTCGTGATTTAAAATATGTTCATGATGATTCCATCTTTTTATTAGAAAGCACCTTGGGTGCTTGGGTCTCAATAATGAGTTCAAAAGGTATAAATATTTGGGTTCTTATCCCTATTGACTAATGGATTCCTTTTAGTATAATTTCATATCATGGTTAGATGCTCATGACTGGAATGCTTCCTAGTGATAGGCAGTTGTGGAACTAATCCTAGAACATGTGAGGTGCCTGATTTTGAATAGGAGTTCCATGGAAAATTATACCATGTTAAGACTGACATGTCATGTAGCACAATTATCCTGGAATAGTTGATATATGACTTAGAGGAACATGATTTAGGTGATAATGGTACGCATGTTTTATGCTTGGTTCTAGTTAAATCATAAATTGATGGGTGGTCAGGTGCAATCCAAGGGCTGATAGTTTTTAATAAATGTTGTGGGAATGGTTACCCAATATTTTGGATAAATGAAAAATGTATCTCTATGGTAGAGGATACATCGAGAATAAATTAGGTACTATGATATAATTGAATCATGGTTATACCTAGAGACATATTTTCATAAAATATGGTTTCAAGAGTTTTTTAAAGGCAAGTGTATCCTAGTTTTATGGGAGCGTGGATTGAGAGAATTGTAAATTCATATCGATGAGATCTTAGTGTGATCCTAGCCTAGAGACAATCATACCCCATATCTTGACATTATTGTGATTATACTGAGAGAGTGTTGAATATATGTAGATATTTTTAAATATCATCTCTGGTTTGATGAAAGAGACTCCATGGGAGTTTCACTCAAGGAGAGGTATAAGGTAATCCATATAGTGGGGAGTACAACTTTGGCCATTTGATGGTGGTGACCTTCATGATGATATGAAATTCATCATTTTTTATGAGAACCATTCTCAGGAAGTGGGAATGGGTGATAGCTTGATGTTTAGAGTTGGTGATCTAGAGTGAGCGGTTTTAGCCACACCAATTATTATGTTTAATGATGGATGGAGTGTGGGCCTTTGATCTTAGATCTTGGATGTAGAGTTATTATAAGGATACTCCTATGGTGGGGATTTATAGATCAATCACAGTTAAATATCTCTCATGTTGATAGATTTATGGATGATATGGGACTGGTCGTTGGATAGTCAAGATATCTTAGTAGGGAAAACAGACGAGATGGGATCATGAATATTGTTTGACAATCAAGGCTTCTCATGGATGGGAAGGTTTATTGTGGGAAGGTCGTAAAGGCCCATATTTTTTAGACAATGAAATTGATCATAAATTCAAATTTTTTATTTCAAATTCTTGTAAGGGGTAAAATGGTCTTTTTACCCAAGTAGATAATCTCAGATAATTTTTTTGACCACTTATTTATCCCTATAAAAGGGTTTTTACCTTGGGACATGAGTTTTCACTACAACATTATTCACCTTTAGAAGTGGTTTTTTAGCGGAGGTTTATTAAAAATTGTCGTTAAACATGTTTTTTTACATGCACGACCCCCTGACTCCCCTGACTCCCCTAACACCCCTGACCCCCAAACCACCGTGACCCCCTGAAACCCTAGGCGTGACCCTGATGACCCCAGTGACCCCACCACCCTAGCGACCCCTATGACCCCCAACAACCTGCATGACCCCGACGACCCTGTGACCCCATTGCGACCCCCGCGACCCACGGAATCCTTAGGATCCCTCAACCCCAGAGACCCCTATGACCTTGAAGACCCCCGCGACCCCCCTAAAGCCCTTGACAAATCTATCTGCCTCTCACTATGCCTTTCCACCCATCGCTGTCAGTCAGTACCTCTGTCTCCTCTATATAAAGGTTTATATACCTTTTTGGTGTGATTGTCATATGATTTTGGGTTGGTTTGGTTGAATATTAGAGCAATTCCATTGCACAGTGTTAAATTGTAGTAGCCATTACTCTAAAATAGCACAGCAATTGGAAGGACCTCCAACCAGCACCATATTTTGCGCTAAATCTTGAAAAGAAGATATCACATGAACATGTGTGCATCAAATATAGCATGTTACTATGGTTTCACTTCAAAATAGCACTAGAAATGGAGCCTGGTTGGAGCAGAATCACAATGCCATTTTAGTGTTTTCACACTAAAATTGTGTGGGTTGGAGATGGTATTCAATCTTTATTTTCAATATTGATGGTTGTGGTATGATATTGCATTTATAGGTTCCCTTTGTGGTGCGATTGTGGTTTTCCACAAGATTTTGGAAGTTTCTAATCTTATGGTAGGTGATTCCATAATTTGACATTATTAAATGAATTTAGTATGTTTTATGTGCTTCTTAATTCTATTTTATGAATTCTTTTAATGGAGCGTAATATGTTTTCAAAGGGTTTCAAGGTATGTATGGGTTGAAAGATGATTTTGAAAATGAAATTGGTTAGGTTTCATGTGTGCCTTCTTTTTGAGGATTTCTAAATGTGTTCCATGAATTATGTGAATATGATTAATTATAGTTGGATTCTTGAGTATTGAATAAATGATATTGGTTTATATCATAATATTAGGCAATGATGTCTTCTTGACTATGTTTTTAGAATCAAGTGTTAATTCATACTCCACTATATTAGGGGAAATATGAAGTGATATCTGATCTGTTATGTTATGATTTACAATGATTATTTCTATGTAACAATTTTATGCCAAAATCTATAATTCCTATGTTATGATCAATGGATCATCTTTATTATATTATGTTTCCATAATATTACACTATGGTATATGTTTGGTCATTTGAGATTACATGTCCTTCTATCATGACATGTAATCAACTCTCATGAATCCATGACATTTTTAATAAGTTATTCATCCCATGATCATGTTTACCATATACTTATGATCTAACCATTAATGGTATATTGATAAGTTTTAGGGATTTAATATTTCATTTTAATTCCATAAAAATATGGATTTAATATGTTATCCCACTTTCTATAATTGAAATAAAATTAAATGTAAATTTAAAAGGTATATTGACAATAATGATTTTCAGGGTTATTCCAGGATGTATTTTGGGAAATTTAATATACATGATTTAATTTATCTTAGGAATTTCATGTTTCCTTTGATAATGGAAAAATAAATACCTTACTCATAAGTCTTTTATTCATCTACCCTATCCATTAATCCTTTCACCCGATGATTCCTGGAATGTTCTACATCTTGGTTTCCCATGTATTTTCTAAAGTAGTGAGTCATGTTTAAGGTAGGAGTTTGTTTCCATTTCATATTCTTAACTTCTATTCAATTATTATATTATTTATAAATCCCTTTCCTTAGTGATATCAAAGTTATGGAATCATCATTTTGTCCATCAATTTTATTGTAGCATGAAATACAAAAAATTACAGGGATGGCATCCTTGTTCTCCTCTTCTTTTATAGATCTTTTAAATTTGCATGCTTTGGTTTTCTAGTGGGTGGGTTCATTATTTACCATATTTATTTATATAGGAAAAACTTATTTAACATATTTATATTTTTTCAACTAGTATATATGAATCTCTTTCCCTATTTAGTAATAGTTATGTGTTCCAATTTTTTAATATTGTGTAGGCACATTGTTATATACATGGATAAAAGCTGGATCACATTACTGAGGAACACACCTCAGTATGCTAAGGGTTTGGAAGAGTTTTTAGATTTTAAAATTTCTAATTGATCTGTTGAAGGAATAAAAATATTTCCTTGTCCTAATTTTAAATTTAGAAGATGGTTGAAGAGAGATGTAGTTTTAATATTGAAGCAATTCCCTGGTCAATATTTGTGTTAGATTTGGCATAGAGAATTGAATGTTACAGAAAATTTGATCACTGATGTCAATCTATAGAAAGATCTCCCAAATTAATCAATAATGGAAAATGAAATGTATGACCTTATAAATGATTCATTCAATTTTCCAAGACACCAACATCAGCATCAAAATATATCAGAAAAACCAGATGAGGGTGCTACAAATACCAACGTGACAAGTGATGTTTTTGAGAATGTAGGAAAACTAGATCAAGATTGTAACTTATAATTGGATCATCCTCTTGATTTGGTGGAGACTAATGTAATAGAAAACTTCACTGAGTAAAATATGTTTCATGGTTTAGTTGAAAATAGAAATCAAGAGTTGTATAGTGGATGTTTGAAATATTCAAAACTTTCTTTTATACTGAAGTTGTACCATATCAAATGCCAATGTGGAATTACAAATAAGGCAATGTCCATGATATTGGAATTTTTTCATGATGAATTTCATGAAGAAAACCTCCCAAAGTCTTTTTATGATATGAAAAAAGTTGTTAACAGGCTTGGTATGAATTATACAAAAATGCATGTGTGTCCCAATTATTTCATGCTTTATTGGCGAGAGGATTCAAGTAGACAGGATTGTAAAAAAAATTATTCTTCTATATGGAAGTCAATGGGTGATGTTGGAAGTCTGAATCAATATACTACCATGAATAATAAGAAGAAAAGAAACACACCTACATAAGTTTTATGTTACTTTCCTTTAAATCCTTGATTGAAAAGATTATTAATTTCATCGAAAACCGTCGAATACATGAAGTGGAATTCTATAGATAATAACAACGATGGGTTAATGTGACATCCACAAGATTCAAAATCATGGAAGACATTTGATTCAATATATCCATATTTATCAGCTGATCCTAGGAATGTTTGATTGGGATTGGTTGTCGATGGATTCAACCCATTTGGGACTTTGAGTACTAGTTATAGCATTTGGCCAGTTGTTTTGATCCCTTAGAATCTGCCTCCATGGATGTGTATAAAACAAATTCCTTTTATCATTTCAATGATTATTCATGGAAAAAATTCCTAGAAATGATATTTATGTATACTTTCATCCATTAATTGAAAAATTACAGGAGTTATGGAGCAACGGTATTAAGACATATGATGCTTCTTCTAAAACAATGTTCAAAATGCATACTGCTCTAATGTGGACCCTTAGTAACTTCCCTGGACTTGGGAATTTATCTGGTTATAACACTTACATGGGTTTGGATTGTCCTATTTATAACTTTTATTTTGAGCCTAAATGGATACCTCACAGTAGAAAATGGCGCTTCTTGTGCCATCAAATATTTCTCGATGAATCTCATATATTTCAGTTGAACAGTCAAAATTCAATGGTTTCATTAATCATAGATCACATCCAAAGTTTTTAACCGATTATAAAATATTGGCACAAATTGGAAATGTTGAAACATAATTTGGGAAGGTGAATCATTTGAATGATAGTGGGAAATGAGTTCTAAGTGCATCGTTAAGTGAAATACGAATGCAATAATGGAAGAAAAAAAAGTATATTCTTCAAACTTCCGTATTGGGAATTTAATTTTTTTTCAGAATAATATTTATGTGATGCATATTGAGAAGAAGTTTGGTGACAATTTGACCTTCACATTGCTTAATGAGCATGGAAACTCGAAGGATCATTTCAATGCTTGAAAATACTTACAAGTAATGAACATAAAATGTGATCTCTAGCTAGATGAGAATGAAAAGTATGCTCCAGTAATTTTTTCAATTAAAAATAGGGATAAAGATACATTCCTTCAAATTTTAAATTAAGTAAAGGTATCTGATGGGTATTCAAGTAACATATCAAGTTGTGTTGACTTAAATCGTCATAGGTTACATGGATTGAAAAGTCATGATTCACATATTTTGTTACATAAGTTACTACTATTAGCATTGCATACATTATTACCTGAAAAAGTTGTTATTATTATACTCCAATTTTGCACATTTTTCAGACAACTATGTGAGAAATCTCTACATCCATTTGATCTTGACAACCTTTTGGAGAGGTTTTTATTGAAACGTTGTGCAATGGAGATGATATTTCATCCATCATTTTTTACTATCATGAAGCATTTAACTGTGCATTTGGTTGAGAAACCAAAATTAGAAGGGTCCATACATTATCGATAGATGTATCAAATTGAGAGGTACTGTATTTATATGTTTTTAAGTTAAGTAAACAATTATTGGCATGTAATTAAATGAAAAATTATTATTTTTTATTTTATTTCATAGATATCATGGGCAGTTGAAGTCATATGTGAGAAATAAATCTCAACCTAAAGTCTCTATTTCTGAAGGCTATTTGGTAGAGGAGTTCCTTACCTTTTTTATAGATACTTGCATGATATTGAGACAATATTTAATCAAGTTTTATGTGTTGATGACACATTGACTAAATCTCAAATACATGGGAAATCAAAAAAAATCCTGTTATTGGCTGATCAGTTGGGAGGACCTCAAATGTTACACTGACATAAATGGAATTATTACAGGCACATAGATATGTGATGATGAATAATAAAATTTCAAATCCATTTATTGAAGAGTTGAAGATAAAAACAAAGATACAAATGAAAGGAATAACATGAAATGAGAAAGATATAACAAAAGATGTTAATAAAGAGCTTGTAGAATGGTTTGCACAATGTGTAAGTTCTTAAATATTGCAATAAATACGGATATTAGGTTGACACGTATAATTTTTAAATCTAATAATGTTTTATTTACTTTAGATCATGAATACTAATACTCAAGCAGAGTTGTCAGAATATTTGAAGCTTCATTCTCGAGGTCCTCTAAAACAAGTTAGAAAGTTCGACGCTTACAAAGTGAATGGATTTAGATTTCGTACAGTCGATTGAGAAGAGGGTTTGAAAACACATAATAGTGGTATATTTACATTTTTTGAAGTGGAATACTATGGAAAGGTGACTAATATTATTGAATTAAACTACCATGGTAATTTTTTAGTTGTTTTATTCAAATGAAATTGGGATGATATTATTAGAGGTGTTAAAAGAGATTCCTTGCAATTTACTTCTATGAACTTATATTTCTTGATGGATGTTGGGGATCTTGAATTGCATGATCCTTATATATTATCATCGCAATTGAAAATAGTATATTATGTGAATGATTTTTTAGATTAAGGGTGGAGTGTAGTTTCTCACATAAAACAAAGATATTTGTATGATATGGGTGATGAAGTTGAAGATTTGACCTATGATATTGAATCTCATAAACAGTAAGAAGCATACTTATTTATCCATCTTGATATTGAAAATATTATTCTAGAAAGGATGGATGAAGTGGATGAAGTAATGGAGTAGGAAACTTACATGATTGAAGGGGAAAATTATTATATGTACAGTTATTCATTCATTTAGAAACTAGTTATTTCATTTTTGCAGTCATTCATTCTCATTGTTATGTATATTTTGTTTGTTAGTACTATGCATCTGTTATCATTTTTAATTTTTTTCAGCATAATTTTTTTGAAATATATGTTATGAACTTAATTTTATTTGATTAAATGATAGGAATTCCAAGGAGGAAGCATTATACTATTTCATCAACCACACCGACAAATGACGATCCATCGGTCTCCCTCCCTATGACATCTAAGCCACTATCCACTTTCCCCTATTTACCATCTCCCCCTGCACCATCTCTTACACCCTCTAGTATAATCCCTTCAGCATCTTACACATCGCCTCCCCCTTCAGGAGCCTCAGTAGTGAGGGAGTAGTGTGCCACTTCTAGTTCTTCCTGGGGATATTGGAGGGTGACTGTCATAAGTACAAATTTTAATATGAATAAATTTATTTCACTTTTTTATACTAACTGTTTGTTCATTAAAGATGGAAACAATGTAACTATAAAGAAAAATATAAAAATTTAAGATGTATGTAATCTGACCTGAGATAAGATCGTTGTCCCATTTGATTTATATAAGGTCCCTACGGATGACGATGTAGAATTACTTGTCCAGATTCATGGCCAGCTGGCCACAGAGCTAGTTTCCCTTCCTATTTCGTATGATTATTGGAGTCATATTCCTTAAAAATATAAAAATGAAGTTTTTGATTCCCAAATAAAGGTAATTTTAATACATTATGTTATAATGGAATGTCATTGTGATATTAAATTATAATATTTTCAAAATGAATTACTGTGTACAGATGTTTTTACACTTTACAGTAGTTAATGTGCTAGCACAAAAGTGGAAATTGAAAAATATGGGAAAGAAATGGAAATACTTTAAATGGATATTGTGGAACAATTTCAATGATACTTCATTGAACTCCCAACAGATTTATGACAAGCTACCTGTTGGGGTACCGAAGGAGAAATGGAAATTTTTTGTTGACATACATCGTGATGAGAAGCATATGGTATTTAAAAATATATTGGTATATTAATATCATTTTACATTTATACATTTATATGAAGATTAAATGACATTGAATACATTACTTTTAAATTACATTTTATTTATTTCAGGATCTTTCAATGAATAATGCATCAAGGAGGGATAAGAAAGTCATCCCTCATACTATGGGGTCAAAGAGTTTTTCTAGAAGCCGGTCAACTCTGGTAATCTTTTCATTAGTTTAAATATTTATAAGGCAATATTATCTGTTTAATATGTTAAATTGTTGATTTATATTTGTTTAATGTAGTCACAGAGTTTAGGACACCCATCATCCTAAACAAAAGTGTGGTTGAATGTTCAAAAAAAATATGATGGAGGTTTTGTTAATGACCCTGCCAAAGAAGTTGGGGTATGAAATAATTTTTCATTATAAAAAATTATTATCATTTTTTACTATGTTAATATATATTTCATCTAATATGACTAATATTTGATTTATAGGTAAAAATTAAAGAACTATGGGATTCCAATCCTGCGCAATCCTACTCCGTCTCCCAGGATGACCCAGTTGCTAAATTTCTTGAGAAGGAGCATCCTAGTCGAGTGTGTGGGATGGGTTTTGGATCCGTATCATCATAGGTCTTTAGCATGACACTAGGTATTTTATTTTTATCTAATCTAGGTTTTAGTCAGTCCATACCCCGAGATACTTAGAGAGATATTGTTTCTCTACAAAACACAGTTCAGGAATAGGGGTATCAGATATCCGCTTTGCAGAACTTAGTGATTGATTTATATCAAAAGACGACCGGATATGACCCTGGTGGTATTTCATCGACTTTTGGTGAGCAGGGAAATTACAAAAAATTCAAATAATTTATTTTGAAAATATTTATTGGTTTTAATTTTAAATATAAATATACAACAATATTTAATTTTCAATATAATGTTCTCACAGGTGGTAGGAGGAAGTACAGATGGAGGGGGAGAGGGTGATGAGTTGTGTTCATCATATGATAGTGATTAGTGGTATTTTTGATATGTTTGAAAAATATTGTAATAGTAATTTTGTATATGTATCATGTGTGGCACATAGTTGTCACTTAACATTTTCATAACCAAACATTTTATTGATTTCTCATGTTTACTTTTATGTATTATGAACCCAGTCTTCCAAATACACTAGGAATTTATGATCCTAATGTTGTATTAATGAATATTTATATTTATGGGTCATATATGGATCAAAACTGGACAGTTATTGGAGACTTCAATACTATCCTAAGACCAGATGAAAATATTGGACTAGACTTTTCTAAAATTCTTGTGGATGATTTCTCTTGCTGCGTAGATCAGTGTAACCTAACTGACGTTACTATTTCTAGAACTAAATTTACATGGGGAAGGTTCACTATAAATGTAAGGTAGTCAAGCAAACTTTATAAATGTTTATTTTAGATTAATTACAGGAGTTCCCCCACTGAAATATCTAGGTTTACTCTTCCAAAGTTCATCTCGGATCATAGCCCACTTATTATTGATCTTAGAGAGTGTTCCAAGAGGTCAGAACTGATGCCGTTAAAATTTAAAAATGCATGGATTAAAATTCCTGGTTGTAGGGAAGTGGTCATCAATGACTGTAATAACACCTTTCACGGTAGCCCTCTACCTCCATATAAAACACATCACGAACCTCTCCCTTATCTATTCTTGATTCCTGAACAAGTGAAAAAGTATTTAGGAAGCAATTCAAAAAGAAGAGTTATATCATGGATGTTTAAGATCTGAATATTTACCTAATATATATTAGGAGGGGTGGTCATGGCCATAAGAACCTTCACTTGGACAGTAAGGTGGATTTCAGTTACCCATGAATTGATCAGATCCACATGCTCCATTACATACCACATCGCCTCATCATAGTGAATGTGAAAGCCTAACATGGCATAGACTATCCAGATGATATTCATCCTATCTATATTGAGTTTTTTATATATCCCATGGATATTAGTGAACATTCTATAGATGACCCCATTATACTAGGATTCATCAAAAATGACATCGCTAAGGATATCCATATGGCGCAACAACTTCCCTGAACCATCGAAAAATGTACTCATAGACTACCAAATAGGGATCTCCTTCATCATACTATCACATTCCCAAGAGTTTCAATACTTTATATGTTGCTCTCCCTACAACTCCCACTTGTTCATTGTCACAAATTTCCTATACATTCGATACATAATAGCCCACTGTGATGACTCCACCTCCTTGATGAGTATCGTCTGCTGCTCTACCTTGATCGTGCTATTGTGGGGCCACTCCTTTCTTAGGCTTTGTAGTCTAACACTTCAGTATCTATCCTAATAAATTATCTCTCACTATGCTATGTGTACTCATGGATAATCATGTAGGAAGAAGTTGCTGGTGGGATTTCTTGTCTCCCTTTTCCCATCCTTATGCATGAATATGTTCCAGATTATCCTCAAGATTGAAGGTTGGAATTTTTCACATCCACCACTGTACGCATTTGGAGTCAGTCACAACATGCACTTGAACTAACTTTTCAAACTTATGTGGATTGTATAGATCACATATCAGCTTGAAATCATCCCTCACCACTAGTACCCCCACCTCGTAAGGCCATGAGGTATTACCATTTCTTGATGGTACCCATAACATCATTAGTCACCATCCCTATTGGTAGTGGGAATGGGTGGAACATGATTCATTCTATTGACTTGACCATTTTAAGAACATCCATAGGGTATGAAATGAGCAGGAAGCTTCATTCGATGTTCTGAATTGTTGGATGGAAATTGGTGCATGGTGGAAAGATGTGGTCTCAATAATCATATCCTCCCATGTGTGATACTACATGGAAATATAATAAGTGAAAGGTCCTTCATACATGGAGAAGAGTCTTCCCTTGGTTGATTTAATATATCACATTATATAAATCCTTTAATATAGGAACATATAGATTGATGGGCTACCCCATATCAAACATCAAAACCTTAATGATGGTCCTTGACCACACCCCCATGTGTGCATCCCTCACAGGAAGAATCTAGCTATAGATTAGTGTAGAAATTAACCCCGTAAACCTACACATGGGAGAATTAGACATTATTTTATACACCAAAACATCCACTATCTCTTCAATAGAATATTTATGTAAATTTTCTCCTTCCCCATTCGAATAAACAAGGTAATGTGTTCTACCACCCTAATATATTTTCATCTTTCTCATTATGGAAGTATTTCAACTACTTCTTGAATGGGATGTCCTTTACTCATAGCTTATTGCATTGGTCCCTTTCACCAAACAAGGAAATGGCCAAAAAAAGAGTTGGAATTTTCTCCTGGTCCACCAACACATTCTCTATAGGGAGGAACTCATAATATTTCACACCTTAAATCAGGATCCCAAAAAATTAGTAAATATCCCATAGGAAAAAATGGTATAATTTATGTCTTGATTAATACATGTCCCTGATGACTTTATAATTGAAATGTCATGGTAATCCCTCCATGGAATGAGCTTCTTCTTTTAGAACTCTTATAGTGCAATATTTAGGCCATAATCTGGTATCCTATAATATCATATTTCTTCAACCAACCATATTCTTTATCTCTATTATGTGTTTCCAAATTAAATAAGTGTGTGGATTTGAAAGAGCTTTTTCTTATGAAAATGTTGGTTATTTGTATTCTTTTGGATGTAGGATATATGTGCATGTAAAATTGACACATTTTTTTAGGGCACTGTTACTGGGGATACAAAATCAGATGAATTTTTTTATAAATCTACCATTAGTGGTGGTTTAAACCACCGCTAAGTAAATTGATGATTTTTTGCAGCAGTTTTAACCACCACTATAATTTGGTATCTTATTACCAGCAGCGGCTAAAACCAACTCTACATACAATAGTTTAGCAGCGATTAGAACTGCTACAAGATAGTTTTTATTTTTCATTACCATTTTGAAGCATTTGGTTGTAGCTTATGCAGTGGTTTTCCTAGAAAAAATAATTTTTTTCATGGCGATTTAAACCGCCATGAAAATAAAACATTGTGTATGGGAAAATAGCTGCTAAAGCCACGACCAACTACCGTGAAATGCGATCTCTATGATGGTTACCAGAAACTGCCTCCAAATTGAAGAAATTATCATGTATTGTATGCCAACAGACAATTTAGTTGTGGTTTTTAGAAACCGCCACAGAAGCATATGGTAGCGGTTTAAACTACCGCCATATCCAAAAAACCCACTACTATGTGGCGATTTTCCTGTAGTGTTAGTGAAATTATGAGATGTTTAAATTTCCATGGAATAATTAAAATTAATATTTAATGAATTAAATATTAATTTATTTTCACATTTTCATTTGGATATATATTTTTAACGGATAATTATATTGAGATTCCATCTTCACTATTGAGTTTAGAATAGGTAGTTTTTCCTAGTCGAGGCATAAACTCATGTCGGGAACTGGGGCTGGACCTAATCCCCATTTTCTTTTTCTTCTTTTCTTTTCCCCATTTCATATCTTTTATCCCTTGGATTCTCATGAATGTATTCTATGGTTTTCCTTTACATTATAGAGAGATAAATGTAGATGGAGAGAGAGATATGTATAGGTATTTTAAGGGAGGTGCCGCTATGAAGCTTGGGAGGAGTCAGATCGTTGTGTAACGATGGTGGAATGCGGAAACAGGCAATGCTTTATTGCATTCTACCCAAAGGTATCTTGTTTTTAATTTTTTCCACAAATCCCCATATATTTACTTATTTCTAGTTTTAAGGACCTATTTTGACTATTATGGACACCTATTGGGCTTATCTATTCTTAACTAGGAGAAAATAGGGTTTCAGGTCGATAATAGGGGTTTCCTATTCGGGAATCCCAATCACACAACATATAGTTCAAGAACACACACCATGTGTTATTCATATTTAGGGAAGATGATTTTTTTAATTACATGTCATATACATGGAATACACATTGTGTAAAGTTACATTTCCAAGTATCCAAGTACATGGGAATATAAAGTTTTCATAATCACATGTCGGGTATCAGGGGTACACATCATGTAGTCATACTCATCCATTTTGCTGAGTACATAGACAAACAGTCGATGCAGGGGAATAGGGTTATGTAGGGTACACGTCTAGAACCGGGGTGGGTCACATTCCATATTTAAGTACACAGCCAAGACAGACACATGGCCATGCCATGTGAGGTACATGGGCAGGTACCCCGTGTAGGGTACACACTGTGTACATGTTTTATATTCCATTTCCTTGGGTTGAACCTGCCATGTCTGGATGGTGTACATTCCCATGTGGGGCTTTGAGAGTGCATGTCATTTACTAAGGTATACATGTTGTTTACTTTTCCCTTGCTACCCTTTTGAAGTTTTTTCATATTTTAAAGACTTGGAGTCGAAATTGGATATATGAGTAGTCCATTTTAAAAAAAAAATATCTGTGTATTATGATGGTGCATCCCTTGAGGTAATTTGAAGAGTCCTGAAAGGAATTTTAGGGAAAGTGATCTTTGATGAAGATTTTCTTCCTTTATTAATTGAATATAGCTATATGATAAGAGTGATACTTTGATCTGAGATTGGACATGAGCCATCACCCTAGACAAATGATTAATTACCCCTTCCCTTAAGGTGAAGTTATTATTTGGGTTTTAACATGTGAGGCTAGTTGTGACTGAGGATCCCATGTTGGATGCCTCTATTAACTTAATTTTTCCTACAGTATCCCATATAGGATTCCTATGCCTTCTTACTCCTTTTGAGGATCCTGTGTAGGAATCTTATATTTACATACTCCTTCTGAGGATCCTATGTAGGATTCCTCTGCACGCTTACTGTTTACGAGGATCCCAAGTGGGATGGCTTTTCCTAAATTCTGACTTAGATTATCCCAAGAGGGATTCCTTCTATCATGTGTGAACCTTGAGGATCCCAAGTAGGGTGAATCTCTAGTGTTTTGTATTGAGGGACCCAATGGGTGCCCCTATGTTGACTGGCCCCAAGCTAATGTGTTATGGGTGTTGGGTAAAGATTGTAGTGGGTGTCACCTTATAACCCATGAAAAAATTATAATCCAATGAGGTTGTGGAATTAGTGGTGAATTTAATATTTTTTCCACACTCACTATTTTATTTATATATTCACATGGTTAATCTTAATGTAGTCATGATTTCCATATTTTATTCTTGGTATCTATCCAATGATCCTTTTGTAGTGTGATATGGGATGGGATTACTAGAGTTAATTCCTGGAATCTAGCTTTGAAACCTTTTTATTAAATATTATATTATTGGGATATCTGAATATACTTGCTGGTATATGGTTGTTTGGTATACTTGTTTATTGGGATACCCAAATATACTTCCTAAGATCCTACTATTGAGCCTACTTGTTTATTGGGATGCCTATACATACTTCCTAGGATCCAGATTATAATCCTTACATGATTGGAGGTTACCATTTTAGGAATTCCCATTTTTCATTGGTATTCAACTCTACTAAGGGTTACAAAGGTATGTTTCTAAGGATGTATCATACCCCTCTTTAGATACTCTTAAGGATGATTAAAATCTCTTCTAGTGATTCCTAGGATGCTCCCTAGTGTTGGATCGATACACCATTAATAAGCTATTTGGAATTTTTTGGGAGTGGAATATTGGTGCATTTATTGAATAGATGTTGATAATTTACTTGGATATGAAGAGAATTACTTACATATCACAAAAGGTTCATCCCCCTTAGGTATTATCCAAGTCAAAATGTTGTGATTGCCTATGTTTTGGAACCTAGGGATCAAACATCAGACTATATTTAAATAGAATGAGTGGTATGACATCTATCTTAGTTCCATATTTATTGATTTTCATGATATTTCCTGGAAGCCTTCATTATAGTGATTGGATGTGAGTACGAGTGATCCCAGGGCAAGGACATGTATCACCCTATAGTGATGTGTCTTACTCAGAGACATTTCAGGCACTAGCTCAAGTAGGTATTATTTATTGTGATTATATACCCAAGTATCAGCTTGATTATACACATCTTGAGTGGTATGAAATCTAGGTCAATTCCTTACTCATAAGATGTCCAGTCCATCGAATTCAGAATCCAAGGATTGACTATGGATTGAGTTTATTCATGTTATTTTTACCTTTATTATATTTGAATTGTGTATCATCTAGGTTGTGTATATTTCAATAGGATGAACTTATGGTAGTGGTTTATAGTTTCACCATTGGGGGTGGAATACTTAGATTTATTTCTCACCCCCCTATATGTGCACCTCAGTGTGCCTATAGACCTTATGTCTGCTTTCAGATTGAGCATAGATGCATGGTGGATAAGGATGAGTCCTAGGGTCACATGATCGATTGGAACCACTCATGTGGATTATTATGAGGATCTAGAGTTTCTTAAGAGTTGTGGAGAGTAGGTATGTGGTTTGTCTTGGAGTTAGTAGTAGAGCCTTATAATTTTATTATATTTCTTCCATTTTTTGTATATGTATGGTCAGCCTAGTGGGAGATCAATGTTATATATATTACATGTTCATTTAAGGCCTTTACTCTGTTATATTTATTATTACAAAATGATTTTGTTTCAGTTTATTTATTTCTTATTCCATTTTATTAATACTGTTATGGATGATGTTAGTTATTTTAAATATTTTCTTACTATGATATGAGGCAATAGTCTCTCAAAAGACACACCTTATTCCCTTGCATCTAGTCTATATCCTCTGGTGTATGGAGAGGCATACTTGATACCTTATGGTGAACTGGATTGGGGAACCATTTTAGTGGATTCTAGAAATTATATGACATATACAAAGCCAAATAAATTTGCAAAACACCCCATGAAGTCAATTCCCCATGCATCAAATATCTCATAATGGGTTGTTGGGAAATTTCATTCTCTTGGAGATATTCCCAATGAATTGAGATCATGTGCATTACATACAAAATTGATGATCATATTTATACAATTTTGTGAAATAAAGTCTAGAATCAAGGACCTTTCTAGATTTAATTGAGATCCAAAGTCACCCATATAATTCAACATGTGGTAAAATCTCAAAATAGAGGTGAACTCATGGTCAAGGATACACCGATGAACAACCTGGTCACTACAAATTCTCTACAAGTATGGGTCATCCCAAATGTACCAGCATGACTCGTGATTAATTATTTGGTATTGTGAGGTTCTAAAATATGTGGTGATCCTATATGCTACAAAAAATCACAATGTCTTCATACCAAGGGGTAAGGTCCACTACATCAAAAAAGTTGTCATCATAGAATAATTCTCCAATGGAGAGGGATGAGTCATCATGGTTATCCAATAGTGTGGAAATACTAGTAATGTGGTCATCTACCACATTTTCCACTCCTATATTATCTTGAATCTCTAGGATAAACTTATATAGGAGGATCATCCACTCTATGAGGTGGGGCTTAGATTCGGGTTTCTTGAGGAGAAACTGAAGGGTATCATGATCAAAAACACAATGACTTTTGACCCAAAAAGATATGAATGAAAATTTTATAAGGAAAAAACAATAGAAATAAGTTCATTTTCATTGGTAATGTAGTTTTCTTAGGTACTTTAAAGGGTATGTGAGGCATACATAATTACATGAGGAGACCTTTCAACCCTTTGTGATAAAACTGCCCCAACTGCAAAGTTAGAGGTATCACACATAAGCACAAAGGGGAGATCCCACCTTGGTTTTTGGATGATTGGAGGTGATGTGTGACTCATTTTTATTGAATAAATAAAATACTCAAAATTTTTTCAAAAAAAATCATAATATTTTTGTAATAATCAATTTAAGGGAAGTGTGATCTTACTAACATTGTTAATGAGTTGGAAGAAAAACCAGCAAGATCCAATAAATATCACACATCATGAAGCACATTTTAGAAATGGAAGGGAGTAAATTATTTCAATTTTTGATTATTCAACTTGAATTACCTTACTCAAAATAACATGCTAAATAAATATCCCATGTTATTCCATGAAATGGAATTTCTCATAATTTAATATGAGATCTTTTTCAATGAAACAGTGGAGGACAGAACCAATGTGTTCCAAAAAAAATCATCAAATTAAGATCCAAAAACTATGAAATTATCCATAAAAACTTATATACAAGTCTCAAGGAACTTTGAAAATATACTCTACATAAAATGTTGAAAAGTATCAGGAGCGTTATAGAGACTAAATGGCATCCTTCTATATGAAAATGTACTGAATGGATAGTTAAAATATTTCTTTTCTTGATCCTCAGGGGATATATTATAACACCCAAAAATTTTATGAGAAATATTCTTTTTAATTTTATTGATGTTTTTTGTTGTATGTTACACCGATATTAGCTTGCGCTATATGCAACACCATATTAGCCTGCAGTATATGCAAAACTATTATTGGCTTGTTTTATGCACATTTTCAAGTTCTTTTGATAGAATTCAACACTAGATATAGATTTTTTTCAATGAAATAAGATTATATTATGTTATATGCAACACCAAAGGAATCTTTCATGCAACACTGACTTGGATTGTGTTGCATGTAAGAGGGACCATCCTCAATAGCGTGTGTTGTACGCAATACTGAGTTTCACTAAACAACAATATATTGTTATAATATTATTATAAACTAGCTGTTATAAATAGTATTAACTGCATTTGGAATTTTATAACATTATAATTCATCTTACACATTTTCTAGAACATGGTATGAGAACGAAATCAATTTTTCTTATAAAGGAAGTATTTTTCAAAAAATGCATTTTTGCCGCCTTTTGATGGAGAACCCATTTTAAATCTAATTTTTGATGAGTTTATAAGTTCAATTTAAAAAAATAAACTAATTATTTTGAATTAGGATATAAAAATTTATTTTGGATAAATTTTTCATATTTCAATGATAACGTTCATATTTTGATGAATGGTAAAAATACGCTAAATTTTACTTAAAAGAAAATTTTTTCATAAAGATAATTTATATGGATAAATTATAATATTGAATGGTTTTAAAGTATAAATAGAATATATTTTTACCATTTAATAAAATTTATGTCATTATCATTAATTTTACATTGAATTTATAGGTAAAAACATTTCAATCTTTTTTGCAATGTTTTAATCAAAAACCCATTTTTTCAACAATGGGATTAATTTTAAATTAATTATTGAATATTCTGTGTTTTTAATTTGGAAAAATGGATTCCATATTTGGAATATTGTGGTAAAAATTGTGTAAATAGTTAAATTTTATTTTTTAGACATTATGAATAGTAAATATGGTTAATTTTATTTACCACAGTTGAAGGTAAATCAGGTAATTAAAGGTAAATATAATATTATAAAATTACCCTAACACTTGTATTAATATAATTGGATGATTATATTTCTCTCTAAAACATACTCGGGTAGAAATGGAATCTATTGGAACCCACTTGGATGAGATTAATACCTTTAATTTATTTTATTTAAAGGAAAGTGAAATATGTCTCACTCAAACTTTATTAATTAAATTATTTTTAATATAAGGTTATACAGAATATAAATTCAATTATAAATACTAATTTTAAAGATAAATTCTTTTTATTTGTCATGGTAATTTATTTTTAATTTTTAATAAATATATAATTACCTTAATAGCTTATACATTAATGATGCAGAAATTATTTATTTAGTGAAAAATCAATAATATAGTTTTTATTAAAATAATAATACTCATCAAAAGGCCCAAAAACTTGACCAAAACTTATTGGTTGAGTATATATAAACCATAATCATCCAATTTTATACTTTTGGACCATTTTGAGCCTTATAAAACAGATTATGAAATTTATATTATTTTATTTTAAATGATGTCAAAGTTGTCAAATTCATAATTTAATAAACATAACATTTTAAAAGTTGGGTGTTTTAGAAGATAAATTTGACTAAAAGTATTATTATGAAATAAATTATATTTATATTAATCATAGTATTTTATTTTTAATTTTTATTCAAAAAATAAATATATTAAATAATTATACAAAAATGTTGTAGTAATTATTTTATTAAGAGAAATATCAAATAAATGGTATTAAAAATATGAAAATAAATATTATATGAACTAATTAATGTGATCCACGAATTTTATAGATTCCTATGACATTTTAGGAATCTATTAAATATTTATATTTGACTCTATCATCTGTTTGGATTTTATTTAAATTCAAATAAATGAATAGTGTCAAAATTGATAATATTGATATTTTATAAAATAACATATTATTAAATTGTTTAAAAATAACAAAAATATTTAAAATTTAAAAATTTAAATTTATATGGTTGAAAATGTCATAAAGAATCCAATTATGGAAAATTAAAAACACATAAGTAAGTATTTATAACCATTTAAAGTTTAGAATATTATTACAACAAATAAAATTAAATAGATTAAATAAGGATAAATAAAAATGATAAGGTTTTAAATAAATACAAAACATTTCTAAATTTTATTGAATTATTATATTACAACTCTATCTTATCTCATATTTTAATTTGAGTAACTTTGGAAGTTTTTATGTGGTTTTTTGAGTTTATTATAAATTAATATTTTGGAGGTTTCCAAAAGTGCCCCTCTACACTCTTATAAAAGGGAACCTCCTCCCTCTACTCTTCACTCCATTTTGAGCTTTAAAACTCGAAAAAACCCTGACCATTAACCTTATAAACCTATCTAGAAACATAATATAGGTCCTGGTCTCCTTCAAAGACCAACTTTAGTGCCCTAAGAGGAGGTTTAGAAGAGGCGCGTCGAAGAAGGGGTAATATCCTTTACTGATTCTTTCAAACTTATTTCTTCTTCTACTTCCTCTATATGATTTGTTTCATTATTAAGTAATAATTACAGTATCACCTGTATACTTATATGATATTATGAATATGAAATAACCATATTTCACCTTCTATCCATCCTACGAAAAACAAAATCATTGCGTGTGCGTACATATGGCTTACCGTCTCCACGTCATGGTGTAATCTGTTTTTCCACCACCAACTTACTTGGATGGGTATAATGGTGGAAATAATAACTATATATGATTATTATAACATGATAATAATTATTATATATTATATAATCCACTCCAATTCCATTCAATAATTAGGGAAATGATATCATCGCTCATGCGTATGTACAGATTACCGTCTCCACGACGCGATGAGATTCATTCTCCATGTTAGCCATTCAAGAATGATTATAAATTATATATAATGAATGATAATGAGATATATGAAATAATAATTCTACTGTATTTATGTATATATATATATTTCATCTACTTACTTCTATTCAATCCAATAAGGAAAGGAAAATAGCGTTCATGTGTAAGTATGGCGTACTGTCTCCATGAACAGTGTATTTCATTTCATTTATCTATCTATTATATATATAATTAATATATTTTATATATATATATATATATATCATGTTTTACATTCTAGAAGTAATTAAATCATGATATTAGTAATAATATCAAGAACAAAAAGTCCAAACACGTGCGATAAATGAAATGATTATTACCCAAAACGTTGCTTCAACATGGAATTGACAAATGAACGAGTAATATAAAGTTGTAAGTGAATCATATATGATATCATAAAAATTAATATGATTCTTTAATAATTCAATGACATTATTTAAATCATTATACAGGAGGTTCGGACACATAAGGAAGAAATCATACCTAAGGTAAAGGATTATTTCATCTCACTTTTATTTATGTGAGACATATGCCTTAATCACCATCTATTTCTTTTGTATGGTGTTTAAGCTTCCCATAAATGTTTTATAATTTTTATTATGAAGGATATGATATTTAAATATTCATTTAATTTTCTTTATTTTATGACACGTATGATTCCACCGATCATAAATGGTAAGGGATAATTTTGAAATCTTGTTTTTTTCCGAGATTGCTTATATGTAAGTATTTACTGGGTTATATTTATCATCCATATCCATTTCTTCTAAAACTATTTTCATAAAAATTTTACTATTCTTCCATGTATTTTTAAAATCATTTTTACCCTTTTTTTACTTTTACCATGTGGTATGGGAGGAATCATTCTTGTGTTTACCATACGAGGTACTTTTTGACTTTTCCAGCAAAATTACGAGGAGAACGTTTTTTTTAACTTATACGGCATGAACAGATTTTTACAGTTTCATAACGCCTTATTTCCATGAAACTTCCTCTATAAGATTTCATGATTATTTTCAATGAAATTATTTTCTTTTAAAATTGCATGGACTTTTGATAAAAGAAAATGATTTTGAAGAAGAAAGGATATTTTCCTCAAGAATTCATTTCAAGTGTTTTATCAAAACTATTTTCCATATAAGATGACATTATTTAATATGGTTATGTTTCAATTATAATGTCTCTATTATTTACAAGGTTTCATTTTGTTTATGATGAAATTATATCCATTGTTTTATATGGATTATGTTATGATGGGATGATGTTTATGAAACTCATTTTATTCATTGGGTTATGATGAATGATTTGTGTTTATTTTGTGGAACATGAAAGAATTATTTCATTATGAGATGGGTGGGAATTATATCTCCCTCTAATGAATTGGTTAATGATCTATATCTCATTAGATATACATGGCTGTAATGAAAAGTAAATATGGTTCAGTAATACGTGGCTGGAACGGCAGGTAAACCCGGTTCAGTAATGGACTTTGTCCACTATGGTGGTCTTGGAAGTAATGCCTTGGCTACTATGAAAATCATATCATGTGCTTAATGGTTTTCCACAATTACATGTTTTATTAACAAGCTATTTTATCATGATTAATGTTCCTTTATGATCTATGCCTTATGTACTGCCAAGATTTATGTCATTACTCGTGATTTTGATGGTTTATGTTCATGTTTTTACGTTCAAATGTTAATGGGTTATTTTATGTTCTCCATGTTTACCCTTATTGAGCATTTGAGATCACCCTTTTTATGTTTTATTTTCCCTAGTATATAATTAAAGGTTTTAGGTAAGAAAACAAAATGGGAATATCTTTATGGGAAAATTTTACGATCTTTCACCATGATTAGAATATTTTGTTCTGAGTTTCCAAAGACACTAAATAAATATGGTCCATGGGCATCTATTTTTGTTATTTATTAGGTTTTACACAAAATTAATGTAATTATATATATATATATAAAGCTTTGGGTATCTACATATATGGATTTGAAAATAACCAGAATATCCATAAAGGAAACAATAATGGGACTTACCAGCCAATCTTTCTAACATTTGGTAAATGAAATATAGAGGAAAGTGGTCCTTTCACTTGGATTAATTTTGTTGATGTTAGTCAATACAAACTCGCCAAATGTTTTGTGCATGTGTTGGAACCAATTCATTCCTTTCATTTAACACTTCTATTATTACAGTTTTCTTAGGAAAAATTTTCACCATCCTAATCCATTTACTATCAGATATGGGATAGATGATACAACCATATAGTAATTTAATAGCTTCCAATATTACTAATTCAAAGAGGGTAGTATTTAACCAATGTTGACCATGACTCTTGGGTTTATACTTATCATCTAAAAGTATATGGTTCATAAAAATAGATGGGATAATCCCTAAAATATCATCCAATGTATATCCTATCACATTTTTACATTCTATCAAAAGTTTAACTAGTTTTTATTCATGAAATAGAGTGGTTGTTGGAAATAATGACAGGAAATTGTTCAATACCATCTATATAGGCATATTTTAAATTATACAGAAGTGGTTTTAATTCCAATACTAGTGGTTTTTTTATTAAGTTATGGGATTTGTGGGGATTTAGGTCCATAAAACTATTTATCTTATAATGTTTATTCTTTTAAGAAATATAATCAATATAAAAGAAATTTATAAAATCATCAATGGTCATTGGTACCTCAAAATGAACACACTCATCAATTAAAACACAAAATTTACATTTTTACAAACACACACAACATTTGAAAGACAAATTATATCCCAAATCATCAAAGAGTGAAAATGAGGAAAACGAATCAGAGTATGGGTCGAGGATAAAATGTTATTTGTGAATTTTATTATAGAGAACTTCTATCAATTATACAAGAATAGTGGAGTGCTCCTCGATACGGTGTTTCATAGAATCAATGATATTGAAACTTATCATTTCTCCCCTAAAATCCATGGACACCATACCATTGTGAACATTTATGATTGTATATGTTGTATTAAGGAAATTACTTCCAAATATGATAGGAGCATGTCCTTGGGTCTATGTGTAATATATATCAAGAATGTAGAAGTCTTTTTGGAAGAAAAGATTCTTCACTCTCATCAAGTCATCCTCGATCACTCTTATCAGGTATGTTGTGCTCCAAATGGCAAGTTTTATGACTATTCCCATTGGTTGAATCTCTCCAAGATGTATATAAGTACATATAGAGTGAGGCATAAAATTAAGAACATAAATTAAGCATTACATAATAAAATAAATTCTTCCATGTGGTTAAATTTATCATAAAATTTCTTGTATCCTTGTATTTGGTTAATATCGCTAGTTGTATCTAGTCTGAGGCATTCCTTCTAAGGTTGAATCTCTCACTCCCCTTCAGTCATCATCTATGGGTGAAAATTGCTTTAAGAAATTTTTAATAGTGAGGAATTTGTTTAAATGCATCTAAAATATGAATATTAACTTACACCTTTTTAAATGTATCCATGATATCTTTATCAATTTCATTATCAAACTTTTTCTTGGAATGAGAGGGCCTTTGAGGAGAGGGGAAAGGAATGGATTGTTTAGGTGAATGAAATTTTTTTTACAATTTGTTTTATTTTTATTCACTTGAATCTTTTGAGGGTAGAGAATGATATTTTTTATGAGGACATACCTGATGTGTAGAATCACTAGAAGTATAAATTTATTTTCCACTATGAAGTGTGATAAAACATAAATTACCCTTTTCCTTAGGATTTGCAATAGGTTAAGATGGTATTCTTCTAGACTCTTAACTTAAGATTTCACCTGATGAGTTTGATAGTTTTCCTAATTTATTTTTTTGGTCTTGTATGGATACTTGGGTGGTTTTTTGTAAATTGGGATTATTTTCATCCTTTTGTTTTATCATGTCCTCAAGGTTAGTCTTGGGTTTTAGAGGATTAGTTATAAAGGACTTTGTGGTGATTGAGGATTTATGGGTGGTAGTGGAGGATGAATACTCTTCCCCAACTGGTTCCAGGATTGTTGAAGTTGGTTTGAATTCCCCCTTTCTTATAGTATTTTCTATATTTCCACCAATAGTTGGATGGATAGTATGGTTATTTCTTAATGGGTTGGTTATTGGGGGGGCCTGAGAAGATTTCCTCACAACTCTCAAAAGGTTCTCTCAATTGTGGGAACTGATCCGGATAATGGGTTTTGGTGGAAAAAATATAAAAATGAATTGGAGTAGGGGTTGGTATTTCTCTTGGGAAAGAGTGAGTTGTTAGAGTAGGTTACTTACCTCTTCAAAATTCATGCCCACCTTCTTCTCAAATTTAGAACTTTTCACTTCACAGACACCTCTGATGGGTATACTGGACCTTAAACCAAACTGTTAAGTGTTTTGTGTCATGTTTTCAATGATATTACTTATAGAGGTTGGTGTATTTTTTACTAGTGAACTACCTATAGTAGCATCAATCATGTTATAATTGATTGGAATTAAACCTTCATAAAAGTATTGTATTAAAATTTTCTCACTTATTGGATTGTGTGAACAACTTGAAAAAATCATTTTAAAGGGTTACCACTATTCATGAAGTGTTTCCCCATTATATTGTCTTATTCCATAAATTGTTTCCTTATTATTTCAGTTCGAGAGGCTGGGAATTATTTTTCAAGAAATAGGAATTTCATGTCTTCCCATCCTCTAATTGGGGAGTTAAAGTACTATAACCAACCTTTTGAGGTGTCTTATAAATATAATGAGAATACTCTAGTCTTAAACAATTTTTCATCCACATTTGAAGGTTTTTATGTCGAATTCATAATATAAAATTAATTTAAGTGATTATGTGGGTCTTCTCCATCCAGTCCATGAAATTATGGTAATAAGTGAATTCGATAGGATTTTAGTTCAAAGTTTAGTACTTATCCTTATGCTTGAATATATAATGGTTGGATAATAACATCATATTAGGTGAGTTATTTTAGTTTTTGGTTATTTTCTACCATGTTATACATGTTACATTTGGTTTCTATTTTAGTTCTAGAAGAAGAGGTGTCTATAAGACTCTCAAGGTGTGGTGCGTTATCCTTCAAAGGATTATCCTGTGTTCCTTAGTTTCACTGATGTAGGATCCTATCCAGTTCATGTTTAAAATAAGGTAGATCTCCCATAGAAGGATTTTTCATGTATAGAATCTATATAAGAAATAAATTAGAAAACAAAATTATATGTAAAGTTGGAATATAAAATAAACAAATATTCACAAAATTCACAAACATTTTATCAAAAATACACACTAAAAACAAAATCTCTCCACAGAAACAACACAAAAAATTGACTACATTTTCATAAAAATTAAAATTTATTATGTTTTTAAAGTTTATTTTTAAAATTGGGTGAACCCTCAATTGTCTATCAAGGAGAGTTGGAGGTTTAAAGTTCATATCTTTAATAAAAATGACTAAAAGAGGGAGTGGTTTTGAAAAAAATTAAAATAAAATGAGTTAATTAAAGAGTTTAATAGTTGAAAAACAAATGGGTAGTATTTAGAATTATGGGAGAAGGAGGTAATTTAAAGTTCACTACAAATATTATTTAGTTTTTTTCTAAGAATTATATAGGGTTTTAATGGGATATTTTGGTTGAGAGTAATCAAGATCTTGATTCCCCTCTTTCCATTTAAAATGATGCATAAAGAACCAACCCTTGACACAAAAATCATGTTGTCAAGGTTTAGACATAAATAATGGAATTAGGTATTACAAATAATACTAAAATTAAATTTATTTGAATGTGAAAAATGATGCTTGTGATGTACAATCGGAATAACCCAAGATCCCCACTTCAAATCTTAACCCAAATGGTGTTGAAATGAAAAGTGTTTCACTGAATTATACCAAAACAATGAAAAGAAGAATAATTTTAAGATAAAACTTATTTTAAATGTTCCGCACATAAATTAAACCAAATAATCATAATATAAATAATTGGAACTCCCTATCCAATTGTGTGTAGCTCCCTTGAAATGAATGTCCAACATTTAGCTTTTAATTGAGCGGAGGAGGAGTCTCAGGTGGAAATTTACCATCATCCTTGATCATAATATGAAGATAGGGGCCTCTAGAACTTATAGTATGAGGAGAGTAATCATTTGGGTCTTGAAAATGGAAAATATTTTCTCCCTAGTCTAACTTACAAATGGGGTTCCCAAATTTCCAATTTATATTCAAAGTGGAAGATAGTTTTGGGCACCCAGATTTCAATATACCAATTAGATCATGGTTTTGGGAAATTATATAATCTTATATATCGTTTTAAAAAACTAAAAAAATTATTTTCCAACCTATTTTAAATATTTAATGAAAAATTTAAATCATTTGGAGTCATATATCCCAAGATATAGAAAAATTTAAAAAGTTACCTCAATACTATGAATGGTGAAAATTCTCTCCAATGATGGAATATTTTGGGCCTCAAAATGGATGAATTGGGATTCCTATATTCTATATAAAATTATCCCACATGTTTTTCCATTATACCACCAATTTTGAGCCTAATTTTATGCACATATCAGTTATAGTATTTTCTTTATTCCACATATGTTCTTGGGCTCTTGCGCAGTTTAGCCCGTTTTGCTAGGATTTCATCATGGGCTCTCCAAATCACCTCCACATACAATAAAAAAAATTTAAAAAAAGTAAAATAAACCATTTAAATAGTGATAAAAATTTACTAATTGAACTAAATTGTAGGTTAAATTTGTTATTAAATTTATAATAAACAATAAAAAAATCAGTTTAACAGAGTGGTATAAAGGTAGAAATGAATAGTGAATCGCTACGCAAACACTATGGTGTGCGCTAGGCAGTCTAATGTCACGTAGCCTAGAATATAATTTTGTATAGTTTAACATAATGTAACTAGGATGTTTTCTTCATAGTCTAACATAATTATATGGGGACATGAGTGTTATGAAATTTAAAGACCTATCGTCACGACTTGCGTTGGGTTATTTCACTACAAGAAAATCACCGCATAGAGGTGGTTTTTTTCATATGGTAGTGGTTTCATAAAACTGCCACTAAATTGGGTGTTGGAAACCAATACATAGAGGTTTATTTAATATAGCTACGGTTTTCATTAAGTGTTGTAGAAAATTTTTTAGCGGTGATTTTAACCACTGCTAAAAAAACCAACTTTCCCCTTGGAAACCACTGCTAAAATTGCAACCCCACCGCTAAAATACATGCATTGTATAATTTAGAAATGGTTTTAACCACCACCATTAATAGGATACCACATTGTAGCGGTGGATTAAACCACTACTAAATATGAACCATTTACTTAGAAGTGGTTTAAACTCTCGCTAAATGTAGATTTAAAAATAAAAAATTGTTGTTGATTCTGCAGCCCCGGTACCAATACCCTGGAAAAAAACCATGTGCAGAGTTTATATAGAAGAATAATCTAAACCATATAATAGTATTCAGTACTCAACCATCTAAAATACAAATATAAACATCCTAACATAACCAAAATGAATATATGTTTGGTGACTACTCTATTCCACACATGATACATAAACAAAATATGTTTGGTGACTAATTTGTGCCATACATGATACATAAAAACCAACTATTTCCAAATTTTTCTAACATATCAACACAAACACTTATCATTAATGATGATGAATACAACTCCTCACCCTCTCCACCTCCATCTCTACTTCCTGCTACCAGCACCTTTAAGACAATTATATTGAAAATTAAATATTGTTGTATGTTTATATTTATACTTGAAACCATTAAATGTTTTCAAACTAAATAATTTTGAATTTTTGTGATTTACCTGCTCACCACCACTTGTCATTGATGCAATATCACTAGGGATATATTCAGTCATCTTTATATATAAATCAATCAACTCTTTCTACAAAGGGTATATCTAAGTCCCCTAATCCTCAATTTTGTTTTTCATTGAAACAAAATCCCTCTGACCATCTTAGGATAGGTAGTGACTACAAACATGAGTAGAACCAACATCAATCCCTGATGATCTACTAAAGAACTAAGATGGTGTAACATCCTAGGAAAATAAAGAATATGAAATTTTAATATTTATTAATATTTTTGAATTAAATATTAACTTTATTTTAAAGGGGATGTTATATTAAAGGGCGTACTTGACATGCAACAATGGGGTTCTCTGAAGTCTTATGTTGCAAACAATGTTGAGTCATACTGAAAAATAATATATTATTATTATTTTAAATGGTAATTAACACCTAGCTATTTTATTGGTGGGAATGAATATAACTAACTAAAATATGATTATAAATATTTGTTAAATGTTTTTAAATTTATCCAATAAAAGTTATAGTCTTAAAATGTGAATGAATCTAATTTTAAGCATAATTTACTTTAAAAGGTTGATTTACCGCCTTTTGATGGAGAACCCTCTTTAAATTTAGTTTTGGTGACTTTTATATATTCTATTTGAAAAAATAAAATTCTTCTTTTTAATCGAGACATCAAAATTCACTTTGGGTAAAATTTTGGTATTATTCTGATAAAATTCATTTTTGATGAATAGTGAAAAATACAGTATTTTAATTCAAAACTGCCTTTTAATAAAATTTATTTTTATGGTTATATTATCTTTTTAATTGGTTTTAAAGTGTAATTATATTATATGTTTACCATTTAATCCAATGGTGTTCATTGGAATTAATTTCACTTTGAAATTGGACATAAACAAGTGTCAATCTTTTGATAGTTAATATTTCTTAAAAACATGCAATTTATTTTGACAAAAAGAATTAATTTTAAATTAATTAATCCAACTTCTATGTTTTTAATTTTGTAAAATAGTCATAATTTTTTAATTCACAATATCAAAAATATCTTAGGTTGAATTTCTGGTATTTTTCTGAAAAACTTCAATTTTTGGTGAATAGTGAAACCACTAAGTAGTAGTTAAAAATTGACTTTTTCATTTAAATGTAATTTTACCACTTCTGTGAATTGTATTTTGAAAGTCCAACATACATGGTTGTTATTAGTAAGTAAAATTTGGTTCAATAAGATGAAAAAAAATTGGTGAATAGTAACTTTTGACTTTTTTTACCGCGGTTAAAGGTAAATAGGGTAATTCAAGGTAAAAATTGTAAGAACCCAGTTCTTATTCTTGAGGTACGGGTTTCTTATTTTCAATTTTCCTTAAGTTTTTTTGAGAAAATAAGGAAAATGGGAGAAAATCCTAAATTTTGGGACTACACGCTGTGTACTTTTCCACACGCCATGTACTTTGGCCGTGTGGAATGAGTACACAAGGTGTATAGGCCTTTTGATGATGATGGGTGTAAAAAATGACTACACATCATGTATAGGGTATTTACACGCCATGTATTCAGTCGGTAGGTGAATAGTAATGCGGTGAAGGTAGCCTCCAGTTGAGCGACAGTACACGCTGTGTACTCAGGTATTACACACCGTGTACTCATGACGACAGATAAGCAGTGTCGCGGTGGGAAGAAGTCGTCGTAGGAACAGTTAAAAAATGGAAATTACACACTGTGTACTCAATAGTACATGCTGTGTAGTCTTTTTTTCGCTTAAAATGGGCAGTAGCCTCCTCTGTTCATAGAGAAGGCTTAGAACCAGAGGAGATCTCGGGAGGACGGCCAGAGCTTTGTAGATCATCCAATTGAGCACCGAGAATCTGATTCTTCCTCTTTCGATCTTGTTAGAACCATACGGGTAATCCCTCCCCTCTCCTTGAGCCGTTATTACCAATTCTTTCCCGAGGGGAAGTTATTTACGTTTGAACAGAAATTCTTTTACCTCGGATCTGCATCGTTCTTGGATGGTTCGAGGAGCATTGTTCACGTATACTGATCAGGGGCGATCGAGGTAGGTGGTATGGTGTTTAAATTCTAACTTCTGTCCATTTTTTTGTAATGTTGTGCTAAGAACCCATGTTGGGGTGTCGTGTGGCGGAGGAGTTGGTTGTTTTAAATACCTGGAATTCTATAGGTAATTAAATGTAATTATAAACTGCTGTTTGGGATCACTGCTTAGATCCAGGACCACCCTGAGGGTGCATTCCTCTGTTTAGTCGTTTGGAAAAGTTACCCAAGGGTATATCGTAAAATTTAGCATGATTTAAATTTCCTTGTGAGGAATTTTATATATTTTCTTGCTTATCTGTTGAGATCGTCCCGGTTACTTGCGCCTGAGGGTAGTGTTTTATCTAGCCTGAGGGCAGTGTTCTATTTAGCCAGAGGGAAGTGCTCTGTTCAGCTTGAGGGAAACTTCTTTCGTGCCTGTGGATAGTAGATTCTATGCCTGTGGGTGACACTTCATATGCCTGAGGGAAATATCTGTTATGCCTATGGGAAATTACATGCGGGCTCTGACTCTGATTACCTAAGGGTAAGGTTTGTATGTCTGAGGACAGTGTTATCATAAATGTTCACTATGGTGATTTTCATATGTTATACCCTCCAAGTTAAAGCACAGGCTTGGCATGGTTGAATGAATATTAAAATGGCAATATAACTGGCAAGTTAGTTACTTTTGAGTACTGCTTAGTTGTTTCATTTTACTACTGCACACATTGTTGCACATTTACACTGACAGTTGGGCATGGGTCTTTGGTGGGTGTCTTCTGGGATTTATTTCTCACACCCTGTTTGGGTCATGTCTTCCGCCCAAACAGACTATGTTGCTGCAGGTGTGGATAAGGGCAAGGGTCCCTTTACAGGTACTTGATTGTTACAGAGGAGTAGGAGAGCATGGGACCGAGCTTAGGCTTGCGATGTTGTTGATTTTATGTTGCACTGTTTTGCTTTGTTTGTTGTACATACACTTTCCATTGTATTGTATTGTTGTTTAACATGTTCTGGCTATTTTCTTAGAACTAGATATGTGTTTCATAATTATCTATATAATTATTGGTTCTCTTTTACTGTAGTTGTTCATTTTATTTATGTATGTTTTACTTCTTCCGTTGTTGTATGTTATTTATCATTTCCAGTGCACTACACTTTGACAAATGAGGGCGTAGTTTCCCCACTATCGGACCTGGGCCCTCGCTACTAGTCAGCAGCCTCTGGCATTTGGGGAAATGGGCTTGAGGTCATGTGACCATCCAGGTTCGAGGCATCCGTGGAGTGGCACCCGGATCTGGGACGTTACAAAGTGGTATCAGAGGCATTTCTTTTCTTTGACTTACTATTTGGAGCCTTAGTCAGGGATATGACGGAAATGGTGGTTGGTAATAAGCTGTGACCGAGAGTATCTAACCCGTGTATAGGGAAAATCCAGTCTACCTCGTATTTTTGCAATTATTCTGATTTTGAAAATTTGACAGTTGATTTTATTTTCACCATTGGGTGACACGCTTGTGATTGTTCTGTTTATATGTTATACATGGGTTCTATTTAGTTGCAACCCGATGAGATGAGGGTATTTAATCTCATGCATCATTTAAAAACATGATATAAATCGCATTCCCTGCATAGTTCCATTCCATGTAGGTGCATTAGAAATTGCATGTTGTTGTGATAGTCGTTGTGCTAGAAAAGCATGTTGTTGTGATAGCTGCTTTGATAAATACCTTCTATGTGATAGGGTAATTTTTGTGTGAGCTTGTTGATAGTATGGATGAAAAACTTTGGTTTTGGGGAGTATGGTCCCTCAATGACTGGAATTTGTTGGATCATTGACTTGTTACTTGCGTATAATATGTATAAGATGCCAAACTTTGATTTGCGGGGAGTATGGGCCCTCAAAGATTGGAATTTGGCACTTAGGTGTTGTTTTTCAGAATTTACTGGGATCTAGAGTAGTTTCAGAGGCTTACTATCCAGAAAACCTAGGATACATGCCGTGTAGTTCCGCAGACACATGTCGTGTGTTCTTCTATTAGGGAAGAAATGAAAACTTTTTGAGTACACGTTGTGTACCCTCAGTACACGCCGTGTAGTCTCTTCCCATGTCATAGACCGTGTGGGTGGGGACACGGGGTAGGAAAAGGCTTGGGAAAAACACACCGTGTAACAGATGTATACGTCGTGTAGTGTTGACCCAGAGTCCGCCCGTGTAACTAACAACACAGAAGGAGGAGACCTTGAGACATACACATCGTGTCCACCATGGAACACGTCATGTAGTCTGATCTGGGGACCCGACCGTGTAGCTAACAAACACGGGTCGGTGTTACCTCCTCTTGAACATGTCGTTAACTTGAGGGACATGCTGTGTAGTCCTTATCGGTGGGAGACCGTGTGGACTTAGTTGTGTGGCTGGGGAAACGGTGTGGTGTACACGCCGTGTGCTGCTGTAACAAGTCGTGTGGTGTCAGTCGAGTAGTCGGTCATGTCACAAATGACACGGGCAGTTGGAAATTAAACCATACACATCATTTATATTCCATACATGCCATGTAGTCTTGTTCAAAGTGAGCCATGTGGATTATCCGTATAGAAGGACTCGAGCAGGGAAGGAGGATTCAAGTACACGTTGTGTATTTAGAAGACACGTTGTGTGTTTGGGGTGTTACAAAGACAGTTTAAGATGGAGTAGACGCCCATGTGAATAGTTGTGAGGACACTTCATGTAGTATATATACACATCGTGTAGTCAAGTTTTGTAAATTTTGAAAACTTTCTTTCTCTATCTCCTTGTTTTTTATCTTTGATAATTCTTGATCTAAGGTGTGTATTTGACCTTGTAGAGTCATGCCGCTGAGACGACCACGCATTTTTCACCAAGAGAGAAGCAATGATTATACTCTAGAGATGGTAGGCCATGGGCTACCAGTGGATCCTCCAGCACAGCTAGATGTGGTGTCAGCCATTATACCGGACACAGGCGTGGATGCGTATTTTTGTGAAGGCTTCATGTGGTTCATACAAACCTTTCAGGGAGCACCGCCGGCTGCCACATCTATGGCTGAGCTGACTTGTATCTTCCAGCAGCAGCATCCGCCTACGTTTTCAAGGGATGGCGGACTATAGGCTGCAGAGTCTTGGCTGGATTCATTTCAGACTATTTCCGAGCATCTTGAGACGCCTCCAGGGTGAAGGGTCAAGCTCACGACTTATATGCTGTGTTATTCCGCCAAGAGGTGGTGGGATGTTACCACTCAGAGAGAGCATCACAGAGACATGGAGTTGGAAGATTTTCAGACATATTTCTATGACTTCTTCTTCCTATAGATTCTGAGGGCAGATAGAGCTCAAGATTTAATGAATCGGCAGTAGGTCGCTATGTCGGTGATGGATTATTCTACTCGTTTCACTGATCTTCAGCGTTTTGCACCCGTTCTGGTGGGTGATGAGACGTTGAGGGCCAGACACTTTGAGGATGGTCTTCGATATGACATCCGAGCACTGGTGAATGTTTTCAGGTTTCCTACTGTACATACTATTGTGAACCAGGCACTAATTACCGAGTGGAATCTATGGGAAGCTAGTGGTGTGGGCCAGGGCAGTTTGACACCAGTTTCTGGTACTATTTCTACTGGTAAGAGGAAGAGACAGATGTATTTCTCTCATGGTGGTAGTACTAGCCAGAAAAATGTTTTAGGTGATCAAGTCATGTGCTACCAGTGTGGTAAAGAGGGGTACAAGAGACCGAAGTGTCCACGTGACCCAGTAGAGTGCCGAGATTGCGGCGAGATGGGTCATCTGCAGTGATTTTGCAGGGCGTTTCCACCAGTGGCTAGTGAGATGGGTTCTGTGCAAACTCTGTGAGCAGGAGAAGGACCAGTAGCTTCTTACCAGTCAAGAAACAGGAATACGTCGGGGCGTGCAGGCTGAGATGGTGGTCGCGGTCGTGGTATCCAGACACCAGGATCTCAGAGGCAGAAGAGCGGGATAGCTCATGGTAGCCAAGCTGTGTCGCAGGGCCACGGCACTAGGTAGGCATATGCAATGCAACAGACCCAGCAGGAGCAGGATCCCGGACCTTCTTCTGTCAGAGGTACTATTCTAGTATCTTCTGTCTTATCTTCAGTACTTTTCGATATGGGTGTTACACAGATCTTTGTATTTGTGCCTATTGTGGAGAGCCTTGGGCTCTATGTTTCTTCTTATTCTAAGGTTATGACAGTAGACACTTCGTTGGGAATGTGAATTACATGTGTACGTCAGTGCAAGGAGTTCCCCCTTGAGGTTGGTGGGTGTCACTTTTTATGGGACCTCTATGTCTTGGAGATGATGAGCTAAGATGTCATTCTTGGGATGGACTGGTTGGTTCCCTTTCGATCCTTTGTAGACTGCTATCATCGTAGGGTGTGTTTCACGTCACCAGAGGGCGGATAGTTTCTATACGAAGGTGAGTAGGATGTTTAGGCTAGTCGAGCTTGACCAGAGCATCGTGGGTGAGGTGGAGTCATAGCACAGATTGCAAGTTTATATCTGGATGATCAAGGGACTTTTTAGAAGGACTTTCCTCCAGTGGTTGATCGTTTCAGGGATGTCTTCCCGGACAACTTTTCAGGTCTACCTCCAGAGCGTGAGGTGGATTTCTCTATTGATCTTGTTCCAAGAGTGACACTGGTGTCCATTCCTACTTATAGGATGGATACACTTGAGTTACAGAAGCTCAAGAGATAGTTATAGGAGTTATAGTCAAAGGGTTTTATCTGACCCGGTACTTCTCCTTGGGGTTCTCCGGTCCTTTTTTGAAGAAGGCGGATGGTACCCTCAGACTCTGTGTGGATTATTGGAAGCTGAACCAGTTGACGGTCAAGAACTGATATCCCTTACCAAGGATTGATGATCTTTTTGATCAACTTTGAGGTGCACGAGTGTTCTCTAAGATTGAATTGAGATCCGAATATCATCAATTGTGTGTTAGACCATCTGATATACCTCTCACAGCCTTCAAGAGTAGGTATGGTCTATATGAATACTTGGTTATGTCATTCGGACTCACGAACGCACCAGCAGTTTTCATGGCTCTGATGAATTGTGTGTTCCATCCTTATCTGGATTCTTTTGTGGTAGTATTCTTGGATGATATCTGGGTGTACTCTCACACTTGACATGACCATTCCACCCATCTTGAGATCGTTCTGAGTACACTAAGAGAGCATCGGATATATGCTAAGCTCTCAAAGTGCCACTTTTGGATGGACCAGATTGTCACGACCCGTCCTCGGGGCCCGTGCCGTGACTACCCCAAGCCCGCCTTCCATAGGCCAGGGGCTGGCGACTAGCACCAAAGGCGTAAAATCCCGATAACTGGGAAGGCATTGCCTTTATAAAGAAAACAAGCACCACAGAGTACAAGCGGAAGTAAAACACTAAGTACAAAAGAAGAGCTGAAAAGTAAAAAGGGGCCGGAAATACAAGCCCAACTGTAAAGTACAACTCGAAAGGGAAAACGGCGACTGAAAAGTAAAGCTGCTACGCTGAGATTTCCACTGGAAATCCCACCTGAAGGGTGGGTACAGATAGCTCCTCTGCTCCTCGGGTCCCGCCATCCGCTCCGAGTATGTCCCGCCCAGTGGTCCACCTCCGGGTACCGCCTCGTCGTATAGTCCACCTCCAGGTACCGTCCAGTCCTCGAACCTTCGGCTTCTGTCAGCATTGTCCGTCGTCTGCAACCAACACAACGAGGTGCGGGCATAGCCCGTGCAGGGGTGAGTATAACGATACTCAGTAGGGACCCCGAGACCCTCAAGGTCTCACTAAAACCAACAAGGATAAAAACAAGAAGATCTCAACAGATAAACTCTACTTAGGTATATGCCCATACATATACCTAAGTTATCAAGTAACCCATCTCAAGCATGAGGAAACACAAGGATTGTGAAAATGACGGATAACCACTACCCGGGTATATGCCCATACATATACCAAAGTTAGCAGGTGACCCATCTCAATCATGAGGTAAACACAAGGTCAAAAGTCTCAGCTCAAACCAGGATTTTCATTATCGAAACTGTAACTGCTGAAGAGCTCCGTCTCTAGAGTGTACAGTGGTCCTGTCACGACTCCGAGGTACTGCTCACTAACCAAAGACTGCTGAAGTACTCCTCCTGTCGAGTACTGCGGGCCAGCCACCCAAACACAGTAGTGCTTCCCGCCGAGGTATGTCACCCAAACACCGTAGTGCACACCCCCTAGTAGCCTGCTGAGGTACTCTCCGAATGAGCACCGCGGGTCTGCACTGTCACACAGGTAGTGCTCCGTCCGCCATGGGTCTGCACCTCAGAAAGTAGTGCTCCGTCCACTGGGCTAGTCGACTCACTCCAAGTCGAGTCGATCAAGCAGTCGTCAGGTCTTAGCCAGCTACACGGTCTCCGTACTTCGCACGCTCGTCACTGGGAGGGTCCGCTCCACGAGCTACAGGTCGATACTCTAAGTATCTCAAAGTCCCACGAAGAAGTGTCTCAAAGGTCCGTCTCGTCACAGGGGTCTCAACGCAACAGACGGCGCGTCGATCGGACGCCCGGTCTGTGAGTTATTAGCCTATTCGTCCCAGGGGCCCGGTTGGTTTCGTGAGCGAAACCAATCCCGGCCGTATCTCAACTGTACCCCGAACTCCCATAGGGTATACTCAAAGGGACCGTTACTCAACGTAACCACCAACGCTGCTAACGGCTCGTCAAGCGGACGTCCTGTCTGTAAGATATTAGCTTTCCCGTTCCAGGGGCCCGGTTGGATTTCGGGAGCGATCCAACCCGGCCATACTCCGACTGCATCCAAAACTCGGGCGGAGTATGTCAAAATTTCCGTCTCATCAAGAGGAAGTCAACGAAACAGACGGCGCGTCAATCGGACGCCCGGTCTGTGAGTTATTAGCCTTTTTCGTCTCCGGGGCCCGGTTGGTTTTTAAGGCAAAACCAACCCGACCGTACTCCACCTGCGTCCAAACCTCGGGCGGAGTATGCCAAAAGATTTGTCTCACTAAAAGGAACACAACGCGACTGACGGCGCGTCAATCGGACGTTCGTAGCTCAAGATATGAGCGTTTCCGCTCCGAAGGCCCGGTTGGTTTCGTGAACGAACCAACCCGGCCGAACTCAAAGTTAACCGAAACCTTGAGTGCGATATATCGAAACGACCGTCTCGATCCAAGAATCGCGTTGCCGTAGACGGTTCGTCATTCGGAGGTCCGAGGCTCAAGTTATGGGCCAAATACCAAAACTGGTTCGAAACGGGGGGGTCCGGGTCCGGGCCGACCCGGCCCGACCCCCCCCCCCCCCCTGGGCGGCGGCGGGCGGCGGCGCGGCGGCGCGGCGGTGCGGCGGGCCGCGGTGGCTTGGCGGCGGGCGCCGCATGGAGGCCGCGCGGGTGGGGCGGCTTGTCGCCGCAAGGAGGACGCGCAGGGGGATCAAACCCCCGCGGATTGACAAGGCGGCGTGGCCTTGTGCCGCGCCTTTGCAACAAACGGCCCCCCACGTGGGGGCCGGTTTAATTCAAAGTAACCGGGGGGCTGCTGCCCCCCCTTTCATGGAACCGCCCCCCTCATTAAGAGGGGGGTTTTGCTGAACGGTCCGGGGGATTTATTCCCCCGGTTTTCAGTCATCCGGCCGGCCAGCTGGCCGGCCGGTTTTTACCAACGGGACCGGAAATTCCGGTCCCGCCTTCGACTTCCGACGCCGGCGGCCCGGCCGCCGGCCTTCTCTTCCGCCGCGGCCCGGAACCGGCCGCGGTCTCCTCGTCCCGTCGCGGCCCGGAACCGGCCGCGGTCTTCTCGTCCCGCCGCGGCCCGGAACCGGCCGCGGTGTTCGTCGTCCGGCGCGGTGCGACGGCACGGCGCCCCTTTCGCCGCACTTTAATATTCATTCAACGCGGCGCGACGGCGTCGCGTTCTTGAAGTTTCTTCCATGGTGTGCGCGCGACGGCGTTGCGTAAAATAAAAGCACGATCAACCGCGTGGTGCGACGGCACCACGCCACTTGCTTCCACCCGCAAGAACAAACAAGATCGTTGGAGGGGGATCGGCCGTGTTCGTGCGGTCCGGCCCCCTCACGTTAAAATAATAACGCAACTTTAAATAATCAACATCCTCACGTTAGTCATACGAACCACGAGCAAGAATGAGATAATTAAATATTAAATCAACATCCCCTACCTTGGTAAAAGGTTCGAAGATTTGACTATGTCTGCGGAAGTCGACGTCACGGAGATCGGGCGTCGCGGTAGTCGTTCGTCAATTCTGTTGACGAAGAGATACGTCCGATGAGGCACGTCGTTGGCGAATCCTTATACGCCGACGAAGGTTGTCCGAGGAAGGTGCGGTGTTCTCTCTCGTTGACACCGAAGACGAAGAAGAGCGGAGCGGCGTTCTTCGTCGGAACTTGAGCGTTCTACGTCAAGTCTTGAGGAAAGTCAAATAAAAAGGAAACAACAAACTCAAGAACCCCTTACCTCGATAGTCGCACGTTGACGGAGTCGTGGAATATCGGTGTCGATTCCTTTGACGTCGGAGGAAGAGTCGTTGTCGATGGCGTTCACCGCGGAAAAGATGATGTGGAAGAAGAACGTCACGTCGCGGATATGGCGTCGCGGAAAGACCGTGTTCTTCGGCGAAGAAGTTCTTCGTTGAAGAACGACGTTCTTCGTGTTCTTCGTCAAGGTTGAAGAAGAAAGAGAAAAGCTTCCAAAGCTCTCAAGAAATCCTCCCAAGGTGGTAAAAGAATCCCCTAGAATAATATAAGCTTTAACTTATATTATTACATAACTTAACCACAAGAATTTCAAAGGTTTGAAATTCAAAAAAAGGGTTTAACTCCCTTAATTAATTAAGTAACTCAAGTTGACAACATTAAAAGAAAAGAGTTAAAGGGGAGGTTTTGAGAGAATTTGAGGAGTTGGGGTTCGTGTGGACCCCACCTCACTTAATCCTCCCAAGGGAGGTTAAGTGGATGTGGGTCCCACTCCCAACTCCCTTTGGTAGGACTTAACTAGTTAAAAGAAATAAAATTTGTTCCTCATAGATTTTATTTAACTTAAACTAAAAACCCAAAAACTAACTTTCAACCCGCATCAAACGCAACTCCCGAAAAGGACTCTTTAAGCGAATATCAGCGCTGCGAGTTCATCGGTGCCCTCGGATTTCAATTCCGAGCACCGTATCAAAAGTTAGAAATTCCCGCTCGTTCGTTCACTGAACGTACCCGAGCCAAACTTCGGAAATTAATTCCGGGCACTCCGGGCCTCGGAATCAGGTGCCGTCTGAAACCGCGCTCTTGTAAAATTCTAAAGAAAATTAAGAAAAAATTTCCCTTGAATTTTACGGGTCTTTACACAGATTCACTTCCTAGGTCATATCATCTCAGAGGCAGGAGTTGCAGTAGACCCAGATAAGGTGAGAGAAATAGTTTCCTGGGAGCAGGCTAATAATGTGTTTGAGATATGGAGTTTCTTGGGGATGGCTAGTTACTACAGGTGTTTTATACAGGTCTTCTTCCGCTTAACAGCATCGTTGATGGGTTTGACTAAGAAGGGTGTGAAGTTTGTTTGGACAGAATCTTGTGAGATAGCCTTCTAGGAGCTGAAGGGAAGGTTAACATCAGCACCAATCCTGATACTTCCAGAGTAGGGAAAGAGATATACAGTTTACTGTGATGCACCAGGTATTGGTCTGGGAGCTGTATTGATGCAGGGAGATCGAGTAGTTGTGTATGGGTCTCAACAGTTGAGGCCACATGAGAGGAATTACCTGATGCATGACCTCGAGTTGGATGCAGTTGTTCATGCATTATGATGTTGAAGACATTATCTCTTGGGAGAGCATTTTGTAGTTTTCACCGACCACAAAAGTCTAAAGTATATATTTACTCAGTGTGACTTGAATATGAGGCAACAAAGGTGGGTTGAATACCTTCAGTACTTCGATTTTGAGCTTTCCTATACACCTGGTAAGGGTAATGCAGTTACTGATGCACTGAGCAGAAAGACTTAGACACAGGCAGTTCATGAGGCCAGTGGTGAGTGGCATCTTATGGATTTGTTCTCTGAGATTCATTTGGAGGTGCACGACAGTCAGGGGAAAACCTATCTTTCATCTTTAGCTGTGAATTCTACCCTCCTGGATAGAGTGAGGATGAGACAGCTATCTGATTCAGAAGGCCTAGTTCTATGGGAGTCGGTGGAAAGTGAGGACCCTCCTCCTGGGTGGAAAATAGGCGATGATGAGATACTGTGTTTCCATGGACGAGTGTGTGTTCCAAGGGATATACGTGAGGAGTTGATGTGAGAGTTTCATGCATCAGCTTGGGAAGTTCATCCCAGAGTTACCAAGATGTACTGTGACTTGAGACGTCAGTACTGGTGGCTGGGTATGAAGAGAGAAGTATTTGGTTTTGTTACGAGATGTTCCACCTATCAACTGGTGAAGGAGAAGCCTCAGAGGATAGTCGGACTATTATAGCAGTTACCCATTCCAGAGTGGAAATGGAATGATGTCACAATGGACTTCGTGACTGGGTTTCCGAGATCACCTCAAGCCAATGAAGCTATGTGGTTTTTTTGTAGACAGACTCACAAAGGTAGCTCATTTTTTGCTAATCAAGGAGACCTTCGGAGTTGAAGAGCTCAAGAAGTTGTATATCTGAGAGGTCGTACATATTCATGGATTCCCTCATTCTATCGTTTCAGATAGGGACGCCTATTTTACATCTCATTTCTAGAAGGGTTATCAGAGGGCACTGGGTACACAGGTGCTTCTGAGAATAGCTTACCACCCTAAGACCGATGGTTATTTAGAGCGTACGATATAGGTGCTAGAGGACATGTTGTGTGCATGCGTCCTAGACTTTGGGGGCTCCTGGGAGAAGCATATACCCCTAGTTGATTTTTCCAATAATAATAGTTTTCAGGAAACTATTGAGATGGCACCTTACGAGGATTTATATGGTAGGTCATGTCGATAACCTTTTTTCTGGATGGAGGTAGGTGAGGCAGCTTTACTGGGACCACGTCTCGTGCATGAGACTTTGGAGCAAGTCCAGTTGATTTAGAAGCGGATGGCTACTGAACAGTCTTGTCAGAAATCTTATGTTGATCACCATAGACGACCCTTGGAGTTCGTGGTCAGGGATCAGGTTTTCTTGCTTGTTTCACCGAGGTTGGGACACAGGTGGATTAAGAGATAGGGTAAACTTTCACTAAGGTATGTGGGGCCATTTGATATTCTGGAGAGAGTCGGTCCAGTTGCATATCGGTTGCAGTTACCACAGAGGTATTGGGTCATGCATGATGTCTTCCATGTATCTCAGTTGTTTCATTATCATTCAGACCTGTCTCACGTATTTCAGCAAGAGAAGGTTACAAGTCGATGTATCCTTTGAGTAGCATCTGATTCTTATCGTGGATAGGAGCACGAAGGTTCTCTGAGGACGGTTAGTTCCTCTCGTATGGGTGTTATGGCAGCATGGCCGAGTGCAGGGCGAAACCTGGGAGCGGGAGACTAACGTACGTTCTTAGTGGCCATATTTGTTCTGAGCTTTACCTTCACCACCCTTGGAAGGGAAATTCGGGGAAGAATTGCTTTAAGGGGTGAAGTTTGTAAGAACCTGGTTCTTATTCTTGTGGTACGGGTTTCTTCTTTTCTCTTTTCCTTAAGTGTTTTTTAGAAAATAAGGAAAATGGGAGAAAATACTAAATTTTGCGACTACACACCATACACTTTTCCACACGCCTTGTACTTTGGCCATGTGGAATGAGTACACAGGGCGTGTAGGCCTGTCGACAATGATGGGTGTAAAAACCGACTACACACTGTGTATAGGGTATTTACACGTTGTGTATTCAGTTGGTAGGTGAATAGTAAGGTGGTGAAGGAAGCTGCCAGCTGAGAGACAGTACACGTCGTGTACTTAGGTGTTACACGTCGTGTACTCATGTCGACATATGAGCAGTGTCGCGGTGGAAAGAAGTCGTCGTAGGAACAGTTAAAAAATGGAAAGTACACACCGTGTACTCAATATTACAGGTTGTGTAGTCTGTTTTTTTTTCAATTAAAATGGGAAATAGCCTCCTCTGTTCACAGAGAAGGCTTAGAACTAGAGGAGATCTCAGGAGGACAATTGGGGCTTTGGAGATCACTTGATCGAGCACCGGGAATCCGATTCCGCCTCTGTCGATCTCGTTGAAACCGTACAGGTAATCCCTCCCCTCTCCTTGAGCCGTTATTTCCAATTATTTTTCGAGGGGAAGTTATTTATGTTTGAACGGAAATTCTTTTACCTCAGATCTACATCGTTATTGGACGGTTTGAGGAGTTTCATTCACGTATACCGATCAGGGGTGATCGAGGTAGGTGGTCTGGTGTTTAAATTCCAACTGATGTGTGTTTTTGTGTAATGTTGTGCTATGAACCCATGTTGGGGTGTCATGTGGCTGAGGCCTTGGCTATTTTAAATACCTGGAATTGTATAAGTAATTAAATGTAATTATAAATTTTTGTTTGGGATTGTTGTTTGGATCTAGGACCACCATGAGGGTGCGTTCCTCTGTTTAGCCGTTTGGCCAGGTTACTCGAGCATATACCGTAAAATTTATCATGCTTTAAATTGCCTTGTGAGGAATTTTATATAATTTCTTGCTTATCTGTTGGGCTCGGCCCAGTTACTTGCTCCTGAGGGTAGTGTTCTATCTAGCCTGAGGGTAGTGTTTTATTCAGCTAGAGGGCAGTGCTCTGTTCAGCCTGAGGGAAACTTCTTTCGTGCATGTGGGTAGTAGATTATGTGCTTGTGGGCGACACTTCGTACGCCTGAGGGAAATATCTTTTATGCCTGTGGTAAATTACCTGCGGGTTGTGACTCTGATTACCTGAGGGTAAGGTTTATATGTCTGAGGACAGTGTTATCATGAATGTTCGCCGTGGTGATTTTTATATGTTATACCTACCAAGTTAAATCACATGCTTGGAATGATTAAATGAATATTAAAATGGCAATCTAACTGGAAAGTTAGTTACTTTTGAGTACTGCTTAGTTGTTGCATTTTACTACTACACACGTTGTTTCACATTTACACTGACAGTTGGGCACAGGCCTTTGGTGGGTGCCTACTGGGATTTATTTCTCACACCCTGTTTGGGCCATGTCTTTGGCCCAAACGGACTATGTTTCTATAGGTGTGGATAAGGTCAAGGGTCCCTTTACAAGTACTTGATTGTTGTAGAGGAGTAGGAGAGCATGGGACTGAGCTTAGGCTTGCGATGCTGGTGAGTTCATGTTGCAATGTTTTGCTTTGTTTGTTGTACCTATAATTTCCATTATATTGTATTGTTGTGTAACATGTTTTGGATGTTTTCTTAGAACTAGAGACATGTTGCATCATTATCTATATAACTATTGGTTCTCTTTTACTGCAGTTGTTCATTTCAATTATGTATGTTTTACTTCTTCCGCTATTGTTGTATGTTATTTATCTTTTCCACTGTGCTACACTTTGAAAAATGAGGGCATAGTTTCCCCACTACCAGACCTGGGCCCTCGCTACAAGTCGGTAGCCTCTGGCGTTTGGGGAAATGCGCTTGAGGTCATGTGACCATCCAGGTTCGGGGCACCCGTGGAGTGGCACCCGGATCCGGGACGTTACAAAAATAATATCATTATAATAACAAATTACCTTAACATTTTTCCAAACCATATTTTATGAGTCATGACCGACCATGGGCATCCATGGGTCGATTTGGACCTCATGGAGCCACTTAGGAGTGATAATTACACTTTAGATTAATTAATTTAAAGTAAAGAAAAAAATGAAAAACAAATATCTTTTAGTAAATTAATTTTTACATAGGGTTATATAACTTATCTTTTAGACTATAAATATTAATTGTAAATATGAAAATATTTCCTACATAATGGTATTTTTTTATAATTTTTATACATCATATAAATAAAATTATTTATGACACAAAAATGATGTAATATTTACCTCATTAATAAATCATTTAAATAAATAAGATTATAAATATTAAAACAATATCCAAAACCTGTCCAATTATTATTGGATGATTTAATTTTGAAAATTAGTCACCTTATCTTCTACTTTAATTATTTTTGGACCTTTTGAAATTGAAGATAAGTTTATAATAAAATAATTGTTTCAAACTTCCCTAAAGCGCCCCTCATCTCCCTTATAAAAGGACACCACTTCTAACTCATTCCTCACACCTCTAAATCCCCTTTTATCATCCAAAACCTTCCCAAATAAGATCTCTATATCCATATCTTCCTCCTAGAATTCTTACCTTAGGCAGGAGACACATCAAGAAGTCCTTTTGGTTCAAACCAAAGGGAGTTACCTGAATTAAAGGTAACAGTTTCTCTTAAATTCTTTTGTTTTATTTTGTTTTATTTTACTTCTCCAACCACCTAAAATCTTTTTATTCCTTTATTTTATAAAAACACCAGTATAATTAATATACTAGGTTTTTTGTATGATAAGTATTCAAACTACACTTACACACACCTCCATCTAATGGGTAAAGAAAATACTATTTTTGTGGATGGTGAACTACTGGCTCACGAAATGATGATTGTTCAAATATCTCCAACCGCCTCTCATGGTGTCAATTATGATAGAACTGTATTTATATATGATATATTTTATATTTACATTGTTTCTATTCTTCTGTATTTTTCATTTATAGAATACCTTTATGCTTTTTATAGTGCGTAAATATAATAATCTCATTTGAGGAAGTGCGGACTACCGCCCCCTCAAAGTGATATGACTCGTTCATGCCTTGTGTGGAATGTATAAAGGGTAGATTTAATGAAATTATATATGATATTATACTGGAATTATAATATAATTATGTATCATTGAGTTTCCATTCCATTACAATACTAAATAGAGATGGTAGTAGCGTTCATGCGTACGTACGGCTTACCGTCTCCATGAACGGTGCATTTCATTTCTTATCTCCAAATGTTATGTACTATTATAAATACATGTATATACTGGATATATATGATATATATTATATCTAAATCATGAATATTATTCTGGATATAATGAAATTTTGACCACATGAATAACTTGTAATTATAAGATGTCCATTTTTGACTCAAGTACCAAATATCGACAAAACGACCATTATTAACTTAAATGATTAAATAATATTTATAACATGGTAATAAGTGATTTAAAAGGAATGATGAACCTTAAAAATTTTCTTAATCAAGTAGAAATTAACTTTAGTTTATTATTAAGGATATTAAAGAATGAACAAGTCAAGTCGGACACGAGGTAAGGGATTTCTTATCTCACTTTTAATTCTGTGATATTTCAATTATTCACCACTTATTTATTGAATGTGGTGTATTGTGTACTACCATTTTATATATATTATCATTATTATATTTATATTCATGGTATTCTGTGACTCAATTGGTGTTAATTAACTTTTTTTCATACGACTCGTTTGATTACAATGTGGTAAGGGGTTTTCATCTCACTTCTTATTCCCATGGGATTCGTGCTATATTGCCACTATTTCCTTTTGTGGGGTGTATGTACTTCACATGATTGTATTCATTGTTTAATATAAATTAATTTATGGGTAATTAAATCTTCATTTTATGATCCTTCTTTCATATGGTGATTTTTTCATAAGTTACCAAATCGTTAGGGGAACCTTTCACCCTCCTATTTTTTAAAACACTTCTTTTTGTTTTGTCCTTTAATTTATATATTCTAATGTTGGGATATGTTCTTATATATCCTTAATGATGTAAATTTTATGTCCAAGTTATGAGATACCATTTTCTATCTCATCAAATTATTTTTCTGAATTTCAAAGTGACGTTGTTAGGCTGTCGAATTTTTGTAAGGGAACTTCTTCAGCCAATTTCAATTATTTGGGTTAAACTTATACTTATTGATTATATCATGTTATAAATATGTTTGAATTACCTCTGATTGTTTCACACTTTATATCCACTTATATTTAGTTTATTCTTATTTTTCACACATAATTATGTAATTTATTTATCCTTAATCTAAGGATACCATCTTTATAAGGGATTTCGTCTCAATTTACATTCCCTTGAGACTTCATTGTTTTTATGTGCCAATTCACTTTTATATGGTGTATATACTTTCCTTTGGAATATTATATCATGAATATCCTTATTCTCATGATATTATAAGTTTTTTTATTATATTCTTAAATTATGTTTAGTCAAATGTTTCTCAAGTGTTATGAGACTCTTTAACTAAAACATCATTTTAAAAACTTTAAAGAATTATTCTTCTAAATATTTCTCATTAATGTAAATGCTTTAAAAATGGTTTTTATTATTTATTTATATTAACATTAATGTTTTAAAATTTTAATTTAGTTAAAATCTTCAAAGTGGTATGGCACACTTTGATTCAAAAAACTCTTTATTAAATGTTTTAAATGGTTTTGAAAATGGTTTGATTAAGCATTGATTTTGTCAATATCTTGAAATGACATATTTTATTTGAAATGTGGAAATTTTATTAGTGAAATTTTTATATTAACAATATTGTATGGGTTATTATTTTATAATGGTACTTGGTAATTTGACGGGTGGTTACATGATAAACCAAATGACGGGTGGTGCCGTGATAAATCAGGACGGGTGGTTACGTTATAACCTCCAATGCATTGGGTATGGAAGTCGGCCGTATGGCTATTCCATTTAGTGATATGTGTGTAATTCGACCATTTGGTTATTATATTTAAGTATGTTTATGTTCCAAGTTATCTATATATGTTATGTGTTCTTTCTATGTGTTTATGATAATCTTTTGGTTACAAAAAGGTAAGCAATGATCTTTTATTCAAAGAAGAGTATTTTCTACTTCATAAAGGTAAAAATTATTAATTATGATAAAGTATTCATGGATTACTTGTTTTTTTGAAAAACTAATAGTTTTTCTTATTTGTGTATCTCATACTGAGTTTTTTTCTCATCCCAGGTTTTTGAAATGTTTTTCACAGGACATGAAGAGGAATTGGGACAAGGATGTGATCAAGGAAATGTCATGATGTCTAAAACATGGAAATAGACATTTTTATTTTTAAGATTTTATATTTTATGAAAAAAATGGATACTGAGTATTAGTGTCTACTTGTAATATTCAAGATGATATGTAATAGTTATGGCCTAATTCTCTAAAACTCTAAACCTAAAAATATCCTCAATGTGAATTCTTGATTTAACTCAAGATTATGAAATGTTTAAGGCCGGGTCCTTATAGTTTCTATCATAGGTAGGTTTAGATAACTTTAGAGTTTAGGGTGTAATTTAAGCATAACTTACATAACCATAATGGTTAGCATATTAGAAATATTCATAGTTATTTTAGAGGTGATAAATTGTTATTACATTTTGGGTTGAAAAATAAAAGGTATTAGATAACCTTTGAGGATAAATTATGTTATGGTTGTTTTTGAGAAATTTGTCTCTTTTTTTTTGGAATGTTATGAAAGATCATGTGACAACCCATCGTGTCAGACAAATCTGTGGGAATCGAACCCACAACCAAAGTGCAATTGGTATTTATCGCCTACCACTGGACTACGTGAAGTCCCTGGTTAGTATGACTAATTATTTTTAGTTAAATGATTTTATTGATCAAGAATAAGTTTATTTGGGATTATATGTTTTATCAAATGGACATCCTTATTATAGGAAAATTATTTGGTGATTAATTGATAAAGGTTATTTTGTAAGACGTTCTCTCTTTGGGGAACACTATATGCTTAAGGAAGATAGAATAACTTGGGATTTAATTTGTGGAGTAATGGTTGAAATATTATTTTGGAAGAATCTATGTTTTTATTATAAACATATAATGATTTGGGTTATTTATGGAAATGATTAACCTATCATAGAGAATATGTGATTAGGTTAATTACACTTCAGTATGAGACTTTAAGAGTAGTCGATGTTTTTTGAGATAAATATTAAGATTTATTGTGGAAGACTATGTGATTTAAATCATTCTGAGTTTTGGGTTTCAATATTAGTTCTTATTATTTTGAATAATTTTAAGGACAATTGTATATTGAATGGCCTTTCTTGAACTATGGGTAATTTTGTTGGATTTTAGAGATTAAGAGTAGTATTTCTTTTTATAAAGGATTGTCCTTTTAAGGATTATATGATCTCATACTAACAAATTTTGGTTTTGGTTAATATATAAAGATAGGGAAAATATATGGTTTATGTTTTGTGGATCATGTTATTCTCTAGTACTTGATTTTTTGCGCTTTTGATGTGTCCAATTCAACTTGAATACTCATTGTTTTGAGAAAAGAAGAGTTTGTAGTAGAAATTTTGTAAAGGATGAAGGCCTACATTACAAGTAAGTATGTGTCCTTATATTATTAGTCAAGATCATAAATAAATTCCTCAACTTTATAAAAAGTAACTTAAAACAAAAGCGTTGTCCGTTTACTTTTCCTACTGGGAAACCAATGACCATTTAACCCATCACAAATTAGTGGTTTTCTTATTGTTAACTTTCTCCTAATCATGTTTCTATCACTCTACATCAGAACTTTACACTTAGTTTCTCTTCCATATCCATGTTTTCATGGAATCCTAGTATGAGTTATCTCGGGTGACCTTTTTATATATCTTTCTTTATTTTAAAGTAATAGTTTTATTTAACCTTTTTCTGATGTGGGGCTTTAAATGAAGTTTCCAAGCCCAATTTTAAAATTGCGAGGATGCAATTTCCAAAAGGGGTGAAGGATGTAACATCCTAGGAAAATAAAGAATATGAAATTTTCATATTTATTAATATTTTTGAATTAAATATTAATTTTATTTTAAAGAGGATGTTATATTCAAGGGCGTACTTGACCGGCAACAATGGGTTTCTCCAAAGTCTTATGTTGCAAACAATGTTGAGTCATACTGAAAAATAATATATTATTATTATTTTAAATGGTAATCAACGCCTAGCCATTTTATTGGTGGGAATTAATAGAACTAACTAAAATTTGATTATACATATTTTTTAAATGTTTTTACATTTATCCAATAAAAGTTAGATCCTCAAAATTTGAATGGATCTAATTTTACGCATAATTTACTTTAAAAGGTTGACCTACCACCTTTTGATGGAGAACCCTATTTAATTCTAGTTTTGGCCACTTTTATATGTTCTATTTGACAAAATAAAATTATTCTTTTGAATTGGGACATAAAAATTCACTTTGGGTAAAATTTTGGTATTTTTCTGATAAAATTCATTTTTTGATGAATAATGAAAAATACTGTATTTTAATTCAAGACTGACTTTTAATATAATTTATTTGTATGGTTAGATTATATTTTTAATTGGTTTTAAAGTTTAATTAGATTATATTTTTACCATTTAATACAATAGTGGTTACTGTAATTAATTTCACTTTGAAATTGGATATAAACAAGTGTCAATCTTTTGATAGTTAATATTTTCTAAAAACACGCCTTTTGTTTTAACAGCGGGAATTAATTTTAAATTAATTAATCAAACTTCTATGTTTTGAATTTGGTAAAATAGATATCGTTTTTTGAATTCTGAATATAAAATATATCTTAGGCTGAATGTTTTGTATTTTTCTAAAAAACTTCATTTTTTGATTAATAGTGAAACCACCAAGTAGTAGTTAAAAACTGACTTTTTCATTTAAATGAAATTTTACCGCTTATGTGAATTGAATTTAAAAAATACGACATACATAGTTGTTATTAGTAAGTAAAATTTGGTTCAATAAGATGAAAATATTTTTTTCTTGAATAGTAACTTTTGACTTTTATTTGCTGCAGTTAAAGGTAAATAAGGTAATTCAAGGTGAAAATAATTTCATAATAATAAAAAATTACCTTAACACTTGTCATAACATTATTGGATGATTCATGGACGACCATGGGCATTTTTGGGTCAATTATGGGACCTCATGGAGCCACTTGGGAGTGATAATGACACTATAGATTAATTAATTTAAAGTAAAGACAAAAATGACATAAACAAATATCTTTTAGTAAATTAATTTTTATATAGGGTTATATAAGTTATATTTTTTACAATAAATATTCATTGGAAATATAAAAATATTTCCTAAATCATGGTATTTTTTAATATGTTTTATACATTATATAAATAAAATTATTTATGACACAAAAATGATGCAGTATTTACCTCATTAGTAAATGATTTAAATAAATAAGATTATAAATATTAAAACAATATCCAAAACCTGTCCAATTCTTATTGGATGATTTAATTTCGAACATGAGTCATCTTATATTCAACTTTAATGTGTTTTTGACCTTTTGAAACTGAATATAAGTTTATAATAAAATAATTGTTTCAAACTTTCCTAAAGGGCCCCTCCTCTCCGTTATAAAAGGACACCACTTCTAACTCATTCCTCACACCTCTAAATCCCCTTGTATCATCCAAAACCTGCCCAAATAAGATCTCAATATCCATCTCTTCCTCCTAGAATCCTTACCTTAGGCAGGAGACACATCAAGAAGTCCTTTTGGTTCAAACCAAAGGGAGTTACCTGAATTAAAGGTAACAGTTTCTCTTAAATTCTTTTGTTTTATTTTGTTTTATTTTACTTCTCCAACCACCTAAACTCTTTTTATTACTTTATTTTATAAAAACACCAGTATAATTAATATACTAGGTTGTTTGTATGATAATTATTAGAACTACACTTATACACACCTCCATCTAATGGGTAAAGAAAATACTGTTTTTGTGGACGGTGAACTACTGGCTCACGAAATGATGATTGTTCAAATATCTCCAACCGCCTCTCATAGTGTCCATTATGATGGAAATTTATTTATATATGATATATATTATATTTATATTATTTATATACTTTTTTATTTTACATTTATAGAATACATTTATGGTTTCCCTAGTGGGTAAATACGATAATCTCATTTGAGGAAGTGCGGACTACTGCCCCCTCAAAGTGATATGACTCATTCATTCCTTATGTGGAACGTATAAAGGGTAGAGTTAATGAAATTATATGTGATATTATACTAGAATTATAAAATAATTATGTATCATTAAGTTTCCATTCCATTATAATACAAAATAGAAATGGAAGTAGCATTCATGCGTACGTGTGGCTTACCGTCTCCATGAACGGTGCATTTCATTTCTTATCTCTAAATGTTATATACTATTATAAATAAATGTATATACTGGATATATATGATATATATTATATCTAAATAATTAATATCATTCTGAATATAATTAACTTTTTACCACATGAATAGCTTGTAATTATAAGAAGTCCATTTTTGACTCAAGTACAAAATATCAACAAAATGGCCATTATTAACTTAAATGATTACATAATGTTTATAACATGGTAATAATTAACTTAAAAGGAATTATAAAATTGAAAAAGTTTCTTAATAAAGTATAAATTAACTTTAGTTTATTGTTCATGAGATTAAAGAACGAACGGGTCAAGTTGTACATGAGGTAAGGGATTTCTTATCTCACTTTTAATTCTATGAGATTTCCATTGCTTGCCACTTATTTATTGCATGTGGTGTATTGTGTACTACCATTTGATATATATTATCATGATTCTTTTTATATTCATGGTATTCTATTATTCAATTAGTTTTTATTAACTTTTGTTCATATGACTCATTTGATTACAATGTGGTAAAGGGTTTTCATCTCACTTTTTATTCCCGTGAGATTCATGCTATATTGCCACTATTTACTTTTGTGTGGAATATGTACTGACCATGATTGTATTCCTTGTGTTATATACAATAATTTATGGGTAATTAAATCTTCATTTTATGATCCTTCTTTCATATGGGGAATGTTTCATAAGTTACCAAATCATTAAGGGAACCTTTCACCCTCCTCTTTTTTTTAAAGACTTCTTTTTGTTATGTCTTTTAATTTACATATTCTAATGTTGGTATATGTTCTTATATATACTTAATGATGTAAATTTTATATCCAAGTTATGAGATACCTTTTTCTCTCTCATAAAATTATTTTTCTGAATTTTAAAGTGACGTTGTTAGGCTTTCAAATTTCTATAAGGGAACTTATTAACCCAATTTCAGTTATTTGGGTTAAACTTATACTTCTTGATTATGTCATGTTATAAATATATATGAATGACCTCTAATTGTTTCACACTTAATATCCACTTATATTGATTGTATTCTTATTTTCCACACATAATTATGTAATTGATTTATCCTTAATCTAAGTATACCGTCTTTATAAGGGGTTTCTTCTCAATTTAAATTCCCTTGAGTCTTCATTGTTGTTATGCGGCAATTCAATTTTATATGGTGTATATACTTCCCTTTGGAATATTATATCATGAATATTATTATTTTCATGATATTATAAGTTCGGTTGTATTCTATTCATCAATTATGTTTAGTCAAGTGTTTCTCAAGTGTTATGAAACTCTTTAACTAAAACATCGTTTTAAAAACTTTAAAGAATTATTCTTATAAATATTTGTCATTAATTTAAATGTTTTCAAAATGGTTTTTAGTATTTATTTATATGAAAATTAATGTTTTAAAACTTTAATTCCTTTAAAATATTCAAAGTGTTATGGGACACTTTGATTCAAAAATCTCTTTATTAAATGTTTTAAATGGTTTTGAAAATGGTTTTATTAAGCATTGATTAGGTAAATATATTGAAATGATATATTTTACTTGAAATGTGGAAATTTTCTTAGTGAAATGTTTATTTTTACAATATTTTATGTGCTAGGATTTTATAATGGTATTTGGACATTTTATGGGTGGTTAGGTGATAAACCAAATGAAGGGTGGTGTCGTGATAAACCAGGATGGGTGGTTACGTTATAACCTCCAATGCATTGGGTATAGAAGTCAGTCGTATGGATATTACATTTATTGATATGTGTGGAAGTTGATTGTATGATTATTCCATTTAAGTATGTTTATGTCCTAAGTTATCTATATATGTTATGTGTGCTTTCTATGGGATTTATGGTAATGTTTTTGTTACAAAAGGGTAAGAAATGATATTTTATTCAAGGAAGAGTATTTACTACTTCATAAAGGTAAAAATTATTACTTATGATAAAGTATTTGTGGCTTACGTTTTGTTTTGAATAACTAATAGTTTTTCTTATTTGTGTATCCCTTAGTGATATTTTTACTCATCCTAAGTTTTTGAAATGTTTTTCACAGGACATGAAGAGGAATAGGGAAAAGGATGTGATCAAGTAAATTTCATGATGTATAAAACATGGAACTGGACATGTTTATTTTTAAGAGTTTATATTTTATGAAAAAAAAATAGATACCGAGTAGTAGTGTCTACTTGTAATATTCAAGCTGATATGTAATAGTTGTGGCCTAATTATTTAAAACTCTAAATCTGAAAAGATCCTCAATGTGAATTCTTGATTTAACTCTAGATTATAAAATGTTTAAGGTCAGGTCCTTATAGATGGAATGGGTCCCAAACCCATCCGACGCACTCGACCAGGATGCTCCTTCACAAGCACTTTACCAACTAGGTCAGTTTGGGAGACTGAGTAGGACTACGCGGGATTGGAATCCCATACTTCTTTAATTTTTACCAATAAATAAAATATCAGTCATATTATAAGAATTATATATTAACATAGTGACAAATGAAAGTATGTTATTATAATGAAAAATGAATTTATACCCTAACTTCTTTGGTAGACTCATTAACAAAACTTCCATCGGATTTTTTATAAACATCCAACCATATTTTTGTTTGGGATTCTGGTTTCCCTAAACTCTATGAATGAATTAAAAAAGATAAATTAGAAATTATAATATATTAAACAGATAATATTTTATTATAAATATTTAAACTAATGAAAATATTACCATAGTCGATTGGCTTTTAGAAAAACTCTTTGACCCTGCAGTGTGAGGGATGATTTTCTTATACCGGATCGATGCATTCTTCCTTGAAATATCCTGAAATAAATATAATGTAATTTAATTGTAATTAATGAAATTTCATTTCCTTTTAATATACATGTATAAATGTAAAATGAGATTAATATAATAATATATATTTAAATACCATCTGCTTATCATCACGATGTCTGTCAACAAAAACTTTCCATTTCTCTTTGGGTACCTTTTTATAAATCAGTTGGGTGCTCAAAAAAGTATTGTTGACATTTCCTGACAATCTCCATTTAATGTCTTTCCATTTCTCGCCCAGATTTTTCAATTTCCACTTTCGTTCTAGCACATCAGCAACCGTAAAAGTGGAAAAAAATTGTACACATAAATTCATTTTGAAAATATTATAATTTAATAACATAATGGAATTTAATTACAACATAATGTATTAAAATTACCTTTATTTTTGAATCAAAAACTTAATTTTTCTATGTTTAAGGCATATTCCTCCAATCATCATAAGTAATAGGAAGGGAAACAGGCTCTACAACCAGCTGTCCAAAAATCTGTCCAAGTATTCATGCGGCGTCATCTGTAGTGACCCCATAGGAATCAAATGGGACAACTATATTATCTCTGGTCAAGTTTCACACATCTAAACTTTTCATTTTTTTCTCCATAATTTCATTTTTTCCATCTTTTATGAACAAACAGTTAGTATAAGAAAAGTGAAATAAATTTATTCATATTAAAATTTGTACCTATATCCATCACCCTCTTGTATCCCCATGAAGAACTAGGAGTAGAACCCCTCTCTCTCTACCCTAAAGGGGAATGTGTCACCCGAGCTACTGAAGGGATGATCACGAAGGGTGTGATAGATGGTGCAGGGGGAAAAAGATGGTGTCTCACATACTGTAGAGAGGGATACAGATGAATCATCATCTATCGGTGTGGTTGATGAAACAATGTGATGCTTCCTCCTTGGCATTCCTGTCATTTAATAAAATAAAATTAAGTTCAAAAAATATATTTCAAAAAAAATATGCAGGAAAAAAATTAAAAATGATAACATATGCACAGTGCTAACAAACACAATATACATAAAATTATAATGAATGACTGCAAAAATGACTTAAGTGGTGATAAATGAATGTATAACTATACAAACAATAATTTTCCCCTTCAATAATGTCAGTTTCCTACACCATTACATCATACACTTCATCCACCCTTGAAAGAATAATATTTTCAATATCATGATGGAAAAATAAGTATGATTCTTGCAGTTTATGAGATTCAATGTCAAAGGTCAAATCCTCCACTTCATCACCCATATCTTACAAATCACTTTTTTTTACTTGAGAAACTACACTCCACCCTTCATCCACAACATCTTTCGCATAATATACCATTTTCTCTTGTGATGATAAGATATATAGATCATGTAGTTTACGTGCACCAATATCCATCAAGTGATATAAGTTTAAAGTACTAAATTGCAAGGAATCTATTTTAACACCTCTGATAATATCAATCCAATTGAATTTGAATAAAATAACTAAAAAATGCATATGGTGGTTTAATTAAATAATATCAGTCAACCTTCTATAGTATCTCACTTCATAAAATGTAAATATACCACTATTTTATGTTTTCAAACCCTCTTCTTGATCGACTTTACAAAATCTAAAGCCATTAATATTGTAAGCATCGAAATTTCTAACTTTTTTTAGAGGACCTAAAGCAAGAAACCTCAAATATTCTGACAATTATTCTCAGGTATCAGTATTCATGATCTAAAAAAATACATGATTATATTTAAAATATATATATTTCAACCAAATATTTCCATTTATTACAATATTTATCAACTTACACGTCGTTTAAACCATTCTAAAAGCTCTTTATTAACAAATTTTGTTATATATTTCTCATTTATTGTTAGGAATCTCATTTTTCTCTTTATTTGTATCCTCAACTCTTCAGTAAATGGATATAAAATTTGACTATTCATAATCACATATCTATGTGCCTGTAATAATTCCATTTCTGTCAGTGTAACATTTGAGGTCCTCCCAACTGATCGGCCGATAATAGGAAATACTTTTGATTCGCCATGTATTAGAGATTCATCGGATGTGTCATCAACACATCTAACTTGATTAAATCTTGTCTCAATATCATCCAAGTATCTAAAAAAAAGGTAAGACACTCCTTTACCAAATATCCTTCATAAATAGAGCCTTCAGGTAGAGCTTTATTTCTCACATATGATTTCAAATGCCCAAGATATCTATGAAATAAAATAAAATAACATAATTATGTATTTAACTAAGTTCAAACAAAATTTACTTAACTAAAAACATAAAATAAAGTACCAATCAATTGGATACATCCATCGATAATGTACAGGGCCTTCTAATTTAGCTTCCTCAACCAAATGAATTATTAAATGCATCATGGTATTAAAAAACAACAGAGTAAAGATCATATCCATTGCACAAAGTGTCATTAAAAATCTCTCTTGAAGGTTTTCAATCTCAAATGGATGTAGAGATTTCTCAAATAGTTGTCTGAAAATGTACATAATTGAAGTGCAATAGTAGTAACCTTTTTAGGTAATAATGTATGCAGTGCCAATGGTAGTAATTTCTTTAAAAAAATATTTCAATCGTGACTTTTCAATCCATGTAACCTACGATGATTTAAGTAAACACACCTTGATATGTTACTTTAATACCCATAAGATACCTTCACAATTTTTAAAATTTGAAGTAATGTATCTTTATCCTAATTTTTCATTGAAAAAAATGTCGGGGGGTACTTTTCATTCTCATGTGGCTAGAGATCATGCTTTATGTTCATTGCTTGTAAGTTATTCTGAGAATTGAGATGATCCTTCGAATTTACATTCTCATTAAGAAATGTGAAGATAAAATTTTCATAAACATTCTTATCAATATTCATCACATCAAGATTATTCCACAAAAAATTAAATTCTCAATATGGAATTTTGAATAATGTGCTTTTTTTCTTCCATTGTTGTGTTCTAATTTCACTTGACGATTCACTTAAAACTAATTTCCCACTATCATTCAAATGATGCACCCTCCCAAATTCTTTCTTCACATTTCCAAGTTGTTCCAATATTTTAGAACCATTTAACAACTTTAGAGGAGGTCTACGATCAATGAAACCATTTTAATTTTGACTTGTTCAGCCGAAATCTATGAGATGCATTGAGAAATATTGGACGGCATAAGAAGCACCATTATCTACTGTGATATGTCCATTTAGGATCAAAATCGAAGTTAAAAATATGACAATACAAACCCATTTAAGTGTTCCAACCAACTAAATTCCCAAGTCCAGGGAAGTCACTAATGGTCCACATTAGAGATACTTTCATTTTGAACATTGTTTTAGAAGAAGAATCATATGTCTCAACATAGTTTCTCCATAAATTCTATAATTATTAAATTAAAGGCTGCAATTATACATTAATATCATTTACAGGAATGTTTTTCAAGAATAATCATTGAAATGATAAATGACATTTTTTGCATACACATCCACAGAGGAATATTGTAAGGGATCAAAAAAACTGGAAAATGCTAAAATTGGTACTCAAACTCCCAAATGGGTTGAATCCATCAGTAACCAATCCCAATCAAACATTCCTAGGATCATATGATAAATCAGTATGTAATAATTCAAATTCCTTACATTATTGTGAATCTCATGGATGTCTCATTAACCCATCATTTTTATTATCTATAACATGAAACTTCATGTGTTTGGTAGTTTTTGATGACATGAATAATATTTGCAGTCAAGGATTTAAAGGAAAGTAACGTAATAACTTTTCAGGTGTGTTCCTTTTCTTCTTCTTCATGGTAGTATTTTGATTTAGACTTCCAAAATCATTAACTGACTACCATCTAGAAGAATAACATTTTTTCAATTTTTTATGCTTGAATCCTCTCACCAATAAGGCATACAATCATTAGGATATCCATGTATTTTTTTATAATCTAGACCAATCCTATTAAACACTTTTTTCATATCATAAAAAGACCCAAGGATTTTTTATTCAAGAAATGAATCACACAATAATTCCAATATCATGGACATATTCTAATTTGTAATTCCTCATAGGCATTTGATATGGTAAAACTTCAGCAGAAAAGAAAGTTTTGAATATTTCAAACATCCACTATACAACTTTTGATTTCCATTTTCAACTAAACCATGAAACACATTTTTTTTAAGTAAAGTTTTCTCTTACATTATTCTCCACATAATCAAGAAGAGGATCCAATAATATGTTACAATCTTGATCTGGGTGGCCTACAGTCTCAAAAACATCACTTGTCACATTTTTATTTGTACCACCCAAAACTGGTTGTTCTGATATGTTTTAATGTTGATGTTTGTGTCTTTCAATTCCTATTTCATCATTTATAAGGTTTTTCATTTCATTTTCCTTTTTCAACGAAGTGGGTAGATCATTTTGTGGATTTACATCAGTGCTCAACCTTTTTGTAACATTCGATTATTTGTGCCAAATCAAACACAAATATTGAGCAAGTAATTGCTTAAATATCAAGTGTTTATAAACTTTATCTATATTAAACCATCTTCTAAATTTACATTTAGTACATGGACATCTTATTCTCCCATCAATGGATCGATTGGATATTGAAAAATCTAAAAAATACTCCAAACCATTAGTATACTGAGGTGTATTCCTCGGTAATGTGGTCTAGCTTTTATCCATATATATCACAATGTACCAAAAAATTATTAAAAAAATAAAACACATAGCTATTACTAAATAGGAAAAGAGATTCATATATACAATTTAAAAAAATATGAATATATTAAATAAGGTTTTCCTATATAAATAGATAAATAAATTCCATATATAAGGGGATGTATTGAAACCATATTTTCCACATTTCATGATGTATGTAAAAGTATATAGGAGGGTCCTATGATCTTTAGTGTAAATATAAATTCAGGTATCTTTATGTCATAGTTACAGTGTTTTGTTTTAAGAGGATTATATGCCTGTTGATTTGAAAAAGGAAAATGTGTAACATCATGTCCATTAATTAATTTTTGACAATATGGGACATCATGACCATTAATTATGAATAACATAGAGGACTTTCATGTATAGAGACTCCAAATAAATAATATAAAGTATCATTTCCATTAATTACAATTATAAATAATGAACATCATGTTTGTATATTCCAAGTGAACGTTAATGAATTTCATTTCCTTAAAATAATAATAAAAATTAGTAATTTCATGTACATTATAGATGTTACTAATGATGTAATCACATCCCTTCCAAACTACATTCAAGGACAAAAAATAACACTCAATCCATTATTCGATTAATTTAATCATTTAATCTATATAGTTGTTAAATAATATGAGGGTACATGGTGTATAATATATTCCACTACATCATTTTATTAACTCACTTTATCATATTTCACTAGATAAATCGAATCCTAACATTACATAGTGGTTCTTAGGTCACAAAGGGAACATAAGTCATTAAGGAATGTAGTGAAACTAACCCATGTGGTGGTTTGGTTGAGTTAATCAACCTCCAACCGGATATCAAGGTCTTATATCATGTCTAGAATTGAATTCCAACAATTAATTTTGCAGGTTATCTATTTTAGAAGAAATGTAGGGAAAGTATGTAATATGGCAAAATAAAAACCTAATATAAAAACCCAAAAAAATTATGTAAAAGTATGATACCACCAACCTTATACTGATAGATGAATTTTTTAGACTGCATTTATTTACCTTTGAAAGTAATTTTCAACATTTAATAGAGGTATAATGACCATAGGATCTGAACATTGGATATGAACATTAAATTAGGGTATATAATCTTAAATGGGATTCATTTCCCTCTTTATTGTAAATTAAAATGAATAATAGATAAGATGATATTCCACTAATCAAATCTATACATAAATAAAAATGAAATTCCAATGCATGAATTTAATGTCATACATAACTGAAACAATTAAATTTTACCAAAATAAATCTTAGACAATGACTAAGAACTCTAAAAGATTTTAAAAATCAATGAATTTATATGTTCAATACTAAATTTTTTCACCAATAATTACCTATTTGAGTACAAGTATATGTGAATACTTTTTTGAGAAATATAATTTCAGAAACCCTGGTGAAACGTAACTATAAGCATATAACTCCTACATGTGACTGATAACGCATAACCCTCCCCTCAAGAGCCTATGTATGTGACCCCAAGAATATATATCCTTCATGATACCTACTCTAGATATACCCTTTCATATGAGATATATCATCAAATCCTTTCACATGAATCAATTTATTTGACCTCAATCATGTGACTTCAATTATTATTTTATCGCGTAAATGGTCTATGGAAAACCTTGTGAGAAACCGATCATGTTATTGGGTCATGGAAAAACTTTTAAACACTACAAGATATAGTAAACCCCTTAATATATTGATCAAAAACTTAATAATGTGAACAATGTGTATTAATAGAGCTAACACACTGACTTAACTTCTAAAAAACATAGTCATTCATCCACTCCTCTACCTCAAGGAATTACCTAAACATGACCACCTTCAATTGTGGGTCATGTGACTCCATACACTATACGTTAATCCAATACAACCTAAGTATTCCCACAAAAGATACTATATTCAAAGGGATGGAGAGGGAGAGTTTGTGGTCATTCTTTTGCACATCAATATATTTGTAATATAAAACACTAGATTTGGATATCCATGTCAAATACCTAGCAGAGGGAAGAGTGGCGAGGGACCACGAGGTGAGGGCGGTGAGGGTCGATGGGGAAAGGCGAGGCGAGGTGAGGGGTGGATATTGGAGATGATGGATGGAAACTAGGCTGGCATGGAGAGGGTCAGTAAGGATCAGTGAGGTGAGTTAGGCTAGGGCTTTAGGGAGTCATGGGGTGGGGGTCGGGGGTGTTGGGGGAGGGGGAGAGTGTTGATTGTTTAAAAAAGTATAATTATTTAGTAGAAGTTTATAAAAAACCACTGAAAATGTTCTAAAAAATATTAGTGGCAGTTTAGTAAACCAGCGCTAAAGACACATTTTTTATAGTGTTTAAAGTCATGTAGCTCAGACTATTGAGGCTATGTATTTTAACATCATATTGTAATAAATATAACCTTGTAGTTTAATTTTGTGTAGTAAGTATGTTGTCATGTAGTTTTAGGTCATCTAACTAAGACATGTGCAAGGAATTTTAACATCATGCAACCCATACTATAATTTTATATAGTTTAAATTCATGTTACCATCACTTTGGATACACAATTTAACATCCTGCTACAATGATTTGGGTGTTATGCAGATTATGAAAATTATTTCATGAGAAACCATGCATTAGTAGGAAGTAATGCACTCTCCATCCATTGTAATCAAGTAATATGATCCATTAGAGTTGACCTTAAGGATGACATAAGTTCCTTCCCACTTTGGTTTGAGTTTTAGAGGTTTATTCCTAGTTATCATTAGGATTTTAAGATATAATACCAATTCTACAAATAATAATGAAAGATGATTAACTTTCTTATTGAAATATCATGATACTCGATTTTTGTGAAGCTCCAAGTAGTGAAGGATACATAATATCTTTTTATTGAGTCATTCCAACTCATCTAATCAATTCTGAGATTGTTCATTTATAAACAACTGATAATAAATGGAAATACCGAGCAAAATTAATTATACCACAATGGGTAGAACAACTTTTATACCATATACAAGTAAATAAAGGATCTCTTATGTAGTCATGTGAGTTGTGGTGTGATAATCCCATAAAAAATGAAACATTTTGTTAATACAATATTTCTTTTCTTTATCAAATATCTTCTAGAGTATATTGGATAGGGTATTGTTGAAATCCATTATATTTCCATTTGTCATTGCATGATAGTGGGATTAGTGGTTAGAATTAATACCATATTACTGATGCAACCCTTTCAGTTCATAAGAGAAAAAGTTAGTTTCATTATCAATCAATAATTTATGAGGGAAACCAAATTTGGTAATAATATTTTACTTCACAAAAATAATGAAATATTTCATTCTAAATTATTAGAAAAATATAGTCTTTGTCCATTTAGAGAAGAATTGGATGGCAGTAAGGATGTAATTTTACTACCTGACAGGTCTTGGGGGATATAGCCCCCTTGAATTTATTCCCCATATAGAAAATGAACATGAATATTAGGCAGTGTGTAAAAATTCTAGGGTTTTATTAATGAAGTTTCCATGTATGTGATATGCATGGAATCTCTTGGTGAACTTCATAAAATACTATTTCATTTTCGGTCAAAAATATCCAAGCCTCCTCATCTAATGGTAAATATTGGTCCCTAAATAAGGAGTACCACAGAAACCTACATGAACTTCCTACATGACAATGAGAATTTTCCTTCATTTAATTCATATAAATATAACTCCATAAAATCCTTTTTTATAGAGTACTTTATGAAAATTAGGGTCTTCATAACGGGTAAAGTTAACTGCTTGTCATTAGATTTTCTCTTTTCTTTCATTTTTTGATGGAAGAATACTATTTTGAAGGTATTCCAATATGGTGGATATCCATCCATTCATGAAATAATCATATTTAGGGGTATAATTAATCTCATTGATCTCCTCCATGTTGTTTCCAATGAATGGTGACACCACCCTATGATGTGAAATGTTTATGATTGTTTTATCCTGATCAGGATCTTATAGGGATGTAATTGTGTTTTCCAATGCTTCTTCTTAGTAATTCAATGAAAGTTGGATGTGGGTAAGTGTTGGATATAATAGTAATTCTTCCATTAATACCCATACATAGTAAATCAAGATAATAATCTCTTCCTTTTTGATAGAATACTCACCATTGATCTATTTTTTACCAACTCTAAATATCCTTTCATTTTAGGTGGTATAATGGTGTTTTAAACACTAAATACAAGATTGAAATGAAGGTTTGGAATTTTTCATCTTTTTTGGTGTATCCTCCCAACAATAATAAGGAATAGTGAAAAACTTCCTTGTTTAGAGATATGATGATGATTCCCAAATCGAATTTGTTGAGTTTGGGGTTTTCCATTCTTTTCTCTATTGGGATTATGAAAGCACCATAAAAGTACATATCCCATATATGGGGTCAATCTTGAACATATAAATCTTATTTATTTGGAAATTAAATGTTAAATGGTGTGTTTTCCACAGAAGGATGTGCTACTAGAAAATCTTATAATAATTGTCCTTCTATTACCTTTTGTGGTATAAAACAAATTTCAAACTATTTCAAGATTATCTCCCACCATGCCAATTTACCATTCTATATATGATGATTGATGATATATTAGAGTGGTTCATTATTAAAGAACAATTGAACCTCATGTTACTATGGCTAATTCCTCAATTTATAGATCGTGAAAATTAATTCAAGGCAATTATTCTTGATATATAAATATCAAAACTTGGTATTAAGAATGGATCTACTAAGGCAATATAGATTATTCTCATTCTATATTTCATCATTATATGAAATAAAGGTGCCTAGTGATTTCTACAAGGCTACCACATACAAAATAAGTGGTTTTCCTTCAATAGAGGAAAATCAGTATAAGTTGACTTAAAAGTTATTGTATGAGACTGTCAAAATATTCGTAAAAATTATCAGTCCATCAGTATTTGGATCCCTTGTTCATCAATTTAGTGAAGGGTAAACACTTGCGTGTGAGATTTTCTATGATGCACTGGATATAGGTGATGCATACCTGAAATCCTCTCAAATCAATAAGGTTTTGGGGATCTTACATGTCAAGGATATTCTTGGTTTTTTTACGATAAACCTAAATGTTATGATGGTATACTATTAAACTAAGTAATTTTCCTTAAGTAACCCCAAAATCATGTTTTAAGGGGTTCATCTTCAAGTTATATTGTCATATTTTATTAAATACAATCTCGATATCAGCAAGATTATCATATCATTATTGATATTTTTCCACCAAATCATCAATACAACATTCAATGGTATTTCTGAATGAGGTTTTAAAAATATGTTTTATGGAACATTGGTAATTAGAGATAGTATTCTTCAAGAAAAAAAGGCATCACTAGATAGAAGTATATTCATTGGGGTGCTCTAAATGTAGTGTCCCTTTCATCTTTAAGATCCATTTATGTTTAGTTGAATCCTAAATATCCATACATAAAGGAAATATCTTGATAGTTGACAGTCACATCGATTAAGTGTTTCATAATCAGGACTATGAAATTATCTTTTGGAAAATGTCAGTTCATATCTATAAATTTTATAAAAACTCTAATATGTCTATTCTTATTTTTTTAGTGTGACAATGTTTATGATTCATTTTTGGGTATTGGGCCTTCTAAATGAAGTTGTCATTAATAAGCTAATCAACCTCAACCTCAACCTTTGTAGCATGATTTATATGTATCCTTCTGGATACCTGTTTATAAACATGGTGAACCTCTAGAAAAACCAAGTTATGGGTAGATACATTAGAATCAATTCCATTCATTTCTTTATAATTCTAGGAAAATGCATCTCATTTATAGCTAAAAAAGAATTATACACCTCTTAGTATTAAAAATATATGGCCACGCTGATCACTGTAGGTCACAGATCTTCCTCTGTGACCATTTTTATTTATCAAATCTCATTAATAGTAGTTGATAAACATTCCTCAAATTTTAAAGGGGTGTCTCTGAGGTCTTATTATTCTTTATTTTCCTCAATTGTAGTATAAATATGTGATAAATGGGGATATTCATAACAATAAAATGGGGTGAGGTTACTATTTATCCTTATAAATGTTGAGGATGATTCCTTGGATCCTAAGGGTGTCATTATGCTATTGACGTCATCAGTGATATCCTGGGTGGACTCTCACTCTCCCTCTATTTTGGTTCCATTAGGGGCAGAAGAGGTATTGACATACTAGTATTCTGGAAGTGGGATAAAGATATTCTAACTCACTATTGGTAATTTGAGAGACTTTTTTAATCCATATGGTGATGTTGGGGTCTCTTGAGACTCTATAAGAAAATTGAGGGTATTTTTTTCTAGGTTTTTGATGTCTTTATGAGGCTGAGAAACTTATTCAATGTTATTTGGTTCGGATGATGTGAATGATATCATGAAGAATGATGAATAAAATCCCAAATCTAAACTTTTCACCTTGATTTGACTAATGGGAAATACATATTCATTACCAAGCTCATCAAATATGTTGGTTGGGGTCATTTAGAAACCATTTAGAGTAGTAACCTGATTGGAACCATCAATCATGGGGTTTCTTCATCTCTTTAGTATAATCCTACATCGATGTATTTTGATATAGAGGATTAAAATGGATCTATATCACCATGGAATTACCTAATATTTCCATCAACATAGTATTTGAGACATTGATGGTATGATGAGTGAACTGTTACATGCTAATGAAATAAAGTTCTTTCTGACAATACATTTAAAGTTTTATCTTATCAGAAAACCAAGAATTAAGATTCATATATGAAGTCCACAAATTGTGCTCTAAGATTAATTTAGTCAAGAGGTTTTTGATCACTTTTCTTATAAACCTGGAGTGTTAAAGAAGAGGGGGGGAAATCAAATTCACTATAACCTAATCAAAAAAATCTTTTGGACTAGAATGAGGTCAACTAAAAATCCATTATCAATAAAGGGTCATCATATATAAATGTTATCCATTTTTTCAAAGAAATGAAAGGTTATGATGTGTCCTTGAATAACAGTTTCTATATCTTAATTTGTGAAAGAGATGATTATGTAACACTTCGCAGAAATGGTATCAACATGATATACTTTAGTAGTATTAACCTTTTCTTGAAACTATTGAGGGATTAATAGTGACTCTATAAGCACTTCTCATATATCTTTTGATAAATTGAGAGTAGTGAAGATTAAAAGATTGGTTGAGAACATGTCTAATTTTTTCAAGATTTCATATTTTTTATCTAAATTTCCATTCTTCTAAATGTGGGGTTGATAATTAGCATGTTCCTTGAGGGGGTGAAGTGTTTGAGGTAGATGGGTAAGAAACTTGAATAGGATTTTAAGGCATTCCTATCACTAACAAATTAGGTCTAACTGGTCTTCCTACTCATCTGGGATGATCTGATAGTTTCACACCCATTAGTAGGCCTTCCAAAATAATTTAGTTCAGATAACTCTTGCTATATGTTAAGGCATCTCCATTATCCTTCCATGCTCATTTAAGTTCTTACCAAAGAGTTTTGGTCGCATATATAGCTCCATCGGGAAATTTTTTAGGATATTGGGATCATCTATGACTGCAACTTCCCCAGTTACTTCAGCTTCTGTGTTCGCTGCCTCTAGCTCCCCAATTAGTTATAGGTAACTCAGGTTCATATGAATATTGATAATTAGAGAATGTATCTATTAAATAAATGATGTTAATAGAAACAAATAGTATATATTCATTCAATGAGGGTTATGTTTGTTGGGGCAGTGCCAATGTTGGATGCATGAAATATTATAGGGCTAGGACTGGATTAAGAATCAATATGAGTTCATCATTATATACCTTACTCTTTCCATACTAGTTTTTATGAATTTTAGAAGACATAATATAGGAATATTGTGATGTGGGTGAAGTTGGATACACTGTAGAAAAAGAAATTGGGGGCCCAACTAGATAGTTTAGTTGTTCCTTAAGGATGGCATGAGCTCAATTGACCATCTTTCTAGTTATCCAGTCATTAAAAAAATTGGTTCCCCTACTTGTAACTTCTTATTATATTGTCTCTTCTTCTAGAGTGGTTGAAACACATGCCACTTGTGCTGGTGAATTTTCTAATTTCACTTTCCCAAAGTAATCCAGCTTCTGAATATATACTTTAAAAACAAATCATTCTTGGATGGCATGACCCAATGTTCAGTGAAACGGGGAATAGTTTGTATGATCACTAAAGCCAACCCAATCAGGCCGCCTTATCTCTAGAAATATTAAAAAAAATCTCCATAGATTTTATGAATTATCCAGGGACTTACTCTTCTTGAAAGGAATAAACATTATTTTTCCAGTCCTCATGTGGTAGGTGTTTCTTATACTTTATCCCATATAGAATAGGATTTTTCTATTATTATTGTTGTTCATTGGGAAGTGTTTCCTGATATTGTGTGGGATTTAATTTTATAATTGGTGTCAGAGTTGGATTGAGTGTGATGGTTACAGTTTTCAATTTTCCAATTCATTTCCCTTGGACTAGTGATTCTGTTTGAGAATTGTTTTTAATCATTGAATAGAGTCTTCCAATCTTTGTGAATCCATGATAAGTTCATGGAATCTGCCTAGTCATTTCACTAAAATGAGTAGAGTTTACAACTATTCATGGTGGTTCTCTATATAGAGACCCAATAACTATTTTTGGGGAAGCTTCGAGTTTAGGGGGTAGATAGAACCCTTCCATTTAGTAATAAAATCTTAGACTCTCTCATTCTTTCATTTTTAAATTTGAGAGATCAAGTATTTTTGTTTTTCATAGCATGAAGCTTAATTGATAAATATATTTTCAGTAAAGGTCTTCCTATCCCATGATTTTCCTAACTAGTAAACTATTATAACTAATAAAATATAGTCCCTCTAGGGTCTATATAAATAATTTGATCTATGATGAATCTTTTTGCTTAAGGGTTTCCATCATAAGTCCACATAGAGATATAAAATGTGTCAATTGTTTCTCTGGGACCCCCATTCTATTCAATGTTAAGAGGGTAGGATTTTTAAAATTGAGTGGGTGGAGAGTTGTTCCAACCCTTTCAAGGGAAGTATTTCTCTCCTACTACATTGGTTTGTGGTTCCCTTCCATATCCTATAGTCAATATTTCAATTACTAAATATTTTCAATGACTTCTAATGTAATAACCGATTAGGTTGGCACTTGAATAGGGAAGATGATAGATGGATCCTGACATGATGGCCCTACCTGAATTTCCGGCTGACAGCTAGCATGGGATGACCTAGGTTAATTCACCTAATATGATCCAAGATGTCATTATAATGTAGGAAAATCATAACATTCTTCCTCCATTGGATCTAAATAAATTGGTTTTTAGATCCCATATTTAATAGATAACTTGGATATTATTTTTTAGAATCTTCTTATTGAGGGGGATCTATTAAAAGAGTAATGTGAGGTTATATGTATATAACACACCCATGAGGGATGTTTCCTTTGAGTAACTCAACATTGATTCTCTTAAACTCTTTCATTCTTTCCTCATGCTGAGAAAATATTTTCTCAATTATAGTAGGTTCTACTTCTTCAAATAATGGGTGGTAAGTAGCCACACCTTTTCCTTTTCTTTGTTTGAATCCCATCAGAGGGGTGGTAGTTGAGAATTTTAAGAAACCCTCAAATTTTTTACTAGCTTTTTTTTGGTACACACAACATATTCAGTGGTTTCAATATGGATTTTATTTCAAACAGAAACATCCTCTTCCTTTTATCCCGCACTAGATTCATGCTCTATAGAATCTGTAGGGTGAGAACTGATGATGTTCATCCATTCATAGTGCACTATAGAAATTACCTCATCATCATAAGGGTAATAGGATTGATTACTCTTGGAGTTTCTATTGATTGAAGAATTAGTATTTCATGGAGTGGCTTACCTCTTGATGGTTCACTTTTCCTTATGGACACTACAAAGTTTCATCTTTTCCTTCCATGATTCTCCCATAACTTATTTGAAAAAGGTGATCTAGATACTTTATCTATAAAACTTTATTATATGTTTTCTTAAGAAGAACGATGGGTCACAGGATGAGAGAAACTCTTGAGACACATTTTATAATGTACCTCCTAATCGGAAAAAGAATGATTTCCATGGGGGAAGAGGAGGTTGAGGTAAAAATACCCCCATACTAGCATGTTTTTATTTTTATCATTCTATTACTGCATCATTTTAGACTTTTAGAGATTCAATTGTCTTTAGGAGGTGGTGCTGGTAAAAATTTCCCCTACCCTGCAGGTCGAGGCTGCTCCCAAATTTCCACTATTGCAACTATTACAACCACCCTCTTGATTTTATGATTTTTTTTTCAATTATGAAATGTTTAAAATGTATTTTTTAATGGTGATAAACTGCTACTGATGAAAATTCACCCACTTTAGGTTTATCTTTCCTCAAATGATAAGGTTGCTCAATCTTTTCATATTCTTTATCTAAGAGTTTTTTTATGGACCACTCTCATTGGGACCAATATTTCTAATATTAATTCATAGAAAATATCCATTGATCATACTATCTATGGTGTTTAGAGCATAATTATGTGATTCACCTCAAATTAATGACATTTCATGATGTCACTTTTAGTGGGCTTTGCTAATTGAGAAGTGGGGTGAAATTAAATGCTACATGTTCACCTCATCCTCGAATATGTACATTGGATGGAGTATCAATGATTAACTAATTTAGATTGCTCAAATCATTAATAAATGCATATATTCTCATGTTGATTTACCAATTTTGGGAATCGCACAACTGAAAGGTTATCCAAATTAATCTATCAGTGAAATTCTTCTATTTTATTAGTGTGATTTTAATATCTATTGTAAAGAAATAATTTTTATTTTATTTGGTGAAGCTTTTTTCATAGATTTAGATGAATTTGATGTATTTATTTATATATAAAAGTTTTTGGGTTGTTATACTGAGGGGTGTACAAGAGACAAAAAATGATTGGAATATTGTCTTTATCTAGTTGTTTTCTCATAATTAACATGTTCTCATTGTCTTTTGTGAGAGATTACTTTACTTTCCCTAGATAGAATGGTCTCTTTTTTGAAACCTTGTTGTAGAAAGTAGGGTTGATAAGAATCTTATTTATTATAGTAGAAGATAAGATATCCAAGGGTGGTTCATAGAATTATTTCTTTCTTGGGATATATAATATATGATAAAGGGAGTCACTTTTCAAAGACAAGACAACAAGCATGGTTGGCCTCATCTTCCCAGGTGCCTCATGATAGGAGGTATTTATCATAGTTGATTTCTCAAGGGGGGTACCTTCTTATTGAAATGAGATATCACAATGGGTAGGACCTTCAAATCAAACACCATCATGGAGAGTAATACCATCATAGCTTAATATTCATCCATAAGGATGAGTCCTAAAGAAAATTCCATAAGGAGGACCTCCAAGGTGGATAATAACAAAGGGGGTCTTTATTACCATTTTATATTTTGATCATGAGGATGGATTCTGTGATTATTTTCATGAGAAAATTTCTCATGATTGACCTTTTTATGTCCATGAAGAGAAATTTCATGGTAAATTCTCTAGGTAGGACCTCCAAATCTATTATAGAAAATTTACAACCTTAAAAATTTATATTGTTTCCTCCTTGATCTGAAAATGAGATTGTAGGATCTTTTTCCACTATTGAAAAATGTATGAGATCCACAAGAACACTAACATAAAGAAGATTAGGAACATGGGCCGATTTCTAAACTCTGGATTTCCCTTGTTGAGATTTCTTCTTATACGTTCTCCATCGAGTGGTTGGAATCGTATGTTGTGAATAATGAATTTTATATACAGGTTCCCACCTAGGTGACTCCCATTATATTTTTGAGATATGTAGACAAGTTTTTTATTTTTATAAGGAATATGTGTTTTCCTTTAAGTGTCTATTGTAATGGGTTAATAATCTCTAGTTTAATGTAAATGTGTGTCTGATCATGTTAATGATGTATGTCTTCTATTGAGTATCTTTCAAAGTGTGTTGATGGGTAAATATAGTGGTGGGGGTAGGGATGTGTACCTACCCCCTGACTATTGTTTCTTACAACATGTTTTGATAGCTTTATAGTATGTGAGAAAAGATATATTCTTACCCCTTTATTTCCTCCAGGATGTGTCGATAGACTTTCATAGCTAGAACAGGAATGTGTTTCCATTCCTTTATTGTAATATGAATGTGTGCCTACTCTTATCCTCTAGTTCCCATCAAATATACTAGAAGTATTCATGTTTGGGGGACACAATGTGTTCTTTCCCCCAATTTGTTTTTAGGATATTTTGATAGGCTTCACTAGGTGCTTCCAGGATGTGTTGGTAGGCTTGCTGGGTACAGGTAGGAATGTGTGTTTACTCGCCCATTTCTTCCATAATATATTGGAAGGATTATTCATTAGAGGTGGGTATGGGGTAATTATCATAGTTATTAATGTTTTTCCACCATTTATGGGTTTTCTTAGGTGATAGGGTCTGGGTGACCTTAGCCGAGACCCGTGGGGTGGCATCCTAAGAAAGTTGTTGTGGAATTAATGTAACTCGATGTTGGCAGTGGTGATCACTAGAATAAGACCTTCAATATAACTTGTGAATTATGAGGATGCTTCGATCGACCTATTAGTACACCTACCTAATATAAGGGATTTACTTTCTCTTGTGTTCTAGGGAGAAGCTCCTAAAATGGTTTGAAATAGTGAAAGATGTTGTTTGATTCTTCACCACCACTCACCATTGGGAAGATGGTTGGTGGGGATTCAAGCTCTAGAGGTATCCATGGTAAATATATGGTGTTGGGATAATACTATTCAGGTGTTACTCTTGAATTAGTTCATTTTCAACCTTACATTGAAGGCATTGGGTATATGACATCATCCTCTAGGTTGATGAGGACCCACTACAAAAAAAATGGTTAGTGGTGGTTATTTAGTGGTCTAGTGGTAGTTTAAACTATTGCCAAATTATTTAGCAGTGGTTCATAAAATCACCACATATTTCAAGGAAGCTAGTCAATTAGTGGTGGTTTATTTTATTTCATCGAGGTTTTTTTATGGGCGATTTTTGGAAAATTTAGTGGTGGTTTATTATTTAATTAGCAGCGGTTCTTTAATAAAAAAATATCCACTAGGAATATAAATAAAATAAAATTAACCACCGTAATGGATTTAGTGGTGGTATATTTAGTGGTGTTTAATCTAAACCACCACTAAATACATTCAATAATATATGTTTAGCAGTGGTTAAAATAAACTACCGCTAGTATATTAGTCATCATAACCTAAGTCTCAATCACCCCATACAACAATTACTACATTGGTCATCAATATATACATATTAAATATGTCCAACAAAAATAAATTCCCAATATACATCCATGTCATGACCTCCACTACATCTATCTACCCCCACATCATCTCATCATCTGTAATAAAAAATGAAACAAAAATTAAAACTAAACATAATAAATCTGAATTACAGTATAATAATTGATAAAATTTCAACATATGAGGGAAACTAAGAACCATCACAACTACCTTCTAAAAAATGTCATGGATTGGAATGGTCAACCTCATGCCTACTTCCAGTATCTACCACCTATAATGAAAACCAAAACATTTAGGAAAATAAATGTGAATGGGAAAAGATGCAGATTATATTCAAGATGCTGCATATAAATTTTTTTATTTCTTTAATCAAACAGAAGAAGTTTTAACATAAAAAATAATATATAATACAAAACACATTGAAAATAGAAACACACCTACTTAATATAAGATTCAACACTTGAAACTGAAAAGGGATAAGTAAATATTCTAATTTATTTTTCAAGCGACGTGCAGTGTGCTTGAAATTTAATTAATAAAAAAATTGATATTAGAGCATTTACTATAATTTAAAAACAACTAAGTATTGGTTGTCCCATGATTTTATATTAATATAAGGTTTTTTCTATGGTTTTGATCATTCCAAGCACATTTTATTGTTTTAAAACACTGAAAACACATTTACAGACATGACAGGAAAACCATCATTTAGAATTATGTGTCATCAGTTGCTAAATTTCACAATTAAACCAATGGTCATTGTCCCCTAATTTCATGATAGTTTAATGTTTTCTTCCTATCTTTGATTGTTATATGCACATTTTAGTGTTTTAAAACACTAAAAATGAATTTATAGCCATAATAGGAAAACTGTCACTTGGAATGACATGTCATAGGTTCCTATATTTCATAATTAAATCTACAGTTTTGTACCATGATTTGAAGAAAATATGACATCGTTTTCCTGGTTTTGACTATTCCATGGATGTTTTAGTGTTTTAAAACACTGAAAACACATTTATAGCCATAATAGGCAAAACATCATTGTAAATGACATGTCATATATTCCTACATTTAACAATTAAATATATGTTGGTTTTCCCATTATTTCACATCAATCTGAGGTCATTTTCCTAGTTTTGACCGTTTCACGCACGTGTTAGTGTTTTAAAACACTAAAAACTCATTTATAGCCATAACAGGAAAACTATCATTCAGAATGATGTTCCAATCAGTTCTCTAATTTTATAATTAAATCTATGGTTGTTTTCCCCTAATTTTAGAACAATATAGCATCATTTTCCTAGTTTTGACCCTTCCACGCACGTTTTAGTGTTTTTAAACTCTAAAAACACATTTATGATTATAACAGGAAAACCATCATTTAGAATGACATTCTCCAAATTCCTACATTTCATAATTAAATATATGGTCATTTTTCCTAATTTCAAGACAACACTACTTCATTTTCCTTGTTTTGACCTTTCCGCACACGTTTTAGTGTTTTATAACACTAAAAACATGTTTATGGACATAACGGGAAAACCATCACTTAGAGTGATATTTCATTGGTTCCTACATTTAAAACTTAAATATATGGTTATTTTTCCATGATTTATTAACAATACAACATTATTTTCCTATTTTTGATCGTTCCACACATGTTTTAGTGTTTTAAAACACTAAAAATGAGTTTGCACCCATAATGGAAAAATAGTCATTCAGAATGATGTGTTTTCATGTACTAAATTTAAAAATTAAATATATTCTGGTATTCCTATTATTTCAAATCAATATAATGTTTTTTGGTTTTGACCATTCCATGCATGTTTCGGTGTTTTAAAACAATAAAAACGTGTTTACAGCCATAACGGACAAATTGTCATTTGGAATGACATGTCATTGGTTCATACATTTCAAAATTAAATATATGGTCATTGTCCCATGATTTTAGTAAAATACAATGTCATTTTTATGGTTTTGACCCTTCTACGCATGTTTTTTGTGTTTTAAAACATTAAAAACACGTTTACAGGCATAATGGGAAAACCATCATTCAGAATGATGTGTCATCAGTTCCTAAATTTTAAAATTAAATATATGGTGTATGAACCCTAATTTAAGGACAATACGACATCATTTGAATTGTTTTGACCGTTCCATGCATGTTTTAGAGTTTTAAAACACTAAAAACGTGTTTATATCCATAATGGGAAAACTATCATTCAGAATAACATGTCATCAGTCCCTACATTTCAAAATTAAATCTACTATTTTTCCCCTAATTTTAGGACAATAATACATTATTTTCCTAGTTTTTACCATTCCACACACATTCTAGTGTTTTAAAACAATAAAAAACAAATTTACAACCATAATGGGAAAATTTTCATTCGGAATGACATGTCATCGGTTCCTACATTAAAAAATTAAATATATGGCCATTATCCCTTGATTTTAGGGAAATTCGAAATAATTTTCTTGGTTTGGACCCCCCAACATGTGTTTTTAAAGGATTGTGTACCCTTCCTAATTGTTTACTAAATAATTCTGATCACGCCTCATGTCAGATTGATGTGTTGTCTGCACATGCACATCAAAAACAACTAAGTGATGGTCGTCCCTTGATTTCAGGACAATCTGAGATCGACCCCTTAGTTGCCTCTTTTTTTTCAATCACAATTCCTCAATAAATGGATCTATAATAACACTATTGAGTATCACATATCTATGTTCTTGTATCAACTCCAATTCAGTCTGTGTAAAATTTGACCCCTTTCTAATTGGTCATCTAATAGTTGGAAATACTGATGACTGATTTTCAGAACTAGAATCAGTGGACATGTCATTAGCATATCCATCATGATTGAATCTAGTCTCAATCCCATACAAATACCTAAAAAATAAGGTCAAGCACTCTTCATCTATGTAACCCTTAGAAATATATCCTTCTGGTTGATCTTTATTCCTTACATATGATTTCAAATGACCTAAGTACCTGATGAAAAAAACAAGAAACATATTCAAAATTTTACATAATGATTTAATAAAATTGAATTCGCTAATGAAAATAAAAATATATCAGCATACCTCTCAATTGGATATATCCATCGATAGTGTACCAGTCCACCAATTTTAGCTTCTTCAACCAAATGAACAGTCAATTGAATCATGACTGTGAAGGATTAAAGGGAAATAACACCTCCAAATTACATAGTATCAAAATAATTATTTCTTGAAGTTTATTAAGCTCGGTTGGATTTAGATTATTTCTAAAAATCTCTATGAAAAAGTTAAACAACTCAAATAGAACCATAATTACTTTTTCAGGTAAAGTATTATGAAAAAACAATAGAAACAACAGCTCCATCAAAATATGTGAGTCGTGACTTTTTAATCAATGTAACTTTCGACATTTTAATTCAATGCACCATGATATGTTACTCTCTTTAAATTTATAAGGAATACGTATTTCTCATGAATTTTCATTGTAAAAATAGCTAAAGGATACTTTCCATTCTCATTTTCCCATAAACCATGATTTATATTTATTGACTCAAAATTCTTACGAGCATGAAGGTGATTCTTTGATTTACCCTGCTCGTTAAGCACTATAAAAATTACATTGTCATAGAAATTCTTATCAATATGTGTTACATCAATATTATGATGTATCAAATTAAACTCCAAATAAAGAAGTTTTAAAAATACTCTTTTTCTTTCATTGTTGTGTTCTAACTTCTTTGGATATTGTACCCCATACCTTTTTTCTCCCTTCTTTAAACTGATGACATTTTCTAAATTTTTCAGCAATATTCATTAATTTTCCCAATATTTATGAACCATATAACACATTCAATGACTTTTTAATTTCAATATCTCCATTGAATCATGTCTCGTTAAACCTGAATTTATAAGAAGAATCGAGAAATCGATGATGAAACATAAAACACCATTTTCTGTTATGAGGTGATCATTAAGGTTCGAAATCAAAATTAAAAACTGGACAGGCCAAATGAGTATGAGTGTTCCAACCAAATAAATTTCCTAGTCCAGGAAATTCACTAATTTCCCACATTAAAGAAGCATGCATTTTGAATAGTTGTCATGTTGAAGCATCATATGTTTCCACACCATCATCACATAATTCTCACAATTATTTGATTAGAGGTTGAAGGTATACGTCAATGTCATTTCTAAGAATTTACTTTCAATGAATAATCATTGAAATAATGAAATAATTCTTCTTTATAATCATCAGTAGAGGTAGATTATAGGGGATCAAAATAACTAAAAAATGCTAGAATTAGTACTTAAAGTACCAAAAGGTTTAAAACCATCAAAATCCAATCCAACATATATATTCTTGGGATCCAAATAAAAAATTGGATATAGAGAATCAAACATTTTACATGATGTTGAATATTTTGGATGTCTCATTAACCCATCATTAATATCCTGAGCATGCCACTTCATGTCCTCTATAGTCTTAGATGATATGAATATTCATTGCAAGCATGGTTTTAGAGTAAAGTAATTTAATACCTTTATAGGAGTTTTATTTTTTTTCTTCCTGGGGTTTCATTTATTTACACTCACACTACTGTTTATTGACTTCCATATACTTATATGACATTTTTCACTTTCTTATTTATCATACTCTTATCTCCAATAAAGAATTCAATCATTAGGGCATGCATGTATCTTTGTATAATCAAGTACAAGTTTGTTGATGACTTTCTTCATCTCATAGAATGATGTATGGATCTTAGATTCACTAAATGCATCATGAATAAACTCTAAAATCATAGACATTTCTTTTTCAGTAATTCTAAAAATATGCTAAATATGATAAAACTTAAGTAGAAAAGACATCTTTGAATACTTTCCACACCCTTCTATAGTTCTTATTTTCTATCTTTAACTAATTCATAAAAATAATTTGTTTGGTCATTGATGTTTTGAGCAAGATTAATATTCTTAGGATCAACTGAAGGATCTGTTGATCTATTGAAATCTTGGAAATTTTATTCTGTAAAATAAAATGTGTCATTTAACAAATTTTGAACTAGATTTTCCTCTGCTGGGTCACTTTGTATTTCATTGATTTTATTTTCATTGTTTTTACTTTCCATAACACTTTATTCACCATGATAAATTCAACATACATATCAAGAAAGAAACTATTTCAATATAAAATGATCATATACTTCATTTCTATTCAACCATCACTTTAATTTACAATCAAGACATGGATATTTTATTCTACCATCTATTGATCGATTTGCAATTTCAAAATCTAAAAATTCTTCTAAACCCTAGGAATATTGAGGTGTGTATCTAGGTAAATCAATACAACTTTTATCCATATGTATTGGATTGTATTCTCCATGTACATTTAGATATAAAGATATATATGTTTAATCAAATAAGTAAAATCAAAATTAAATATCACCCAACTTCACCATTGACTCATTCATAACAAATATAAAGGAAAATGAGATGAATCAAATAAAGAAATTTTTCTTACTAAACTTCTAATATAAAAAAATGAATCAAATAAATTATTATTTTTCATAAACATAGATGAATGGGATGAATAAAATAAAATATAATGGTGTAATCTACCCTAGTTTTGTAACTAAGGAGGGTTCATTCCATTTAAAAATTATCTACATTGAACAATGTCATAACCATTTTCCATGATCTAACTAATACTAAGAGAACCCCTTTAAAAATATGAATGAAAATTATAATTTATTTGTATATTGTTGTAGTTGGGGTTTGGCTTAGTGGTAAACACCCCTTAATTCTACATCAAAGGTTGGGGGTTCAAATCCCACAGAGCGCATGTAGTGTAGTAGGGGCACTCTAGCATTATAGTAGTAGCGACAGGCGTCAATGTAGTAGCGGCGAGTACTATAGCGGTGGAAGTACTGTAGCGGGTACTGTAGTAGTCAGGTTACTATTGAAAAACTAATCAAAAAATGGGTCCTAGGCCAAAATTTTAGGCCTATGGTACATGTAATGGGCTTCATTCCCATTGGACCTTCGGGCCAAATATATATAATGTAATAAAGTGGTTGGGTGGGTGGGTTATCCCTTGGGGGGATATGACCAACCTTTTAAGCATGTGTGTGTGCAGTGTGTATATGCGTTTAATGTAATTGTACCCCCAAGCACCTAATATTTGGATATCATGATATTTCATGCATACCCAAAATATTCAACACTATATGTCAATATTCTATTGAACTGGTTTAGTGTGAATTCATGTTGTTCCATGAATTATACAAATCAACTCTATTCACATAACATCAAATCACATATTCCTTCAATTTGAGATAAACATAAAAAGCATGATGTTAGCATAAATTTGAATAAAGTCTATTTTGATTTTCAAATCAAATGGTAACAAATTAGTAGTTTGAATCAACAAAAAAAAATTATACACTATGATTATTTTTATTAAAAATTGTGTTCGTTAAAATAAAATCAATGAAACTATATTGGATGTTCCAATTACCATAATCAATAATTGATTATAATGCATGTAAAACTTAACCCTAACTACTCTATCATTATTTGATATATTTTATTAAATTAAATTATTCCTCAAATAAGCACAAAACAAGAAGCATTTTGATGAATTTAAAAAGGATCGAATATCTCATTTTCAAGTCCTTTATCCTTATATACCTTTCCAAGGTTGTTGATGAAACCATGTGTGACCCAAAACCCTACCACCAATTGGTCATGAGTTGGAAAATAGCCTCAATTATGTATCTATCAAAAATTGGAGGCATTAACATATATAAAACAAAATAGAGTTCATTAATATCAAATAGAAACCATGAAATTATGAATGATCTAGATTCCATAACTGACATATATCATAAACAATTTTATTTTTTAAATTTAATATAACATAATAAAAAATAATGATTATTATAACTCCAAACAACTAACAAAAAATCCAAATAACACATTATAAACCAAAATTTCATATATAATTATTTTCCAATGAATAAAAAAATATATACTGTTTTTATCACTCATAGTTTTCCATCTTATTCAACTCAATAATAAAATTTGGGTGAGGATGATGAAAGTTTTAGGGGGTATGCGTTTCCACCGAGGAGGGGATCCAAGCCAGGTAGAGGGATCTTAAAGGGGGGTCTACATCACTGCCAAATAGGGGAACTGAGCCGAGGTGAGGGAGGTCGTGGGGGGTTGCATCATCAGTGAGCTATCCAGAGAGAAGATTGGAGGGGAAGGGTTACAGGGGTCAGGTTGGGGGTTTGAGGTTATAGGATAGGTTTCATGGGATCGGGGTCTCCTCTAGGAAGAGGATAGGAGGAGGGGTGGGTGGAAATGGGTTGTGGGCTTAGGGTCACTATTGGGGAGAGGAGAGGAGAAGGTAAAGGAGGTGAAGGGAAGGGGTTGGGGTTGGGGTCGCAAACAGGGATTTGGGACAGGGTGGATTAGGGTCTTTTTAAAATGTATAGAGATGGTTTAATTGAAACCAACACCAATTAAAAACATGAAAAATCATATAAATTTTATGAAACCACAGCTATATTTTATATTTTTTAACTGGATTTATTTCATGGTGGTTTATAGAACTGCCACAAATAAATCACTGCTAACCATCACTTTTTTTGTAGGACCCATCTTGTGCATCTATTGATGCATAATTTCTTCATGAACAAGAAGAAAATCTGTATATCAAATATAATTTGGTTATATTTTAAGATAAGAAAAAAATAAAAACAATAAAACCCATATTATCATCATCACAAGTAAACAAAAGCATGAACAACTGATTTATTTCAGGGTTAAAGACTCCATGTTAAGTCCAAAAAAATATTTACATAAAATAAACAAAAACTGGTCTAATGTGTGAGTGAATTAGTTATTTTTGTTAATAAAATATTCACATAAAGTTTTATATTTTGTTTCAAACGATTTTTAATAGGGTTTATTCATGGAATCATAAATACCCAACAGTTCCCACATTCATGATAGACCAAAAACCTGCTTTCCAAAGGGAAGCAGTCACTAGATTGTTTTACCTACGATGCTTAAGAACTCACATTGTTTAGAATTTTAGTTCCCCAATATGGATTGACCATTGAGAGGAGGTGATTACTGGTTTACTTTTTAAAAATTATTTCTTTTGAATTCAACCTCTTAAAGTTGTTAAGGTTCTAGATCCACTCACGGATATATCTAAATATCACTTCATGTGTAGTAGTAAAAAAGGGTGTGCAGCACATAGTATTTACAAGGTTAGGAAAAGAATGGCCTACTCCTTTCCATGTTGGTTAGACACCCTAGCATGGATTCTCTTCACTATCTCCACAAGTGAATAAAATTGGTTATACAGCCCAATTACAATTTCTCTACAATTGGTTAGACACTCCATTTATAATCTCTCCATAGTTGGTTAAACACCTAAACTACTCTTCTTATCTGATTGGTTAGACACCCCAATCATACGCCTCCAGTAGCTAGTTAGACACCCCAGCTATAAGATTTCACTTCAGTTAATCCAGTGCTAGAAAAATGTTCTTCACAGATAGTCTTCCTCCATAAGAAATATGGATGTCCCTTCCTTGTATACAATTTTTCAAGGTATTCAATAGATGTCTTGAACAATCTTATTGGCATAGAAACTCTTTCCAACTCTTGAATTATCTAAATTCTATCCTTCAAATGATCAGGTATATGTAATCACCTTCTTCATAAATTACCTAGATTTGTCTCACTCTCAAAATTATTTTTTCACAGTGGATGTAAGGATTCTTTGAATGATTCTTCAATTCTATGTCTTTTATCATATACATATTTATACAAAATAATGTGGTTCAAGGGATCTTAATTAATTACATGATTTAAAAAACTTATTTAAATCCTAATTTAAATGTGTTAAATAATAACTCATTTAATTTCCTCTTTCAAATAATAATACTCGAATGATCATGGGTATTATTATTTTATGGTCATTATGAAATACCTGAAAGGTGGGTATTTAATTACTCATCGTGGTACTAATTTGAATAACTGAATGGGTATTATTATTCATGCATCCTCATTTAAATACCCGTGAATTTATGATGGGTGTTTCTTTTATTTATGTAATTCACTATACACATGAAGGCAGTGTGACTCAATTCAAACACCCAAGGAGTTCGGGTATTTCCTTCTTCTCACGTAGCAAGGTCACTCACAACTCACCATTACATCATGAGTTCACATTCATGCACATAAAATGTTTAATGAAGTATCTTAACCTCTATTTGGTACTCATTTAAAGGCTCAACAACTCGATCTTTCTCATTCCTTCAACCAGTGTGAAAAAACCCAGGTCTTATACTATCTCTATAAAGTTTATACATTTAAAATACCAAAATAATATTAGTTTTCTCTATTCTTCATGTTGTGTATTCAATTTAGAATACTCATGTTTTCTCATAACATCATGTGGTATAACAAATACCACTGATTCATATCAAATCCTTATCATAATCACTCGATATAATCAGGTTCTATATTTCTTCCCACGGCATCATAAATACTCATGGAATATCATATGAAACACATGAATCAACATCATTTAGAGACTCTATTTAATTAGGTGGTTTAGGATCTTTCTATTCATACATAACAGATGAATTAAACATATTCATAACACGTGCATGGATCACGGATAGATCACAGGAATTATACTCGACCTTCTTAATGTAGAAGAGGCCTTGGTTTGATCCGAGGTGGCTCGTACAAGAGTTTCATGTCTCAATAATGTTGTTAAAACCATGCTACAAATGGATTCAATCATCAATGGAGGAATATGATGTATCTACCTTGATCAGATGGATTAGATGAAGTAGATCATTTATCCATGGTTATGTCTAACATTTTTTAAGGAAAATTAATATTGGCCTATCTTCCTCTATCCCACATCAAAACCTCTAATGAACATTGATTTAGTTTATTATAGAAGTCATGACACAACTCAATCAGATGTTCATGGGGGATCAATACCCACCCACACCACATTGCATGCCATCATAGGCTACAGACCGTCGGTACTATGGAGGTGAACCATGTGCTCATCTTCTCCAGTGGGACCTATACACAGCTCAAGTGAACCTTATACATGGGATCACTTCCTATGGGTTATATACACAGCCTCTAGTGCCAGTTACTGGCCCAGGTTGACCTCACTTGGGTGTGGTTGACCTTTGGGTTCCACATATTCTTTGGTTGAGGTTGTCTTGGGATTCCACATGGGTTGGTTCTTTTTTATTATACTCAATATAAATAATATATTTAAATATCTATGTAAATAAATGACCCTCAAGACAACATACCTCATGAAAAAATATAATTCATTTTTTCATGACCCAAATTCTCAAATACCAAACCATTTCCAAGAAAAATTAAAAACCATTCCTTCATGAATTTTTTCTTCAAGGAAAAAAATATATTTTCTTCAAATAATATTTTATGGTATTGATAGTTTTTTCATTCAATCCTCAATACACCATGAAAATAAAACATTTCATGGCCTTCTCTTCTTTCCTTATACAATATATAATTTATTTTTACATGGTTTCCTTAATTCCTATTTTAATTCTTCACTTATTCAAAACATCATCCTACAAAACATAAGATTATATTTTCATGGACATCAAAACTTATTCTTCATGAAAATTTAAATTTTCATGGAAAATATTATTCTTTATCTTGTAGTTAAAAAAGTACCATCTTTTGACCCAAGTCATTGGAACTTAATATCACTTAAATAATCATTAGAGTTAACATAGAGAACTGTACAAGCAAGAAATATGATGTCATTTCATGAATCCATAACAATTATATAGGCATCACCACTTCATCCAAGATCACCAAACACATATTGATACATATTAGATAATAAATTCAACATTGGTCCCAACAAACTCCTCATGTTTTTTTTAATATATCTTTACATATTTAAAAGTCAAAAGGTGTGCTCAAAAATTTATCCCCCTTTGATAATAAAATGTAAAGGATAAGTGGGGGTCTTATAATCTCATATTTTCCTCAAAAACATGATCATCTCCCTTATATGAAAATTTCTTCATCATTTATAATAGTGGGATGATCTCAAATGGTTCTATTAACAAATATCCTTTAGTTAATCAAATCTAAGTCTATGTGGGAAAAACCAGTGTATAAAATAATATAGACACAATAAAGGTTTTCTAGGCTATAAATAAAATATCATGAATGTGAAATCATGTTTATAATGTATCAATTCTCATATAAGGGGTTTTTAGAATAATATTTATCAGTGAAAATATAAATCCTGCACACACTTCAACAAACACATTAAAAAAGTTTGAGTGCAAAATACATACCCCCCCATTTGTCTCAACTTGACATCAATCAAGCACTCCTCCTTAATTTATATGATTAATATAATTAAGAATAAGGGATTATATTGTGATTATAATAACTCAAATTTCAATTTAATCAAGATGTTTAAAAATTACACATTCACTATGTAGTGAAAATTTACAACTTCATCTCAGAAATACTCCCCATAAAGGAAATCATCCATCTCATTCAATTCCCTACATGTTAGTTCATTACATATAAAACAATACGAAACAAGGAGGAACCTTCTTTTTTATTTAAAAGAAACATCCAAGGTGATATTTTTCTCTCATCCTTGATTTCTTATTTTTTTCAATCTCATTATTATATGTTCTTTATTTATTATTGATATAATTCATGTATTTTGCATATATATTCTTCCCAAAAACTTCTTATTTTTTGGAATATATTTTTCCACCCCATTCATATGTGGAAAAACCTCTTTCCAATTTTTTTTTCTTTTTTACCAATAGTGATTATGTGAGTGCTCAGATTTTGGTTCTTGATATACCCTTTATTGTGGCTCATTTTCATGTTCTAAAAAATTAAGCCTATTTTCTATCTTAATAGTCCCTTTTCAAGGATAAGTTTTTTCCTAGTAATTCATATGAGTGGAGTGTATCTTTATTGATATTTAACCTTCCATGAATTCCTCTAAGTGAAATTATTTTCCATATGATTGAGATTAGAAGAAATGAAACATTTACCAAAAAATTAATACCGCGTTTGGTTTCTCCTTGTTCAAGATTTTGGAATTATTGGGGTTCTTCTAAGAACCTTGGGCATGTTGTTTTAAAAACATCTACTCATAATGTTCCCAAATATTCCACAATAAAAACACTTTATTTCTTTTATATTTTAGGGAACTATAGTTACAAATTTTTCATGGCTCAACACTTTACTACCAAATTTTATATTTGTGTTTCTCTTTGTTTTTACACATGTTAGGATAGATTTTGGAGGAAAGTTAATTTTTTTATTTAGAAGTGTTCATATTATCTTCAAAATATCTTATTTTTATATCTTTCTCTTTCAAATAATCAACCATCACTTTAATATTTTAAGCAACATTCAAACTTGATTGTCTCCTTTCATAAATTTGGGTTTTAATAGATATGATTCTAACCTTTACTTAATTTTTACAAGGCCATTTTTTTTAAAATAGAAAATATATTCAATCATATCACTTTGATCCTTTATCTTGGTTCCCATTTTCTTTATGCTCATATTTAAGGCCTCTTCTTCTCTGAGTAAACTATTCTTTTACAAGGATAAATATTTTATCATTGAATATTAAACTTCATGCATGATTATACCTTGGTCTTATTTTTCATTTCATGAGTGTTACTTGGAATAATAATTTGATTTTGTTTCCTCTTCATCACTAGAATCATATTTCTTTTTCATATTCATGTGAGAGTTTTAAAGAGTAAATTATTTATTCATAATTGGATTAGAATCAAAAATAACACTTGGTTCAAATTTTATCATAATTGGAGAGAAAAAAATTCTAATATGTATTCCTCTTTGGAAATTTTTTCCCTTCCTTATTCACTTTAATTTTTTTTTGTAATTTCTTGAGATAAGGAATATGATCTCATTGATAACTTTTTAAAATTCCATTTTTAATAAATTCTTGTTTCTTTATAGGTGAACTTCACTCTGATACCACTTGTAGTGTCCCAGGCCTGATTGAACACTTAGAGGGGGGCTGAATCAGTGGTTTAATTATTAAAAATTATTTATTTTGAATTCAACCTCTTGAACTAGTTAATTTTCTCAAAACACTCAGTGATATCTCTCAATTTCACTGCATGTGTAGTAGTAAAATAAGAGAGGGAAACACACTAAATTTACAAGTTTTGTAAATGAAGGCCCTAATTTTTTCCATGTTGGTTAGACACTCCAACATAGATTATCTTTACTCTATCCACAAGTGAATACAACTAGTTAGACACCCCAGTTAAAATCTCTCCACAATTGGTTAAACACCCCAGTTGTAATCTATTTATAGTTGGTTAGACACCACAGCTTCTCTTATTCTCTAATTGGTTAAGCACACCAATCACAAGCCTCCAGTAGTTAGTTAGAAACCCTAGATACAATATTATTCTTCAATAGATACAATGTAAGAAATATATTCTTCACATATAATCTTCCCTCATAAGAAAGATAGATGTCCCTTCCTTGTGTAAAATTCTTAAAGGTCTTCAACTGATGTCTTAAAAAATATTTTTGGCCTCAAAAATCCTTTAATATATTTATTTATCTGAATTATATTCTTTAAATTCTTAGGTATATATAATCACCTTCTTCAAGAATTAACCATATTTGGATCACTCTCAAAATTATTCTTGTACAATGGGTTCAAGGAGTCTCAAAATTATCTATAAATTATGTGTATTTTCTCATCACCTACATGAACATATTTATACACAACAATATGGTGCATGGGATATCAATTAATTGCATGATTTAAAAACCTTTATTTAAATCTTCATTAAATGTTTCAAATAATAACACATTTAATATCCTCCCTTAAATAATAATACATGGATGATTATAGGTATTACAATTTTATGCTCATTAGGAAATACTCGAATGGTGAGTATTTCATTACTCATCATGGTGCCCATTTGAATACCCAAATGGGTATTATTATTCATGAATCCTAATTTAAATACCCATTAATTTATGATGGGTATTTTTTTTATTCATGAAATGCATCATACACATGGAAGTAGTGTGTCTCAATTCAAATACCCAAGGAGTTCAGGTATTTTCTTCTTATCACATGAAAAGGTCACATACGGATCACCCTTTCATCATGCGTGCATATTCATGCACCTAAAACATTTAATGTGGTATCTCAACCGGAATTTCATACTCATTTAAAGGCCCAAAAGCTCAGGCTTCCTCATTCCTTCACACGGTGTGAAAACACTCATGGATCATATTGTATTCATGAAGATCATTCATTTAAAATACCTGAAGATTATCAAGTTTCTCTATTCTTCATGATGTGTATTCATTTTTTAATACTCAATGTTTCTCCTAAAATCGCATGGTATAATAAATAATTTTGCTTCATATCACAGACTCATCATAATCACCTGAGATAATCATGTTCTTTATTTCTTCCCACAACATCATAAATCCTCACGGCTTCTCAGATTAAACATGTGAATTAATATCTTATAGAGACTTTGTTTCATTAGGAGGCTTAATTTATGCATAACATATGTAATAAACGTGTTCACAACATGTGTATGGACCACATCTGGATCACAGGTGTTATAAGATACCTTCTTAATGCTAAAGAGGTCTTAGTTTATTCTGAGGTAGCTCAATCATAAGTTATGTGGCTCGATAATGGAAGTAGAACTGTGCGGAAAATGGCTTTGAACATGGATGGATGAATACGACACAACTCCCTCGATTGGATGGCTCATATGAAGTAGGTCATGTATCCAAGGTTATGTTTGACTTTTTTAAAGGTAGATGAATAGTTTCTTGTGTGCCTCTATCCCACATTAAAAACTCCACCAAACATTGCTTCTATTTATTACTGAATTCATTTTGGAACATGACTAACATGATCATGGGGGTCATCACCTTCTCACGTTGTATTACAAGTTATCACAGGCTTCAGTCCACTGACACTACAAGCATGCACCATACACCCATCCACTCCTACAGACCCTATACATGGCCCAGGAACGCCTTATACATGGTATTTCTCCCTTACATGGCCCCTACCACCTAATGATATCCTAGGATGACCTCCCTTGGGTGTGTTTGACCTCTAAGACCAATTTATTCCTTGTTTGAGGTTGTCTTGGTCTTCTATGTAGGTTGGATCCTTTTTTAGTATACTCAATATAAATAATACATATAAAATATCAAAGTAAATAAATGAACCTCAATTCAACATACCACATGTAAAAATATAATTCCTTTTTCATGGCCCAACTTCTCAAATACCAAACCATTTCCAAGAAAACTTAAAAACCATTCCTTCAAGAATTTATTATTTACGTAAAATAGTACATTTTCTTCAACTAATATTTCATTTTATTTATCATTTTTGTATGGAATCTTAAATTAATCATTAAAATAAAACATGTCATGTCCTTCACTTCTTTCCTTATGAAATATATAATTTATATTTGCACAGTTTCCTTAATTCCTATTTTAATTCTTATCTTCTTCAAAACATCATCATGAAAAATATATGATTATATTTTCATGGCCTTCAAAACTTCTTATTCATGAAAATCAACATTTTCATGGACAATCTTCTTCTTAAAAGTATAGTAAACAAAGTTTCATCTTTTGACACAAGTCTTTGAAACTTAAGATAACTTAAAAAATTGTCAAAGTTAACATGGAGAACTATCGAAGCATGACATCCAATGAAATTTGATGAATCCATGACAATTCTATAGGCATCGTCACTTTATAAAAACTCACCAAACACATATTGACACATCATTGAAAACAAATGCAACATTTGTCCCAACAAGGTTAATGATATTTTGGGCTCATCACACCCTATTTTGTGGAAATTATTTCCTACTTTAGGACTCTCATGTAGATTTAAGTCATGTTCATCAATCCTTCCCAAATTACAAGACTGGTTACCCCTCCCCCTTCCCCATTCCAGTAATCAATAATTTGAAAGTTCATATGTAAACATGTTTGTATCATAGGTTCTCCACCAATGGAAAAATATATATATATATAGGTGCTACATATTGTTAAGTTATTACTTAAGATGCCTAATTTTAAGGGAATATGGTTTAAATCGATAAATTTGGGCACTATAGAATTTATAATCATCAAGGAAGGTAATGATTGCTTTGATATTGGGATTAGGTGTAGGTTGGACTTCTTACATATCCTTGTGAAATGAATTAGTACCCACTTAGTTTTTTTCACTTAACAAGACATGTCATACCTTTTAAGGTTATATAAAAAGAATCAATCCATGAATTTTAACATTGTGTATTAAGGAATACTAGGTGAAATATGCCTAGAAATGTTTAGTGTGGGGATTACACATGTGTGAACCGTTATGGTTGATCTTATAGGGAATGTGGACCGATGATATTGAGTTGATGTAATAAGTAATATCTCATTGTGAATATTTCACCCATCAAAAATGTGTCCTAATGAGGATGGTTATGAAATAATTCAGAAGTAATTTAGCCCTCTAGGTGGGGTATGATGTTGTTTTTGAACCTTGGGGAGGCTTCATATGTATCCCATCGATATGGGAATCAAATCCAACATAGTTTAGTTTTGGTTGAGGATTACACCTAAGTAAGTATCCCAAGTATGTGGTTTTAATATTCCAGTGACATGATAAACATGATTCCATAAAGTCATGTGATTCATGGTCGACGTGAGAAATAAAGAACACTAGATGTTGGTCAATTTTTATAATTGGATGAGAATAGTGGGGTCTTAGACATTAAAGCTACCCATGGTGAATTTTCTTTCTCTTATTTTCATGGATGAGGGAGGGGTATTAAAGGAATAAGTGATATGATGTCTAGAAATAAAGGATAGGAGTTTACACCAATAGGGATTCCTTATTGAATCAACTCCTCGCCTGCTGATGGGGGAGGGAGGTCCTAAAATGGGGTAGCTAGAAAGAAAGATCGGGGTCTTACTCCAATAAGTATGCTCATTTTTATATTCATATCTATTTTTAAAACCTATTTTGGGGATTATGAATCCACTTATTGGAAAATAAAAGGCATTTATGCTTTCTAATTTTCTTCACATTTTAGGAATCATGTGGGAGGTAAACGTTGCTACATAAACCAAGAGTATTCCTACCACTTCTTCTAGGATTTGGGTCCCTGTTTCTAAGATGATAAACAATTGAAAACATCCTAAGGACCTAATATATTATGGAGGCTAAGTGGGGTACATCCTTTACCAATGGAATGGATGATCAAGTGGGGAGGGCATGCTGGTGTGGTCCATGACCTGACTATGTAAATATAGTGGTCATGGGGGAGGCCTCAACAAAAACATTCTAAAATAGGATATTTGGGTAAAAGAGTATGTAATTTTAGAGAATAAACATCCTTGGGTGATGGTTGCAAAGGTGAGCTAACTTAGGAAAATGATCGCTAAGGTGGGCTATCACAACCCAGAATTTCTAGACATAGATATTATATTTTATTAGATGAATATTCAATACATAAAAAAATTATCCATTATAGAATTATATAGGTACAGTATATATGGAAACTTGGACACATAAATAACTAGTTCATAAGATTCTATCAATAAGACCTTCATAAATAGAACCCTTATTAGACATATCATTCCTAAAAACTTTCTTCATAACCTAGGGAAAGGAAACATAATAAAGGTTGAGCTTATATGATCAGTAAGGGTAAAAGGGAGATATAAATGATAACATAAGCATAAAATGAGAACAAGGGTATGAGAACATGATATTAACAATTGAAATACATACCCTGGATATCATAGATCATAATCTTGAGTCATGACATAAATCTTGGTAGTTCATAAGACATGAATCATAACAGAATCAAAGAACATAATCATTGAGATCATAACATTGGAATAAGACATTATTTTTTTGGAATACATAAGATTATAACTTTATGAACATGTATAAATATAAACAGGTTCACTCATTAAGTTAAGGACATGAAATCAAGCCCTCATATAAACTTATAGACATGAAACCAGGTCCATGTAGAATCTTATGGACATGAAATCTAGGTTCACGTATAAACTTTTTTACCTTATGAGTTATCCATATTTACCTAATTAATTGGAGGGATATATAGGTACCACACATCACATAATTAAAATAATACATATGTGTGCCATAATATCATAAAACATTCATCATATCAGAACCAATGAAAAGAAACGGGTTTCATAAATAGTTCAACATAGCAAAACACATGGAAATGAAATGTGTTTCATAAATAACTTATCATAATAAACATAAACAATATAGGGAGAGAATTTGGATGGTATCCTTTTACTATATACCTAGTGAAGTATAATTTAAGTCATGTTTTTTTTTCTTTGATGATTAGAAACACCATTAAAATATCATTAAAACATTACAGAGGAAAAAAAATTTCCATTTTGAAATCACTTCTTTAAAATATAAAAAATTACAAAATTTTATGGAAAAAATTTATTTTAAAAATTACATTAAAATATTTAAAGGAATATTCAAATCATTGAGTGGTAATAATGGAGATAAATTCTGTTCATGTAATATAAGTTAAAATAAAACATTCCTTTTACACTTTTGTAAAAGAAATAAAAAATTACCTCATTAGGAAAATGATAGGAAGATTCCTTATGAAACATTTTTTAAATAGTAAAACATGGGTAAAAATTAATTTTAAAAAAGCATAGGATAATAGTAAAAACCTTCTTTAAAATTTTTTTATAAAAAATTCATATGGGACAAAAGGTTTTTTCAACCATAGAGAGAAATAAATTCGATTTTTCATTAAAATGAATTTTTGGTCTCTTGAGTACTTAAGGTGAAAAAAATGGAATTAAAACATGTATTTTCAAGAAAAAATAATAGGATAACAAATTTCATGAGTGTTATGAGAGGTAGGTTATAATATTTCATCATCTGAAACTTATTCATAAATAATCCTGATAAACAATGAGATTGCGATATAAACATCATACCGCTTTGGTATCATTTGAATCAAAGTTTCCATGAAATAAATAAATTTATATGGATATATAAATCAAAATAAATTTCATAAGAACCATCATAAAATTAATTCATGAGTAGTATACACACCACATATAAGAAAAAAGAGGTGAATAACGCATGTGTCTCATGGAAATAAAAGTGAGATGAAAATCTATTACATACTTTGGAAACTTTTGAATTGTAATCCCGATGAAATAATAACATTAAATGAAACCTAAAATACCATGATAATAAATAAATTCATGATATAATTTTTCAAAGGTTCGGTGTATACGCATCATAAAATAAGATAGGTTCAAAAAATTAAAACATAACTTAATGAAGAAAAATTGAGACAAAATATCTTACATTAGGTAGGACTTCCTTCACATGTGTTGGAAAATATTGTATAATAAATATATTAAAAAACCAAAATCATATATATAATTCCATATATGGTTTACTTATAACCTTTTATCACCCTTTTTTAGCAATTCTTTATTAAAATCATTGTTCTGGGTGATATCTATTTTGTTTTTCGTGTATGTTCTGGTTTGATAGTTTTGGTACTTGTATATTGATCATGGTTCCATAATATCCAGAATATTAACCATGATATAAATATAATATATATTCATTATATTCATGTTTATATTTATTCAAAAAATTATATATAAAAAAATTAACTACAACTTTCATTGAGTTGGTAGGCTGTACATACTCATGAATATTGTTTCCATTTTTCAATTGATGGAATGAAAGAATGGTAAAAAAATAAATCATATTTATAAAATCATAATTATATCATATATATCATATATATCAAATATATTTATTAAATCCATCCTTATTACCATCCAATTAAAGTAGAATCGAAAAATGAATCGCATCGCTTGGTGGAGGTGGTAGTCCACACGTACGAACAATTGACGCTATTGTTTTCCATGGAAGGTGAGAAGGTAGATATGATATTATCATAATTATCATATATATACATTAAAACTATCATAATACCCATCCATAAAATATGGGTATAATAAACAAATTTTATCGCTATGTAGAGACAGTAAGTCATACGTACGTATGAGCGATATTTTTACTTCCCATTTGATGGAAAGAAGGTGAATAAAGATGTTTTCATAATAATAATAAAACTTTAGTATATTTAGGATACTAAATGTATTGTTTTATAAGGAATATAACATATTTATATGATGTAAAAAAATAATTAAAAGAAAGTGATTGGTTAAGGAGATTACCTCTTCTTTGAAAAAAAACCTTTAGATATCATCATAAGGGCTCTAGGGTTGGTATTCTTGGAATACCAGTACATATATAATGTGTAAAGGGGATTTGAGAAGATAAATTGGTATATCTTTGTCAATATATAAGGCTCAAAGTGTTGTGAATAAGATAAATGAGGGTTTCCCTTTTATAATTGAGGGGAGGTAATTTCTTAAAAGATTAAAATATATAAAAGTCATTATCAATCTAAATGGTTCTAAATGGATTGTAAATGGGTATGGGAATAAATTTTGGCCAAATATTATCCCCATTTTTCTATTTTAAAATTTTTATGATTTTAAGTAATTTAATAAAATATTATTTTCATAAAATATCATTATTTCCAATTTAGACACTATTCATTTAGTTTGACTTAAAATACATAAAGAACCACCTTTTAGAATTAGGATGAAACATTATGGACTTATCACTTAGTTTTAACCTAGATTAACCTGATTTACTCTTTACCAAGGTGATAAATTCTACCACAGTTATTATTCATATTGGTCAAAAATAAAAGGGGCTAATTTACCAAATATAAACCTTAAGATTCCAAATATGGAATCCATTTTATCAAATTCAATACATATAACTAGTATTAATTTATTTAAAAATAAGTGCGTAAAACATTATGAAACCACCTTTTAGATAAATATATTTTTAGCATAAAATTTGGTTTATTTTTATCTCATGCTAAGAAAAATATTAAATAAAAGTTAAATAATTTCACTAAATATATAATATATTCATTTAATAAAAATATTTTACTAATAGTGACTAATTTAATTTATTAATATAAAAACGCATTGCGTGCATAAAAATACATTTTCAAAAAAATGGATTTTTACGTATAAAAATGTTTTTATATAAAATTAAAACATAAAATTGATTATAATGATATTAATTAGATTATTTAAAATATAGTATATCTAATTTTACTTTTAAACCATTTTAAAACAAAATGTAACTTTTCACATTATTAAGATAGAAATAGAGGTTTCAATAAAAATTGGTATTTTTCACTATTCACTAGAAAATCAATCTTTTCATAAAAATCCAAGAAATTCACCCTAAGATAATTTTGATATTATTATTTAAAAAATTAAGTTATTTTTATAAAATAAAATTTTTATAAGTGTAAAAAATAAATGTAATATTTTCTCAAAAAAAATAATTAAAAATAATTTTTAAGGAAAACTATTTTTAAGCATAATATAATTTTTCTAAAAATTGAATGCTTACTTCAACTGCATTAGTCAATAAATTTATATTGAGTAATATATTTTTATATATCTAACAAATTATTTAATCCTATTCATGTCCTCCAATTTAATGGCTAGGTTATAATAGTCACATAATAATATTTTAATAATAAATTATGGTTCTTTTAAACTCAGTGTTTTGTGTAACGTAAGCTAACCAAGATATAATATTTTTTAAATAGAAAAATTTTATAAAATATTGAGGTGTTACATTATCCCCCCCCCCCCATTTAATAAATTTCATCCTCATATTTTGAACTTATGCTTGGTAATCAAGGGTTTGATATTTGTAAACTCCTTTATTGAAAACCCACATCGTAAAAAGGGTTAATAAAACTTCCTCTTAAAAAGAGAAAAGGGGGAGTATAAATGTCACGAAAAAATAATTTTCCAAATAGGATAACATTATTGGGGATTAAAAACAAGGACATGTAATAGAAAACTAATACCCAATTACTAATAGAGAGTGATAGATAACATGGTGATGAAAAAGTTAACCACCATAAAACCATAAATCTGTGAAAAGTTAAAAGGCCATTGATTCCTAAGAAAGGAAATTAAATGGAAAACATTTTTATTTCAAGGTCCTTTTACTAAATTCTAGAGATTATTTTAATATCTATATATAGAACTCAAGAAAATAAACTTGCTTGATTTCTTTCCATGTCATAGGAACAGTCATCCTTTGGTTGTACTTTGATCAATTTTCACTTCATCTCTTTGGATGAGAAATGGATATTCGATATGATTTTTTCACTCCTGAAGCACTTTTAACGAATCATAATATCCTTAATTCATTACTTCGTACTCTAAATATTTACTAAATAATTGGTTATCATAGGTTATTAAATATGGAAAATCATACTTTAATCTCTAAAACCCCATCTAAAGTTCAAATTAAACCATTCCATAAATATTTAACCTTAAAAATTATCCAAAATGGGTTTGAACAAGATAGAAACCCAAAGATTATTTGATATCATATACTTTTATGATCAACTTAAAAAATAATCATAGGTTGATTCATAATATCAAATATGATTTCATTATTCTGAAAATATAAATGGGGTCTATGTAGGTAGATCTAATAAGTTCTTATAATCACATAAAATTTCACTAAAGGATAATATTTTCAAAGTTTTTATTCATAAAAACATAAACATGGAATCCCTAATTCTGGATTAGTGGATAAGTGTTACCAAAATAGCATGATTAACTTTAACTAATGTAGTTTCATAAGCTTCCCCTTTGTCCTTTGACTTTAGAGGTTATTTTGTCTTGTTATATTCATTATCCCTTGTATTTGGGCATTAATTATCATAATTTCAAAACTCTTTGAATTTATATAATTGAAGTGTGAGTGGTGTATTTTTTTATCTCACTCTCTTTGTTCATTTCATTTACTAGACTCTCTAAATCACTTCAACATTCTTTTGATCGATGTTTAGGATTCCCACACTTGAAACATATTCTTGTTCCTTTCAGTCATTCACCTGAGTGATCCTTCCGACATTTTTGGCATATTGTAGGTTGAAACCTTTTTTCCCTCAATTTGAAAAACCAATGGAGGTCCATGAATCTCCATATTCCTTTTATTATCACCAGAACCTTGAGGGTTTCCAACTTTTATTTCCACTTTTAGTGCACATTGAATGATTTTTTTCATAGATTACAAATTACATTATGGATAATGCCTTTCAAATACTTGGTTTCAAACCACTAAATATTCTATCAATTTTTCTTTTATGGATGATGATTAAACCAGAAGCATACCTTCCATATCTTGTAAAATTTTCCTCATAGGTACCAATGGATTCATCATCCTTCTACTTAATCTCAAGGAATTCCTTCTCCATTTTTGTACATAGAATACAAGAGAAGTACTTACTAAAAAATATTCCCTTAAACTCATCTCGTTCTATGTTGTAAATTTCCTCCTATTTTCTCATATTCTTAATAATATTCCACCATTTATCTTCTTAGACTTCTAAATGATAAATATCTAAGAAAAATTTTTCATGGTTCGAGCACTAAAGAATAGAAAATATCACTTCCATCACATTGATCCATTACTCAGTAACCAGTGGATCAAAAGACCCATATAATGAGGGTGGATGTTGTTTCATAAAATATTCAATAACATAATGATCTCTCCTTAGGGCATTCAAAAGATCAATGTGGTCTATGTTAAAAAACTACTTGAGAGAGTTAAGTAAGAATGATCATAAGATATTGCATCCTAGATCTTAATACATTTAGTTGCTCATAAGTATGGTCATTTCATTTTCCATCACATTAATTTTTCACGTGATTCCTTTGGGTTTCATCCATTGAATAAAACCAAAATGCATAGTGTGAGAAATGATAATCATAGTGGAAAACCACATAATCATGAAAAATCATTCATTGGGTGTCTAAATCAAGACACCTTATTTTCAATCTATGACACCTTAAGTTTAACCTAGGTTATCCATGATCATTACCAAAACTTTAGGATATTATCCCATACTTAGACTTATATTTAGGGTTCTCACTAAAGTTTTCTTATCCTAGTTTCCAAAGGTTAACTAAACTTTTCTCTAAAATCAACTATAGCAACCCAGACTTTCAAAACTTAGATATTACATCTTATTAGACGAATATTCAATACATAACATAATTAACCATTCTAGAATCATATAATTATAGTATATTTGGAAATTTGGACACATAAATAGATGGATCTTAATAGTCTCCCTTTAAGTCCTTCATAACCAGCACCATTCTTAGACATGTCATTCCTAAAACCTTTCTTCATAACCTAGGGAAATAAAATATAAAAAAGGGTGATATGAGATGCTTAGTAAGGGTAAAAAAAGTAGATATCAATGATCAAATAATCATAACATGATCATAAGGGTATTATAACATGATCTTAACATTTTAAATCCATACCCTACATATCATAGATCATAATCTTGAGACATGGGATAAATCTTGGTAGTTCATAAGACATGAATCATAAAAAGAATCAAATAACATGATGCATGAGATCATAACATTGGCATAAGATGTGATTTAGTGTCATATATAAGGTTTTAACTTTATTAACATATATAAATAGAAACAGGTTCACTTATTAAGTTAAGGAAATGGAATCAGACCCTTTTATACTCTTATGGACATGAAACTAGGTCCATGCATCATATTATGGAAATCAAATCTAGTCTATTTAAAAACTTATTGGAATGAAATCTAGGTTCTTGCATAAACTTATAGACATAAAATACAGTTCTATGCATAATCTTATGGACATGAAATCTAGGTCCACACATAAACTTATTTACCTCATGAGTTATCCATATTTACCCACTATATTGGAGGTAAATATAGGTCCCACATGTCATATAATGAAAATTACACATATTTTTTCATAATATTATAAAACATTAATCATATCAGAACCCATGAAACAAAATGGGTTTCATAAATAGTTCACTATAGCATAACCTATGGAAATGAAATGGATTTAATAAATATCTTATCATCATAAACATAAACCATATAGAGATATAATAAGGTCGGTATCCTTTGATCATATCCCCATTAAATTATAAGTAAAATCAAGGGTTATTTCCTTTTATTAATAGAAACACCATTAAAATATTAATAAAACATTCTTAAGGAAAATAACCTTTCCATTTTAAAATCGCTACTTTAAAATATAAAAATTTCCAAAAATATTATGGAAAACATTTTATTTTAAAATAAACATGGAAAAATTGTAAATTAATCTTCAAATAATTTAGTTTTCATGATTATAGTAAATTTAATTCAGGTTATATAAGTTAAAAGAAAACATTCATTTTACATGTTTGTAAAAAAATTAAAAAGTACCATGTTTAGAAAACAAAAAAGAAGATTCCTTTTTAACCATTTTTAAAAAATTAAAAATAATGTAAAATTGAATTTAAAAAAATAGTATAAAATTAAAAACATTATTTAAAACTTTTTTATAAAATTTGGGTATGGAAGAAAGATATTTTTCGACCGAAGAGAGAAATAAATTTGATTTTTCATAAAAACATATCTTTGGTCTCTTGAGTAATTAAGGTGGGGGAAATGAAAGGAAAAAAATATTTTAAATAAATAAATATATGAGGCCAAAATTAATGAGTTTAAAGAGAGTTAAATTATAATATTTCATTATTTGAAACTTAATCATAAACAAACCTGGTAAATAATGCGATTATGACATAAAACCCTTACCGCTTTGGTGTTATTTGAATTATAAGCCCCATGAAATAAATAACCTTATATGGATATGTAAATCTCTATAAACTTTATAAGAATATTCATAAAATACATTCATGGGAAGTGTATATACCACATAAAAGAAAAAAGTGGTGAGTATGGCATGTGTCTCAAAGAAATAAAAGCGAGACAAAATCCCTTAAATGCTTTGGTAAATTTTGAATTGTAAGAACTATGAAAGAATAAAATTAAATGAAACATTAAATTCCATGATAATAAATAAATTCATGATATAAAATTTAAAATGGTTAGTATATACACCACATAAAATAATATATATATGTATAACCTTGAAACATGCCTCAATGAAGAGAAATTGATACAAAATCTCTTACCTTTGTTATGACTTCCTTCATACGTGTTGGAAAATCCTATATAATAAATATTGATTTATTAAAAATATATTATATAACCATAATAATATATATCATTCCATATATTATTTAACTATAACCTTTTATCACCCATTTTTTAACAATTATTTATTAACATCATTGTTCTAGGTAATATCTGCTTAATTTTTCATATATTTTTTGGTTTGATAGTTTAGGACCTTATGTTTTGAATATGGTTCCATAATATATATAATTTTAACCATAATATAAATTTATTATATATTAATTATATACATTTTTATACTCATTCATAAAATGATAGATATAAAAATGATCTACACTGTTCATGGAGACAGTGGGTTGTATATACACATGAACGTTGTTTTCTTTTTTTGAAATATGGAACGAAAGAAAGATAAACAATAAATAACCTTTAAATAATAATTATTATATCATATATATCATATATATTCATTTAATCCATCCTTTTTACCATCCAAGTAAAACATAATTGAAAAATAAATCATATCACTTCGTGGAGGTGGTAATCTACACGTACGCACGATCGACATTATTATTTTCCAACAGTTTGGAAGGTAATAAGGTAGCAATGATATTATAATTAAATAAGTATAATTATTTCATAATTATCATATATAAACCTTAAAGCCATCATATTACTCATCTATGAAATATGGTTATGATAAATGAATTTTATCGCTACGTGGAGACGGTAAGTCGTATGTACGCACAAGCAATATTTTCACTTCCTATTTGATGGAAAGAGAGTGTCTAAATATAGATTAATAATAATAATAATAATAATGATAATAATAATAATATTTCATTATATTATTAATCTTAATTTATTATTTTATTAATAATATAAAATATTTAGATAAAGAAATAAAATAATTAAAAGAAAGTGATCGATTAAGGCGATTACATCTTCTTTGAAATAACTCCTTTGGATCTAATCCTAAGGGATATAGGGTTGTTCTTTTGGGAATACCAGAACCTATAGAATGTGGATATATGATCTTAAAATATAAATTGGAATTTTTTTTATCAATAAGTATTATAGTGGTGTAAAGAATATAAAGTAGGGGTTCCCTTTTATAATTGAGGGGAGGGGCATCCTTGGAATTTCTTAAAATATTAAAATATATTTTAAAGTAATTCTCAATCCAAATGGTTCCAAATGAACTATAAATGGGTATGGGATGAAATATTTGACCAAATATTACACCCATTATCCTATTTAAATATTTTTATTATTTTTATATAATTTAATATATTATTATTTTCATAAAATGTCATTATTTTTAATTTAGACACTATTCATTTAGTTTGAAATAAAATGCATAAAGAAAATTTTAAATTTGAATATAATTATTTAAAATGACACTAATATGTCATATTCATCTTAAAAACTCATGTAAAAAATTAACTCACTAAAATTATATTGCTTTTAATATTTTTAAAATCATTTTATATTTTTTAATTAATTGGATAAATATTGTATCGGGGTTGCATAAGAATTTAAGGTCATTATATAATTTATCAAAATTGTAAATAAATTTATATAATTAAAATAATTTTATTAAACTTAAAATAGACACTTATATTCATTCATAACATTATTTTTTACCAATTTGGATACATAATATGTATTTAAAACTAAGAGAATGACATTTGGTAGCTTTCTTTGATTTAAATATTATATAGGTAATTTTCATGGAAAATTATCCATTAAACAACTAAATTTAAATAAAAATGTGATAATAGTATAATTAAATTAATCCAATATGAATTGGGATGAAAAATTATGGCCATGTCACTTAGTTTTAACCTAGAATAACCTGATTTACCCTTTACAGCAGTGATAAATTTTACCACAGTTTCTATTCATATTGGTCAAAAATAAAATGGGTTTATTTAATAAATCTAAAACTCCTCATTCAAAATATGTTATTCATTTTATCAAATTCAATACATATAATTTTCATAAATTAAATTAAAAATAATCATGAAAAAACGTGATGAAATTGCTTTTTAGAAAAATAAATTTTTAAGCATAAAACTTGGTTTATTCTTATCCCAGACTTAGAAAAATATTAAATAAAATTTAAAAAATTTGATTGGGTATATAATATATTAATTTCATTAAAATATTTCACCAATATTTATTACTTTAATTTTATTAAGATAAAAACACATTACCTGTATAAAAACAGTTTTTCAGATAAATGCCTTTTTACGTATAAAAATGTTTTATATGAAATTCCAACATAAAATTGATTCCAATGAACTTAATTGGATTATTTAAAATATAAGAGATATAATTTTACCATTAAACCATTTTAAAACAAAATTTAACTTTTTTACATGCTTGAAACTAAAATATAGTTTTCAATAAAAATCATTATTTTTCATTATTCACTAAAAAATCATTCTTTTTAGAAAAAAAAATAAATTCATCATGAGATAAATTTGATATGATGAATTCAAAAATTTAGTTATTTTTAGGAAATAAATTTTTTCAAAATTTAAAAAAAATAAATATAAAATTTTCTCACAAAACCCAATAAAAACGTTTTGATGGAACTATATTTTTTAGGCATAATATAAATTTTCTAAAAATTGAATACTTAATTCATAATCATTAATAAATAAATTTATATTGATTAGGATATTTTTATATATCTCATAGAGTATTTAATCCTATTTATACCCACCAATTTAATGGCTAGGTTATAATGATCACATAATAATATTTTAATAATATATCATGGTTCATTTAAACTCATTGTTGTGTGTAACGAAAGAAATCTAAGAAAAAAAGTTATTTAAAGAGAAATATTTAATAAAATCTTGAGGTGTTTCATGGAGTGTCTTGGGTGGATATTCACTAATGTGGTAATTCTTGGGTAGTTGGATGATAATGTGGGCAACCCTTGGTAGTTGGCCACTAATATGGGTAGCCCTAGGCAGATTGACACAAAGGTGGGTAGCCCTATGAGGTTGGATAATAATCTAATCGGTCCTAGGTAGATTTCCACTGAGGTTGGTAGCCCTGGGCATCTGGTCTCCCAAGTGATGACTTTTGGATCACCACTTAATATTAATTAAGTTAATTTTTCATAAGTTCTAGAGTGTAATGGGATACCTAATATAGGTGATAGAGTCCTGACCAAAGCATCTAGAGGAGGGTTTTTCTCTCTTCCAAAAGTGGAAAAAATAATTCACTATGTGGTGGTCAAGGGGATCTATTTATAAGGAAAAATCTGGACGTTAGGCGGAGTAGGCCGAGTGAGTAAGACGGTACACATAGGTGGGTTGGGTGAGGCAGGCTAGGAAATCTTTGGGGACTAGTGCGAGGTAGGCTGAGCGATATAAGAGGACCCTAGATGAGTCAGGTCTAGCGGCTAGAGAGGATTTGGGAGAGGCATTCCTACTAGCCAAAGAGGACTTGGGTAAGATAACCCTAGTGACCAGAGGGGATCCTAGGCCTTCTCTTCATTTCCCCTTTGTCTTGAAAAGAAAGTACTAAAAAATATGTCCCAAATAGTTTTTTTATCATATAACTTTCCTTAGAAATACCCTACTTAAAACCTTTCATCATAACCTAAGGAAAATAAAAACATAAGAAATGGTGATCTTCGATGATCAATAGGCTAAATATAAGAGATATCAATCAATTATCATAAGTAATCATACGGGTATGGTAACATGATCATAATATAATAAATTCATACCCAATCAGTTCATAGATTATAAATCATGATTCATGGCATAAGGTTTTGTCATAACAAAAAATAAAAATCATAATAGTGTGGAATTATCAATAATAAAACATGAACCATGAGAGTATGTCATAAATATAGGAATATATAATAAGCATATAATTATAACAATGTGAACATGTATAAATAGTAACAGGTTAACTCGTTAATTTAAGGATATGAAATCATGTCCTCACATAAATTTATGGACATGCAACCAGGACAATGCATAACCTTATGGACATGAAACCAGGTACACATATAATGTATTGTACATGAAATTATTTTCACACATAACATAGTTATCTCATGAATTATCCATATTTACCTAATGCATTATAGGGATATATAATTTTGGTCCCACCCATCAGATAATTAAAACCATACATATATATTCCACAATATCATAAAACAATTATCATATCATCATATCATAACTTGTGGAATGGAAATGAGTTTCATAAAATAATTATTAAATAATAATCATCATAAGACATAAAAATAAATAATATGGATGGTATCATAATATCATAGCCCCATTTAAGTAAAAAAATCCTTTAAGGATGCTGACATGGATGAAAAATACTTTTAAAATAACATTAAAACTTTTTTTTAAAACATGATAAAAATAAAATTTTATTTTGATAAAATTTTAACTAAAAATTAAAAGAATGTTTATAAACTTATTTTATTTAAAAATAACCATGGAAACTTGTATAGGAAAATTATAAGAAATTAATGGTCAGGATGGTATGAAAATATGTTCATATTGTATACATTAAAAGATAACATTCTTTTCACACTTCTCTAAAAAGTCGAAAATAACTTGTTCATAAAATGTTTATTAAAAAATATTACTTTTAAAACCTTGTAAAAAAATTAAATAGTAATTAAAATAACCTTTTTATAACTTTTAAAGTATAGGTAAAAATATTCATAAAACAATTTTTAAGAAAATGGACATGGAAGAAAAAGTTTGATGATGAAAGAGGAAATAAGGCTGGATTTTAAAAAAACATCTTATCAGTCATTTTAAGTACCAAAGAGAGAAAAATGGTACTAATACATAAAAAATCCATGAATTTCCATAGTAGAATAAAATATATGGGGTTTATAGTATGATACCCATATAATTTACCTCAATGGAAATTTATCATAGACAATCCCGAAAAGAAATGAAATTATTCCATAAATCCATTACTACTTTGGTAACTTTTGAATCATAACCCATGAAATAAATAACTTAAAATTAAACATTAAATACCATTATTATAAATTTATTAATGATATATCATATAAAATGGTCACTATATGCACCATAATAAATAAACAAGTGGTTAATATGGCATATGTCTCATAGAAACCAAAGTGAGATGAGAAACCCTTACCTTAAATCTCGTCCAACTTCATATGCATTAAAAATCCCATATAAGAAATATATATTTATTATAAAAATATTCCATAACCATATTAATACATAAATTACTATATATAATTTTTTTATAATTTCTAATTATCCTTTTATTGATAATTCTTCCTTAAAATGGACATTTGGGTAAAAATTGGTCTATTTTCTATGCATGTTTTGATTTGATGGTTCTGATCCTTGCACCATGGTAATGGTTTCATAATATATGGAATATTAATCATGAAATAGGTATTATAATTATTCATTATATACTCTTATAATCATTTATATAAAGTTTTTATGAAAAATGAATTGCATCACTTTGTGGAGACGGTAATATGTATGTACACATGGCTGATGTTTTCACTTTTCAATGGGTGGAATGAAGGAAAGTTAAATTATAGTTCACCTTTATAGAATAATTATTATATCATTTAAATCATATATATTAATTAAATCTATCCTTATTACCATCCAAGGGAAACAGAAATTAAAAATGAATCAAATCACTTCTTGAAGGTGGTAGTCCACACGTACGCATGAGAAACATTATTGTTTTCCAACAGATGGGAAGGTAATAAGGTAGATAAGATATTAAAATTAAATAATATTAATTATTTAATAAATATTATATATAAATATTAAATTCAGAATAATAACAAATCATGAATTATAGTGATAGAAAATGAATTGTATCACTACGTGGAAGCAGTAGTCCATGCATATGAACGAATGATACTTTCATTTCCCATTTGATGGAAAAGAGGAGGACATGGTTTGTTCTATTATCATAATAACATCTAAGTTATTTATTATATTTTATTATTCATTTTATGATGGATATAGTAGTTTTATAAAATATGGAAGAATAAGTAAAATTGAAAGTACTCAGTTAAGAGTTATACTTCTTCATTGAGAAACTTACTTTTTCTTACACCTTAAGACTTTAAAGGATAGTATTTTGATGAAAAAAGAACCTATATGATGTATATAAATAATCTAGGAATGGTATTATTGTAGTTATTTGTTTATATATAATTCTATAACTTTTTGAATAAGGTAGGAGAGGGTGTTCCCCTTTATAAGGGAGCGAAAGGACACACTTGGAATTACTTAAAAGATTAAATTATATATATATCATAATCATGTAATGTGGAAAAAAAGGCACCCAAAATTCGAATATAATATGTTATATGGTCTAAATAAACTCAAAATATTACATTTAGATAAGTTTTAGATACATTTTCTACCTTATATCGTAGTAAAAACCTTTAACCTCATTTAACCTTAACTGTGATAACTTAACTTATTACCATGATAGCTTAATTATATGACCAAAAATAAAATTGGAATTAAAAAAAATTAAATTCTAATTCCAAATTTTTAATCCATTTTACCATATTCAATTTCTATAGGTGGTGGAAATTACTTTTAATATAAGAACAGAAAATGCATGAAAAACAATTTTTAGGGAAACATGTGATTTAAGCATAAAAATCATTCTATAATGAAATCAAGTAAAAAGTTGGTTTTAATGAATTTTTTTGGTTATTTAATAAAAATGAAGGTTTTTATAATTTTTTATCAATACAAAACCTAATTTCACCTTCCAACCATACCATTAAATGCCAAGATCTAAAATTATTTTTTAATTTGAATAAAATATAACATATCTTCATAGAAGTCAATTTGGGTTTCCAAATTCAAAATAATATTTTAAAATGAATTATTTAACTCCTTAAACATATATTTTTTCTAAAATAACTCATAAAATAGGATAAATTAAAGTTTTAGATATATTTTAAACCTTTACCCCAAAGTTTTAACCCGGTTTTACATGTTTTACCCTTACCAAGGTGAAAAATCATTAGCATGGTTAGTATCCATAAAGACCAAAAATTAAATTAACCAAATTAAATTATACTAATTATTATGAACAAAAATATGTAATATATTTTATAATATTTAATTTCTATAAGTGGTAGAAATTCATTTTAAAATAAGTGCACAAAATGCAATGAAAATTATTTCTAGAAAAATATATTTTTAAGCATAAAATTGGATTTATTCTTATTTAATGCCTAGTAAAAACCAATAGATGAATGTTAAAAAAAATTATTGAATAGATAATATATAAATTTAATTAAAACCATTAATCAATATAGATAATTTAATTCATTGATATAAAAACACATTGGGAGCATAAAAACTGTTTTTAGATAAATGTGTTTTTAATCCCAAAGATTAACTTATACCAAAATCAAATATGTGACATCCTGAACTAGATGAAACTGATCTAGTGCCTCAATTTGGTTATCCACAAGGCCTCAAGTTCACCTACATATATGCTAGAAGTTATCGACTATCAGTGAGGGTCTAAGGGTGGTACAATCGGGAGACTATACCCTCATATCAGAGTAGGAAAATAGTGGATATAACAAATCATAATCCATAGAAATAATAATTAGAGTGTGGAAGAAATAAATAAGTTGAAATAGATTCATTATATAAAAATAAATTCAATATAGGAAAGGATCAAATGACTATTCCATATATACAACACTAATCTCTCATTGGTCCAATCACATATATAGGTGTACATAAAAGAAACTAAAATAAAATTACATGGATCCTCTACTAATTATGAGTCAAAAAACATACTTGATATCCATTACACTATCAAGTTTCTTCAGTCTAAACATAAAAATATTCATGAATGGATCCACTCGATAATGCAACCCCGGGCCTCATCCCTATCCATCATGCATTTGTTCTCAACTTAAAAGTGTACATAAGGTATGCATGCACACCGAGGTGCATGTACATGGTGTGAGAAATGAATCTCAGTAGGCTACTCCCAATGTTGAACCAATAATCTATTATCCTAAGTGCATGCACATGAAATATTCTCAGCCTAGTCATGACTCAAGTGTAAAATGATAAATAAAATCAATCTATATTTTATCCTTGGTTCCATGAACCCGATCGACGATACTTGTTATAGCGAACTTTGGAATGTCTCTAAGAAAGATATATCAGCACATGGGGATACATGTCCTAGCACTGGGTTCACCTGTACTCACCTCCAATCATTATAATTAATGATTCTAGGTAAAAATTGGACATCTGTAAAAATAGTCACATTACTATATATAATTAAAATCAGGACCTGAGGTATGTAACCAAGGAATCCATGTATAACAATAATCAAACATAAAAATTATTAAATTTTCCCTATGAGTCTATCCAAGGAATTTATATATGGGAATCCAAGTATCACTCAAGGAATATATAAACCATTTACCCTATGAGTCCATCCAAGTAATTACTATATGGTAATCTAGGTATCACTCGATCCATACTAATATCTCATTTAATCTATGAGCCCATCCAAGGAATTCCCTATAATAAATCCAAGTATCACCCATGGTATGATATAAAAATATCCCTATGAGATCAAACAAGGTATTCCATGTAAGGAATCAAAGTATCTCTCAAGTAATAATAAAATCCACCAACCCAATGAGCCTATCCAAGGAATTACAAATAAGGAACTCAAATATCACTCAAGGAACAATATAATGATATCCTTATGATCTTGTCCAATGAATTTCATATAATCAACCTAAGTATCACTCTCAAGGAATAATATAATCTCATTATATCTATATAATTCTATGTCAACTGAGGAACTCCATGTCCAATATCCAATCAAGTAAGGTTGATAATCCTAATCTCAAGAAGTATGTCCGGGAATACCATTAAACAAGTAGGCTCAATAGCTAGTTCCCAAGAAGTACCTCAGGGTATCCCTGTAATAAACTTCCCCACGTTAGAATCATCGACCAAATAACAAGAAGCACTTATAGTAATCATAGTTGCATCAATAGTAATCAAGTGAATGCATAATTAGATATTGAGGATGGTCGAATACCTAAACCCACCACTACTATCATGGACCCAAGGACTTACAAGTTCATTGAGGGTTCTAAGGTGACACCCACTACCATATATACCCAAACCCAGTGCACTAGCTCAGGGTCGATCAAACCTTGGGGCACCCATTGGGTCCCTCATTTCAAAACACTAGAGTGGTATCCTACTTAAGATCCTAGAAAATAGTACACAGAGGAATCCTATATGGGATCCCCAAAAGGAGTAAGCAATATAGGCATCCCATGGGGGATCCTTTAGTATTGGACATAAGTATAGGCATCCTACATAGGATCCTCTAAGTCAGATCATGAATATAGGAATCATTCATGGTATCTTTATACTAGAAAAAAAGTAGGAGAATACCTCTTGGGGACCCTCAAAAGAGTAATTAAAAAAGTGGAATCCTACACAGGTTCCTCATAATCAGAATAAATGTAGATAAAACCCTCTTGGTGACCCTAAAAAAGTAACTAAAAAAGAGTAATCTTGTATAGGATCCTCATAAGTAGTAAGAAAAGGAATCCTATTTTGGATCTTCAAAAGGATTAAGTAGAGGAATCCTACTCCAGATCCTTAGAAAAAGAAATAAGGTAGAGGCATCCTACATGGGATCCTCTAGGAAAAGGTAAGTCAATAGAGGCATCCTACATGGGATCCTTGGTCACAATTAGTCTCATAGGGTAACACCCAAACAACCACTTCACATTAAGGGAATGGATACTTAATTATTGGTATAGGGAGGTGGTTCATAGACAATCTCAAATCAAAGTCTCTCTCTAGGTTGGTCTGAACACCTAACTGGATCTATCTCTTTAAGATGAAAACTAGTCCCTTAAACTAGAGACTATACCAAGATACAATATATAAGGAACTTTCCAAACCCATGACAATCCCGTTAATAATTTCATATGACCCATATGAGGGTATCATCCCATGCCTCACTTATGGATACATCTATATTTATTAAATGTAGTAAGAACATATCCATTCAATATCTCTCACCCTAAAACACCTCTTAGGAGTCCTTAAATCACTTCAACGGTTATACCTTCATGATCGATATGGAAAAACTCTCAAAATGGAAAAATCATACATCCAATTATAACTATGGTGAATAAAAACATGAAAATTTCTCAAAATGGTAAAAAAAAAAGAGAATTACATGACATGTATACCCAAGTACACGATGTGTACACCCAAATCCTCACTTGGGAATGTACTCCAACTAAGCATGGCATGTAAAGACCAAGTACACGGTGTGTAAAACATGTACACAGTGTGTACCCTACAAGGGGTACCTTTCTGTGTATATCACATGACATGGAAATGTATCTTTCCTAGTCGTGTACATATACATGGTGTGTGACCCGCTCGAGGCCTGTTCGTGTACCCTACATGACCAACTGCCCCTACTTGGGCTATCTGGACATGTACTCAACTGCATGGAAAAGCACCAGTACACAAGATGTACTCCTGATACATGGAATTTACTTTGAAAAATTCATCATCCCTAAATGTTAATAATGCACAGTATGTGTTCTTGAACTACACGTCATGTGATTGGGATTTCAGAATGAGAAACCCCTACAATCAGTCTGAAATGCTTGTTTTTCCCATTTAAGCATAGATCATCCCCATATGGGTCAATAGTCGTAATAAAAGGTCCTTAAACTATAAATTAATAAATATATGGGGATTATGGAATAAAGTTAAAAATAGCATACCTTTGGGTAGAATTCAATGAAGCTTCATCAGTTTTTTCATTCCATCACTACCACACAATGATACAGATCCTCCCAAGCTCTGCAATGACACCTCCCTTCTTCCATATCTCTCAATATACCTCTCATGTTTTCTCTCTTAGTCACGTGAATGTGAACACAAATTGGTCATATGTGAGAATCTAGGGGGAGGATAAGAAAGAAAAGCATAAAAATAAAAGGTCTGAAAGAAAAGAAAAGGAAAAAGGAAAAGGGTCTCACCCTGATCCTGGTGCCCGACATGAGTGTATGCCTTAACTAGGAAAACCCCCCATTTTAGACTCAATGGAGGATATTTAATCTCAATATGATGTTTTTTTCAAAATATATCATATAATGAACATGTGTGAATAAATTAATATTTAATTAATTAATTATTAATTATTAATTATTCCGCAAAAAATTGAATGGATTAGAATCCTACCAAACTTCTATACTAGGGTAAACATCCTATTACAGGACCAATGGGGTGATCATAGAAATCATATGAGATCATATTCTAGGGTAAAAAGACTACTTTCCCCTTTATAAGCATCTGAAGGAAAAAAATCAAATTTATTCTCAAATTCATAGTCTGTAAAAACATGGGTCATTTCAAACTCCCCACTATAAACCTTCTCATCCCCAAGAAGCCTAGGTGGTCAAAAAAAACCATGATACCGTCTAAAAAATTTTCAAAACTAAGATATATTGACCATCCAAAAACCGGTCCCATAGCATCCATAACTCTCTCAATATGAGATATGTTTAACCATAATCGATCTAATACTACCCACCATAAGAGTATCCTTATCGTCATTCTATAAACATGTTCTAAGATCAAAGGTCCTCTGTCCATCACCAAACACAATAACTGGTGTGTCCAAAACCACTCATTCCAAATCACCAACTCATAACATCAAGGCATCACCTATTCCCACTTCCCAAGAATGGTTCTCACAAAAAATTCTGAATTTAAATTCATCATGAGGGTAACCACCCGGAATCGGCCAAAGGTTTACTCCCCACCATATGGGTTTCCTTATACTTATCATTAAGTTCAAATCCTAATGAGTTTATTCATCAAACCAGAAAATATATTTTAAAATATTTTCATATAGTTAAATCTATCTCAATGTACTCAAAATGATGTCAAGATATAGAGCACGATCATCTCTAAACTAGTGCACTAAGATATCATTGAAAATCCTGTACAACTCTCTCAATCCATTCTCACATCAAACTAGGCTATACTTCATATTGAAATCAGTCTTGGTAACCAAGAACCCAAGGTGATTCCTCAGAAACAAATGGCATCATCATGCCTATTTATAAAACTTGAGCTTCTACAGTGCATTGGTCTCAACATGATGGTAAAACATAGCTCACTTCCTAAAAATGAATCTATAAACCTGGTTAAACCCCTCTCATTGGTTTCCCTAAATCAAACCAAACATTGACCTATAAGGTTCTGATTCTAAACTAATGGCCTATAGGTTTCCCACTTATCCCTACCGATCAAACCTCTCACCAAGGTCACATCACACGAGGCATTATCCACACACCCTTCTCAACACATTGCATATAACATTCTCATCAATCCTCTCTAAGGTAGGTAAATATAACACTGACCTATAATGGTAAAATCCTATCAACACCCTATTAGGGGTCCATCACTAGGAACCATGTATCGTATTAGCCTACTAGGGTCACTTCACCTCCTGTGCATGAGGAATGAGTCATCATCCTCATTATCAAGAATCTCATCGTAGATCCACATGGCCTATCATCAGAATAAAATGTATATATAAATATCCAACTGATTATAATTCCACCAAGAAATTATATGGGAAAACACAATTTAGATAGTTATAGACACATTAAATGGTTGGCATCATCATCAGTAGTAAAATTGTATACTATCGGGCTTATAACATGTGAATATTACATACCAAATATGATGTATGAGACACTTCTTTCCTTTATTAACCAAGAGTAAAAATCAATCATTAACCCCTTTACATTGGTTTGATACCCAAAAATCTATAATAAATCATAATATCCACACAACATGTGTGTCTCTCAAAGAGAAAATCATATATAAATGTAACATCTTAGATCAAGAATAGTAATCCCATAAACCTTGGAAATGATGTCTTCTCACCAGAACTAGTGTTCTTGACGTACCAGTCTGATATCCATAACAATATTCAACACATTCCAAACACTCCAATCTAAAAGATTCCAAATAGTAATACAAAAAAAGGGAATAGAACTGATACCACTTTTTAATGTCCTGACCTATATGCCACTGATCTGGTGCCCCAATAAAGTTTTCCACAAGGCCTCAAGTTTGCCTCCCCATACTTCAGAGGCTATCAACTAGAAGTGATGGTCTAAATGTGGTATAGTAGGGTGACTATACCCTCATATAAGATTAAGAAAACATTATAAATATCTAAACATCATTCGTACAAATAATAATCATATTTTGGAAGTAGTAAATAAACTAAAATATAAGTATTCTAAAATAATAAATAGAATGTAGTAAAATTATGAATGTCATGTCAGACATATAACACCGATCACCCACTAGGATGATCACATATATAGGAGTACATGAAAGAAACTAAAATTAAATTACATGGATCCTCTATTAACTCCAAGCCAAACCACATACCCAGTATCCATGACACTATCAAGACGCTCCATCCCGATCATAAAAATCAACATGAGTGGCTTCGTTTGATCATGAAACCCTAAACATATTCCATATCCATCACAAATCTATGCTAAACCATAAAGTAGACATAAGGTATGCATGCACATCAAGGTTCACATATAGGGGTGAGAAATGAATCTCAGTAGGCCACCCCCAATGGTAACCTTGTAATCTATTATCATAAGTGAATGTTCATACAATATGCATAGCCTAGGTAAGACACAACTGGAAAATGATAAATAAAATAAATACATAGTTGATCCTTAGTTTCATGAACCCGATCAATGATACCCACTTCCTCCAATGCTAGAATATCTCTGAGAAAGATATGTCACCAAATGGGGATACATGTACTAGTTATGGGTTCTCCCATATTCACCTCTAGTTGCTATAATAAAGGATTCTATGTAAAAATTTGACACCCATAAAAATAGGAACTATTACTTTGTATAATTAAAATCAGGACCCAAGGTACGTAATCAAGGAATCCATGTATAATGATAATCAATCATAAAAATAATTTCATTTTCCCTATGATTTCATCCATGGTATTTTTACATGGGAATCCAAGTATCACTCAAGGCATATATAAACCATTTTCCCTGTGATTCCATCCAAGAAATTCCTATATGGGAATCTAGGTATCACTCAAGGCATATTAATATCTCATTTAATCTATGAGTCTTTCCAAGTCATTACCTATAAGGAATCCAATTATTTTACATGGTATTATATAAATATAACCCTATGATCCCATACATGGAATTTCATATAAGTAATCCAAGTATCACTCAAGGTGTAAAATAATTCACCTACCCTATGAGCCCACTGAAGGCATTCCATGTAAAAAACCCAAGTATAGAACACGAAAAAATATAATGATATCCCTATGATCCCATCCTAGGAACTACATGTAAGGAACCCAAGTATAGCTCAATTAATAATATAATATCATCATATATTTGGAATGTCATTTCCATTGAGGAATGTCAAATATCCGATCAAGTAAGTCTCATAAGCCTGATCCTAGGAAGTATATCAAGGAATCCCAATAAACAGATAGGCACAATAGCTATATCTCAAGAAGTACCTATAGGCATCCCTATAATAAATTTCATCATGTTGAATCATCAGAAAAATACTAGGAAGCAACTCTGGAAATCATAATTGTATCAACAGTGATCAAGTGAATGTATAAATAAAGAGTGAGGGTGGTTGAATTCTAATCCCACCACTATTGCCATAGACTGAAGGGCTTACAAATTCGGTGCAGGATCTAAGGTGACACCCGCTACCATCTCTACCCAAACCCAACATACTACTCAAGGTTGGTCAAACCTTAGGCAACCCACTGGGTACCTCATTTCAAAACACTAGAGAGGCATCCTACTTGGAATCCTAAAAAATAGTATACAGAGGCATCCTACAAAGGATCCTTGAAATGAGTAAGCAACATAGGCATCCCATAAGGGATCCATTAGGTTTGGACATAATAGGAGGCATCCTAAATGGGATCCTCTAAGTTAGATCATGAACAAATGAATCCTACACAGGATCCTCATAAATAGTAATAATGCATAGGAATCCTACATGAGATCCTAAAAACTAGAATAAAGGTGGAGGAATCCCTCTTAGGGACCCTCAAAAGAGTAAGTAAAAATGAGGCATCCTACACAAGATCCTCAAAACCAGAATAAAGGAAGAGGAATACCTATTGTGGTCCCTCAAAAAATTAAGTAAAAAGAGGCATACTATACAAGGTCCTCATAAGGATTAAGTGGAGGAATACTACTTAGGATCCTCAAAAATAGTAAGTAGAGACATCCTACTTAGGATCCTTGAAAAAGTTAAGAAGGTAGAGGCATTCATGACCCCCTCCCTCCAATCATGCCTCTCTTGGGATAGAAATGAAGAAAGGGAGATAATGACCCCAGAGTCCCACCTCTAGTAGGCCTTAGTGTGGCGACTAGCACCAAGTGTATACAATCTCAAAAAATTGGAGGCATTGAACTTTTTAGGAAAAAAAGATCAAGAGATAAGTTGGTTCATTCCAAAACAAATCCAATATATATATATATATAAGAAAACCAAAATTCATCCCACGTGCATGTTTAAAATAAAATTGTTACAAGTGTAATAAAAACTACAAAGTATGTACCAAAATCATGATAAAGTAGTGAATCAGAAATTGTCCCAAATCCTGAGCTAGTAATGCCCAGCATGGTCTACGTAATCCTCCTAGAAACCTAAAAGAATTTTCATATACATAGGGTGATCATATAGGTATACTCAGTAGGAAAAACCAAAGTCTCTCGTGAACAAGTAAAAGAAAACATACTAATACCCCTATGAGAAAATAGTAGAATCAAATAGAACCTAAAAATGTATACTATCCACCCCATACTCACCAAGGCACGCTCACCAAGTAACGCAAGTCAAGTCAAGTAATGTAGTAAGCACATAGATTATTTGGGTACCCCACACCACTTCCCACTAGTTTAGCCGCTCTTGCCTAATGGAAAACATTCTCACACTCCCACCTCTATTTAAATAACCATGTCACAACCCTCCCGCACACACCTAGTCCCCACAACCACACCTTGTCTTATCACCTGGTCCACAAGCCACATCACATCCCGTTTGTAGATACCTAGGCCATATACCACATCACATTCTGCTTGCAGACACCTGGGCCACATACCACATCACATCACACCCGTAAACATTTGGGCCACATAACACATCACATCCCACCCATAGACACCTAGGCCATATACCACATCACATCACATCCTGAAGACACCTAGGAAAGCACAAATCATCTCATCCTAAAGACCCATGGGAAAACACAACCCATATCATCCCAAAGACACCTATGAAAGCACAACTCACCCGCACACATATGGGCCTCACAAACCACAACCTTCCCAAATAACCTTGGGATATCACCACCTAGAAGAGGGAACAGGGAAGAGTGGGTAGCCATATATCCATCCTCCCACTTAGATGTTTGGGAAAGACACCCTCCCCCATGACGATGAGGGTGTTCGGCACATAATGATCAGCTAGGGTGGGGTGTGTATTGAAATCACAAGGGAAAAATACAAGTATATGCATATATGATACCAAACACTCAAGAAAAGCCTATGGGTTCTCAACCAATAACCATCTCACAACATTGCCAACTTTGATGCTACCTCTAAATGCACAAAACCACACATAAAGCCACAACCTCCTTTTAATTTCCAACCAACTTAATTAAATATTACCATTCTTTATTCATAACTCATTTATTCATTCTTTTAACCAAACCAACCTAAGCCAGTTACAAACATTATTAACCAATTATTTCTTAATTTGTTCCACTACTATCTGGGAAACTACCAAGCACATCACACAACAAGCAACATAGAAACACGTGACCACACAACCCGATCACAGCCCCACTACTCAACACCTCTCATCCATTCCACAATCAATCAATCTCTCAACAAAATATTCCATTACATGGTTAGGTTGATGTATCATCTACAATTTCATCAACCACACCACCTAAACCAACCCACAGCACACACTTATGCTTTACAAACCTACCACATCAAAAACAAGAGTGTATCCATACATCACAACATAGAAACTTCGCATTCCATCCATATATCACACATAAACATAACTATCCCACACAAAATATCACCCTAAATACCAAATCATAACATAATTTTTGATTTAACAAGGCATCCCTTATTTAATTCCACTTTTTAATTCAGCAGTTTTCATAAAAACTAGGTAATCCTGGGGTGTCCATTTATTATCCAAGTGTGCATGATTTACCAATTTCCATATATAAGTGTTCAATAGGAACCAACCAACATTCAACTTGTTTAGTGTGAAAACAAGGACTACCAACATCCATGATTTTTAGCGGGGTGTTTATGCTGTATAGTTCACAATGTCACAATAACATCAAGGCTAGAAAAATATGCACATTGGATCCATATACCCCTTTCAATTAATTTACCTAATTGTTATCTTTGATTAGTGTGGCACAACTATGATCCGTAGGAAAACAAAATTAGATCCCTACCACATGTTTCACAATCAAATAGAAATAAAAGAAAACCCTAACTTGAAGAATCATTTCAGCTCGTTCGTGCACCGCAAGGCAAAGAACAATGCCTGAAAGTGACAAATGCACCTCCATAAACACGGATCAACTTATTCTGTACCAAAATATTATCAAAATACTTCCCAAACATCCAACACAAGACAACCCATAGCATGTAATCAAATTCAAGGGAAATAAAAAAGAAGAAATGAATGATAAAGAGGAGAAAACTCACCACAGATCGATCATGGATTGCCAATGAACAACCACCAGGATTAATAGATAAAGGAGGGAGGAGTAGGTCTCAAAGGACTCCTCAGGGCACCTAAGGTTCTTCTATAATGAGAGAAAAATAAAACCATGGCCGAATGAATAATGGTTCAGCCGAAAAGAATTATTAAAATTGTACATTATCGGGGTATTACACGATGTGTAATACCCTTTCATGTCATGTAATACTCAGGGTTTGGTTTTTGTCAAAAAAATGCATCACCTATTCATTTTATTTTAATGGTTCAGTCAAAAAGAATTATTAAAACTGTATATGATCAGGGTATTACACGATGTGTCCCTTTTATGTCGTGTAATACTCAGGGTTCGATTTTTTCCAAAAAATGCATCGCCTCTTCATTTTATTTTATTTTTCAAACCCCAAAATATTACATTCCATGAAACTCTTCTTTACATCATGTAAAATATCTTCGCATCATGAAAACTCCAAGAAAAAACGTGAATCAAAGTTTCACGTTGTGTAATACAGTTACATGATTTGAAACCCCCCTTTTCCCAACCTTTAGCCACCGAACTCCTCCAAACTCCCCTCGAGCCTCCTCCGAGCACTTCTAATGACCAAAACATGCAAAGTAATGGATCAAGAGGACACATATTGTTATATTAGATACCTTTAAAATGATTCTCACCATAAATAATCCAAAACCAAACCCAAAAGAAAGAGGGGTTTGAAAAACCACCCTGTAAGATACCTCTCAAGGATCATTCTATTCTTGAAATGCCACTAACAACCAAACACATCAACATTCAATGATAAACCCAATGTGTTTTTATAAAGCTATAGTGGAAACCCCACATTAAAGAACATCTAATTTGACATATGCTAACCCCAATGACCACAAGACACACCACATAAGAACAACAACCATAGTGTTTGGACATCCGAATCAGGGAATTTTGTCCTCTGTGTCAAGATAATATCTGCTCTGGGTGGCACTAACTCACCTTCATGGGTTTAATTGCATCAAAATTAATCTATCTTTATTAGGAATTTGGTCTTACCCTTTTCACATGTCAAGAATTTATCACATGGCGCACCACACATAACACTATCAAGGGAAAACATCCCATCTCATACAAAATAAGGTTCAAACATTACATCATAAAACAAAACAAAATAAGGAAAAACTCAAAAAAAAACTTTGGGTAATGGGAACACATCTGCATCTCTTGATCCCAAGTACTCTCCTCCTAGACACAATGCCTCCACAAAACATGAACGAAAGGAATGGTTAATACATGAAACACCTTCTCATGATGATCATGGATATCCATTGGCCACTCCACAAACATTGTGTCATCCTTGATATCTAACTCTCCTCATTAAATGGCATGGAAGTCATCATGTAGATACTGATAGAGCTATGATATGTGGAAGATGTTGTGGATCCTATCTAACTATGGTGGTAACACCAAAAGATATGCCACCTTTCCAACTCTCTTTAACACCTCAAAGGGTCAAATGAACCTGGGAGAAAGCTTACTCCCTATGCCAAAATTCTATTTCCCACATCAAGGGGAAACCTTCAAGAACACATGGTCCCAAACCTTAAACTCAAAAGGCCTCCTCTTGTAATCGGCATATGAATTTTTCTGGTCTTGCGCTGTTTTCATTCTCTCATGAACGAGCTGAACTTTCTCTGACATGCTCTGCACCACAGATGAACCAAGAACAGTTATCTCCCCAACCTCTATCCAGCACAACAAAGAATGACATGGTCTTCCATAAAATGCCTCAAATGGAGCCATGATGATGGAATAGTGATGGATATTATTATAATCGAACTCTACCAAAGTAATGAGGTGTACCCAAGATTCTCCAAAGTCCAAGATGCATGCCCATAACATATCCTCCTACATCTTGATAGTCTTCTCTATCTACCCATCTTTCTAAGGGTGGAAAGAAGTAATGAGGCATAATTGGGTTCCAAAATCATGTTTCAATCCCCTTCAGACTCATGAGGTAAACCACGCATCCTGATCTGATACAATGGACCTTGTAACTACATGAAACCGCACCACTTCATCCACATACCCTTATCCAAGACATCCACTACACCCAACTCCTCAATCACTAAGAAGTGGGATAATTTCATCAATCGATCCACCACTACCTAGATATCATCATATCCTCCCTGAGATCTAGGTAAACCTATGATGAAATCCATTGAGATGTCATCCCACATCCACTCAGGGATATCCAAGAGCTATAAAAAACACCGAGAACACAGTGCTCAGTCATTACCTAATGGAAGACCAAACAACTTTTCACAAACTCTGTCACTACCTGTTTCATCCCACACCACTAAAATTATGTCCTCAATACAAGGTACATCTTAAAAACTCCTAGGTGTTCCACTAAAGGTGATCTATGAAACTCACAAAGGACCTTATCATGTACCTCTACCATAACAAACAACTTGTCCTGAAATAACATCTGGTTCTGACCATCCTTCCAGAGCATCACCTTGGCCAACACAATCATGAAGCACCTCTCCTTTGAGTCTCCACATTGAGACTCCTCCACCTACTGCATTAGAGAAGACTGCACTATCATCTTAAATAAAGGACTTCATCCACTTTCCACTTTTGTATCTAAGTACAAGGCTTAAAACTCCTCCATCGCTCTCTAAGCATCTGCAGATTCACAAACAACCTCCTTCTCCAACTTTATGCCCAAATAATTGGCCACAACATTCCCCTTTTCTAAGTTGTAAGATATCTCGAAATCATGGTCCTGAAGAACCTCCATCCACCTTTATTGTTACAAGTTCATATATCACTGGGAAAAGATATACCTCAAGCTCTTGTGATCTGTAAAGACCATAAAGTGCTCCCTGATGAGGTAATTTCACTACAACTTCAGCACAAGCATAACTGATTCTAACTCCAGATCATGGGTGGCATAGTTATGTTCTTGGGGACATAACTTCCTAGATCCATAATAGATTACTGCTCATTGCTGCATCAAGATACATCCCAAGCCCAGACAGGAAGCATCACAAAACACCTTAAACATCACCCCTTCCTCTGGAAACCAGAGCACTAGAGCACTAACCAACTTCCCCTTCAGATATTCGAATGCTACCTAGAACCACTCACTTCACACTAAAGCTTGGTCCTTTCTAGTCATATTTTTCAATGGAACTATAACTCGAGAGAAATAGGGTAAAAATCTCTGATAATAGCCTATGAGACCAAGAAAAGTAAGAAAAAAATCCACATTCTTGGGTGTTTCCCAAGAAAAAATTACTTCAACCTTCGATGGCTCCACTACCACACCCTACTGTGACACCACATGCCCAAGAAAATGAACCTCTCATGTAAAAAACATACACTTGGACAACTTTCTATAGAGATAGTGGTGTCGAAGAACCTATAAGATAGTCCTAATATTATCACCATGTTCCTCCTCTGACTTCGAGTAAATCAAGATTTCATCAATGAACACAATGACAAACCTATCCAGGAACTCATGGAAAATGGAATTTATAATCCCTATGAACATTACCGGTTCATTCGTAACACCGAATGGAATGACTACGAACTTGAAGTGCCAATACCTGCACCTTAAAGTAGTCTTCAGGATATCTCCCTTATTCACCCTCAATTATTGGTATCCTAACTGTAGATCAATCTTAAAAAACCAACTTTCCCCTCTCAACTGGTCGAAAATATAGTCTATCCTTGGAATAGGATATTGGTTCTTGACTGTCACCTGATTCAACCTTGGTAGTCTATGCACAACCTCAGACCACCATCCACCTTCTTTTCAAACAACACTAGAGTACCCCACAACAACACACTGGGTCGAATAAATCCCTTCTTCATCGGATCATCTATCTAAATACTCAACTCCTATAACTCATAAGGTGGCATCCAATAAGGATCCATCAAAATAGAAAAAGCATTGGGCTACAGGTCTATCCCGAACTCAATATCACGTTGAGGGGGTAGCATCATAACCTCCTCAGGAAAAACATCCAGGAACTCCCCAACAACTCTGGGAACCTCCACCATCCCAAAGCCTACTGATTCCATCTACATCTCCACTAATAAGGAAAGAAGAGGCTCTATATGCCGACTTCCCACCCAAAAGATCTACTCACCAATGAAAAACACATGTCTTCCATCCATATCTGAAAACATGACTCTCCTCCAAAAGTAGTTGATAATGGAATGCATGGAATATAACTAGTCAATGCTGAGAATGACATTGTATGGTTGCATCTGTATCAAGAAAATATACCCACTAGAGTGATGTGGTCCCATCATCAGTCTACATACCCGGAACATATCAAACAGGTTGTTCTAACTTCTAATTGGTGTAATCAACATTAGGGGAATAGGAAGCCTCTCTATGTCTATCCCTAGAGCATGGGCTAAAGTAGGTGAAAAAAAGGAGTGAAAAGATCTTGAATAAAAAAAATCACAAGAAAATGTACTAAACAAACGGATCGTACCTCTAACTATCTCGAGTCCTGTTAGAGATGTTGCCTCTACTATGTGCACCTGACCAAACCCAACTCCTCTACCCCTATATTGATGACTACATATACAACCACACCTGAGTCAAGGTCCCTAAGAAACATCCTGAGGTCAGCCCCTACCTGCTCTATCTCCCCTTAGTGGAGTATGAGCCTACTATCCCTACTACTAAAATGGCCAAACAGATAATTTTTTCTGAGACTAGAACTAAACCTATCCACCTATACTATACTGAGCTTAAAAAAACATTGAGAACTGATTCTAAAGATGGCCTCAAACTCCAGAAAATAAACACTTTGGTATCAAGTTCACAAGAAAGGTATAAGGACCAGAATGTCTAAAAGGAATTTGTTGAGGTCAACTCCCTTCCGATAAAAACCTCTAAGGTCCTGGAACCTGATACTTGGCACTGTTAACCCTGCCTCTTGAATAACCCTACCAGATACCCTCTCATGGAAAACCTCCTCGCAAGTGAATTTTCTTGATCACCTCTACCTTTTTCTAGACCTCCATATATTTTGTAAATGTAAAGGGAGTAATTGTGTACTAGATCGAAGGATGGATCCCCTCCTCTAGATGTATCATACAAGACTCCTCCTCCAAAAAGAGATCTGGGGAAAATAGAGGAGATCCTTTAACTTGATCCCTATCTCTCATACTTATAAACTTCCCTACTGGAGGGAGAGTAAATCCTACCTCTTCTTATCCTTCATGGTTGATGAAAGGAATTATTCTCGTAACTCCTTGAAATTGACCTATATAACATCAACCTTCTTCTTATCCCCCAGGTATAGAGTCCACCACTGATGCGTAGCTCCTCACTTCTGACTAACTGCCAAAAGAACCTAGTACTCCGTTGGGGACCAAATCAAGATAAAGGTGATCTCAAGATCCTTGATCCATCTATCTCTCTCCATGTCTGAAACACTTCCCTCGTACTTTCCCAAATCCTACCAATGTAAATCACATAACATTATCTACCACTGGTCATCCTCCTCCACTGGATCAACCCTCTGTTGATCATTCAGATCAGCCTGTTGAGCCCCAACTACCCAATCCACACATGAATGATGACTGGGTTCAATAGCTAAAAGGTAAACAAGAAATTCCTAAGCCCAAATAGTATGGAATTTTATTTTAGAATCATTTTAACTCATTTCTTATCATTTATTCCCAATTTCCAAAAACACCCAATTCTGAAAAAAAAAACACAAGTCATTATAATGCATGTACATTTCCTAGGGTCTCTAACCTACAACTAGTGTAGCCTCACTTCATCATTAGATGGGCTCAGAGTCCTTTCATCAGGTCATGAAGGCCCTAAAATCTCGTGTCCTAGCCAATCTTCCTTGGATTATGTCACACACCAAGATCATCTAACATAGTTTCCATACCAACCCATGAAATCCTCACTATGCCTAACTCCAAACTCTATCCTATCTCTCAAACAGAGCTCTGATACCATTCTTTCATGACCCCCTCCCTCCAAATATACCCCTCCTAGACTGGAAATTAATAAAGGGAGATAATTACCCTCGAGTCCCACCTCTAGTTGGCCCTGGGGTGGTGGCTAGCACTAAGGGTATACAATCTCACAAAGTGGGAGGAATTTACCTTTTTAGGAAAAAAAGTTTGGGAGATAATATGGTTCATCCCAAAACAACTCCAAGATATATATATATATATATAAGAAAACCAAAATCCATCACATGTGCACATTTAAAATAAAATCATTACCAATGTAATAAAAACTCCAAAGTAAGTACCAAAAGCAAGCTAAAGCAGTTAATTAGAAACTATCCCAAATCTCGAACTAGTAACACCCAGCATGGTCCATGTAATCCTCATAGAAACCTGAAATAATTTTCATATACGTAAGTTGGTTATATAGGTATACTCATTAGGAAAACCCTAAGTCTCTCTTACACAAGTGAAAGGGGGCATACTAATTCCCCAGTAAGAAAGCAGTGGAACCAAATAGAACCTAATAAGGTATACTAGCCATCCCATCCTCACCAAGTCTCACTCACTAAGTAATGAAAGTCAAGTAAAGTAATGTAGTAATCAAATAGATGATTTGGGTACCCCACACCACTTACCACTCGTTTAGCCACTCTAGAATAATGGAAAATATCCTCACGCTCCAACATCTTCTGAAAGAACCAAGTCACAACCCACCTGCACACACCTAGGCCTCACAACCACACCTCATATTATCACCTAGGCCACAAACCACATCACATCCCACCCATAGACACCTGGGCTACATAACACATCACATCCCAATCACAGAAACCTGAGCTATATACCACATCACATCCCACCCGTAGATACCTGGGCTACATAACACATTACGTCCTTCCTGGAAACACTTGGTCCATATACCACATAAAAAATCATCCTAAAGACACCTAGGAAATCACAACTCATCTCATTCTAAAGACACCTAGGAAAACACAACCCATCTCATCCCAAAGACACTAGGGAAATCACAACTCACCTGCACACACCTAGGCCTCACAAACCACAACCTGCCCAAAGAACCTTAGGTTATCACCATATAGAAGAGGGAGTATGGAATAGCATGTTTCCATCCATCCATCATTCCATCGGGATGTTTGGGAAAGACACCCTTCCCCATGATGATGGGGGTGTTCAGCACGTAGTGCTCAACTAGGGTGGGGTGTGTATAGGAATCACAAGGGAAAAATATAAGTATATACATATATGATACCAAACACTCAATCCCAAACTATAGGTTCTCAAAAAAAATCAACTCACAACACTGCTAACTTTGATGTTACCACTAAATGCACAATACCACACATCAAGCCACAACCTCATTTCAATTTCCAACCAACTTAATCAACCATTACCATTCTTTATTCACAACTCATTTATTAATTTAATTAACCAAACTGACCCAATCTAGTTCCAATCTTTATTAACTAATTATTTATTCATATATTCCACTACTATTGAGGCAACTGCCAAGCACAACACACAACAAGCAACACATTAACACATCACTGCACAACTCTGTCATAACCCCATAGTGCAAAACCTATCATCCATTCCACAATAAATCAATATCCCAACCTAATATTTCATTACATGTTTAGGTTAATGTATTTTATACAAGTTCATCCACCACACCGCCCAAACAAACCCATATCACACACCTATACTTCTTAAATGTACCGCAGCATAAACCAGAGTGTATCCACACATCACAACATAACCACTTCACATTCCATCTATCTCTCACACACAACCGTAGTTATCCCACACAACACATCACCCCACATACCAAACCATAACATAATTCTAGATTTAAAAAGGCATCCCTTATTTAATGCAACTTATTAATTTGGGGGTTTTCACAGAAATTGGGTAATCCTAAGGAATCTGTTTATTATCCAAGTGTACGTGATTTATCTATTTTTGTATAAAATTTTTCAACATCAACCAACCAACATGAAACTTTTTTAAAGTTCACAACATCATAATAACATCAATCCCAAAAAACATGCACATCGGATCCCTCTACCACTTTTAATTAATTTAACAAGTTCTTATCTTTGATTAGTGTGGAAAAAATATGATCTGTAGGCAAAAAAAGTAGATCCCACCCATATGATGCACAATCAAAGAGAAAAAAAGTAAAACCATAACTTGAAGAAGCTTTTCAACTTGTCTGTGCACTTCAGGGTGAATAAGAATGCATACAAATGACAACTGCACCACTAGAAACACAGATCAACCTATTCTGCACCAAAAGATTATCAAAAAATTTCCCAAACATCCAACTAAATCCAATCCATACCATAGCAAAAAATATTGGGGAAATAATAAGAGGAAACAGATGAGAAAGAGGATAAAACTCACCATGGATTGATCACAAATTTCCAATGGACAACCACTGGGATTGATAGATCAAGGAGGGAGGAGTAGGGCTCTAAAGACTCGTCAGGGTACCTAGGATTTATCTGGAATGAGAGGAAAATAAAACCACATAAGAATGAATAATGGTTCAACTAAAAATAATTATTAAAACTTCACATGATTGGGGTATTACATGATGTATAATACCCTTTCATTTCATGTAATACCTGGGTTTTTTTCACTGAAAAACACATCGCCTCTTCATTTTATTTTATTTTTCAAACCCTAAAATATCATACATCATGAAAACTCCAATAAAAACCATGAAGGAAAGTTTTATGTCATGTAATATAATTAAAAGATGTGAAATCCCCCTTTTTCCCATACTTTAGTAACTGAACTCCTCCAAACTACCCCCGAGCCTCCTCCAAGAACTTCCAATGACCAAAAATCACAAATTAATAGATCGGGAGGACATAGACCATTACATAGGCATCCTATATGGGATCCTCTAGAAAAAATAAGCCAATATAGGCATCCTATATGGGATCCTCGATCACAACTAGCCTCATGGGGTAACACTCAAATGGAAATTTTACCTTAAGGGAATGGATGCTTAATAATTGATCTAGGGAGATGGATCAGGGACAATCTCATATCAAAGTCTCACTCTAGGTTGGTCTGAACACCCAACCAGATCTATCTTGTCACAACGTGAACTAGTACTACTGACCAGGGACTGTCCCAAGGTACAATAGATGAGGACTTTGGAGAAACCATGTCAAGACTATTAATAATTTCATATAGCCCACAAAAGGGTCTCATCCCATGTCTCACTTATGGAGATATTTGTATTCATTAATTGGAGTAAGAACATATTCATTCAAGATCTATCACCCCAAAACACCTATTAAGAGTCCTCAAATAACCTCAAGGGTTATACCAGTGTGATCTATGTGTAAAAATTCTCAAAATGGAATACTCATATGTCCAATTCTGACTTTAGGGTGTCAAAACATGAAATATCCTCAAAGGGGTATAAAAGGATAAGTACATGGTATGTATACCCAAGTACACAGTGTGTGCTCCCAAAACCCCACCTGGGCATGTACTCCAGTTGAACATGGTGTGTAAATCCCATGTACACATCTTGTTAAACATGTACATGGAATTTACCCTATATGGGGTATCTTCCCATGTATATCACATGGCTTGGTAGTGTACTTATACATGGTGTGTGACCCACTCAGGGTCAACCCATGTACCCTACATGACTGAGTGCCCTTACCCAGGCTGTCTAGCCATGTACTTAGCTACATGGACAAGCACCAGTATATGATGTATGCTCCTGTTAAATGGCGTATACTCCTAGTACATAGTGTGTAATTTGAAAAATTCATCTTCCTAAAATGGGAATAATACATGGAATGTGTTCCTAAACTATATTTCATTTGATTTGTATTTCAAAATGGGGAACCACTACAATCGTCCTAAAACACATGTTTTCCTATGTTTAAGAATAGATTTTCCTCATGGGGGTCCACAACAATTATAAAAGGGCCTTAAAATAGAAATAAATAAATTTATGGTTGGAATAAACTTAAAAATAACCTACTTTGGGTGGAATCTTCCAATGTTTTACTTGTTTCTATGTTCCACTATTGGCGCACAATGATCTGAATCCTCCGGAGCTCTGCGGCGGTACCTCCCTTATTCCATATCTCTCTATATACCTATCCCTATTTCTATATTTATCATGTGAAGGGTAACCCACATGATATGTATGAAAAAAATAAAGGGAGAGGAGAATAAAGAAAGGAGGAAAAGAAAAGAAGAAAATGAAAAGAAAAGGAAAGGGAAAAGGGGCTCGAGCCCGGACATGGTGCTCGATATGATTGTATAACTCACCTTAACAAAAAAAAACCCATTTTAGACTTAACAACAGAGATAGAATCTCATTCTGATGATTTTTTCAAAATATATCATTGAACAAACACACATGAATAAATTAATATTTCATTTATTCATTATTAATTATTCCATGAAATTCCAAACATCTCAAAATCCTACCAAACACTTGTCCTAGGGTAAAAACCCTATTCTAGGACCAATAAAGTGTTAATAAAAATCATCTAAGATCATTTTCTATGGTAAAAAGACCATTTTACCCCTTATAGGCATATAAAGGCCAAAAATAAAATTTCTACTTGAATTCAAAGTCCAGAAAAACATGGTTCGTTACAACCTCCCCATCATAAACCAACTCATCCCTGAGAAGCCTTAGTCTTCAAACATTATCCATGCTCCCATCCTGACCATCTACACAACTAAGATATCTTGACTTTCCAATGATTAGTCTCATAGCATAGAAAACTATCTCAACACGAGAGATGGTTTACCTTTATAAATCTAATACTCCCTGCCATAGAATTATCCTTATCATCGATCCACAACCAATATCCAAGATTAGAGTCCCAAAATCTATCCATCGCTAGACACAATAACTAGTGTGGCCAAAATTTCTCACTTCAATGTGATAACTCACAACATCAAGGTATCACTAGTTCTTGCTTCCCAATAATGGTTCTCATGTTTAATGCTAGATTTCAAATCATCATGAGGGCCGCCGACCTAAAATAAAAAATGTGTACTCCCCACCATGTGTATTTCCTTATACCACTCCTTGAGTGAAACTCCCAAGGATTTTATTCATCAAACCAGAAAAGATATTTAAAAATATTGGCATATATCCAATGTTATCTCAACATACTCAAGACGATTTTAAGATATAGAGAATGATAATCTCTAAACTAGGAATACACTAATATCTGATTGATATGTGTGTGAATCTATCTCAATCCATGCCCGCATCAAACCAAGTTATACTTACCTTAAACCAATGTCTGACACCACATCTCCCAAAAATGTGTGTTCAGGTCTAGCCATGGGTTAACCATCTCATGGTCACTGATTTATTTTCAATGTATCCTCTACCATGGAGGGACATTCCCCATTTTATCACAACACTCAGGAAACCATGCCCACATCATTTCCTAAAAACCATCAGTACTTAGCTCACACTTTACCACTCATATATTTATAATTTATACATAACCATGCATAACGACTGCATACCATTATCACCCAACTCACACTACTTGATTTTTCCATCATAAGGCTAAGATGACCATGTTACACAACACGTCAATCTTAACATGTCAGTATCTCCCTTAGAACTCCTCTTCAAAATCATGAACCTCACATGTTCCATGATTTCATCCATGACCACCAGTCACACGGCATCATTTTTTTCACGAGCATATAAACATGATCTATAAATATACTAAAAAGAATCTATTGGTCAAAAAGGATAGGAACTAGAATAATCATTCCCATAAAACTCATTATTAATAACCAAGAACCCAATTTTTCTTCCTCAAAAACAGAAGGCATCATCATGCCTATATTGTAAAACCCAAGCATCTACCATGAAACAGTCTCAACATAAGCATACAACTAATATCACTGCCTAAAAAGGAATCCATAAAATCTGGAAAACCCCTCTCACTAATTTCCTTCAATCAAACTAAACGTCGACCTATAAGGGTCTAAGTCAAAACAAAGGGCCTCTAGGTTTCTCACTTAGACCTACCGATCAAACATCACACCATGGTCATATCTCACGAGGTTTCATACACGCACCCATCTCAATTCAAGGCATCTAACGCAAATGTCAACCCTCTCTAAGGGAGGTAAAGATAACATCGGCCTACAAGGGTCAAAACCATTCAGTATGGTTACAATTATACAAGTTTTAAATTACAATTTATAGAGGAAAACTCCCTATAAGTTGTAATTAGAAACCAATTCAATTAAAACCCATTGATAAATCAAAACTGAGGAAAAAATATAAATAAATCACCTTCCAAGAACTGGCCTACTTGGTTCATGATCTTCTTTGAGTATCCTCACTAGGAACTGGTCCTAGGAGGGTCATCATAGAATAAGATAATGAACTGAACCTCACTAGGAATCTGTATATGGTAATACCCCCTTGAGGCTCCATTTTACAAAAAAAAATAGGCACCTATCAGCATCTCACTACAGGATCTAACTAGACCACCATAAATGAAGGTTTATTAAGTAAAATATCATAGAAGGCTTGATGGGAAACTCTATGTAGGTAATTATGAACCTTTATTTAACCACACTTGGAAATGATACACCCAAAAAGGGTCTAATAGAAAGGAATAAGTTTTCAAAGTTCACCTATGAGGGCCAACAGTATGCACATAGTATCATCTCCATGATCTATGTCATACAACACTCAAACGTTTTGGTTAAGTAAAACTCCATTCCAAACTATATAGGAAAATATTGTAAAGGTTTTTACTTACACATTAATCAATCAAAACTAAGTTACAAAACACTACAAGGTGTCTATCACTGAGAACCATGTGTCATTTCGACCTACTAGGGTAACTGCACCTCCTGTGTATAATGAATGAGACATCATTCTCACTATCAAGAATCTAATAATAGATCCACATATCCTGTCATCAGAAGAAAACAAATTTGGTAAAAATGAGTACAATACCACCGAGAAAATATATAGGAAAACAAAATTTAGGTTGTTTTAGACACTTTAAATAATTTTCCTAATTATCAGTAGTAAAATTTCATACTTGAAGGCCTATAACATGTGAATCCTACATGGAAAATATGATGCATGAGACACCTATTTCCTTTTTTAGCAAAGATTCAAATAAATCACTGGCCACTCATCATTAGGATGAGACCAAAAAATCCATAATTAATCATAATCTCCACAAATAATGTATTCATTTAAAAGATAAAATCATATACAACCATAACAACATAGATCAAGAACAGCAATCCCATAAACCCCGGAAACCAGAACTTCTCACTGAAACATGTGTTCTCGATACACCAGTACGATATCCATCATAGGATCTGACATATTCCTAACACTATTATATACCATATCCCAAATATTAATAAATAGGTAAAGAAAATCTATGATACTATTTTATAAAACCCAACCTGGATGCCACTTATCTGGTGCCCCAAGCTAGTTTTCCACATGACCTCAAGCACACCTCCCCATACAATAGAGGTTGTTGACTAATAGTGAGGGTATAAAGGTGGTATATTAGGGAGACTATAACCTTGTATCAGAGTAATAAAACATAGGAAATAACAAAAAATCATCAAGTAGTAATAATAAAAGTGTGGAAGCATTAAATAAGTTGAAATAGAATCATTCTACAATAATAAATGGAATTAAATAATGGCCTGAACATCCATTTCATACATAAAACAGTGCTCACCCACTAGGATGGTCACATATAAAGGAGTACATAAAATAAAATAAAATAAAATTATATGGATCCTCTACTAACTTCAAGTCAAACCACAAACTTGGTATCCATGAAACTATCAAGCTACTCCAGCCTAATCATAGAAATCCACACAACTGGATATGCTCAGTCATGAAACCCTATGCCTCATACATATCCATCATGCATCTTTAATTAACCCTAAAGAATACATAAATTTTTCATGCACACTAAGTATCACATACAGGGGATTAGAAATTAATCGCAGAAGGTCACCCCCAACGATGAACCTATAATTTGTTGTTATAAGTGCATGCTCATGAAATATGATTATCCTAGCTAATACTCAACTAGAAAATGATAAATAAAATAAATCCATAGTAGATCCTTGGTTTTTTGAACTAGATCGATGATACCCACTTTATCCAACACTATAATATCTATTAATAAGTTGTATCATCGCATAGGGATACATGTCCTAGCCATGGGTTCTCCCATACTCACCTCCAATCACTATAATAAATGATTCCAAGAAAAAACTGGACATCTATAAAAATAGGCACTTTTAATTTATATAATTAAAATTAGGGCATGTGGTATGTAACAAAGGCATTCGTGTATAATGATAATCAATCATAAAAATAATTTTATTTTCTTTATGAGTCCATCCAAGGTATTTCTAAATGGGAATACAAGTATCACTCAAAGAATATATAAACCATTTTCCCTATGAGTCTATCCAAGGAATTACTACATGGAAATATGGGTATCACTAAAGGCATACTAATATCTCATTTAATCTATGAGCCCATCCAAATAATTCCCTATAAGTAATCTAAGTATCAAGTATCACTCAATTCATAATATAATATCGTCATATCTATGGAACACTATGTCCAATAAGTAATTCCATATCCAATATCCAATCAAGTAAGGCTCATAAACCTCATCCTAGAAAGTATGTCTGGGTATCCAAATAAACAAGTATGATCAACATATGGATCCTAGGAAGTACCTCTAATCATCCCTATAATAAATAGCATTGTGTTAGGATCATTGGCCAAATAGCAGGAAGAACCTCTAGAAATCATAGTTTCATCAACAGTAATCAAGTGAATGCATAAGTAAAGAGTTAGTTTGGATGAATGATTAAACCCACCACTATTTTCATATCCCTAAGGGATTATAAGTTTGATGTCAGTTCTAAGGTGACACATGCTACCATATCTACCCAAACCCAATATACTAGCTCAGGGTTGGTCAAACCTCATGGTACCCACAGGGTCCCTCATGTCAAAGCACCGGAGAGGAATCCTACTTGGGATCCTTGAAAATAGTATGCAGGGGCATCCTATATGGGATCCCCATAAAGAGTAAGCAACAGAGTCATCATATATAGGATCCTTTAGGTCTGGATATAAGTGGAGACATCTTACATGAGATCCTCTAAGTCAGATCATGAATGGGGGCATCCTAGATGGGATCCTCAAAAATAGTAAGAACGTGGAGGCATACTACATGGAATCCTCATAACTAGAATAAATTTAGAGTTATCCCTATTAGGGACCCTCAAAAGAGTAAGTAAAAATATTCATCCTATACAGGGTCCTCAAAACTATAATAAATGATAAGGAATCCCTCTTGGGGACCCTTGGAAAATTAAGTAAAAAGAGGAATCCTTTACCATATCCTTAGAAAGAGTAAGTGGAGGAATCCTACTTGGGATCCTTGAAAAGAGTAAGCAGAGGAATCCAACTCAGGATCCTCAAAAAAAGTAAGTAGTTAGAGAAATCATATGTGGTATCCTCTAGGAAAAAGTAAGTCAAAAGAGGCACCCTACATGGGATCCTTAATCACAACTAGCCTCATAGGGTAACACCAGAATGGAAACTTTGCCTCAAGGGAATGGATACTAAATAATTATTCTACATAGATGGCTTGTGGCCAATATCAGATAAAAGTCTCACTCTGGGTTGATTCAAACACCTAACCAAATATGTCTCATCAAGATGAAAACGAGTCCCACTAACCAGGGACTATCCCAAGATATAATAGATGAGGACCTTGGAGATCCCATTCCAATCCCATTAATCATTTCATATGGCCCACAAGAGGGTCTCATTACATGTCTCACTTACAAAGATAGTTGTATTCATGAACTGGAGGAATAACATCTCTATTCAATCTTTCTCATGCCAAATCACCTCATAGAAGTCCTCAAATTACATCAAGGGTTATACCATCATGATCTATGTGGAAAATTATCAAAATGGACTACTCATATGTCCAATTTTGTCTCTAAGGAATCAAAACATGAAAATTCTTAAAAGGGTGGAAAAGTAGAAGTGCACGGCATGTATTCCCAAGTATATGGCATATAATCCCAAATCCCCTCCTAGGTGTGTACTCCAGCTGAACATGGTGTGTAAAACAAGTAAACGGCATGTGCCCTACATGGGGTACCTACTTGTGTATCTCAAATTTCCTAGCCATGTATCTTTCCTACCCGTGTACTTATACATGGCGTGTGACCCACTCGGGGTTTGCTCGTGTACCCTACATGACTGAGTGCCCCTACCCATGTTGTCTAGCCAAGTACTCATCTACATGGCCAAGAAGCAATACACGAAGTGTACTCCCGGAAAATAGTGTGTACTTACAAAGGTCATCTTACTTGAAAGGGAAGAACACATGGCATTTTTTCTGGAACTACGCATCGTGTGATCGAGATTTCTGTATGGGAAATCCCAATAATCAGCCTGAAATGCCAGTTTTTTCCCGTTTAAGCATTAATCGGCCCCATAGGGGTCCATCGAAGTCATAAAAAGTCCTTAAAACTAGAAATATGTAAATATAAGGGGTTTTATAGCATAAAATTAAAAAATTACTACCTTTGGATAGAATCCACCAAATCTTCACCCGTTTCCATATTCCACCACTATCGAATGATGATCTGGCTCCTCCCAAGCTCCGATGTGCACCTCCCTTTTTCCATCTCTATTTATCATCCCCTATCTATTTTTATCTCTCAGTTGCATGAAGGGTAACACATAGGGGTTTATGTGTGAATCTAAGAGGAGGATAAGAAATAAAAGAGTAAAATTAAAAGGAGAAAAATGAAATTAAAATAAAAAGGAAAAGGGGTTCGGGCCTAGCCCAGACGCCCAGTAGGATTTTATGCCTCACCTAGGAAAAAAACCTATTCTATAATCAATGGTAGATATGGAATCTCAATATGATTATCTGTTCTAAATATATCACCGAATGAACTTACATGAATAAATTAATATTTAATTAATTAAATATTAATTACTAATTATTCTGTGAAAAGTGAACAACTTGAAATCCTATGAAACTCCTATCCTAGGGAAAACACTCTATTTTGAGGCCAATAGAGTAGTAATAAAAATAATCTGAGATTATATGATAAGGGAAAGGACCAGTTACCCCTTACATGCATCTTAAGGAAAAAAATCAAATTTCTGCTCAAATTCACAGTCTAGAAAAACACGGGTCATTAGAAAATATAAAATTGAATTCTAAGTAATTAATTATATTGTTTATAATTAAAGTATACTTATGTTAATTTAAGTTCAAATTTAAAAAATAATGGGACTTTTACTTAAAAATAAATGAAATTTTTAGAAAAACTCATGTTTTTTACTATTCACTGAAAAATAAATCCTTTTTAAAAAAATCTTAAAAAAATCACCCTAAGATAATATTGAAATGTTTATTTAAAAAATTATATCCATTAACTAAAATAAAATCTATAAAAATTGTAGATATTAATTATAATTTTTATGAATAAAATGTAATAAACCCCATTTTTTAAGAAAAAAATATTTTTGAATCATTTTCTAAGAATTGAGTGCTTATTTATTATGAATTAATCAATAAATTTGAATTGTATAAAAAATTATAAATATTTTTTATAATGTGCTTCTTCCTATTCATAACATAAATTTAACAGCTAGGTTATAATATATCATGGTTCATTTTAAGCTTTGTGTTGTGTGTCAAGAAAGCTATTAAATACTTATAATTATTTCAAGAGAAATATATTCTAAAATATTAGGGTATTTAATTACTAATTATATTAATTATAATTATTTACACATCCAATGGTGTGTATAAATTATTCTAATATTTTAAATTATTTGTGTCTGTTCACTTGTAGAAAAATAGAAGTTTTGAAGATTGAATTGGATAAAAATTTAATTTTATTTAATTATAATTAAAATTTTCAATTTCAATCATTTTTGTAAAATAGGAAACCAAATTTTCACTAAAAACATTTAATTTTAAGAGTTAAATAACATTGACATCATGAGATAATCTATAGAGAAAAATCTTTTTGAAAGTCAATTCTTTGTGGATCTTCAACTTTTAATTCTTGAGAATTATTTTCTTATTTTGAATTTGATTAATGGGTTTCTTAAGGAAAATAAATATCTTAATTTTGGTGTAATTTTATGTGGTATATTTTTAATACACTTTTCCACATATATTTTGGTAAATAAATTATATTTTAATACTGTAATTGCGTTTTAAATTTATAATTATTGAATATTTTTTAAAATATGATGAAAATGAAATTCATTGAATATCTTGACAAAAATAGGTGTTTTGGATTTAATTATTCCTAGTTCCATGGTTTCATTATGAATATTAATTGTTGTAACATATTTTAACTTACATTTTTCATTTTGGGAATTAATTGATTATTAATTTATGAATTGATTTATTCTTACCTAATTTAATTATAATTATAAATCGAAACCAAAGTGGGAGCTAAGATTGATCTGGAAAGAGTCTGGAGATTTCTAGAAACTTATTATAATTGAATTTACCTATGAACTAATCTATATTTCATCATGCTTGAGCTTAAGTAAGTTGCATGTTGGGGGCGCATTTTGTTAGAGGAGTTTTGTTGGATTCACTTGTAAGGAAGGTGATGAATATCAAGACATTCCACATGGAATTTGTTGAGGTGATTACCGAATCTGATTTCAGTGATTCTTTCTATGATGTTGGAGTTTGTTCATGACTAAATAGAAGCACATATGCATGATGTTGGTCATGAATCATTCATATAGGATTCACACTAGACAAGACCGAACATATCTTTTGGAGAGAGCAAGAGGCATGTGACTGAGTGGAGTTAGACCAAAAGTAGAAAACTCAAAACTGTGGATCATGATATAGATCTAGAGTAAGAAGATGATATCATTAGATAATATTCATCTACTCTTTATTTTTGTTTCCCAAACTATTGTATCAAAATGATTTTATTGAATAACTTATTTATTACTATTGTTTCTATGTGTAACTGAGTAGTTTATGGGGATTGGATTGGATGAATTGAAATATTTCTTTACCTATTCTTTCATGGTTTAATCATAGAGGTTAGTTGTTCATTTTTTTCAGAGTTCTCATTCTATATTCTTCATGAGAATTTATTTCACACTGCTTTAAGTGCCAACAAGAGAAGATTATAGTTTATTTTTCATTGGAAACTATAATCAAAGTACATAAATAGAAAAGGTTGTGGTTCATCTTTTATCTATGAAGAAACATCCTTATCCTAAGTTTTTTTAGTCATTGAATTTATCAAGAGAGTTATCTAGCATGATTTTTCATCTAATGAAATTTAGGTGTTTCAATTCTCCCTTCTCATAACTTCGTTGCTTTTATGATCAACTTCATGAATGATTAGTGTCCATTTCTATCAATTTTTTCTTATAAAAATTTCCTTAACCCTATATACTATTTAAAATTCCTCTCTATTTTTTTCCCATTTTTGCTCACTTTCATCACTAACACAACATATCTTACACTACATTTTAAAACATTACATCTTAATACTATTTTTTCTTATTTGTATTTTTTTGTTTTAGAATTTTTTGGTCACACACCTAGTCCTTCTCAATAATTTGACCCTAATAACCACATTAGTAGTTGTTAGTAGGTTATAAATAGTAACTTTGATACTATTCAACAATATATACCTTATCAATCATCAACCCATAGGCTATTTCAGGTGGGCTTGAGATGGAACTCTCATTTTTTTTTGCTAACCTAAGAAGGTTCCTGGTGGCTTTGAGTCATGTCAAATATATTTTTTACAATAAATCCCTTTATAGTGATATTTATTTCATGTAATGGATCACATAAATTAATCATATAAATAATTTCATTCCCTAGTCCTAAAAATATCATAGTAGTTTTTTTCATGTCTTTGTCTGTAAGAGTCTGATTCCCAATGACTTTAAATTTAAGAGCACTATCATTTATAAATCTTACTTTTTCATCAACTTAATTATTCACATGCATTAGTAAATTTGTTTTCCCTATCATCCAATAGGATAATCCATAAAAAGGGTCCAATTTTTTTCTTTATCATTATTTTTTAGTACTATTTTAACTGGATTGTCATTCTATTACTTATTTTCTTCTTTCCAATTTAATTAGTGTGTAAAGGGGGTTTTATTAGGCTTATTAATAGAATTATATTCAATGAATTTAATGTTTTTGAGTTAGTTATTATAACGACCCATACTTTACATACTTTTTTAGTACTTTAAAATTGAAGTACACTTATTACAACATATAACTAAACCATGAAAAGACCGTATAGGTATAGTGTCTTTAGAAATAGGGAAACATAAACAACTGGTTCATAAAGCATCTACATTGTCTCCCATTTATTTCATCATATCTATAGTCCCTTTTCACATATCTTACTTAATAACCTTCTTCCTGACCTTAGGTCTGATTTGCTTCGTAAGTGTCTGAACCTCCTTACCTCTTCTTTGAAGCGCTTCTTTGAGACCTCCTTTTAGGGCACTAAAATTGGTCTTTGAAAAAGACCAGGATATCTAGGATGTTTCTAGGGAAGTGGAGAGTAGAAATTGGCAGGGGTTGGCCGAGCTTTAAGGCTCAAAGTGGTGTGAGGAAGAGAGGTAGGAGGTGCCCTTTTATAAGGGAGGAGAGGGGAACCTTTGGAAAAACAAAAAATATTATTTTATTATAAAGACATATTAGGTTTTAAATAGCTTCAAATTGATTTATTTGTAAGATAAGGTGGTGATGGGTCTAAATCCTCTCATAAAATAGAATTTGGACAAGTTTATTTTACTATTTTAACCTTATCATTTAGATTTAAATTTAAGTTAGATAATTTTACTTTTACTGTGTCTTTTTGTGTTCTTACACTATAAGGTTAATAAACTTACTATAACAAGCCAAACGAACCCCAAGTTGTTTATTATTAATATATATAACCTTATCTAATTAATTTGTCTGATCCATAGATTTTTAGTAATAAAAAACAATTAATAATATAATATTTTTTTAAAAAACTATTTTATGTCAATTTTGACACTATTTAGTAATTGATTTTTGTGAAAATCATAAAATAAGGATTATTTCAAAAAAAGTAAATTAAATCAATAATAACATGTCATATTAACCTATAAAATTAGTGTAATTCATAAAAAGTCTCAAATTAAATTTATTTGGGCATTTATAACATCAATTATGTCAATATTTCATTAATAAGATAATTACTGCATCATAGTTGTGTCACAAATAAATTAAATTATTTAATGTCTAAAAATTAAAAATAAAATACCGTTATTTATTAAATCATTTTATATTTCTAATGAATATTTATAGTCGAATTTATCTCATGTATAACCCTATATTAAAAATTATTTACTTATTAATATTTGATTTTAACTATTTTAACCCTTCTTTAAATAAATTAATAATAAATGTCCTAATCTAATACAAGTGGTCCTAAATGGTCATATTTTATTCCTAAGGTTGTTTTTGGTCGAATTACACTTATCCAATGGAATTAGGATATGTGTTAGGGTAATAATAATATCATTTTTACTCTTAATTTCCCTATTTACCTTTAACCGTGGTAAATAAAAGTAAAAAGTTAATATTCACCAAAAAATATTTTCATCTCATTGAACCACATTTTACTTACTGACATCAACCGTGTCTCTTGGATTTTTGAAATTCCACTCACAGAAGCGGTAAAATTAAGTTTTATGTAAATTTGCAAATTCTCCTAGGAAGTGGGTAAAAGGCGGTGAAAAGTTCAATAAAATTTTTAAATATCTAAAATTATTATAAAATTACTCCAATGAATTACATTTAACTTATATAGGTATTATGTATCAATTTTGACCTAAAATAAATTTAAATAAAATAAATAATTATTTAATTAAAAAATCGGTTTTTAAATAGTAACCTAGTGTTTTCACTATTCATCAAAAATTGAAAGTTTCCAGAAAAATACCAAAATTTCACCCTAGGATAATTTCGAAATTCAGAATCCAAAAATGAAGTCCATTTTGAAAAAAAAAATCAAAAATTTCAAAAATTGGTTATTACTATTCATAACGGCTAGTTTTAATAATATTTTAATAGCATATCGTTGTTTCGTGAAACTCGGTATTGCGCACGACGCAAGCTACCAAAAAAGTTCGCGATTGCGTGTAAAGAAATCCAAGCTAGTGTTGTGTGTAGTGAAAGATTCCTTTGATGATTTATATAAAATAAAAACAAAATATTTCTTATAAAAGTCTTGGGTGTTACATTATACCCCCCTTAAAAAGAATTTCGCCCTCAAAATTCGTCACTTGTAACAAATAGATGAGGATACCTCTCCCTCATCATATCCTCAAGCTCCCATGTAGCTTATTCTAATTGGTGGTTCCTCCTTAAAACTTTCACCAAGCGAGTGGTCTTCTTCCGTAGGACTTTTTCACTACGATTGAGAATCTCTATCAGTTGTTCTTCAAAAGAAAGATCTTGTTCCAGCGGTACAACTTCTGAGCTGAGTACATGTGAAGGATCAGGTATGTACTTTCTCAGGAGAGATACATGGAACACATCGTGAACTTGAGAGAGATTCGGTGGAAGCGTCAATCGGTAAGCTACCTTCCCAACATGATCCAGTATTTCGAAAGGACCGATATACCTATGGCTCAGCTTTCCCTTCTTTCCAAATCTCATTACTCTCTTCCAAGGAGATATTCGTAAGAACACTTTATCACCCACTTTAAACTCTAAGTCTTTTCTTCGATTGTTGGCATAACTTTTTTGTTGAATCTAAGCTGCTCTTATGTGTTGTTGAATAGATCGGACATTTTCTGCCATCTCATCAACAAGATCAGTTCCTAATAGCTTTCTTTCCCCAACTTCATCCCAGCAAGTTGGAGTCCTGCATTTCTTTCCATAGAGAGCTTCATAAGGAGCCATCTGAATACTGGATTGAAAGCTATTATTATAAGAAAATTCCACCAAAGGTATGTGTTGATCCCAACCACCTTTGAAATCCATAGATCAAGCTCTCAATATATCTTCTAGAGTTTTAATTGTCCTCTCAGACTGACCGTCTGTCTGAGGATGATAAGCAGTGATGAAACTCAACTCTATATCCAGAGTTGCTGAAGACTTCGCCAAAACTTTGAGTTAAACCTAGGATCCCGATCAAATATAATATAAAGTGGTACTCCATGTAATCTTACCACTTCCTTTACATATATCCCGGAAAGCTGATCCAGAGAGAAATCCTCTCTAATAGCAATGAAGTGTGCTGAATTTGTAAGACGATCAACTATGACCCAGATAGCATTATTGACTTTGGATGTTTTAGGAAGTCCTGTGACAAAGTCCATAGTGATGTTTTCCCATTTCCATTCGGGTATGGTTAATGGTTGTAACATCTCCTTATACTTATGTCTCTCAGGTTTAACTTGCTGACAAACCAAGCATCGAGAGACATATTCAGCAACATCTCTTTTCATGCCATCCCACCAGAAGTACTCTTTCCGGTCCCTATACATCTTCATGCTTCCAGGATGAATAGAGAATGAAGAACTATGAGCCTCATCCAGCAGCTCCTTCTTTAATTTGGGTATGGGAGGAACACAAACCCGATTCCTAAACTTTATTATCCCATCACAATCAAGTTTGAATTCAGGAACATTTCTCACCTTCTTTTGTAAATCTACATCTTCTTTATGTGCCTCTTTAATCTTAACATGTATAGATGGTTGAACATTCATTTGAGAAAGATACAATTTTCCCCTTTCATTATAATTCCAAGATCCATCCTTTATAAATCCATAAATATTGGATCTTTTGTGATCCTCATCATGGATAAACTGGCATGGTCTTGTCGACTTAATGCATCTGCCACCTTGTTTTCTTTCCCAGGGTGGAAATGAATTGAGCAGTCGTAATCCTTAATCATCTACAACCATCTTCTTTGGCGCATATTCAGATCCTTTTGTGTGAAAATATACTTTAAACTTTTATGATCAGTATAAATGTCACACCTTTCTCCATAAAGATAATTCCTCTAAATCTTTAATGCAAAGATTACCACAGCTAACTCCAAATCATGAGTTGGGTAATTTTGCTCATGGATTTTCAACTGTCGTGTGGCATAAGCTATCACCATATCATTTTTCATAAGAACACACCCCAATCCCTTCTTGGATGCATCACTGTAGATCACAAACCTTTCTCCACTACAAGGCAGTGTGAGCACAGGTGCACTGGATAACCTTCTTTTCAACTCCTTGAAATTCTCTTCACATTCCTCCGTCCAAACAAACTTAACTCATTTTTGAATCATCCTGGTGAGTGGATTAGATAATCGTGAAAAATATTTCACAAAATTTCGATAATATCCAGCCAAACTAAGAAAACTTCGGATCTCAGTAACTGTTGTTGGTCTCGACCATCTTTCGATAACCTCTGTTTTTTCTGGATCCACAGATATCCCCTCTTTTGAGATTATGTGACCCAAAAATGAAACTTGTTGAAGCCAAAATTCACACTTGGTAAATTTGGCATAAATATTCTCCTTTCTCAGGGTCTTTAATATAATTCTCAATTGATCTTCATGTTCTTCCTTGCTCTTCGAATATACAAGAATATAGTCTATAAAGACAACCACAAACTGATCAAGATAGTCTCTAAAGACTCTATTCATCAGATCCATGAAGATAGCAGGGGCATTAGTAAGACCAAATGGCATCACTATAAATTCATAGTGTCCATACCTTGTACAGAAAGCCTTGTTTGGTATATCCTCCCTTTTGACCCTTAATTGATGATACCCTGAACGAAGATCAATCTTGGAAAAGTATTGAGCTCTGCGTATTTGGTCAAATAAGTAATCAATGCGCGGGAGTGGATATTTGTTCTTGATAGTGATCTTGTTAAGTTCTCGATAATCAATGCAGAGTCTCATTGATCCATATTTCTTCTTAACAAATAGAATAGGTGCTCCCCAAGGTGATGCACTAGGGCGTATAAACCCCTTATCAATATTCTCTTGGAGTTGCTTCTTCAATTCCTACAACTCAATTCGGGCCATTCTATAAGGTGTATTTGAAATAGGTAAATCACCCGGTACGAGTTCTATTGAAAACTCAACTTCACGATTTGGTGGAAGACCTGGAAATTCCTCCGTAAAGACATCATCAAACTCCCGTACAATGGGAATATTTTTAATCGTGAGTTTCTCACCAACCATTTGAGATAAATAACCTTCATTTAGTGGAATCAAGACCCATAAGATGGAAGAAATTTCCACTATAATGTTATGTTCATCCTTGCATCGATAGACGATCAAAGATTGATCTGGAATATGAAATGTGACTTTCCTTCTTTGGCAATTGATATGAGCTCCATATAGAGAAAGCCAATCCATGCCAAGAATCACATCAAATTCCACTATAGGGAGGATCACGAGATTTGCAGGAAGCACTTTCCCACAAACTTCAATCGGATAAGAATTATAAACTTTTGATGCGACTGTTGTGCCATTAGGGGTTGTCACAGCTAACTCAACATCTAATTGTTGAGGTAATACGGTGATACCCTTAGAAAATTCTTCATAAATAAAAGAGTGGGTGGATCCAGAGTCAAATAAAACATTTTCTACTTTAGAGTGGATGGTAAGTTTACCTTTCACCACTTCATTATCGTACTCCATATCACTGATAGAAATTTCATGTGACTTTCCTTTGTCTTTAGCCTTAAGATTTTGTTGACGTCGATCATCATCAACAATCCTTGGATTAGGGCATTGATTGGAATAATGCCCCATTTCCTTGCACTTGTAACATTGAAGTGTAAGAGGTGCACTCTATGTAGCCTTTTCATTGTTCGCATCACTAGAAATATTATTCCCATCATTGAGGCATTCAAATGCCCGATGACCTTCTTTTATACATTTGAAACATTTACTTGTCCCTTTAAGACAACTCCCTCCATGTTTCTTTCCACACTTTGAGCATAAGGGAAAACTCATCTTCTTTTCAGTGTGATCTTTAGATTTTCCTTTGAATTCCATTTTCCTCTTCTTATCAAACCCATATGACAGATGGGTTACTCCAATCTCTATCTCAACTTTGAGAGCACATCGAACGATTTCCTCATAGCTATTGAAGTCCCTTATGGATATTTCCCTTAGAAGACTTGGTTTTAAGCCACTAAAGAATCGATCGATCTTACTCTCAGGTTGGATAATAATACCAGAAGCATACCTTGAAAGTCTTGTAAAATTTTCTTCGTAAGTACCAACAGATTCATCATCCTTTTGCTTTAGTTCAAGAAACCCCTTCTCCATCTTTGTTCGAAGAATACGAGGGAAGTACTTATTGAAAAATAATTTCTTGAACTCGTCCCATTCCATGGTCTCAATTTCATCTCTTTGCCTCGTATTCTTGATAAGATTCCACCATTGATCAGCATCACCTTCCAAACGATACACTGCTAAGATGACTTTATCATGTTAAGAACATTGAAGAACTGAAAATATCTTTTCAGTAGTACTGATCCATTGTTCAGCAACTAATGGATCAGTAGACCCGCTGAATGAAGGTGGACGCAGCCTCATGAAGGATTCAAAAAAAATTGCTCCTTCCTTTGCTCGTTTGGAAGTCTTGCATGATTCATATCTTGAGAAAGTTGTGTGATCATGGCTATAAGATTTTTCATTCCAGATCCCATAACGTTTGGTTGCTCAGGGGGACAATCATTGCATTGCCCGTCGCATTCTACATTAACACGGTTCCTTTGGGTTCCAGCCATTGACTAAAACCAAGAAGAATAGTGTGAGAAACACTAATTATAATAGTAAAACCACATAATCAAGAATAAAATTTCACACTTAAGGTCTTATCCTAGGTTATTCATGGCCATTTCTAAATCATTAAGATTGTGTTCTATGCTTAGACTTATCCTTATGATTCTTACTAAGGCTTTCACATCCTAGTTTCCAAAGGCTGACTATACCTTTCCTCTGATACCAAATATAACGGTCTGGAATTACTTCTAGTGGACAATAATTGATACCTATAAGGGCACTCCATGGGTGGCTACACCCCCTGGGCGGGACACACCACCATCCCCAGTGGCAGCCATTTCCTCATGAAGCCCTTGGGCGGAGAGCCATGCTTCGTCCAACGCTCACATGTGAGAGTTCCCAAGGATCGGATACATTCTTACCTCCTTTGTGTTTTATACCAACTATAACGACCCATACTTTACATACATTGTTAGTAATTCAAAATTGAAGTACACTTATTACAACATATAACAAAACCATGAAAGGACCGTATAGGTATAGTGTCTTTAGAAACTGGGAAACATAAACAACTGGTTCATAAAGTGTATACACTGTCTCCCATTTATTTCATCATATCTATAGTCTCTTTTAGCATATCTTACTTAATAACCTTCTTCCTGACCTTAGGTCCGATTTTCTTCGTAAGTGTCTGAACCTCCTTACCTCTTCTTTGAAGCGCTTCTTTGAGACCTCCTTTTAGGGCACTAAAATTGGTCTTTGAAGAAGACCAAGACCTCTAGGATGTTTCTAGGGAAGTGGAGAGGAGAAATTGGCTGGGTTTGGCCGAGCTTGAAGGCTCAAAGTGGTGTGAGGAAGAGAGGGAGGAGGTGCCCTTTTATAAGGGAGGAGAGGGACACCTTTGGAAAAACTGAAAATATTATTTTATTATAAAGTCATATTCGGTTTTAAATTGCTCCAAATTTATTTATTTAGAAGCTAAGGTGGGGATGGGTCGTAATCCTCTCATCCAATATAATTTCGACAAGTTTAGTTTACTATTTTAACCTTATCATTTAGATTTAACTTCAAGTTAGATAATTTTACTTTTACCGTGTCTTTTTGTGTTCTTACACTATAAGGTTAATAAACTTACTATAACAAGCCAAACGAACCCCAAGTTGTTTATTATTAATATATATAACCTTATCTAAGTCATTTGGCTGAACCTTATATTTTTAGGAATAAAAAAAATTAATAATATAATATTTGTTTTAAAAACTATTTTATGTCAATTTTGACACTATTTAGTATTTGATTTTTTTGAAAATCATAACAGAATGATTAGTTCGAAGAAAGTTAATTAAATCAATACTAACATGTCATATTAACCAATAAAATTAGTGTAATTCATAAAAAGTCTCAAATTACATTTATTTGGGTATTTATAACATCAATTATGTCAATATTTCATTAATAAGATAATTACTGCATCATCTTTGTGTCATAAATAAATTAAATTATTTAATGTATAAAAATTAAAAATAAAATACCATTATGTAGGAAATATTTTTATCTTTATAATGAATATTTATAGTCTAATTTATCTCATGTATAACCCTATATTAAAAATTATTTACTTATTAAACTTTCATTTTAACTATTTTAACCCTTCTTTAAATAAAATAATAATAAATGTCCTAATCTAATCCAGGTGGACCTAAATGGTCATATTTTATTCCTAAGGTTGTTTTTGGTCGAATTACACTTATCCAATAGAATTAGTACATGTGTTAGGGTAATAATAATATCATTTTTACTCTTAATTTTCCTATTTACCTTTAACTGTGGTAAATAAAAGTAAAAAGTTACTATTCACCAAAAATTATTTTCATCTCATTGAACCACGTTTTACTTACTGACATCAACCTTGTCACTCGGATTTTTGAAATTCCACTCACAGAAGCGGTAAAATTATGTATTATGTAAATTTGCAAATTCTCCTAGGAGGTGGGTAAAAGATGGTGAAAAGTCCAATAAAATTTTTATATATCTAAAATTATTATAAAATTACTCTGATGAATTACATTGAACTTATATAGGTATTATGTATCAATTTTGAACTAAAATAAATTTAAATAAAATAAATAATTATTTAAATAAAAAGTCGGTTTTTAAATAGTAACCCAGTGTTTTCACTATTCATCAAAAATTGAAAGTTTCCAGAAAAATACCAAAATTTCACCCTATGCTAATTTCGATATTCCGAATCCAAAAATGAAGTCCATTTTGAAAAATAAAATTTACAAAATTTCAAAAAGTGGTTATTACTATTCATAACGGCTACTTTTAATAATATTTTAATAGCATATCGTTGTTTCGTGAAACTCGGTATTGCGTACGACGTAAGCTACCAAGGAAGGTCGTGATTGCGTGTAAAGCAATCCAAGATAGTGTTGTGTGTATTGAAAGATTCCTTTGATGATTTATATAAAATAAAAACAAAATATTTCTTATAAAAGTCTCGGGTGTTACATTCTACCCCCCTTAAAATGAATTTCGCCCTCGAAATTCATCACTTGTAATAAACTGATGAGGATACCTCTCCCTTATCATATCCTCAAGCTCCCATGTAGCTTCTTCTAATTGGTGGTTCCTCCATAAAACTTTCACCAAGCGAGTGGCCTTGTTTCGTAGGACTTTCTCACTACGATCGAGAATCTCTATCGGTTGTTCTTCATAAGAAAGATCTTGTTCCAGCGGTACAACTTCTGAGCTGAGTACATGTGAAGGATCAGGTATGTACTTTCTCAGGAGAGATACATGGAACACATCGTGAACTTGAGAGAGATTCGGTGGAAGCATCAATCGGTAAGCTACCTTCCCAACACGATCCAGTATTTCGAAAGGACTGATATACCTAGGGCTCAGCTTTCCCTTCTTTCCAAATCTCATTACTCTCTTCCAAGGAGATATTTGTAAGAACACTTTATCACCCACTTCAAACTCTAAGTCTTTTCTTCGGTTGTCGGCATAACTTTTTTGTCGACTCTGAGCTGCTCTTATGTGTTGTTTAATAGATCGGACCTTTTTTGCCATCTCATGAACAAGATCGGGTCCTAATAGCTTTCTTTCCCCAACTTCATCCCAGCAAGTTTGAGTCCTGCATTTCTTTCCATAGAGAGCTTCATAAGGAGCCATCTGAATACTGGAGTGAAAGATATTATTATAATAAAATTCCACAAAAGGTAGGTGTTGATCCCAACCACCTTTGAAATCCATAGATCAAGATCTCAACATATCTTCTAGAGTTTTAATTGTCCTCTCAGACTGACCGTCTGTCTGAGGATGATAAGCAGTGCTGAAACTCAACTCTGTATCCAGAGTATGCTAAAGACTTCGCCAAAACATTGAGGTAAACCTCAGATCCCGATCAGATATAATATAAAGTGGTACTCCATGTAATCTTACCACTTCCTTTACATATATCCGGGCAAGCTGATCCAGAGAGAAATCCTCTCTAATAGCAATGAAGTGTGCGGACTTTGTAAGATGATCAACTATGACCCAGATAGCATTATTTACTTTGGATGTTTTAGGAAGTCCTGTGACAAAGTCCATAGTGATGTTTTCCCATTTCCATTCGGGTATGGGTAATGGTTGTAACATCCCCTTAGACTTCTGTCTCTGAGCTTTAACTTGCTGACAAACCAAGCATCGAGAGACATATTCAGCAACATCTCTTTTCATGCCATCCCACCAGAGGTACTCTTTCAGGTCCCTATACATATTCGTGCTTCCAGGATGAATAGAGAATGAAGAACTATGAGCCTCATCCAGCAGCTCCTTATTTAATTCGGGGATGGGAGGAACACAAACCCGATTCCTGAACTTTATTATCCCATCACAATCAAGGTTGAATTCAGGAACATTTCTCACCTTCTTTTTTAACTCTAAATCTTCTTTCTGTGCCTCTTTAATCTTAACATGTATAGATGGTTGAACATTCATTTGAGAAAGATAGGATTTTTCCCCTTTCATTATAATTCCAAGATCCATCCTTTGTAAATCCATAAATATTGGATCTTTTGTGATCCTCATCATGGATAAACTGGCATGGTCTTGTCGAATTAATGCATCTACCACCTTGTTTGCTTTCCCATGGTGGTAATGAATTGAGCTGTCGTAATCCTTAATCAGCTCCAATCATCTTCTTTGGCGCATATTCATCTCCTTTTGTGTGAAAATATACTTTAAACTTTTATGATCCGTATAAATGTCATACCTTTCTCCATAAAGATAATTCCTCCAAATATTTAATGCAAATATTACCGCAGCTAACTCCAAATCATGAGTTGGGTAAGTTTGCTCATGGATTTTCAACTTTCATGATGCATAAGCTATCACCATATCATTTTGCATAAGAACACACCCCAATCCCTTCTTGGATACATCACTGTAGATCACAAACCTTTCTCCACTACAAGGAGTGTGAGCACAGGTGCACTGGATAACCTTCTTTTCAACTCCTTGAAATTCTCTTCACATTCCTCCGTCCAAACAAACTTAACTCCTTTCCGAGTCAACCTGGTGAGTGGATTAGATAATCGTGAAAAATATTTCACAAAACGTCGATAATATCCATTCAAACCAAGAAAACTTTGGATCTCAGTTACTGTTGTTGGTCTCGACCATCTTTCGATAACCTCTGTTTTTGCTGGATCTGCAGATATCCCCTCTTTTGAGATTATGTGACCCAAAAATGAAACTTTTTGAAGCCAAAATTCACACTTGATAAATTTGGCATAAAGCTTCTCCTTTCTTAGGGTCTTCAATATAATTCTCAAGTGATCTTCATGTTCTTCCTTGCTCTTTTAATATACAAGAATATCGTCTATAAAGACTACCACAAACTGATCTAGATAGTCTCTAAAGACTCTATTCATCAGATCCATGAAGATAGCAGGGGCATTAGTAAGACCAAATGGCATCACTATAAATTCATAGTGTCCATACCTTGTACGGAAAGCTGTCTTTGGTATATCCTCCCTTTTGACCCTTAATTGATGATACCCTGAATGAAGATCAATCTTGGAAAAGTATTGAGCTCCGCGTAGTTGGTCAAATAAGTCATCAATGCGCGGGAGAGGATATTTTTTTTTTATAGTGATCTTGTTAAGTTCTCGATAATCAATACAGAGTCTCATTGATCCATCTTTCTTCTTAAAAAACAGAACAGGTGCTCCCCAAGGTGACGCACTAGGGCATATGAACCCCTTATCAAGATTCTCTTGGAGTTGCTTCTTCAATTCCTGCAACTCAATTGGGGTCATTCTATAAGGTGTCTTTCAAATAGGTAAAGCACTCGGTATGAGTTCTATTGAAAACTCAACTTCACAATTTGGTGGAAGACCCGGAAATTCCTCTGGAAAGACATCATCAAACTCCCGTACAACGGGAATATTATTAATCGTGAGTTTCTCACCAACCATTTGAGATAAATAACCTTCATTTAGTGGAATCAAGACCCATAAGATGGAAGAAATTTCCACTGGAAGGTTATTTTCATCCTTGCATCGATAGACGATCAAAGATTGATCTGGAATATGAAATGTGACTTCCCTTATTTGGCAATTGATATGAGATCCATATATAGAAAGCCAATCCATGCCAAGAATCACATCAAATTCCACTATAGGGAGGATCACAAGATTTGCAGGAAGCACTTTCCCACAAACTTCAATCGGAGAAGAATTATAAACTTTTGATGCGACTGTTGTGCCATTAGGGGTTGTCACAGCTAACTCAACATCTAATTGTTGAGGTAATACGGTGATACCCTTAGAAAATTCTTCAGAAATAAAAGAGTTGGTGGATCTAGAATCAAATAAAACATTTTCTACTTTATAGTGGATGGTAAGTGTACCTTTCACCACTTCGTTATCGTACTCCATATCGCTGATAGAAATTGCATGTAACTTTCCTTTGTCTTTAGCCTTAAGAGTTTTTTGACGTCGATCATCATCAACAATCCTTGGATTGGGGCATTGATTGGCATAATGCCCCATTTCCTTGCACTTGTAACATTAAAGTTTAGGAGGTGCACTCTATGTATCCCTTTCATTGTTCGCATCACTAGACATCTTATTCCCATCATTGCAGCATTTAAATGCCTGATGACCTTCTTTTCCACATTTGAAACATTTACTTGGCCCTTTAATACAACTCCCTCCATATTTCTTTCCACACTTTGAGCATAAGGGAAAACTAATCTTCTTTTAAGTGTGCTCTTTAGATTTTCCTTTGAATTCCATTTTCCTCTTCTTATCAAACCCATATGACTGATGGGTTACTCCAATCTCAATCTCAACTTTGAGATCACATCGAATGATTTCCTCGTAGCTATTGAAGTCCCTTATGGATAACGCCCTTCGAAGACTTGGTTTTAAGCCACTAAAGAATAGATCGATCTTACTCTCAGGTTGGATAATAATACTATAAGCATACCTTGCAAGTCTTGTAAAATTTGCTTCGTAGGTAACAATAGATTCCTCATCTTTTTTCTTTAGTTCAAGAAACTACTTCTCCATCTTTGTTCGAAGAATACGAGGGAAGTACTTATTGAAAAATAATTTCTTGAACTCATCCTATTCCATGGACTCAATTTCATCTCTTTGCCTCGTATTCTTGATAAGATTCCACCATTGATCAGCATCACCTTCCAAACGATACACTGCTAAGATGACTTTAGCATGTTCAGAACATTGAATAACTGAAAATATCTTTTCAGTAGTACTTATACATTGTTCAACAACTAATGGATCAGTAGACCCGCTGAATGAAGGTGGACGCTGCCTCATGAAGGATTCAACAGAATGTTTCTCCTTCCTTTGATCGTTTGGAAGTCCTTCATGATTCATAGCTTGAGAAAGTTGTGTGAGCATGGCTACAAGATTTTTCATTCCATCTCCCATAACGTTTGGTTACTTAGGGGGACAATCATTGCATTGCCCGTCGCATTCCGCATTAACACGGTTCCTTTGGGTTCCATCCATTGACTAAAACCAAGAAAAATAGTATGAGAAACACTAATTATAATAGGAAAACCACATAATCAAGAATAAAATTTCACACTTAAGGTCTTATCCTAGGTTATTCATGGCCATTTTTAAAACACTAAGATTGTGTTCTATGCTTAGACTTATCATTATGATTCTTACTAAGGCTTTCACATCCTAGTTTCCAAAGTTTACTATACCTTTCCTCTGATACCAACTATAATGGTCTGGAATTACTTCCTGTGTACTATAATTGATACCTATCAAGGTACTCCATGGTACACCCCCTGGGCGGGACACACCACCATCCCCAATGGTAGCCATTTCCTCATGAAGCCCTTGGGCAGAGAGCCATGCTTCATCCAACGCTCACATGTGAGAGTTACCAAGGATAGGATACATTCCTACCTCCTTTGCCTTTGATACCAACTATAATGAACCATACTTTACATACATTGTTAGTACTTCAAAATTTAAGTACACTTATTACAACATATAACTAAACCATGAAAGGACGGTATTGGTATAGTGTCTTTAGAAACTGGGAAACATAAACAACTGGTTCATAAAGCATATATATTTTCTCCCATTTATTTCATAATATCTATAGTCCCTTTTCACATATCTTACTTAATAACCTTCTTCCTGACCTTAGGTCTGATTTGCTTCGTAAGTGTCTGAACCTCCTTACCTCTTCTTTGAAGCGCTTCTTTGATACCTCCTTTTAAAGCACTAAAATTGGTCTTTGAAGAAGACCCGGACCTCTAGGATGTTTCTAGGGAAGTGGAGAGGAGATATTGGCAGGGTTTGGCTGAGCATGAAGGCTCAAAGTGGTGTGAGAAAGAGAGGGAGGAGGTTCCCTTTTATAAGGGAGGAGAGGGGCACCTTTGGAAAAACTAAAAAAATTATTTTATTATAAATCCATATTCGGTTTTAAATAGATAAAAATTGATTTATTTCGAATCTAAGGTGGTTATGGGTCGAAATACTCTCATCCAATAGAATTTGGACAAGTTTAGTTTACTATTTTAACCTTATCATTTAGATTTAACTTTAAGTTAGATAATTTTACTTTTACTGTGTCTTTTTGTGTTCTTACACTATAAGGTTAATAAAATTACTATAACAAGCCAAAATAACCCCAAGTTGTTTATTATTAATATATATAACCTTATCTATGTAATTTTCCCGAACCTTATATTTTTAGGAATAAAAAAAATAATATAATATTTGTTTTAAAAACTATTTTATCTCAATTTTGACACTATTTAGTAATTGATTTTTGTGAAAATCATAACAGAATTATTAGTTCAAAAAAATTTAATTAAATAAATACTAACATGTCATATTAACCTATAAAATTAGTGGAATTCATAAAAAAATCTCAAATTACATTTATTTGGGTATTTATAAGATCAATTATGTCAATATTTTATTAATAAGATAATTACTGCATCATCTTTGTGTCATAAATAAATTAAATTATTTAATGTCTAAAAATTATAAATAAAATACCATTATGTATGAAATATTTTTATATTTCTAATGAATATTTTTAGTTGAATTTATCTCATGTATAACCCTATATTAAAAATTATTTACTTATTAAACTTTGATTTTAACTATTTTAACCCTTCTTTAAATAAATTAATAATAAATGTCCTAATCTAATCCAAGTGGACAGAAATGGTCATATTTTATTCCTAAGGTTTTTTTTGGTCTAATTACACTTATCCAATAGAATTAGGACATGTGTTAGGGTAATAATAATATCATTTTTACTCTTAATTTCCCTATTTACCTTTAACCGTAGTAAATAAAAGTAAAATGTTACTATTCACCATAAATTATTTTCATCTCATTGAGCCACATTTTACTAACTGACATCAAACGTATCTCTTGGATTTTTGAAATTCCACTCACAGAAGCGGTAAAATTAAGTTTTATGTAAATTTGCAAATTCTCCTAGGAGGTGGCTAAAAGACGGTGAAAAGTTCAATAAAATTTTTATATATCTAAAATTATTATAAAATTACTCCAATGAATTACATTGAACTTATATAGGTATTATGTATCAATTTTGACCTAAAATAAATTTAAATAAAATAAATAATTATTTAAATAAAAATTCGGTTTTTAAATAGTAACCCAGTGTTTTCACTATTCATCAAAAATTGAAAGTTTCCAGAAAAATACCAAAATTTCTCCCTAGGATAATTTCGATATTCCGAATCCAAAAATGAAGTCCATTTTGAAAAATAAAATTTACAAAATTTCAAAAAGTGGTTATTACTATTCATAACGGCTACTTTTAATAATATTTTAATAGCATATCGTTGTTTCGAGAAACTCGGTATTGCGTACGACATAAGCTACCAAGGAAGGTCGTGATTGCGTGTAAAGCAAGCCAAGCTATTGTTGTGTGTAGTGAAATATTCCTTTGATGATTTATATAAAATAAAAACAAAATATTTCTTATAAAGGTCTTGGGTGTTACATTCTACCCCCCTTAAAATGAATTTCGCCCTCGAAATTCGTCACTTGTAACAAACAGATGAGGATACCTCTCCCTCATCATATCCTCAAGCTCCCATGTAGCTTCTTCTAATTGGTGGTTCCTCCATAAAACTTTCACCAAGCGAGTGGTCTTGTTCCGTAGGACTTTCTCACTACGATCGAGAATCTCTATCGGCTGTTCTTCATAAGAAAGATCTTGTTCCAGCAGTACAACTTCTGAGCTGAGTACATGTGAAGGATCAGGTATGTAATTTCTCAGGAGAGATACATGGAACACATCGTGAACTTGAGAGAGATTCGGTGGAAGCGCAAATCGGTAAGCTACCTTCCAAACACGATCCAGTATTTCGAAAGGACCGATATACCTAGGGCTCAGCTTTCCCTTCTTTCCAAATCTCATTACTCTCTTCCAAGGAGATATTTGTAAGAACACTTTATCACCAACTTCAAACTCTAAGTCTTTTCTTCGGTTGTTGGCATAACTTTTTTTTCGACTCTGAGCTGCTCTTATGTGTTGTTGAATAGATTGGACCTTTTCTGCCATCTCATCAACAAGATCGGGTCCTAATAGCTTTTTTTCCCCAATTTCATCCCAGCAAGTTTGAGTCCTTCATTTCTTTCCATAGAGAGCTTCATAAGGATCCATTTGAATACTGGATTGAAAGATATTATTATAATAAAATTCCACCAAAGGTCGGTGTTAATCCCAACCACCTTTGAAATCCATAGATCAAGCTCTTAACATATCTTCTAGTGTTTTAATTGTCCTCTCAGACTGACCGTCTGTCTGAGGATGATAAGCAGTGCTGAAACTCAACTCTGTATCCAGAGTATGCTGAAGACTTCGCCAAAACTTTGAGGTAAACCTCGGATCCCGATCAGATATAATATAAAGTGGTACTCCATTAATCTTACCACTTCTTTTACATATATCCTGGCAAGCTGATCCAGATAGAAATCCTCTCTAATAGCAATGAAGTGTGCAGACTTTGTAAGACGATCAACTATGACCCAGATAGCATTATTGCCTTTGGATGTTTTAGGAAGTCCTGTGACAAAGTCTATAGTGATGTTTTCCCATTTCCATTCGGGTATGGGTAATGGTTGTAACATCCCCTTAGACTTCTGTCTCTCAACTTTAACTTGCTGACAAACCAAGCATCGAGAGACATATTAAGCAACATCTCTTTTCATGCCATCCCACCAGAGGTACTCTTTCAGGTCCCTATACATCTTCATGCTTCCAGGATGAATAGAGAATGAAGAACTATGAGCCTCATCCAGCAGCTCCTCATTTAATTCGGGGATGGGAGGAACACAAGCCCGATTCATAAACTTTATTATCCCATCACAATCAAGGTTGAATTCAGGAACATTTCTCACCTTCTTTTTTAACTCTACATCTTCTTTATGTGCCTCTTTAATCTTAACATGTATAGATGGTTGAACATTCATTTGAGAAAGATACGATTTTTCCCCTTTCATTATAATTCCAAGATCCATCCTTTGTAAATCCATAATTATTGGATCTTTTGTGATCATCATCATGGATAAATTGGCATGGTCTTGTCGAATTAATGCATCTGGCACCTTGTTTGCTTTCCCAGGGTGGTAATGATTGAGCAGTCGTAATCCTTAATCAGATCCAACCATCTTCTTTGGCGCATATTCAGCTCCTTTTGTGTGAAAATATACTTTAAACTTTTGTGATCCGTATAAATGTTATACCTTTCTCCATAAAGATAATGCCTCCAAATCTTTAATGCAAAGATTACCGCAGCTAACTCCAAATCATGAGTTGGGTAATTTTGCTCATGGATTTTCAACTGTCATGAGGCATAAGCTATCACCATATCATTTTTCATAAGAACACACCCCAATCCCTTCTTGGATGCATCACTGTAGATCACAAACCTTTCTCCACTACAAGGTATTGTGAGCACAGGTGCACTGGATAACCTTCTTTTCAACTCCTTGAAATTCTCTTTACATTCCTCCGTCCAAACAAACTTAACTCCTTTCCGAGTCAACCTGGTGATTGGATTAGATAATCATGAAAAATCTTTCACAAAACGTCGATAATATCCATCCAAACCAAGAAAACTTCAGATCTCAGTTACTTTTGTTGGTCTCAACCATCTTTCGATAACCTCTGTTTTTGCTGGATCCACAGATATCCCCTCTTTTGAGATTAGGTGACCCAAAAATGAAACTTTTTGAATCCAAAATTCACACTTGGTAAATTGGGCATAAAGCTTCTCCTTTCTCAGTGTCTTCAATATAATTCTCAAGTGATCTTCATGTTCTTCCTTGATCATTGAATATACAAGAATATCGTCTATAAAGACTACCACAAACTGATTAAGATAGTATCTAAAGACTCTATTTATCAGATCCATGAAGATAGCAGGGGCATTAGTAAGACCAAATGGCATCACTATAAATTCATAGTGTCCATACCTTGTACAGAAAGCCGTCTTTGGTATATCCTCCCTTTTGACCCATAATTGATGATACCCTGAACGAAGATCAATCTTGGAAAAGTATTGATCTCTACATAGTTGGTAAAATAAGTCATCAATGCACGGGAGAGGATATTTTTTCTTGATAGTGATATTGTTAAGTTCTCGATAATCAATGCAGAGTCTCATTGATCCATCTTTCTTCTTAACAAACAGAACAGGTGCTCCCCAAGGTGATGCACTAGGGCGTATGAACCCCTTATCAAGATTCTCTTGGAGTTGCTTCTTCAATTCCTGCAAACTCAATTGGGGACATTCTATAAGGTGTCTTTGAAATAGGTAAAGCACTCGGTACGATTTCTATTGAAAACTCAACTTCACGATTTGGTGGAAGACCCGGCAATTCCTCCAGAAAGACATCATCAAACTCCCGTACAATGGGAATATTATTAATCGTGAGTTTCTCACCAACCATTTGAGATAAATAACCTTCATTTAGTGGAATCAAGACCCATAAGATGGAGGAAATTCCCACTGGAAGGTTATGTTCATCCTTGCATCGATAGACGATCAAAGATTGATCTGGAATATGAAATGTGACTTCTCTTCTTTGGAAATTGATATGAGCTCTATATAGAGAAAGCCAATTCATGCCAAGAATCACATAAAATTCCACTATAGGGAGGATCACAAGATTTGCAGGAAGCACTTTCCAACAAACTTCAATCGGAGAAGAATTATAAACTTTTGATGCGACTGTTGTGCCATTAGGGGTTGTCACAGCTAACTCAACATCTAATTGTTGAGGTAATACGGTGATACCCTTAGAAAATTCTTCAGAAATAAAAGAGTGGGTGGATCTAGAATCAAATAAAACATTTTCTACTTTAGAGTGGATGGTAAGTGTACCTTTCACCACTTCGTTATCGTACTCCATATCGCTGATAGAAATTGCATGTAACTTTCCTTTGTCTTTAGCCTTAAGAGTTTTTTGACGTTGATCATCATCAACAATCCTTGGATTAGGGCATTGATTGGAATAATGCCCCATTTCCTTGCACTTGTAACATTGAAGTGTAGGAGGTGCACTCTATGTAGCCTTTTCATTGTTCGCATCACTAGACATCTTATTCCCATAATTGCGGCATTTAAAAACCTGATGACCTTATTTTACACATTTGAAACATTTACTTGTCCCTTTAAGACAACTCCCTCCATTTTTCTTTCCACAATTTGAGCATAAGGGAAAACTAATATTCTTTTAAGTGTGCTCTTTAGATTTTCCTTTGAATTCCATTTTCCTCTTCTTATCAAACCCATATAACTGATGGGTTACTCCAATCTCAATCTCAACTTTGAGAGCACATCAAACGATTTCCTCGTAGCTATTGAAGTCCCTTATGGCTAACGCCCTTTGAAGACTTGGTTTTAAGCCACTAAAGAATCGATCGATCTTACTCTAAGGTTGGATAATAATACCATAAGCATACCTTGCAAGTCTTGTAAAATTTTCTTCGTAGGTACCAACAGATTCATCATCCTTTTTCTTTAGTTCAAGAAACTCCTTCTCCATCTTTGTTCGAAGAATACGAGGGAAGTACTTATTGAAAAATAAGTTCTTGAACTCGTCCCATTCCATGGACTCAATTTCATCTCTTTGCCTCGTATTCTTGATAAGATTCCACCATTGATCAGCATCACCTTCCAAATGATACACTTCTAAGATGAATTTATCATGTTCAGAACATTGAAGAACTGAAAATATCTTTTCAGTAGTACTGATCCATTGTTCAACAACTAATGGATCAGTAGACCCGCTGAATGAAGGTGGATGCTACCTCATGAAGGATTCAACAGAATTTTGCTCCTTCCTTTGTTCGTTTGGAAGTCCTGCATGATTCATAGCTTGAGAAAGTTGTGTGAGCATGGCTACAAGATTTTGCATTCCATCTCCCATAACGTTTGGTTGCTCATGGGTACAATCATTGAATTGCTCGTCGCATTCCGCCTTAACATGGTTCCTTCGGGTTCCATACATTGACTAAAACCAAGAAGAATAGTGTGAGCAATACTAATTATAATAAGAAAACCACATAATCAAGAATAAAATTTCACACTTAAGTTCTTATCCTAGGTTATTCATGGCCATTTCTAAAACACTAAGATTGTGTTCTATGCTTAGACTTATCTTTATGATTCTTACTAAGGCTTTCACATCCTAGTTTCCAAAGGTTGACTATACCTTTCCTCTGATACCAAATATAACGGTCTAGAATTACTTCCAGTGGACTATAATTGATACCTATCAGGGCACTCCATGGGCGGCTACACCCCCTGGGTGGGACACACCACCATCCCCAGTGGCAGCCATTTCCTCATGAAGCCCTTGGGCGGAGAGCCATGCTCCATCCAATGCTCACATGTGAGAGTTCCCAAGGATCGGATACATTCCTACCTCCTTTGCCTTTGATACCAACTATAACGACCCATACTTTACAAACATTGTTAGTACATGAAAATTGAAGTACACTTATTACAACATATAACAAAACCATGAAAGGACTGTATAGGTATAGTGTCTTTAGAAACTGGGAAACATAAAAAACTGGTTCATAAAGCATCTACACTATCTCCCATTTATTTCATCATATCTATAGTCCCTTTTCGCATATCTTACTTAATAACCTTCTTCCTGACCTTAGGTCCGATTTGCTTCGTAATTTTCTGAATCTCCTTACCTCTTCTTTGAAGCGCTACTTTGAGACCTCCTTTTAGGGCACTAAAATTGGTCTTTGAAGAATAATAGGACCTCTAGGATGTTCCTAGGGAATTGGAGAGGAGAAATTGGCAGGGTTTGGCCGAGCTTTAAGGCTCAATGTGGTGTTAGGAAGAGAGGGAGGAGGTGCCCTTTTATAAAGGAGGAGAGGGGCACCATTGGAAAAACTAAAAATATTATTTTATTATAAAGTCATATTCAATTTTAAATAGCTCCAAATTGATTTATTTCGAATATAAGGTGGGTATGGGTCGAAATCCTCTCATCCAATATAATTTGGACAAGTTTAGTTTACTATTTTAACCTTATCATTTAGATTTAACTTTAAGTTAGATAATTTTACTTTTACCGTGTCTTTTTGTGTTCTTACACGATAAGGTTAATAAACTTACTATAACAATCCAAACGAACCCCAAGTTGTTTATTATTAATATATATAACCTTATCTAAGTCATTTGGCTGAACCTTAGATTTTTAGGAATAAAAAACAATTAATAATATAATATTTTTTTTAAAAACTATTTTATGTCAATTTTGACACTATTTTGTAATTGATTTTTGTGAAAATCATAACAGAATGATTAGTTTGAAAAAAGTTAATTCAATCAATACTAACATGTCATATTAACCTAGAAAATTATTTTAATTCATAAAAAGTCTCAAATTACATTTATTTGGGTATTTATAACATCAATTATGTCAATATTTTATTAATAAGATAATTACTGCATCATCTTTGTGTCATAAATAAATTAAATTATTTAATGTCTAAAAATTAAAAATAAAAAACCATTATGTAGGAAATCTTTTTATCTATATAAGTAATATTTATAGTCGAATTTATCTCATGTATAACCCTATATTAAAAATTATTTACTTATTAAACTTTGATTTTAACTATTTTAACCCTTCTTTAAATAAATTAATAATAAATGTCCTAATCTAATCCAAGTGGGCCTAAATGGTCATATTTTATTTCTAAGGTTGTTTTTGGTCGAATTACGCTTATCCAATAGAATTAGGACATGTGTTAGGGTAATAATAATATCATTTTTACTCTTAATTGCCCTATTTACCTTTAACCGTGGTAAATAAAAGTAAAAAGTTACTATTCACCAAAAATTATTTTCATCTCATTGAACCACATTTTACTTACTGACATCAACTGTGTCTCTCGGATTTTTGAAATTCCACTAACAGAAGCGGTAAAATTAAGTTTTATGAAAATTTTCAAATTCTCCTAGGAGGTGGGTAAAAAAGACGGTGAAAAGTTCAATAAAATTTTTATATATATAAAATTATTTTAAAATTACTCCAATGAATTACATTGAACTTATATAGGTATTATGTATCAATTTTGACCTAAAATAAATTTAAATAAAATAAATAATTATTTAAATAAAAAGTCGGTTTTTAAATAGTAACCTAGTGTTTTCACTATTCATCAAAAATTGAAAGTTTCCATAAAAATACCAAAATTTCACCCTAGGATAATTTCAATATTCCGAATCCAAAAATGAATTCCATTTTGAAAAATAAAATTTAAAAAATTTCAAAAAGTGGTTATTACTATTCATAGCGGCTAGTTTTAATAATATTTTAATAGCATATCGTTGTTTCGTGAAACTCGGTATTGCGTACGACGCAAGCTACCAAGGAAGGTCGTGATTGCGTGTAAAGCAAGCCATGCTAGTGTTGTGTGTAGTGAAAGATTTATTTGATGATTTATATAAAATAAAAACAAAATATTTCTTATAAAAGTCTCGGGTGTTATAGTTATTATACCAGTAAGAGGGGGGTGAATCCATGGTATAGTTCTTACAATTTCTTTTAAAAATAAACCCTTATGACTTTTTAAAGTCTACATACAACTGTTATAAAATCTATCTCACCTAGTATTATAAATTAATATAAAAGACTCATCACACAAGGATTTTTTACAAGGTTCGAACCCAATGTGGGTACCTAATCCTTTCTAGGTTCAGGTCAAGTTCTAAGACCTATATTATCACTAATAACTTTTAAGTGATTACAAGAGAGTGGTGGTGTTCTTCCTTAATTATTGCAAGGTTACCTATACTAGTACAAGAAAAGGGAAGAATTCATCCTTGAATCTTTGTAGGGAAACAACAAAAATTGGGAATTGTTTATACCAACACCACCAGTTTCATAACAAGAACTTATTCTCCTCATGTAAACAAGATCTTTAATGCATTTCAAGATGTATCCACATCTAAGAATGGGATATTCTTCCTCAGGCCCAATATTTGACTTCCATATGAATTTTAATAGACCAAAATTCAAGTTATACTTCCTCTTCAAGATTTTAGAATACTAGATGTGTGTATGAGATCATGTAATCACATTATGGTATTATTCCTCAAAATAAAGCCTCTAAATAATCAAAAAAATCATATGCTTTCTTTGACACTAATGATCAACATAAGATACAAAAACTATAGATTTCTTTTTCTTCCTATTTGTTTGATATAATAGTTCTATTTATTTGCACACTATTTGTTTCTCTATTCTTTAACAAACTATATTTATTAATTTTATTCTTTTACATTCATCGAAAAATATAACTAGTATTTACATATTAAAATATGAAAACCCCCCTTGATTCATGGTAGTGAGATCTTATTATTCAAAGCTTTTCAATAGCTTTTAAAAATATCTCTAGTTTTCACTCTTTCATATATAATTTAAATCATGGTCTAGATCTTCATTGAAATATTAAATAGATTCAATATATTTCCCTCTTCAAAAGATCTATAGAATAAATATGTATTTTAAATATTTTCTATATTGGAATTCATAGATCTTTACGGCAGGTCAATCCTCCTCACACTGCAATTGAATCTCACTTAACCAAATCAAATTTAGTATGATTAATCATTCTTAGATTAAATCAAAACTAATTGGAATTTTTTTATTTTTAAAACATGAAAAAATAGATCAGGAATCATCTAGTTTTATTTAAAATTTAATCTTCTTAGATATTTTGAAAATTATATAAACCTTTTGAGGTCAATATTCAATCTTATAAAGTGTTTTTAAAACCTCATAAAGTTATCTTTATCTCTATAATTAACCTTAACAATTCCTAAAAACTATATGATGTTAAACTTTAACCTTATTAAGTCCTAGAATGAACCTTGCCAAGTCTGAAATAACCTTATGAAGTTCATTCCTTTGTCATTTTTTCATTATTTTTCATAGGGTCAACCTTATAAAGTAAAAGGTGGATCTTATAAAGTTATAAAACAACCTTATGAAGTCTCCTTTGTCTCTAATATGAACTTTATTAAGGTTAAAATTAAACTTATAAAGTCTTAGGGAACCTTATTATGTTCTATGATCGACCTTATAAAGTTATTTCTCATCCTTATAATGTTAAAAAATAACCATATAAAGATGAAAAATGATCCTAATGAAGATTTAATTTTCCATTTTTTTATTTTATTCAACCTTAAAAAACTAAAATTGTTCCTTATGAATATTTCAAGACATATCCATTTCCTAGTCCCAACACAGAACTTCCATAATTCACTAAATAAGCACAAAACCTTCACAACACATCACCATCCAACTTCAAACATCTCAAAAATACTTCACACATATTATAAAACATCCTTATCATTATAACATGAATATTTGAAAAAATAAAATGTTATTCAAAATTTCTTTTGGGTTCTTCAATCTCCTTCTTTGGATTTGTTAGCAACCTTTCTCAACTCTTTCCAAAAATCAACAGATCATAGAAGAATCACTAAATCACATTCTTTCTCAAGTGAGAATAATCTTAACACAAAACCATAGGATATAGTAGTTTTTTTTAGATAATTATGTCTCTTGGTGATAAGAAATCATTAGTCAAGTAATTTTAATTCTCTCCTCCTCAAACTATGCACTTACCACTTTTGTTTTTACTCCCACATTTTATGATAATAATAGTTATGGATTCATAACAAAGAAGATACAGAGTTGTGTCACTCCACCCCCTTTAACAACACATCCAAATCATAGCGGGGGTACCCCAAAGTCCTACAATAGAGAGGGAAATTATGAACATTCATTTTCATCCTCAAGGTATCAAATCTGTATTTGGGCATTGCCTTAGTGAATATATCAATAAGTTCATCTTGGTCAGTAATGAAATTCATTTTTATATAACCATTTTACACTTTATTTTTTATGAATTAAAACTAGATATCAATGTTCGTAGATATTGAGTTTTTCATAGGATTTTTAGAAAGATCAATAACACTTTTATTGTCACAGTAAATTATGAGGTCTTTTAATCATCACCCTTAAATATCCAATATTTTCTTTCATCCAAATCATTTAGGTGAAAGAACTAATAGCAGCCACATATTCAGATTTTTTTTCTTAAATTAATATATTTTTTATTCTTATATATCCATATCATAAAAATTTATCCTAATAAGAAAATTCCACTTGAGGTTGACCTTTTTTTATCACAATATCCTACCCAATTTGTATCAATAAAACTAAACGGCTTTAGGTGTTTTCATCTCATGTACATCATCCCATGACTCAAGGTTCATTTAATGTATTTTAAAACCCTATTAGTATCCAATAAATTTTATTCATTTAGATCTCTTTTATTCCTTACAAAAAATCTCAAAGCATAGACTATATTGGGTCTAGATACAGTGAGGTAGAGTGGTTTATTGATCAATTTTCTAAACACCTTTTAGTTTACACTTTCTCTTTCAGAAACCTTGCTAAGTTTCATTCCAACTAGTATAGGTGTAGACACTGGTTTGGATTCCTCCATGCTAAACATTTTTAACAATTATTTTTCATACTTTTCTTAGGAAATAAAATAAAATATTCTTTTTGAAACACTTATAACCCTAGAAAATATCTCACGTATCCCATCATGTACATATAAAATTTATTTTTAATTTTTTTAGAAAAATATTTAAAAGAACTCTCTTGATATCTTAAAAAATGGTATCATAAATATATACAATTACAATGAGTGTCTCACATTTTATTTCTCTTATGTGAAATTGTTTTTTTCACTTTTCAATTTGTGAACATCATACATCTCAAGTAGCCATCCAGCCTTGATTATCAGGCACTATGGGCTTGTTTTATCCCATAAAGAGGATTTTCATCTTGAAAACTCATGTTCCATAATTTTCAATAAAAATAATTTAATCTACTAAATGTAGACTTAGTTTTTCAAATAATCATTCAAGAAGGAATATTTGACATCCATTTGATAAATTTTATGCTAACTATGAGGTCAAACTACTAGGGACTTACTCATGGCTTCTAGTATTACAACAGGGTCAAAGTTTTCTTGAAAATAAACCCCTTCAACTCATGAATAACCCTTGAAAACAATCCTAGCCTTGTTCCCTATTACTAATCACTTATCATTCAACTTATTTATGAATACCCACTTGGTATCAATCACATTTTTATCATTAGGTCTAGGGACATGATTCTAAGTGTAATTCTTCCCTATTTAGTTCATTTTCATATTAATTTATCTGACTCATTCTTCATACTTGAGAGATTCAACCACTAAATGTGGAACTATTTGGGAGATAATAGTTATTTGGTTATTAAGTCTCAATCTTATTCTTATTTTAATTGGTGAATTTTGATATCCGAATATATTCTCTACTTCCACATACTTATTTATCTTTTGATATTTTTCCAGAATCCATTTTTTTTTGTATTTTTCAAATAGCCACTTTTTGGAAAAGTGAAAACCATACAAACTTGTTCCCACATACCCCGCATCCACATAAACCACACACGACACATTCAAAATTCAAAAGTACCAACATTCAAATTTCAAAAATCAAGATTCATAAAAACCACCATTATCCCCCTCGAGCCATGAGCTTACCCACATCAATCTCATCACGAGGATGGGCCTCGAACCAAGAGGTCGGTCAGGTCACTGTTATCTGCCATCATCAGTGCCATCATTGTCATCGTCTTCACCGCTAGAGAAGATAACCGGAAACCTTCAACGGCATCCACTTCATTGAGATTCATTTCCACAACCACGGAGCCTCTAAACTTAAACCTCATCGTCGTCGCCGACCGGTGGTAAATCACAAAACTGTCGTGAAAAACATGAACGGTAGCTGTCATAACCATGAACGAATACAACCAAAAACCAGAGACGAACAATACATTTATGATAACATTGAGAAAGGAAAACTGGAAAAAATCTATAGAACCAGAAATAAGCCCTGATTTCAAGTGATTGCCACCACTGAAAAAAAAAAACAATCCGCAAAGAGAGATAACTAAAGCCATAATCATAGGAGAAAACTGTAAGGACAAATAAATTGAAGAAATCCACTGCCATCTGCACCGCTCGTAGACTCATATCGCTCCCCATACACATCCCAAAACCTCCATGGAATCTTTCGCACCCGACCGACCTGGAAGGAAGCGAAGGACCGGGAGGCCAGGGTAGAAAGGAATGGCAGAGAAGGGGCAAGGGCGAAACAAAGCCGTCGAGGTACATGGAGGAACGCTGGGACTGAAACCCTAAGGGAAACCGAAACAGAGGGATTGAAGTGGAATCGATGAAAGAACCATCGAAAAATGGGAAAAAAGAAACCGGGGTTAAAACCCTAGAAGAATGAACCGAGGAAGCCAAAACTGAGAAGACCTAAGGAGCGGCATTAAGATCATCCACCAACACCTCCCAATCGGTCTTTCTTACCATCGTGTTAGACCAGAAATGGGGTCAAGAACGATGGGGAAGATTTAAATAGAAGCGGAAGAAACATCTATAGCCTTTTCCATTAGATTAATATCCTAGAAAGATACCTTCCTTAGCCTTCTCATCAAACTTTCTAAGATTTTTTTTAATCTTCACAAGATAGGGACTATAAAACACCATAAAGTAATCCAAAGTTGAATTATTCTTATTCCAAAACTCATAAGAGATCATATTGTAATTTAGTATCAACAAGAACCTATTTTGTATATGAATAACTATGAATAAAACCTTTATCTAGTAGAACTTTGAGATTTTATATTCTAGTATCATGGTTCTCCCCATATCAACCAAAATTTTGTTCTTTCTCTCCACTACTCCATTTTATTGGGATGTATATGGAGTACTATATTGATGTTTTATTGTATATTTTTCATGGTAGGATTCAAATTATTTTCTTGTAAACTCCCTACCATTATGAAATCTAAGATTCTTGATATACATCCCTAATTCTTTCTCAACTCTTCACTTGAAGACTTTAAACATATTCACTACTTCTAATTTTTGTTTTATGAACATAAAATTAGTAATTATAATATAATAATTAGTGAATTTTATGAATTAAATATCAATTTGAGTGTATTTATATCTCATTTTCCCACAAAAAATGATATTTATCAACTTAAGTGGCATGGTGGATTAGATATCCACCCTTCTGTAATATTTTTGAGTCATATTTCCCTTTTTAAGGGTTTTAAATATATATTATATTTCTCTCTTGATATGAGGAAAATATATTACCCCTTATACCTTTAAAATATCACTTAAAATTCATTAACAGAGGTGACCTAATCTTTTATGTCACAAATTGTTTTCATATTTTAAGCACAAATACCAAGAACCAGTTGAGTATCCAATTTGAAAAAGTTTACCACTGGTTCTTTCACCTTTAGTGAAAAATTTTCAATATTTTATCCTCTTGATGAGATAAGTATTTTTTCTAAAAATAATCTCACTAATTTCATCAGAAATATGACTCGCACTCAGCAAGTTATGTTTAATCCTATCCACAAATAGAATATATTTTTGACTTTAGTTTTTTGGATTCAATTTCATCTTCTCTAATTCATTTTATCTTTAGTGAGATTCCATTCCCAAATGTAACAGCTCTACCATCATTTTATCCAATACTATTCAATATATTGGTGTCTTTTTCTATGTGTGATGAGAATCCACTATCAATAATCCATGGTTTTCTCCTCTAACTAGCTTTGAGATCCATTTCAATAATAAGTGACTTTTATATTTTGTTATTTATTATAAAATTCATTCCGTAATATACTTTTGATTTTATCTTGGGATTATAGTTATACAATCCTCATCATAGTGACCTTTCTGGTCACACCTCCTATAGATCTCCTCCAAACAATCAGATCAATTTTGGATAGGTAACTATGATACATTTCTACTCACTACTTGCTTATTCTCAAACTTGATTCTTATATTATCTTAATATCTCCCCCTGAATTATTTCCTTCTCTGATTCTATATGAAATACATATTATACTAGCATACATAATATTTATTCCCAAATACTCTATAGCACCAATAGTATCCTTTAAAACTAGTTCTTCCTTGAAAATGTTGAGTTTATTTTTAATTTATAGCTTGTTGTCTTGGTATAGTTTTATCTATCATCTGCTTTAGTTTAGATAAATATCTCCTTATCAAGTTACTATCAACTTTATTGTATGTAGAATAAATTTTTTCAAAGCTTTTTTAACATAGGATTTCACATATTGGATTTTAGATCTAACATTTTTAGTTGATAAATAGTTAATATTATTGTGTGTCATAGGTGTAGTTCATACATGAGGTTCTGTGAAAAATTTATTAGTGGAATTAAATGACACATCCTTTATTTATATGGTTTTATCATAACAACCTATCATTTTTCCTAGGTTCTTGTCATCCTTTAGACACTTATATTGAGTTGTGTTCAATTATTATTCTTGAGAATCAAATTTATACTCAGTTTCCTTCATAATTATTTCTTTCTCAAAAAATTTCACATTATGAAGTTTTATTTCCTCAATATAATCAGTATCATTATTTAAAGTTTCATCATTGTATTTCATCTCCTTTAAAACCTCTTTATTAAAGGATTTTATTTCACTCTTATAATATATGTTCCTCTCAATACACACATCAAGATCAGCTTTGAGCATGTGTGAGTGTAGCTTTCTTCTCCTTCTTTTCCACTATTGGAGCTTTCTTCATGTTTTTCAAAATGATCTATAAAGTTCTTAAAATTTTCAGGAGTTTATTCTTTAGATTAACTTCTTTAAGTGGAGTATTATTCCACTTATTTATGCAGTATGTTTCTAATTTTTCTCATTTAAAATTTCTACTTAGCCACATCAAACATATTAACTTTCTTTGAATTTCTACCCCACTCCTTGCCTTGGGTTATTTCTTAAGATTCGTCTTCTTTATACTTTCCACTTTTATTTCTTTGATAATTATCTGAAAAATATCCAATTTCACCACATGAAAATAACTTTAGTTATATTTTTCCTTTATATTTTCCATTTCCCTTTTTTATGTTCTTAGAGATAAGGATTATATCCTCTAGTGTTCTACCTAACTTCCTTATTCATCTTCTAATCCACTAGAGAACTCATCTTACTCTTCCTTGATATTGATTCTATTAATGGATTTGAATTTCATTTCTTCTTTATCCTTTTTCTTGAAAACAGGAGCCTTTATTATCTCATACTTGAGAAGAGTATTTTGTAGCTCATCAAGAGAAAGGTACTCATTTTCTTCTAGGTTATAAATATTTAGATAAAATATGTATGGAAACTTTCTCATTGATTTCTTAACAATTGTATAATCTTCCATATTATCTCCAAATCCCTTGATGTGAATGAAAATATCATTCACCCTTGTAAATTAATCATCCACTAGATCATATTTATCCATTTTCATGTCTTTAAATTTTTCTTTTTTGATCTTCAATTTAAACTCTTTGATTTTGAAATTTCCTTCATGTATATTCCCCATCTTAACCCATATTTATTTGGTTTATTTTAGTCCCACTAATTGTGTATATACTTTATCAGAAAAAATATAACATAATATAATTTCATGATTTTCCATATATTTTATTATTTCTTTTCTCTATAAATGTTATGGAAGAATCTCTTATAAGTGGTGAAACCCCCATCATCACATCATCGCAAACTTTAAGGGCTTATGATAAATATAGGGAATAATTATAATCTTCTAACCTTGAAATATATTTCCATAAAATATAGGAACACTAATATTATTGATCGAATTCATATTCTTCATTGGTTATAATAAGATATTAAAGGGAACCTGGTTCTCTTTGATATAGCTTGAATTTTCCAGGTCAATTATTGTACCTCTAAGAAAGGGGGTATGAGTCAGTACTACTATTTTTAAAATTACTTTTGGAAATAATACTCTCTAAATTTTTAAGGTCTATATCCATTCATTATAAACTCTCACTCACCTGGTATGAAAAGGTAATATAAAATCCATAACACACATCGATTTTTTTTCCAAGGTTTGGTCCCAATGTGGGTAGATAATACTTGCTAGGTTTAGGTAAAGTTTTGAGAGATGGATTATCACTAATAACTTTCAAGTGATTATGAGATAGGTGATGTGTTCTTCTTTGACTCTTGTAAGGCTATATGTTCTAGTATAAGATAAGGGTAGAATTCATCCTTCAATCTTTATAGAGAAACAAAAAAAAGGCAATGTTTATAATGGAACTACTAGTCTCCCAATAAGCACTTCTACTCCTCATGTGAACAATATATTTAATGAATTCTAGGATGTCTCTAAATTTTAGAATGAGGACTTCCTCCTCAAGCTCAGTTTTGAATTCCAGAAGAATGTTAATAGATCAGCATTCAGGTCAAGCTTCCTTATCAAGCTTTCAGAATAGATGAAGTGTGTATGAGAGAATGAAATCATAGTGTGGTATTATAACTCCTCAAATATAAGCCTATATATTATCAAAAACTTAGATGTTTTCCTCAACCAAGATAATAAACACAAGATATAGTACTTTTCAATCTCTTTTTTTCTTTTTTTCGATACAATAGTTCTCTCTCTTCACAAGGTATCAGATTCTCTATTCTCAAACACGCTCTATTTATTTTATTATTCAATATTTATATAATAAAATATAGAAACTTCCCTTGATTCATGGAATCATGATCTTCTCATTCAAATCTAGTTAATGGGTTTCAAAAATATCTCAAGTTTGACCTCATTCGTATATTATTCAAATCCTGACCTTAGTCTTCAATTAAATCTTCAAGAGACTCAAGATATTTCCTTATTAAAAATACCAAAAAATGACATGTATTTTAAATATTTTCTATGTTTGAATGCATAGAGATTTACGGTGTGTCAATCCTCCTGGTGAGATACCTATCATGGGGCCACTGGTAAATGAAATTTGAACCTGAATTAGTATAGTAGTGGTGGGACTCAGGTTTTCTCTAGATTAAAGTTTTTTGGGTGTTTTATTCTCTTTTTTAATGGTTTTGGTGCACTAAAACAAATATTAAATTAGATTTTTTTTCAATTTAGTTTAAATGAAGTAAGCTAAAGTATAATATCCCATCACTTTTCCTACTAAATCATTATTCTATTTATGATATTTTTTATCTCTCTAATCATGTGAAACCTCACTCGATTATCATCACCTGGAAGTTTTGGCCTAATCAAAGGGATGAAATGATCAATATATTCTCTAACCTAACCTAGCTCAGTGATTAGATATCTATGATCACCCTTTTTTCAATCCACTGCTCGTGATCATAAGTAATGGAGAGAACTTAAGTGGCATGTGTTTGTGATCCAATGTAATTGGAAAGATGGATTCAAACTATATAGTGAAAAATAAATAAATTTATTATCTTTTAAAGACACTAAAATTCTATATAATTTTTCTAAAATTATTTGGGATTATTACTAGTCTGTAAAAGTTGACGACGCTTGATTCTGATGCTCGGGGTGCCCGAAATTAATTTTTGAACTTTTTTTAAGGTACGTTCAGTAAATGCGCAGGTGATATTTTATATCTTTTGAATCAGTGCTCGGATTAAAAATTTGAGGGCACCATTAAATCTTTAGCACCATTATTCACTTAATGAAGTCTTAACTTCAATAGCAGTAGTTCGGGTGAAAAATTTAGTTTTTGTGACTTTTAAAGAAATAATAAAATAACATAAAAATTCTTATTTTATTTTTCCTACCTCCTATTGAGAGGCGGTGGTGGGAATGATGGGTTATAAATCCATTTAATGGATCGACTCTTTAGTTACGTAACCACATCATTGGGAATTAAGAGGTTCATTAATTAAACTCATTAATGAACCTCATTAATTCTTTCAATGTGTTACTCACCCTCACCCTCAATTTAAATGGAGCTCAGGTTGGGGTTTTTGACACGGCGTCATCAAGCTAGGAGCCTCTGGTGAAGTACTATGGCAACTTCTATCAACAGAGGATGGAATCTTGGGTGGCAACGATCTGGGGTTGATGAACACCAGCGACTCCATCCAATGAGGACTCTTATCCTGCCACAACCACGACACCTCCAACGATTCTCAAGGTAGGGGATTTTGCCTTGATTTAATTATATGGGTTTCTCCGTGATTAATTCTAAGTGTTTGAAGATTAAATAATCTCACCCATGTTGTGATGCTAACGTGGAGGGCGTGGGCCAAACGAACAAGGCTCGGACCCTCTGTCGCTTGTTTTATCGTTGCGTTCTTTAGGGGAAGAATTATTAACTTGAAGAAACCTTGAAACTGGGAGGCACGCAGCAATGGAGGCATCCCAGGAGGACCGTAGGTGCATACGGGAGTGAAAACGGAGCTCTGGAGCGTCTTCGGATCCTCGTGGAAGAAGCGTTGGCGTGGCACCAGCGTGGCGGCACCGGCGACCGACGCAGGTGGAAGAGGACGGCAGCCATAAACCGTCAGCCACGGTGGAAGGGTGGCATCATATGGTGTCATGGAAAACCAAAGGGCAGTCAGATATCATCCATCTGCGTTGGCGGTGAGTAGTGCGCTGTGGGAGGTGGTCGCGGCTTCGAAGCCGCGGCGAAGGGGACCCACGCCCCGTAGGTCCCCCTGCCAGTGGAGGCGGTGCCATGTGGCGTCGCCAGTTACATAAAAGTCAAATGTCTTTTATGCCATTTGGGAAGGGAGGATCGACCCCCTCCATGTGGGTCACCCGGCTGGCGGACCGCGCCAACCATCGGGTCGGGTCACCCTGCGGGCCACACCTAGGTGAAGGGGGTTGGGCTAGTCCGCACCCACGTAGGCCGAACCCACAGCCCAGCCCACTTGGGCTAGACCAGTCGGTTCAGGTCGGTCTGGGTCAGACCCGAGTCGGACCCCGACCAGGTCAAGGTGGTTCAGATCATTCTGACTAGGTCGGACCGAACCCGGACCCTCTTCGGCCCAGATACGCTAAAAATGTCATATCTCACAAACTAGACGTTTGTTTGATAAACCATCTACAGAACTGGAATCCTTAGAACAAGACGGTACTTTTGAGATACTCCACCTAAGTTTTTGAGAAATTTAGAGAATAGTTGGGTTGGATCGAACCTAAATCCAACAGGGCCCTCGCCACTAAAATGCCTATAACTCATAGACCAGACGTTCGATTTACGGGTCATCTATCATGTTGAAACCCTTACGACATGGTGGTCCATTGGGTTACTCTTTTGTGGAATGTATTGGAATTTAAGGCACAACCGATATCTTGAGGATCAGATACTAGGGAACTCAAGCGCATCGGGTGTGGAGAATCATGTGGATGGATGTCAATTGAATAGCGATCCTGTGTGGATCAACACATAGCAATCATGTGTGGATCTTCACCTAGAGATCCTATGTGGATCAGCACCTAGAGATCCTATGTGTATCAGCACCTAGTGATCCTGTATGGATCAGCACTGAGCGATCCTATGTGGATTAGCAGCAAAACCCTTGACAGAATAAGATGATTTGGCTTTACGACTAATCATCTATAATTCTATACTTAAGTTATACCTGTTTTGAGCTGAGTTTTTTCTTTGTGCTTTTTGATTGAGATCAAGATTTTTGGTTTTATTTTGTGGAATTATGAGAGACCTTCATGGGTCTCGAGGTCCCTACTGGGTATTGTTATACTCACCCATGCACGGGCTTCGCCCGCACCTTATTGTGTCTTGTGCAGACGATGGGTAGACTTGACTGAGACTCAGGGAGCTAGGACCTGATAGTGGATAGTGGTGACAGTTGATGTGGAGAGATTCATAGATGATCAGTACCTACCCTTTAGGTAGGATCCTTGGTCGACGATCTCAGGAGTTTTTTTCTTCTTTTTATTTTCTATTGTGTTTGTATCTTTTCAGCTGGTCTTGTATTATGGCCCCTTTACTTTCAGTACACACGTTTACTACTGCAGTTTTACTTCGTGGTTGAATCTTGTTATGTTCTTGGACTGTGTGTTTCTACAGGTTTAAAGGCAATGCCTTCCCGTTTTAGGGATACGCCTTTCTGGTTCTAGTCACCAACCATTGGCCTATAGAAGATGGGATTGGGATAGTCACATCATGGTCCCTGGGGGATGGGTCATGACAAAGTGGTATCAGAGGAGGTCTTCTGAGTACTAAAGTTTGTTACTCTTGTAGTGGACACACATGGCTCACGACTGTCTGACTCCCCACATAGATGATCAGTAGATGACCGAGGGACCGTCGAGGAAGCAGTTGAGGTTCAAGTGAGGGGGTCTGCAGGGCGGCGGATGTGGTAGAGGAGCAGGTCGTGCAGAAGGTAGTGGATGATGGTTTGAGGTTCTACCACCACCACCCCGAGGTGGTCCACCCCGACCATAGGGAGCAGGTGGACAGGGGTGAGCTCAGCTTTAGGTGGTAAAGAAATATGCCCACGGTACTCTAGAGATGATTAGAGGTATGATCTATGTCTATTCCACCCTAGTTGCAGTTCTTATAGACATATGTGTCTGTCACTATTTTATTTCCATGACACTCGTTTGGAGGTTGGAGATTCCAATAGAGTCGTTGGATCAATCCTTATGATTAGAGACTCCTGCGGGAGAAGATTCAATGATTACACACTAGTGCAGACAATGTGAGCTCAATCTAGAAGGCAAGAGATTTGGCTGGGATCTCCTAGTAGCAGCATCGAGGCCTTACGACGTCATCTTGGGTATGGATTGGCTATCCACAGTCCCTGATCAGATCGACTATTTTAGGTGCAAGTTGCGGTGTGTCCATGAGGATGGGATCAGGTTTTCCTTCACTGGTGAGAAGGGAACTTTTGCAGCTCATGATGGACTTTCTTGAAGGAGGGTGCAGTCGATCACTCATCAGTTGGAAAGCCTCACCCTTAGAGTCGTTGATGTAAGGAGTCTGAGTTATCCTATAGTGGTGGACCAGTATGCTGATGTCTATCCTGATGATGTTTCGAGACTACCTCCTCACAGAGAGGTAGACTTCTACATCGACTTTTACCCCAGGATGACACTAATATCTACACCAGCATATCGGATTGCTCCCGCGGAGCTTTGTGAGTTGCGGGTACATTTGGATGACTTGTAGAGGAAGGGGTTCATAAGACCCAGTGTTTCTCCATGGTCATCCCCGATTTTTTTCTCTAAGAAGGAATATGGGAGTTTGAGGCTTTGTGTGGACTATCGACGCCTGAATCAGGTGATGGTGAAGAACAATTATCCACTCCTGAGGATTGATGATATCATCGACTAACTGAAGGGATCTCGATGGTTTTCGAATATAGACCTCATATCGGGATATCATCAGCTCAAGGTATGAGATGAGGATGTACTGAAGACAGCCTTTAGATGTCGGTATGGACAATATGAGTTTTGGTGATGCCCTTCGGCATAAACAACGCTATGGCAGTATTCATGGGGATCATGAATAGTATATCCCAACCTTACCTTGATCACTTAGTGGTAGTCTTCATTGATGACATCTTGATATACTCAACATCGGAGGAGGATCACGCCACGCACCTGCAGATAGTTCTGGATATACTCTGAGAGCACCAGCTTTATGGAAAGCTCTAGAATTTCTAGTTCTAGATACGAGAATTCCACTTCCTAGGGAATGTTATCTCGGAGTCTGGAGTTGCAGTAGATCCGGAGAAGATAGAGGCAGTGATTTCTTGGGAGCCACTCAGAAGTGTGACTGAGGTGCGGAGTTTCCTTGGATTAGTTGGGTACTACCGAAGATTCGTACCTAACTTTTCTAGAGTTTTGTCACCCTTTTTAGCTTTGACAAAGAAGGTACATCCCTTTTTGTGGATAGAGAGATGCCAACAGAGTTTTCAAGAGCTAAGACAGAGGCAGACGAGTGCCCCCATCTTGAGGCTACCAGAAGAGGGCATTGGGTATGTAGTGTATTGCAACGCATCAGGGATCAGACTAGGTTGTGTCCTGATGCAGGAGCAGGCATTGATCACCTATAGCTCACAATATTTGAGACAGTATGAGAAGAACAACGCTACCCATGACCTGGAGTTAGCATTAGTGGTCTTTGTGTTGAAGATGTGGTGGCACTACTTGATGGGCGAACTTTTTACAGTCTACTCTAATCACAAGAGTCTCAGGTTTATCTTCTCATAGAAGGAACTGAACCTGAGACAACGACAATGGATCGAGTTCCTCCAAGACTATGACTTTGAGATATTCTACACTCTTGGGAAGTGGAATGTAGTAGCAGACGCACTCAGCAGGAGGTCAGGTCTACAGTTGCTGAGTGAGGCGATGGAGCAGCTATCCACATTGCAGTTATCCTTCATGGATAGTGATAGAGAAGCTTACCTCCAGTCTATGATAGTTACTCCCCCACTCCTTCAGCGATTCATAGAGGCACATCTTGAGGATGTATACTGAGATTCCCAATGTTCTCAAATATCCTCAGACAGATCGTCGGATGGAGTGGACCATACAGACACTCAAGGACATGCTTTATGCTTGTGTCCTCAATTTTGGCTGCAGTTGGGAGGATCACCTGCCACTTGTGGAGTTTGCATACAACAATAGTTATAACTCCACCATTAGCATGGCTCTATTTGAGGCCATGTATGATTGACCATGAAGATCACCTCTATTCTAGAAAGACCTAGGGGAGTCATCACTTATGGGACCAGAGTTGGTAGAGGCTACCACAGAGAAGGTGCAGATCATCTAGGAGAGGATTAAGACTACACAGAGCCAGCAGAAGTTTTATGCTGACAGGTGATGGTGAACCTTATATTTTGAGGAGGGAGATCATGCATTCTTACAGGTCTCACCTTGATGAGGATTACAGAGGTTTGGTTGAGGCAGCAAGCTATCTCTGAGGTTTATCAGACCTTTCCAGATTCTCAGAAGTGTAGGCAAGGTGGCATACCATCTATATCTTCTCCCACAGATGCACAGGATGAATAATGTTTTCCATGTGTCACAGCTAAGGAGGTATGTACATGATCCATTTCACATTATTAACTAGGGCGAGCTGGACATTGATGATGGGGAGACGTTTGCGGAGTTCCCAGAGGAGATAGAGGATCGATAGGAGTAGGTCCTTCATGGGTGGTTGATTCCTCTGGTGCGAGTTTGTTGGTATCACGGGAACTTTTAGGAGAGAACCTAGGAGTAGGAGGCTTAGTGCTTAGTACCCCCATTTGTTCCCCTAGTTTTGTTGTAGCTTTCAGGGATGAAAAACCCTAAGGTGGGGAGAATGTAAAGACCCAGAAATTCCATATATTTTTTTTTAAATTATTTGGGATTATTACGAGTCTGAAAAAATTGACGGCGTTTGATTCTGATGCCCAATGTGACCGGAATGAATTTTTGAACTTTTTTTAAGGTACGTTCTATAAATGAACGGGCGGCGTTTTATATATTTTGAACTAGTGCTTGGATTAAAAATATGCGGGCACCGTTGAATATGTAGCACTGGGATTCACTTAAGGAATGCTTAACTTTGACTGCAGTAAGTCGGGTGAAAAAGTTCGTTTTTGTGACTTATAAAGAAATAATAAAATAACATGAAAATTGTTATTTTATTTTCCCTACCTCCTGTTGAGCGGCAGTGGTGGGACCGATGGGTTATCAATCCATTTAATGGATTGACTCTTCAGTTAGGTAACCAAACTATTGGGAATTAAGAGGTTCATTAATTAAACTCATTAATGAACCTCGTTAATTCTTTTGATGCGTTACTCACCCTCCCCCTCTATTTAAATGGAGCTCAGGTTGTGGTTTTTTGACATGGCTTCATCAAGCGAGGAACCTCTGGTGAAGTACTTCGGCAACTTCCACTAGTGGAGGACGGAATCTTGGGCGAAAATGATCCAGGATTGATGAATGCGGGCGAATACATCCAACGAGGACTCTTCTCCCACTACAACCGTGACACCTCCAATGATTCTTGAGGTAGGGGGATTTTTCTTGATTTAATTCTATAGGTTTTGTATTAATTAATTCTAAGTGTTTGAAGATGAAATAATCTCACCCATGTTGTGATGCTAACGTAGAGGGCATGGGCCAAATGAACAAGGCCTGGACCCTCCACCACTTGTTTTATCCTTATGTTCTTTGGGGGCAGAATTATCGACTTGATGGAACCTTAAAACTGGGAAGCACGCAGCGAAGGCGTCATCCCGGGAGGCCCGTAGGCATAGACGGGAGTGAAAACAGAGCTCCAGAGCATCACCGAAGCCCCGTGAAAAAAGCGTCGGCGTAGCACCGGCATAGCGGAGCCAGCGACCAGTGCCGGTGGACGAGGACAGTGGCCGGTAACCTCTAGCCACGGTGGAAGGGCGGAACCACAACGGATCAAAGGGTGGCCAGCTCTGGGTCAGCTGCGTTGGCGGTGAGCGGTGCATCGTCACGTGTCGTGAGAGGTGGTCACAGCTTCATAGTCACGGCAAAGGGGACCTGCGCCCCGTGGGTCCCACTACCATCTGAGGAGGCGCCATGTGGGTCCTCCAGTTACATAAAATCTGAAAGGATTTTATGTTGTTTGGGAAGGGTAGAGTTACCTCCTCTGCATGGGTTTCTCGGATGTTGGACCGCACCAGCCATCGGGTCGGGCCGCTCGGCGGGCTACGCCCAGCCAAAGCGGTTCGGGCCGGTATGCACCCCGGTAGGCCGAACCCGTGGCGTAACCCACTTGGGCCGACCTAGCTAGTTCAGGCCGATCTAGGTCGGACCCAGACCGTATCGGGTTGGTCCGACCGGGTCGAACCGGACCGAGACCCTCTTCGGCCTAGATACGCTAAAAAGGTCGTATCTCACAAACTAGACGTCTGTTTGAAAAAACATCTACTGATATGGAATCATTGGAATGAGATGGTCCTTTTGAGATACTCCACCTGATTTTTGGAGAAATTTGTAGTATGGAAGGGTTGGATTGAACCTGAATCCAACTGGGCCCTCGGCACTAAAATGCCTATAACTCACAGACCAGGCGTCTGATTGACGTGTTGTCTGTCGTGTTGGAACCCTTAAGACATGGCGGTCCTTTGGGTTACTCATTTGTGGAATGTTGTGGTAGCTGAGGCACGACCGATATCTTGAGGATCAGATACTACGGAACTCAAGCGCATCGGGTGCGGAGAATCTTGTGGTTGGCTGTCAATTGAATAGCGATCATGTGTTATCCTGTGTGGATCAGAACCTATCAATCCATTATGGATAAGCACCTATAGATCCTCTATGGATCAGCACCTAGCGATTATGTGTGGATCAGCACCTAGAAATATGATGTGGATCAGCACCTAGAAATCCTTTGTGGATCAGCAGCGAGCGATCCTATGTGGATCAGCAACAGAACCCTTGATAGAATAAGATGATCTAGATTTATGACTAATAATCTGTACTTTTTTACTTAAGTTATACCTGGTTTGAGTTGAGTCTTTTGCTTTGTGATTTTTAATTGAGATCAAGCTTTGTGGTATTCCTTTTTGGAATTTTGAGATACCTTCGAGGGTCTTGGGGTCACTACTGGGTATTATTATACTCACCCCTACATGGGCTTCACCCGCACCTTGTTGTGTCTTGTGCAGACAATGGGCAGCCTTGACTGAGACTTGGGGAGCTAGGACCTGACGGTGGACAGTGGTGATGGTTGACGTGGAGGGATGCAGAGATGAGTTGTACCTACCCTTCAGGTAGGATCCTTGGTAGATGATATTAGGAGTTGTTTTCTATTTTTAATATTCTTTTGTAGTTATATCTTTTTAGTTGGGCTTGTATTCCAGCCCCTTTAATTTCAGTACACACTTTTACTACTGCAGTTGTACTTCATGGTTGCATCTTGTTGTTTTATTGGACTATGTTTTTATACAGGGGTAAAGTCAATGTCTTCCCGTTTTAGGGATACGCCTTTCCAGTGCTAGTCACCAACCCCTGGCCTATAGAAGGCGGGCTTGGGGTAGTCACAGCACGGGCCCTGGGGGACGGGTCATGACACATCTAAAAATTTTTAAAAAAACCAAATAAATGGAACACAATGGATTTATCAATCAAGCATCGAATTCATTAATAGGAGTGAGTATAATTTTCTCAAATTTACCACCAAGGGTCTTAGTGTTCCATCACTGGATTACCACGGTAAAAAAATACAGTGGTAAACAGGTAGTATCTTAGCTTTTAATCGAGTAATTGTGGCATCCCCCCTCTCATATATGAATATTTCTCCATTTATAATTGAATGATTAGAGGTTCCTCATGTGATTTTATGTTTCATTCACATGAGAAGCATGAATCATCTTTTTATCTTCAATAATTACAATATTTTTAATACATTCCCTAAATTTCAAGCTCAGTTTCCTCTCCTTTGATTGTCAACATGTGTAAAGCTTGTGGGTGTGGATTCTTCTAGATAGGTATCTTACTCATTATTTCTATTGAAACATCCCATCCCTATGATCAATATTTGTACACCTTCTATATGAATTAGGGGTGAAATACTTTGATTCTCTAGGGATTGAGTGGAAAATAGTTCTTCTCTTAGGTTTGTATAGTGTTAAATTAGTATCTGGTTTGGGTTAGACTTGAAAGTGGTATTTTATTTGCACATGATTATTTCTACCTGAAAAGTCCATATTTTTTTTAAGTTCTTGATTGAAAAAATGGATAGTTTTAATCCATGTGGTAGCCTTTGAATGGTTGATTGAGTGCTGACATGGTAGCCCAAGGCTCTTTTAAAGTCTCAAGTGAATTCCTTGAAGCCTACCTTCAGTCTTTAGAAGTTTATTTCTTAACAAATTCATAATGCCTTATAATTAAAAAAAAGTCTTATGATCATCTACACAGCCTTGCGATCCTCCTCCTAGAAAAGACTTACACTTAAGGGTGAATCCATACGACCAGCCTGAAAAACCCTTATGCTTGAGGGTGAATTCTTACAATGGTAAGCTCCTCCAAAAATGGAAAAGTATCAAATCCTTGCGATATTGGACAAATCTTTACATGGGGAAAGGGTTTATGTTGGGCCTCAAATCCTTACATTTGAATCCTTTTCCAAATTTCAGTCCTACACATTTAAAAACTAAAAATAAATGTAGGATTATTAGAAATTAAAATCTAATTGAATGAAAACATTCAAAATCATATTAAAGGCCTTATAATAATTAAATTACAAAATTCACAGTCAAAGAATGGATTGAAAATTAATCTAAAAGTCAATAAAACACTTAAAAATCCAAATTTAATCTATTTAACAATATAATTCCAAATTATTAAAAGTGATAAATATGTATGAATTACCTCATATTTAAATTAATTATTTGGTTAGATTATATGAAAACCAAACAAAAAAATTGGAAGATTTGGATCACATCACTCCCTCACACTTAAACTATTTAACTCTTAGGAAATACAATAAATTCCATTTATTAAGATATAAAATACTAACTATATTTAAGTATAAAATATTGAGAGTAAGAGTATTATAGATTCAACCATAATTTGAATTTTCTTTCCTCCTTTATGATTTTAATTCATCTTATCGCATTAATTCAATCAAAAGTTCAAGTTCCATGATTAAAATAAATAGATTTAAGTGGAATTAAAGTTATAACCAGTGTAAATCCATTTATCCCTCTCCCATAATTTATTTAAACCAATTTTAAAATTTCCAATTCATTGATATAAGTCAAATTAAATTGTTATAAGTTAATTTCCCCCTTCTTCATATAATTTCAATATTCCCCTCACCTGAATAAATTTATTTTTGATAAATAGACACTTATTAAATTTTTCACAACCATGTATGTGTAAAACACTTATTGAATATAAAAAAATATATATAATTTACTCATGCTACTAGTTATTAATGTCTCAGAGACTCATTACAGGATCTCAGTTTCCCATTTTACTCTAGTTTCAAAGGAATTATAATAATTTCTTTTGGGATGGATAATTAAAGTGATATTTTTTTCACGAAGGACATGTTTCCTTGAATTAAGTTAAAAATTATAGTGACCTTAAGTTATTATTTCAATTACATGAATATATTTTCACTTACACCCCTTTTCATAATTCTAAACCAAATATATATGAGAACAATGAGAAAATTCACTCAAAAATCATTTAATTATAACAATTTTAGAACCAATGAAATTTATATATTCTAGAATGTTATTTTTTCCTAGTAAATATATAATTGGGTATCAAGTTTTATTATCCTAAATTCACTTCAAAATTTTAAAAAAAACAAAAATATTTTTTTATGGATTTTGAAAACAGATTTCCAAAATTATGATTTATTTTATTTTAAGCCAAAAAAATGAAATAGGAAAAGGTATTTACATCCTTATATGCATTTTACTCTCCCCCAAACTTATATCATACACAATTATAGTAAAATATGGAATAAATTTATCAAGGTAAATTATTTTTAGAGAGCAAGTATCCAGATCAATATGAGAAAAAGAGATGACATGGTGGTTCTTTATTCAATGGAAGTGGTGAGGAGTTTGGAATCCTCTATTGAATCTTTATAAATGTATTTAGACCATTCACCATAAATGGATGATTTTAATCAACTAATTTTATCTTAAATACATTTAATGGGAAATTATTAGTTATAATGTATAGCCCAATCCATTGGGAAAGAAGATTTTCAGGAAAGAACTTTATTCTTGAGGAGAACAATAGAACTTTATCTCCAATCACAAAAAATATTTTATGGGTGACCTTTTCATGGAAATAATTGGAATTATAATTTCAAAATAGTTAATTATAATAATATTCCTTTCTTAATTCCTCAATATCCATCATCTACAGCTTCCTCTATTCTCCATCTTTTCAAAATTCTAAGTTTACCTTATTCATGACCCAGTAATCCTTGTGTTACAACTCAACAGGTAAGTGAAAATTATTTCCATAAAAAATTATATATGGGGAAATACCTAAAGAGAATTTTTAGGTTGTTTTTTTTTCATAATGTGTTCTCAAGTTTCTTACTCTATTCCTTCCTAGTGGGTTGCATCGTCTTCTCTGGAATCCTCTCTATCTCTTTGTTTGACACCTCTTCTTGTACATTTTTTGTGGGTGGTAAGTAGTTGAGGTCTTGTGATAAAATACATATTTCTTAATCAATTATTTCATATTCTTATTTATAAATTGTATTCCATGGTCACTTATTATTCCTCGGGGTATTACAAATCAATAAAAAAAATGTTTTATTTTAGAAATTCAATGAAAACCTTACAATCATCTGTTATGGTTGCCTTTATCTCAATCCGCTTTGAAACGTGGTCCATTAATAATAAGATATAGGATAAAAAATAATATAGGAAATTCATCCATTAAATCTAATCCCCATGCATCAAATATTTCAAAAAAATCCAAGGTTTATGAGGAATTTGACTTTTAGAAATTTCACCATTAAACTGGCAGTTTGGGAAAGATTTATAGAATTTATGTGAATAATTAAAAATAAAGGTCAAAAATAAACCTAATTATAACACCTTCCTAGTGATTTTATGAGGTTTAAAATGGACTCCACATGTAATTGTATGGAAAAATAAAAATATGGATTTAACCTCTTTTGTAGAGATACATCTCCTAATTACTTGGTCATTGAAAATATTCAATAAATAAGGATCCTCCCAAACATAAAATTTTGAATAAAATTTAAATTTAGAAGTTTGATTCTGAGTAAATAAGTGGTAGCATTAATATGACTATAAAATTGACTATATTATCATACCAGGGCACTTTAGTGACTTTGTACAGTTTCTCTCCAAGGAAGGAATCATCCAAGTTCATCTAAGTGGGTGGCTCTACCTCGATAGTGTGGGGTAATCTACTAATGTTGTATGCAACTAGATTTTTTCATCCCTTATTTTCCTTGATTTATAAGTTGAATTATTATAATATAAACATTACTTGTCTTTAAATCAACTTTCTTGATCAAATACCAAAGTGATACCTGATAAAAATAGATAGTTACTTTACTTCCTAAGAGGTAAGACTGAAATTTTTATAAACAAAAATTGAAAAAAAAATATTTCTCTATTGTTTTATAATTTATTTAGGTTATTTTCATGTTTTTATAATTGTATACTATCAATTTTGGGTTCCCATCAAAAAATTTGGACAATACATCTCTCACATATTTTTTTGAAGCATGACAGATTATCTCAAAGGGGAAACTCCAGTCTGGTGGATAGATTATGGGGGTTGTGATCAAGATAACTTTTCGTTTTTCAAAAGATATACTTCATAAATTACCAAATAAAAATTCATTATCCTTCTTGAGTAGGTTAATTAGGGGGAAATAAATCTTACTAAAGTCCCTAATAAATTTTCTATGAAATCTATTATATCCTAAAAATGATTAAATATGCCTCATGGTAATGGGGTAAGGAAGGGTAGATATCATATCAAATTTGGACATTTCCACTTCAATCCCATATTTAGAAAACTATGTGACCTAACATATTTCCTTTTTCCACCATGAAATGTAATTTTTTGAAATTTAATACCAAGTGTCTCTCAAGACATTTTCTTAAAAAAATCCATACTCTTAAGATAGGTTTCAAAACTTTTTCCATACATAGAAAAATCACTAAGTAATACCTTCAATAAGTTATCAATAAAATATGAAAATATACTTACCATGAAACATTGAAAGTTAAATGGATAATTAAAAAGACTAGGGGGTGTCTTGTAGTAATAAAACATGCTGAATAGACATGTGAATGTCACCATGTCCCGATATTCTAGAGTTATTGGAACTTGAAAATACCCAAAATATCCATCAAGGATATATTAGTAACCCTTCCCAACTATCAATTATACCATTTGGTCTAAAAAGAGAATGGGGAAGTGGTCTTTTTAGGTAACATGGGTCAATTTCTGGTAGTCAATGAAAACTTTCCAGCTATTCTGAATTATTGTGGTAACTAACGCATTATTTTTTTTGTATAATTGTGTTGTCAGTTTTCTTTGGGAAAATTTTAATGGGACTTACCCACTGCGAGTCGGAGGTTGGGTATATAATTCTATCACCTAAAATTATTTCTAATTCCTTTTTTATAACTTTTATGAGGGTCGAGTTGATCATCCTTTGTGGTATTCTCACTAGTTTAGATTCACTTTCAGGAAAAATATTATGCATATAGGTGATAGGGATAATAATTATAATGTCTCCTAGTGTCCAACCTATTTCTCTAATGTTTTGTTTTAAAATTTCCAAAATTTTCTTCTCTAGATTAGATTTTAGATTTTTTGAGATTATCACTGGTATTTTCTCATTTTCATTTAAATGAACATATTTTATCTTGGATGTAAGTAGATCTAATTTTAATTCAGAGGGTTTTCTAATGATGTTTTAAACTTAGTGTTATCCATTCTTGCAGCCTTCACATGAAAAGAAGAAGTTTTACTGATATATTTTAGTAAATAATTAAAATTACTTTTATAAATATATTCAAACTATTCAACACATAAAACAAATTCAATATTAATCTCATTTTTTAAAATGAATTAATTGGAAAAATAAAGTTTTTTCAAAGCTTATACTAATCATATTTTCATAAAACATTTCAATTTATTCTTTTGAATAGAAAGGAAATTCAAAAAGGTTTGATTTAAACACATATTTCTCCTCATGAGGATATTTCTTTGAATCAAGATTGTTTTAATTCATTGTTTGTTCACTAAAAGTCATTAAAATAGATCCCTTTTTAACATTTATTATTGTCTTGTCAGACTTAATAAATGGACTACCTAGAATGATGGGGTAATGAACTTTACCTCTTACTTCCTCCATCTTCAAAATATTGAAATCAATAGGGAACAGAAATCCTTGTACACTTACCAGAACATCTTTTAGAACTCCAACTGGATAGACATTGGTTAATTTAGTAAGTTTTATAACCACTTGGGTGGGTTTGTGCTCACTTATCTGTAGTGAAAAATAAACTTAATAAGGCATTACATTAATCCATGCTCTAAAATCACATAGTGCATTGGAAAAAGTGAGTTCTCTTATGGTACAAGTGATAGTGAATGTACCTGGGTCTTGGAATTTCATAGTTATTTGTGTGGTAATGAAGGAAGATATATTTCTACCCAAATTTACCTTTTCATTTCCTTATAATCTCTTTTTTCTAGCACAAATATCTTTTATAAATTTTTCATACCTTGTGATTTTTTGGATGGATTCTTGTAAAGGGATTTTTATCTCCATTATTTTAAATATTTCTAGGATCTATTGTTGTAATGTGTCTTAATAAGTTTTCTTGGGTGGTTTAACTCTAAAAGAGAAGGTTGGTTGGGGTTGATGTAGGTCTTATATCTTATCATTTCTCTTGTCCTTCTTCACTGGGGGTGTCTTCACTAGTACTCATTCTTGAGCATTTTTATAGGGATGGATTCTTCAAGTTTAGTGGGTTGTTCACTTCTATATTTGTCTTGAGATAAGGGTTTTTCATTATTCTTAAACTCATTTCTACACCTCAATTAAAATAAAACTAATGTTTACTTTACGGTTAGGAATTGACTAAGTAGTAATTTTACCTGAAACTTGATGTTTCAAGTCATTGATGGCAGACATTCCCTGGTTGTACTATCATTGAAGATCCTCCAATGTTGATCCATGTATGCTAATATTAGTTTCTTGAGTGGTGTTAGAATCCTCCAGTTGTTTCAGTAAGTAATTCATGGAAGTTTCTTGATATTATCTTTGTAGTTAACTTATAGAAGGTTGGGAACTGCTCCTTTGGAAGGGTGGTGGCTACAAAGATGGTTGGATGTTTTGTTGTAAGGGTGGTATTTTATGTTGTTGGTTCCCAAATACATATTTTATGTTGTATAAATCTATGAAACTTATATTTCTTGATGTTTTTTGCTGATATGGTCTTTGGTATATGGTATCACAGCTTTCTTACACTTTTGGGAAACCATATGTGTATTGATCCAAGGAGTGATGGAGTTTGAATAATCGATGGAGGTTTTATTTATATTGTTTATTATACCTTATTAATAGATATTTATCACACAATATATTTTAGTTCTTCAATTTTATTTTCAAGTAAAGTTGATTTGTAAATTTTTACCTCATCCATTCCTCTTGTGGTAGTTCATGTATTGAATTATTGAGAATTTTAGGAAATGATCCCAATCAGTTATGTAACTTCAGCGAGAAACTTGTCTATAATTTCTCCTACAGAGGAATCATTTAGTAAGTTTCAGTCATTTTCCATCAATAATTGTCAAAATAATTCCAATAAATGATGTTCTTCAAGAATTTCATGTAGGTAAAAGGTTGGTAGCCGCTTGAATCTCTCCAATAACTCATATAGCGTTTCTCTAATATATTTCTTTATTACATAAATCTTTTTCTTCATTCAGGGACTCCTTGAGGAATGGAATTATTTTAGAAGGAATTACTTTTATGGTACATAACAAGTGGTGACTTCTTTGGGATAAATGTTTTATAGTTACTCCTTGGTTGATCCTTCAAGAGATAAGGGAAAGTCCTTCTGACTAATTTAAGACTTAGTGAATCCACTAAGTCTAAACCCATTACATATTTCTCCAAATGATCTCAGATTCCTATTGGGGTCTTCTCCTGAAAAACTGTGAAAATTAGGCAATAAAATAATCATTACAGTAATAGGCTCACAATCTTATTAATAATTTTGTTGTTGAAGTTTGTTTTCATTATTGAAATTTGGTAAGTAAAGTTCTCTTAAGGTTCTATGTAGTTGGGATATATTTTCATCCATGTTTTCAATTCCTATGGTGAACCTTGTTAAAGAGGTGGATGAGGAGGGATAATTTTTTAATGGAATAATGAAAAAATTTATTTCCTCTTATTCAGTGATTTTTAGGATCCGAAGTCTTACCATCAAAGTTCATTCACCTTTGTATCAAATCCAACAAGGTGGAATGAACTATACCTAATCATCTGTTGAATTCATTTTCAAAAAAAGTAAAAACTAAATATTATAATCCTTGACGGTGGTGTTAGGTTAGTGAATGGTATGTCATGGGGCCACCAATAAAAAAAATCAAACCTAAATTAGTGAAGTGGTAGTGGGACTCAAGTTATCTCTTGAGAGGAGTGTTTTGGGTGTGTTATTCTCTTGTTTAATGGGTTCTGTGTGTGAAAACAAGTATTGTAGTAAATTGATTTTAAATTCAGTATAAAAGAAGTGGCCTAACCTCAGATATCCCCTCAATTTTCCTCTTAAATCGTTATTCTATTTATGCTCTCATATTCTCTCTCTAACTAAGTGAAAGCTTACTTGATTATCCTCACGTTGAATTTTTGGATTGATTAGAGGGATTAAATGATCACTTAATTCTCTAACCTCACTTATCCTGATGATCGAAGATATCTAATCACTCTTTGGTTAATCCATTGATCATGATTGCAAGTAATGGATAAAACTTAAGTGGTGTGTGTGAGAGATCCAATGAAAGATAAAAGAATAATTTAAACTGGATAGTAATAAGAAAATCTCCTAATCATCTAAAAAATTGAATAAATCCATAGAAAATGAATGGAAGAGATGTATCAATAAATTATTGAATTCATTGATAGGAGTAAGGGTAATCTCCTTTTCTTGACCACTAAGGGTCTTAGTGTGCCATCATGAGAGTATTACAGTAAAAAATAAAAGAAAGAAGGTGATGAAACAGCATCACCTCAACTCTTGATCGATTAATCATGAAAATACCTTTATCCCATGTGAATAATTCCCCATTAATAGCAGAATGATAATAGGTTCCTCATGTACTTCCAAGATTCATTCACATAAGCAGTACAAATCTCCTTTTTCATCTCTAATGACTCTAATATTTTTGAGAGATTACTAAAATTCCATTCCCAATTTCCTCTCCTTTTATTATCTCTAGGTGTAAATCTTAAGGGTGTGGATTCTTATAGATGGGAATCTTATCGATTCTTATTATTGAAACATTCCCTCTTCATGATCAATCTTCAAAATCCTTCTAGAATAATCAGGGGTGAAATGCTCATATGCTCTATAGCTTAAGTGGAAATCAGTTTCTCTCTAGGGTTTGTATGAATCTATATTGGGATCTAGTTTGGGTTGGTCTTTGAAGTGGTATTGGATGTGAACATGATTATTTCTTCCTAAAAAATATGCATCTTCTTTTTTTTAATTTCTTTAATGAAACAAAATGCACGGTTTTAATTTATATGGTAGCCTTTGAATGGTTTCTTGAGTACTAATGTGGCAACCTAAGGCTCAGTTTAAAGTCCTAGGTGAATTCCCAAAATCTTTCCTTCAATCATTAAAATTTGATATTTTTTAACAAAAGAATGAAGCCTTACAATTAAATAAAGACTTATGATCAACTACAAAGCCTTATGATTCTCCTTTTGTTAAAGACTTACACTTTTGGGTGAAGCCTTATGACCATACTAGCAAAGCCTTTCACTTGAGGGTGAAGCCTTACGATGGGAATCTCCTATAAAAATTTAAAATTCCCAAAAGTATTATGATTTTAGACAAATATTTACATTGGTAAAAGGTTTAGGTTCAACTTTAAATCCTTAGTTTGACACCTTTTTAATGTTTCGGTCCTACACATTTAAAAACCAAAACTAAATGTTAGAATATTCTAGATTACAATCAAATTAAATAAAAACATTTAAAATAATATTAAAGTCCTTTGAACAATTAAATTAAAAAATTCTCAATCAAGTTATGGGTTGATAATTAATTCAAAAGTGAAAAAAAAACACTTAACAACTAGATTTGAGTCATTTAACAATTTAATTCTAAATTCTCAAAAATTGAAAAATATGTATGATTTACCTAGGATTTAAACTAATTAGGGAGTTAATTTCTATGAAAAGAAGACAAAAAAATTGGAATATTTGAATCACATCACCGCCTCAAAACCCAATTGTCTCTCACTTCACTGAATCAGCTTCGGTTTGATTCATCATTCTCATCTTAAATAAAAACTCATTAGAATGATTGTGATGTGTAAAACATGGATGATAAAATTAATCATCGTCTGTTATTATGTCCAATACAATCTTATTATATATATTTTTAAATTATATGAACCTTATGAAGTATGGACCCAACCTTATAATGTTTCTGTGAAACCTTACGAAGTTCCCTTTATCTCTTGAATGAACCTTATGAAATCTCAAAACAACCTTACAAAGTCGGACTTTAACCTTATGAATTCTTGGAATAAACCTTATAAAGTCTGAAACAACCTTACAAAGTTCATGTCTTTGTTATTTCATAAATATTATACATAATGGAAACCTTACGAAGTATAAAGTGAAACTTATGAAGTTCAGAAACAACCTTAAAAAGTCTTATTTACCTCTACAATGAACTTTAGGAAGTTCAAAATTAACCTTAAAAAGTCTGAGGCAAGATTAAGATGTTTTGTGAATAGACATACAAAGTTATGAATTGTCCTTGAGAAGTTCCAAAACAAAATTATGAAGGTAAAAAAATTAACCTTACAATGATTTCCTTTTTTAATTTTTCATCTGTATCAACCATACAAAAAACTGCAAATGCACATTATGAAAATTTTATGACTTATCCACTTTCCAATCCCAAAACATAATTTCTATAATTTACTAAATGTGCATATACCTTTACAACACATCACCAACCAAATTCAAATATCTCAAAAAAACTTCACACATATTATAAAACATTCTTCTCATCCAAACATAAATAGATGAAAAAAATGAAATATTTTTCAAAAATCTCATTGGGTTCTTCAAAATTCTCTTTCTTCTTCAAACATAAAATACTCATTATTTTTTATAATTTTATTTTTTATTTTTTATTGTTTATCATTTTTCAATAGATAAAAACATTCTATTGTGAATTATTTCTACTAATTATCCTTAAACAAAAGTAAAACTTATTCCCATTAACTATGTGATAAAAATAATAACCAAAAAAATCCATACCCACTTGGATCAAATTTTTTGTAGGTAAGGTTTTTAGAAATAATTTGAGAGAATTTGGACTCTTAATCCCTCATTGTATCTCTATAAACATCTACTATACAAATAATGATGCTAAAAATAATATAACCTCTTTATTTAAGTGTATCTTTGAATTTTCATGGGTGGATCTTAAGCAACTTTGATACTTCTTAAATTTTATTGATCAAAATTTATGTTATAGTAGAAGAAATATTATTTGATATATACTAAACTCTAAATGTGTTAAATTCATATATCAAGCCTATATTACCTTCTAAATTTAAAATTTTTCTTTTTATAAAATCATCCACCTTTCTTAAAACTTTATTTGATTTTATTTTTTATTTTTCAGTTGAAATGCTCTCAAAGTTCCAAGGATTTCCAACTAGAAATGACTTGATTACATCTTTAAGATTATTATTTATTTTCACCGCCTTATATTTAACCATTTCAATTATATTAATCCTTTAATCAGTTTTAGTATTTAATTTATTTATTATATTTTCTTATTACCTAGTATTTATTTTCATCTCAACCATATTTTCAAAATCATCAATCTTTCTATCATGTAATTCATCCAAGGATTCATCCAAGATCTTAATCTATTATTTACTCTCTTGCATATACAACATAAAATCCCTAAACACTAAATTATTTTTCTTAGATATTTCACATTGAACATTTATCTCTTAAATATCTACCTCTAATTCATCTTGAAGGTTTATTGTTTTATTTATGTTTTTTCAACAATATAAACAACTTTATTCTGATCAAAAACTTTCACCAAGGCATCTTAAATGAAATATTTATGGTTCTCACCCTCTTCTAATTAAATTTCTTCATAATTTTTATCCTATTTTTTCTTAAAATTACTTCTATGTTATTTTCTATCATGCCTTTTTTTAGTTTATTTTTCACCAAATATTTTATTATTGAATTTTTTATAAAGCCTTATAGGTGGATCCTCTTGTCTTTATTTTTATACTTACTAGCGAATTTGGTAGCAAGGTGTCCCACTTAATCATACTTGAAACAAGATAGTTAAAACTTTTATTTTCATCTCCTTATATTTCTTGAGATGAAATCCATAATCTCAATGATTTACCAATATAAATCCTATTCAATTGATATCTTCTTCATGGACTTAAAATTCAATTACATAGTTATCCACCCTTATTTATTATTTTCATCCTTTATCCTCATCTCATAGGCCACCAATATACTTTGTAGATCACCAAGTAAAACTATTTTTATGTTTATTTCTTCAATTATAGAATTTATGGTTAAAGTAAGACAAAATATATCTTAGTATCCTTTTTAAAATATCCACATTAGAAATATTTTCAACAAGTCCATTCATGGAATAAAATTAACCACTGATAAAAACCCATGCACATATTCAAATGGTTTTACTATAAAATTATTAAAGTTATTTCATAACAATTTTATTTTTATCTCTCTTACTTTTGTGTCTCCTTCATAAATATTATAGGATTTTCCCACATTTACATTGATATTTTTCACCCCATAAGATTCATATACAATTTATTTAGAAGTATTCCCAATAAGTTAATTACTTACTTTTCATAATAATCTATCTCACTCTTATACTTATTTATAAATATTCAACCAAATTCATAAAATAGTGTGACTCCATAAACTATAACCATATAAACACCTCTCTAAGTGATCAAAGATAATAAAACATTTTCATCTTCTATAGTAGAAAATTTCGGCCATAAAATGTTGGAAAAACCTTTTTATTCAATAGTATTTCTATATTAACCATTTACAAACAAAACGTTTAGTAAAATATATTACAGTATAAGGGAAAACCTTGATTGGTGGCCCTAAAATAATGATAAATGCACTGAGATTGGGTTAATAAGGGTTCATTTAATTTTAAAATAATTTATTTTAATTCACATTAATCTTTAATAAATTTATCTTCAACCATTGTAAGGTGATTCTTCATTTACCAGGTATGATTAAACATCATATCACTAATCTAAAAATAAATTTCATCACATAAGAATAAAAATATTTACATTTTTCACATCTAATGTGAAGGATAATTAAATGTATATTGTGAGTTCACTACTCCCATACATATATCACGAATCCTCACTAGTTTAGAAAAAAAATAAGAATATTTACTCTCCCTCAAGAATCACAACTTTTTTGTAAATGATAGATTGCTTTTAATGAGTGACTAGAGGCTCACTTCCAAGTGATTATAACTAAATTAATTTACAGAAAATGATGATAAGGTGTATAAAACCCCTTGGATTATTGTATCATTAAATATACGTATAGTTGGTATTAATTATAATTACTAAAGTAAAAAACACATTTATATTAATAAAATACTCTTTTATCAACTAGCACACATTGATCATATCTCACAAACCATCTCACACTTCATGTTTGAATGCTCGCATAAGAATCTATTTTTGTTTTTTTTCATTCATCTCTGTAAATTACTTTCCCTCTAAAAAATGGTTTCACGATTAGTTATATGTGTCTATTCTCATTAAACCACTTTAATTCATAATCATAACCAAAATAACTTATATGTACCTCTTGATATTCATCCCTGTGTCATATAAATATTCTTTAAAGTATAAAAATATCATTTCATTAATTTTGATTTACATTATCATTAGAAAAATGGTTTCCCAAAATATGCATCACGCATTTCTCAAAAAAACATTTCATGTGTAGGGATCTATCTTATGTATGATATGTCTTGCATAGTTCTGTCATGTGTGTTTTGGTTGCATGAAATGCCTATAATTTATGCACCATATACTTTACACATCTCCTACCATATGTATATTACCCCTATCCAACCAATGATTCATTCTCTAGTGATTTTTGTTTCATTTGAATTCATATCCTCCATGAAATTTTTTTGACATGTACCCATTTCACGTTGCCATTACCATACATAGTCTTGTGTAAGTGATCATGTTGTATACATAATGTTAGACCCAAGATTAAATTATAAATAAAAAATTTATCACAATATCCATTAGACAATACAGACCCTTTTATTTCATTATAGTAGTACATTAAAAAACTAGAAAATTACATTAAATAAAATGGTTGCATGTAGTGTTATAGAACACATAACATTATAGGACATCACCATAATCTTAAACTCTATGGGATCATATTCTACAAAGAATAATAAGAACAAAAGATATATTTTTGTTATAAAGAAAACTATAATAAATTGAATGTACATGATATAAAAACTAATATAATAATGTGAATGGTTTTAGAAGTTATAATAAGGTGTATCTATAAGGGGTAATATGACCGTTTGAAGGATAAGGTGGTTATTGGAATGGTAACATAGAAATATGATCACTGCAATAGTAATGTTATTGTTTTGTGTAACATAAGTTTCCAAAAAAATATATAAAATCATTTAGTAATAGTATAATCAATAATTAAAATAAATAATGTATATAAATCAATGAATAAGAATGTAATTTCATATATATGTCTTATAATAATTTAAAATTTATTAAAAAGAATTTTTAAAATTCTTGGTGAAAAACACGTGATTTTAAAACACTAAGGGTTTCATTTAATAATTATATTTCTTATATATATAAATTTATTTTCCAAAAAATGACTTTAAATTTAGAATCGGTGCATTGAAATGATCCAATGGTTATATTTTATAATTTTCTAATAAAGATGAATTTTTAAGTGAATGGTAAAATATGGAATGTATTATGACTTCATTTTGATGTAAAAATGATTCAAATAGTTAATGTAAAGGAATTTATGACCTAAAATATGTTAATTTATTAAAATAATATATTTTAAATTATTAAAATTAATTTTCAAACCTATAATGGACTTCCCAAAGTCTAAAATGTAAATTGAAGTTTTACAAATAATCCTTTGTGTAAAAATGAAATTTCCATGTAAAAATAATATAATTCAAGGTAGTTTGGTTCTTTAACTTATAAATTTTAAAAAACCATGTCGTAAATGTCAAATACCATGATTTAAAACCATGATAAAGACAATTTTATAAAATTTTCCACAATATAGATTTCCAAAGCCTAAGTCCCAAGATTAATAAACAAATATCTAACATTTTCTATAAATACTCACTCATCCTCCTATTACTCTTCATTATAAAATCATTGATCATGGTTGTCCTCTCAATATCCCTCTCAAGAGTCCTCCCAAGGAGCTATTAAGGATATAAGTATTTATTTATTGGGTTCTTGGAAGCTAATTAGTAAGGTAAGGGTTCATGATTTCTTCTCTATGTTTCCCTTTTGTAATACTTTTATACTTATTACACTTTCATATCAAATTTTGTTATGCACTAGTATTATAATTCCCTTATTATAATATTAATAAGTGGTTACTATTCTATACCATTATACCACCTTCCTATGTCATTATAATGCTAAAATACTTTCATAACCATAAACTTAATCATCCAAATATTTATGTATGGCATGGGTTTGTGGGATTATAAATGTATTATTTCTAAGAGGGGGATTTTTCTAATGAATGATGATAGTAATGTACCTGGTAGAGCCTCTATTAGGTTCATGATGGATTAAACCAAAATTTGTCACAAGCTTTACTTTAGTATCAAATCATACCGACTTGAAATTTTATCCTTAAGGAAATTTTGTATCCCTTACGTGAATCAAATATATGGGTAACATACTTTTAATTTTTAAAAGATGATTTTTTTTATCATTACTTTGGTCTCCTACAATTGTAAACTATTTACTTCAATGTGTAACACATATTGATATCTTTATATAGTAAAAATAACCTTCCATATTACTATATTATCATTCCTTCGATATGGGTACAATTCAATGCATTATGAATATCCTATAGTTTATTATTTGATTGAGGGATATTCACCAAGATAGCCATATTATTCCATTGACTACGGAAACCTTAACAATTTATATATCCATTAATTCTATATAGATATTTATTACTTATAGAAATTTATATATGTGGTTCCTTACAAAACCTTATATATTATATTTATTAGCTAGTCTATTCATATGATGGATGCATTGGACTTACTATGTGATAGGTGGGTATCATAACTATATAGCCTCTCGATGCATCAGTAGGTCTCATAAGAAAAACTATATTAGGTATTTAGTGTATGTTGACCCATTTTTGTATGATTTATTGGCATGAGTCCTTGGTGGTATGGTTATGATGTCTGACATTATGCATTCCATCATTATGAGATCAGTTATTATTATCCATGTGATTATTTATTTTCATTGTTATGTTATCAGTTATATGGAATCCTTTGATTATTTATTCTATCCATATTATATATTCTTGTTTATACCATATTAGCTTCCACTGTACGTTGTCCCTTACTAAGCGTCTGAGCTCACTCTTTTATATTGATTCCTTATTTCCCTAATAAACCATGAAGATTGTTTTATTTTATCTAAGGATAAGGAATAGAGTAATTGTAAATTTTCATGTATTCATATGATTTATTTTAATAAATAACCCTCAGATCTATGTTACTATAGTTGGGGTTGTTACTCATCATGCCTTGCTTGGACCTACCTCATATATCAATGCTTAAGTTATAAACATTGTCTTAATCTAGATTTTTACCATATGTATGAGGAAATTTTACATACTAAAGAACCAATGCCTCTTCAAAAATACTTTAATCACTTCTCAAAGAAAAAACAACCTCCATAAACTTCATGGATGAACTACCCATAAATTTAAAACAAAACCAATCTCCAAACTAAAACTATTTCAATATTAAGGGATCAATACTAGGGTTTTTTTCCTAATAATATATATTTATATATAATAGTGATAAAATTTTATAATAATACAACTAAGACATTAAAGGAATATATTCTTGAATATTTACTTTTAAGATTTGGAAATATCATTGAGAATTGGTATTACCAAAAATATTGTTTGGAAATATTTGAAGTTTCATTGAGATATTTTTTCCTATGTGTTAATTAGGATATGTAATTACATCTTAAAAGGAAAATTATGAGAATATGAAGGTTAAAGTTAAGGAAAGTATGTGAATTTTTATCTATTAAACCTTTTTTTATTTGGTTGATATTTTAGTTGCTCTGGTAGCTTCTATTCAATATTTTTAGGTTGGAAATGTGGACCATGTTTCACCCATAGAGGAAACCCACATATTACCTCCTCCCATGATCCAAAATGGATAAGCGCCCTATTCTATTGAGAAAGTGGGAGTCATTGGGAGTATTTATCCTATTAGGGTCTTAATATAGTGCATTATAAACATGAAGAGAGGTTACAGTAGACCCTGGTCATAACCACTTTAAGTATTGATAAATGAATCACACATGTTGCAGTTCTACAAGAAGAAACACCACCCATTAATGAACTATGAATGAGTATAAGTACGTGATTGAATTAAGGAAAAAAATGAGAAAGTTGTTAAAATATATACCTTAAAGTTTTCACTATAAAAATAATCATAATTTATAATTAAAATATATAATTTCATGTTTAGGAGTTAATAGGTGTGAAATCATTATGATTTCATACATTTAATTTTATTTTTCTTCCAAAGCTAGAAATGATATTCTTGTAATTATTTAATTATTTTTTGAAGCATTGAAAAGGTTATAGTTCAAAATCAGACATGGTAACCCTTACTCTTGAATAATTCAATTTTATTCGTGTTATGAAACATGTCACCCCCCCTCCCCACCCCACAAAAAAACTAAAAAAATGATGTGAGTTCAGTTGTACCTCTCTTATGATTACTCTATTTCCATTCTTCATGTCATTATACACACCATGATTTAGTTCATACAAGTGAACCTCAATCATGGTGTAACCCCAAACATACACCAACATTCACATTGTGGCGAAGGCTATTAAACTTCAAATTATTTTAGAAGTAAAAATTTTCATGAGAATTTTTATGGTAATAAATCATCATGCTTCAGTACACCATATAAACTTAATTTTGAACTCTCTTTAGAAATCCTAAAATAATTAAAGTGGTATTAATATCATGGATTTATTTAAGTTTCATATTGATATATTTTTGTATTAAATTTATTAGATTGAAAACGTTGTAATTTGATGTGATGATTTTTCAAGTTACATTTGGCATTCAAACGAGTGAAATTTTCCCCCACCCATGTGAATGTCAAGGTTCACTAAGATTTCATGTAAATGGAATAATTTCCCTTATTATTTCCTTTATTTTGGTCATATTCATGTTTATTAAAGTATTGGTGAAAAACTTTAATTTATGTTTAACATATTTGATTCTCATTACAAAAAAAATATCTTTGATTCTTAGAGTGAATTTTAAAATATCTTATGAAATTACACTAGATATTTTGAATGTGTATATTTGAGATGATGTTTTATTTTCTAAAAATCCAAAGAGTGATTTCATTTGGATGTTTTAAATTTTTATTTTAATGTTTTGGAAACACATTTAGTTTCCATACTAGTGACATTTTTAGTTAATTATAGATGGTTTATACATTGGAATATGTTCTTTGATGAGTAGTTTTTATGAGGTTTTGTTATCTCTATAATGTTCTTTGAATCTTATCAAGATTTTATTTTTTAAAATTTCATGAAAATAATAGAAATTTGGTTTTAATTTCAATGATATAATCTTAGAAAAACCAAATTAGTCATTGTTTTCTCTAGTTTCTACACTTTGAGTTGTGAAAATATTTTTTTATTTTATAGATTCATTGAAAGCCATGAAATATTTAGTAAGAAGTTGGGGTATGTATTATTGTTTGAAATAACTATAATTATACATCTGTTTGGGGAGCGATTAGGGTTTAAATATCATATAAAATGTTATTTGGCTCTTGATTTTGTGAGTAATGGATTGATTGGCTGGCTTCATATGATGTTAGCACTATGGATGGCCGCTTTATTAGCAGGTAGAAAAAAAGTATTGTGGTGTGATTGCAAAGATAAACGATGGCGAGTTCAGGTTTACATGGTGTCGGAACTGGCTGTTACAGATCAGGGTGACTCCTCCTTTAAACAGTTGCAATGAAGGTGGTCATGGACTATCCATCAAACAATGTCCTTGGAAAAGTGGCAGTCAAGGACAGCCAATAATGACGACCAGGGAATGAGGGGTGACACCGACCTCAGTGGGGGTGACCTTGGATTGATTACAGGGATGGGGGTGTCCTTCCAATCATTGACAGGATGTGAGGCTACCAAACATTGGCATTGGTGGGACCTCTTATGCTAATGGGAATCACGTTCACATGGTGCATGATGTTGGGTCAAGCAGGCTGGCATAGGGGGGTGTCATCCTCCACTTGGAGGTGCAATGATGGGTCTTTGGGATGATTTTTTATTATTCCTACAAGGACATGTATTAGGTGATCCTACGGGGCTTTTTTACTAAGGTTAAGCGAGAGTATAGATATATAAATAAAGGGTTTGATGAGTAAGCTATCTCTTTGGGGGGGTATGGTCTGACTTTCTGGCCTGTGTGTGTGAGGTGTGTATGTGTGTTTAGCTATGTAATTATACCCCCAAACACCTTTTTTAGGGTAGTTATGAGGTATGATTTTCAAATGATTTTTAGGTCATTCAGTTTTTCTAATATAATTATTCTCTTCTTCATGTTCATATTTATTTTATTTTTATATCATATATCTATCTGCCTTTACCTACACTTAAAATTTAAATTAAAAATTTCTCACAAATTTTATTTTGAATAATTAATATTTATGGAAAGCCTATGAAATAATTGTGAATTTGATAGATGAAAAGATATCTAGAAAATAAATGAACATCGTTGAGAAGTTAATTTCTTCTATATTATAGTTTTGTGGGCCATATATTTTATACATAACTTGGATAGACTTATATTCAAATTTCACGAAAAATGTGATATACATGGCCTCATTTTATCATGTATCCATAAAACCTTATTCTCAAATATTAAGGCCCAACCCATTGAAGAAATTTAAACTTCTGAACCTTTGTACTTTTATTACAACTTACATTATAGAAAGTAAATTATTTTGAGGATGATTGGATTGGAAATTCAACATGTCATCCAACAACTTTAAATATGGAATGAAATGGATTAAATGAATTTTTCTTTGTGAATTTTGGTTGTTAAATGGTTGTTAGGGATTATATGAATTTTGATCTCATTATGAAAATTTATTTTATAAAATGGGGATGTGTGAATTCCCAAGAGATGTGGGAGACTAAGGAAAGGTAATCATCAACCATACGGTGACACTCTAACCTTAAGACTCTATTTGGTATAGGGGAAGATAATGTTTGTCACCGTACCGCCCTCCTCTCATCATTAGTTTTAGTAGTCAATTATGTTACAGTTGATAAAAAATGATATAGTTATACTAAAATTTAAATTGGGGTCCCTTCCCCATAGGACCCTAGAACACCCTGAGTGGGGAGGGGTGAATCAGGGTATCAACTTTTTCTTTTAAAACAACAAATCATTCTCCCACGTTGATAGGAACTTGTAAAACCTATATGATGTAATCGTGCAATTATAAAATAGTCACATGCAGAGAGACAACATATCAGTTTTACTTGGTTCACCACAAAGGGCTAGTCCAAGGAGCATACATCGATAGTTTTTCGGTCGTACATAAACCCACTAAGCTTCACTAGTTATTATGGAAAATATAAGTTTATATACAGTCACTCTATGTCAGGAACACTACCTTTACATGATTTTAGGGACAACACATTGTCTACCTAGAAACACTTTCATCCACTCCCCCTAACTCACTACTTTGGGTGAAGTCTTGCCTAATTTAACAACTTGAAATTCACTTCAGTTGATTAGCATTTGAGTCTTTGTATCTAATTATAACAACACTCTACTTGCACCGTAGTGCTGAGTTGATGCACTTGAAAGTACTATTATCATTCATGAAAATACTACCCTTCACGAAACCCCCTTTATATTTCAAAGAAATACCAGCCTTAGAGAACCCACGTACTTTCACAAATCTCCCAACCTTTGCAAATCTCACAGTCTTCATGAAGAAAACTTTCTTCGCAAAGCTCACAGCCTTCATGGAACACCAAAATTCATGAAACTTTCTTTTCTGATATGTCCTAGCATCAATAAGTTCATATCCATTCCTTTCATGATGCTTAATCTCATGAAGTATTCCTGATTTGTGAATATTTCATAATTTGGTAGACCTTAACGAAATCAAATCAATTCACCCTTATCACAAATTCTCTTTGTTACAAATGATGTGGGGGTAGCCTTATATTTATAGGCTCACCCTTTCATGAAGATCACACGATCCCAATGGCCTTTTCACAAACCTATTTAGTCATGCTCACGAAGCTCCACTATTTGTGAAGCTCTAGTGAAATTAAACCTATTCACAAAGCTTATCATAGTCGTGAAGCTTACCGTTTTTCCATCACATGTTCGCAGTGATTGTTCACAATGATCCACATATTCACAAAGCTCACCCTTCGTGAAACCAAGTCTTTATGAAACTCATGCCTCAATCATATTTGATAATATTCAATCCCAAAAAACCACCTTTCATGAATCTTTCTCCATCCTCCTGATTTTGAACCCAAAAATTTGGCAAACACTGGGAAATGACGACACCTTTAAAATTTTAGTCATCTTGTACTGTAATATCTCTTGCATTGAAAACTATTTGATCAACCTTGTATGTATTTACAACAAACAAAAACTAGACCCTATTTCCAGTTGTAAAATACCTTAGTTCCAACAATATTCCCATTTGGGTTTATTGGCAATCTATAGATAAATTCATTAAAGCGCCAGCCTCAAACTAGAACCTGATAGATGTGAAATAACTAATCCATCACTCTAAGTCTACATGAGAAAATCTCAGGGTAGAAAACAAGAGTGTCAAAAGATAATTTCATGTCATTGAATTTCACCTATCTCCCCCTTTGACAATAAACCCAAAGAACCTATATTTGTACTTATAGTGCTCAAAACAAACTCCCCCTTGATCATATCTCCCTCATAAACCAGCATCACTTCCACAAAAAGATTAAAATGGTTAACACAAATGGGGATATGGGAACAACCGTAACATCCTCATGCACTAGAAAGTGGCTGAACACTGAGGTTCAATTGATTTTTTGTGAATATATGTGTTGTCAATGACTTAGTTAGAATGTCGGCCACTTGGTCATCAGTTCCAACATGCTCCATTTCAATTACACCTTGTTCAACTTTTTCTTTTATAAAGTGATATTTGATCTCGGTATGTTTGGTACAAAATTTTCTAACCATATTCTTTGTAAGATCAATCTCTCTCTTGTTGTCATAATGAATCATCATCGTCTATTTCACCTCATCACCAATATAAGTAAGTTGATGCTTCATCTATAATAACTGAGTGTAATCCCTTGTAATAGAGATATACTCTACTTCAGTCATACTAAAAGAAGTGTTTTCTTGTTTCCTACTCAACCAGCTCACACATTTGTTTCCAATAAAAAAAGTACCAGCACAAGTGGACTTTCTATCTACCACATCTCTATCCCAATTAACATCATAAAATGTTGATAAATCATTATCTCTTCCTACTGAAAAGTATAATCCATAATTGAGAGTACCTTAAATATATCTCATGATTCTTTTAACATATGTTAAATTCTGTTCCTTTGGATTACTTTGAAAGCATGTTACTAAGCATGTTCCAAACATTATATTTAGTCATGTTGCTATCAAGTATAATAATAATCTAATTTTTCTTATGTATAAGGTAAGATCTACATATGTATCATCCCCATGTTATAAAAGTTTTTTTCCAACTACAATTAGAGTCCAAATTGGTTTGGAGTCAATCATATTGAATTTCTTTAACAACTCCCTTGCATATTTTGTCAAAGAAATGAAGGTAAATCATTATTTTGAACCACCTAAAACTCCAAAAAGTATGTGACTTCACCAATAATAGACACTTCAAATTCATATTTCATATGGTTAGAAAATTATTTCACTGATCCATATCTTCTTCCATAAAAAATAATATCATCCACATATACAAGAACCATAAATTAATCTTTCTGAGAATTATTCACATAGAGATTATAGTCGACACCTCCTATTTTAAATTCAATCTTCTTCAAATAAGCATCCAATCTATAATACCATGCTTGAGGCATTGAATTCAAACTATAGAGAGCCTTCTTTAATCTAAAAACCTTGGTCTCATAATTTCCAATAAAAATTTCACTAGTTGTTCAATGTAAACTTCTTCTTCAAGAACTTAATTTAAGAATGTTGTTTTGACATCCATCTGATAAACTTTGCACTCTTTTAATTTTCATGGAAAGGAAAAGTCTAATCGATTACAGTATAGCTACTAAATAAAATGTTTCTTCAGCATCAATGTCTTCAATCAGTGAATAGCCTTTACACATTAAGAATGCCTTGTTTATAATCACATTTCTATGCTCATCGAATTTGTTTTTAAAAATCTAATCTATTCTAATAACATTGTGATTTTTGGGTCTCTTAATATGTTCTCATGTTTGGTTCTTATCAATCTTATCTAGTTATTCATTCATTGTCTTAACCCATGATTCATTATTCGCTACTTCTTCAAATGATATTGGTTTCACAATTGATAGGAAGGAAAAATGTGATTCATTATGTATTCTCCTTGTTTGTGTATGTGTGGTAAAATCCCTAATGATGTTGGATTGATCAATTTATGCTTTTATATTTCTCCTCTAAGGTTTTGATGAAGTTTTATCAGCAATGGTTTCCTCTTCTGATTCTTCTTCTGAATCATTGTCATTTTGTAAGCTCTAAATGTTTTTTAAGTCTTCCACTATTTTTGCATGTGAATCAGTTCTTTTCCACTTTCTTCTTCATCTTCAATAATATTAACATATAAGATCCTCTAGGTACTTATGGGTTTATCCTCAATGATTTTGACATTACTGTTTTCCACAATCTTTCTAAGATGATTATTGTAATATTTATAGGCTTTACTATTCATTGAATATCCAAGGAATATTATATCATCTATAGCATCATCATAATTGCAATGATTTATTTATTTGTTTTGGATGAAACATTTACTTCCAAAAACATGAAAATAATTTAGAGAGGTATTTTCTTTCCATACCATATCTCTCAATCAGCATTGTTCTAATCATATTTTTCACCTATCAATTTCTACGTTCAACACCCTCATTTTTTTGAGGGGTTCTCACTATATAAACATTGTTATTTATCCCATGTTTTTTAGGTAATTTTTAAATTCAATGGATGTTCATTCTTCTCCATTGTATGATTATAGAATCTTGATTGTACGGCTAGTTTCATTCTCAACTCTTCGACGATAACTCTACATGCATTCAAACACTTGTCATTTCTTCTACAAAGACATTACAAAAGTCATTTGATTATAATAATTAATAAAAAGAATGAAGTAAATCTATTTATTTGTGTCATCCACAATAATTGGACCTCATACGTCTGTGTGGATGAGATCAAGCAGATTTGATTCCCTTTTGTTCTTTGATCGATATGAACTCCCAACCATCTTTCCTCGCATGCACGCATCGCATATATTTTCTTGATCATGATTAATATTGGGAATGTATATAACCATCTTAAGATTTGATATTTTTTTCATGCTCTATTGATTAATGTGACCCAACCTATGGTGCCACATGTTATTATCTTCTTCAATAGTTAAGTAACAAGTGTTATCATTATTGTCAACCTGGTATAAATTTTCATCTATTTACATCCTTTCATGAGAGAATTATATGTATTTCCTTTAATAGTGAACCACTTATGATTAAATTTCACTATCATTCTTGAGCCATAAAGTTGCCTCACACTCGGGAGATTGTGATGTAACCTGTCAATGTAGAGAACTTCAGCTTTCCTCAACTCGTTATTTTCCACGTAGCACCCCTAGTTTCTAGTATATAACCCTTCCATGATGTTTTTATTATGTTTAAAGGTTATGTAGTAAGTTTGGGGAGACTTTGGAGTACTTTTAGAGGGTTTTAGGAAAAAAGAAAAGGGTGTAGAGTCAGTACACGGTTTGGCCAAACTGTATGGCCAAACCGTGCAAGGTCAAAAACTAATTCCCTATCTTTGTGGATCTAATTTGGTTTGGACATCTATTTGATCTTTTTCAACCCAAATAAACCCTAACATGAATTTTTGCTCCCCCAAAGTCCAAATGAGGTTCTCCCATAAATCTATAAGTGATCCAAACACATTCTTTGGTGAATCAAAGGCAGATTCTTGCGGTAAGTGCTCATTCTTCAGTGTTTTCTTCGCGGTTTCTAAGATCTACTCATCCTTTCATCTCTTTTTCTTATATATATGACCCATTTGGGTATATATAAGATTTTTTAGTCTGAATAAGGTTATATCTAGTGTTTTCCATGATAGGGGAGGAGATCTTGGGTGGTTTCTTGGAATCTTGACCCGGATTCTTGAGCGTTCTTCGCTCGTTGTCGGTTTTCATCAAAACGAGCGAGGTAGGTGGATTCGCTCTCATCTTCCCTTGCTGGAATTGATTAGAATGAATTAAAATTTAGTTTTTTATGAAAATTAAATTATTATTTTTCTGTTGTATGATTTTTAAACCCTCTTTAGTGAAGGATGGTGAAAAATGTGGAAAATTGGGGGGTTTTGTCAAAAACCCTAGTTTTTTATTTTAATGGGGATTTTTAAATTATGGATATTTTGGAATTTTTTAAAATTGATTTATTTAGAATTTTTCTAGTAGATATATGGGTTTTTGAAATTGAATGGTTGAAAATTTTTCAATAAATGGGTATTTTTATTGAAACAGGTGAAATTGTTTGAAATTGGTTTTAGTTTTTGGAAAACATGGTGTGCATGTAATATTCAATAACTAGGCATGGTTGAAATATGATAATGTGCCTAGTTACAAAGGTTAAATAGAACATGGGAAATAATTACCTTGTGATGACTTGGTAGGTTGACAAGAAACCACTCATGAGTATGGAACTTCTATAACGATGCATGCATTTTTGGAAGTTGTTGTTGTGTGGAGTTTATTGGTTTTTCAAAGTAGTTTTCAGAAAGTTTTTTAAAGATTTATATAATGTTTAATTGGATTATATATTACTAGAAAATTGGTTCACATGTTTTTAGTTTAAAGTTAGTTATAAACTGTTTTGAGAAGTGTTTATATTTAGTTATAATTTGTTTTCAGAAATTATTTTATATAAGATGTTTATATAAATATTGCTAAATCTTTTATAATAGTGGTGTGAGTAGGGAGGTCATTGGGTAAATCCTACTAAGTTTTATACTCTCCCATGCTTTGGAACTTTGGTGCTTTTGCATATGTCATCTTTCAGGATGTGAGTAAAGGTAGGGTGCAGCAGGTTTTTAGCACTACTTCTTGAGTTGTTGAGCTGACTGGTGGTGGTGGAGCATGGAGCTGTTGGAGCCTGGAGTATTTTGGTTATTTTGGTGTCTTGTTGGGTTATATTTTTTTGTTAGGTTTATTACTATTTTTCTTCCACTATATCACTTTTTTTGGCTCACTTTGGTATAATATATTTTTTGAATTGTCATTATTTTGTTCATGCATCATATAGCTGCTATGGGTTGTGGTTGGTTGGTTTATAGTTTATCTTTAAAAGATTAAATCATCCCCCACTGGTATTTCAAACCCTTAGGAATTTATTTCCAGCCTTTTTTGTCTGGGGGTGTCACCTAAGGACAAGTAATGACTCGTTGTACTCTCAAGCCAATGAGAATTAGTGGGTCATTACAAAATGCAGCACCCCCAGTTTATGGTATGTAACCCTTCCCTGATATTTTTCTTATATTTAAATATTATGTGGGAAGTTTGGGAGACTTTGGAGTACTTTTGTAGGGTTTTTGGAAAAAACGTGTGTGCATGGTCAACACACGGTTTGGCCAAACCATGTGGCCAAACTATTCAAGGCTAAAACTAACTCCCTGTCTTTGTGGATCTAATTCGGTTTGGCCATTTTTTTTTGATCTTTTTTGACCAAAATCAACCCTAACAAGAATTTTTACTCCCCCAAAATCCAAAGGAGGTTACCCATCAATCTTGATGTGATCTTAACATGTTCCTTGGCGAATCGAAGGTAGATTCTTGCAGTAAGTGCCCGTTCTTCATCGTTTTCTTCACGGTTTCTTAGATCTACTCCCCCTTTCATCTCTTTTTCTTAGATCTACACTCCATGTGGGTATATCTAACATTTTTTAGGACAAATAAGGTAATATTCAGTGTTTTTCGTGATAGGGGAGGATATCTTAGGTGGTTTCTTAGAATCTTGACCTGGATTCTTAAGAATTCTTTGTCCGTTGTCGATTTTCATCAAAACAAGCAAGGTAGTTGGCTTCACTCTCATCTCCCCTCACTGGAATTGATTGGAATGCATTAAAATTTAGCACTACTTCTTAAGTTGTTGATATTTATGGTGGTGATGTATCATGGATCTATTTGAGCCTGGAGTCTTTTGTAATTTATTGGAATGCATTATATTTAGTTATAAACTATTTTCAAAAGTGTTTATATTTAGTTATAAACTATTTTCAAAAAAAATTTATATAAACTATTTTATATAAATGTTTCTAACTCTTCTATCCCGGTATAATGATTATATAAGTCATTTTGGAAAGCCTAATGAGTTTTATACTCACCCCTACTTTGGAACTTTGGTGATTATGCATATTTCATCTTTCGGGATGTGGGAAAAGGTAGGGTGCAGCAGGTTTTTAGCACTACGTCTTGAGTTGTTGAGCTATCTGGTGGTGGTGGACCATGGAGCTATTAAAGACTGGAGTCTTTTGGTTATTTTGGTGTCTTGTTGAGTTATCTTCCACTATTAGGTTGATGTCGAGTTGTCTTCCTCTGTAGTACTTTTGTTTTGGCTTACTTTGGTATAAAATATTTTCTGAATTGTCATTATTTTGTTCATGCATCATATAGATACAATGGGTTGTGGTTGGTTGGTTTATAGTTTATCTTTAAAATGTTAAATCATACCTCAATGTTCTTTGAAACCATTTGGAATTTATTATTCAACCTTTGGTGTCTTGAGGGTGACTCCTAAGGCCGAGTAATGACTTGTTGTAGTCTCAAGTCAATCAGAATTAGCGGGTCATTACAAATGGTATCAAAGGAGAAGTAATGACTCATTGTACTCTCAAGATAATGAGAATTAGAAGATCATTAAAAATTGTATCAAAGGGAGGTTCTTTATTTAACAATTAGTCTTGAGTTTTCTTGGTCTAGGAGTTGAAATCCTTCTTGTCCATTCCTTTGGTGTTCTTCTTAGAAATGAGTAGAATTGTCAGGACTTGAAATGTAGAGCATAAAAAGACGTAGATAACCTTTTTATGTTAAAATTCAAGTTACCAGGGAGTTTGGTACGTAATTGTTTTAGAAACACTATTAGGATAGTGGAGTATCATTGTCATGGGTTTAGCCAATGAGACTAGTATCACATGCATTTTAGATGAATGACTTCCCACTAGCATTTCACATCTCATTTTGAGTAATGACATATGATTCGGAGCATGGTTTTACTTTTTGTAAAAAAAATGAATAAAATCGGTTTCAAATGAAATACTTTGAAAAGGAAATAGTTTATGTATTTTTAAAATGTTTTGATTTTCAAAAGAAATAGTGATTTGTTTTCAAAAATGGTTATATTTTGAAATAAATGTTGTGATATTGATGTTATAGAATTTGACATGTAAAGCCAATCAATTTCTAGAAGAGTGAGATTTACAGAATGTATTGTTTGTTTATAAAATGGAAACCAATAGGCATTGTAGAAACCAACCGGAGTAAGCTACTGAGAATTGTTGAAATAGTGGGTTCCCTAGACCCAACTATGCAGTACTTTTGATTATCATATCATGTGTATAGTTAGTTATACATGATGTCATCTTACCATTATAGTGTAGGTTTTTCTGCATCCACTATTATAATGGTAATGTCCAAATATTAATTTTCGTATCGAGAGGTTATAGTAGATCCCAGGCTATAATGAGAACCTTGAGATACTATGACATTAATCTTAAACATATGTTCTATAGTCTAGATACATCTTAATGACTGGACATAATAGATGTGTGACTATCATATTTTGGGGGCTCATAAGCATTGAGAATTATTCTAATGAATTTCTCACTTAGTGATCTCTAGTAGTGAGATCATGAGAACAGACCCACCCATAGGAACACCACATATCTTGGGTTTTATTGATCGTTCCTATCTACGGACATGTGTATTGGTCTCCTGAATTGAGACCATTATTAATGTATATCATTTTATTACGTACTTTGATACAAAGTGAAAACCATGGTATTAAAATCATGGTGAGGTATCTTGTGTTGGGTGCATCGTGGGTGGTATGACATTGATTGAATGGTCAAGAAAGGATTTTTCGCTTCTAAGTTTAGGAAGTTGTATATCTTAGGCTTGGTTGATCAAGATAGTGTTTCCTTTATAAGTCTTTGGCCAAAGCAGTACAAAGGAAAATCCATCCAGTAATATCAACAAATAATAAAGCAAGAAAAAGGACGATGACACAAGTGTGCATCCTGCTTTATAAGATATTTAATGACAATGATATTATAGTACACAATCAGTGTTCGTAGGTTGGTTGTCATTTCTATGACAATCCTTATCTCTTTAGAGGCCATGATGGGTTGCTAGACTCTAATCTTGGTCTATGGATTTTATTCACTGCTATCGAGATAAGGTCCTAGAGGGTCATACACAATAGCGTATTCAAGAATCTGCCTTATTCAGTTGAATAGGTATATGGACATGGTGGGCCCCACCACGGGGTCCAAGTTTTTTCCAAGTTATCGATCACCAAAAGAATTAAATAAATTCATTAATATTCAAGTTATGAATATTTGGGATTGAATTTATTTAATGTATTTACAAGTTTAGTAAATACGAGAAAATATTAATCGAATGAATATTATTTTAATATTCAAGGTTCATTTAATATAAATAGGGCTAGTGAGTTGAGTTAAATGGCTTGGATTTTATCACATAATATATTTTATATATATTAAAAGTATGTGATAAAATAATAAATAATATTGACATAGTTTAGTTTGTCAAAATTATTTATTTAGTGGGCGTTGAAATAAATGGGGTTCGGGGAACCCAACAGGGTGTTTCTCAACATCACTATAAATACTAGGAGGGATCTCTCTCATGGGTGGCCATTCCACTATTCATTCATTCATGGAATGGAAATTGAGATCCTCTCTCTCCTCTTGTTTCCTAGATAGGGAAGTTGTTGATCCAAGAGTTCGGATCAAGATCTTCCTTAAGCATCGATGGCATCTAGATGCAGTGATCTTCGGGATGTCGAAAGCATCGTCAGATCACTGTGCTAGCACCCAGAGTTCTACGATCGATGTTCCAATGGTTTTTTAAGCATGTGTGGATGATCTAGAGGGATCCTACTGTGGATTCTTCCAGCAGTGATCACCAGTGACAAATTGCAGTCGAGTGCACCTTTGGATTTGGAATGGTATGTATTTTGTTTATGTTTTGTGCTCTTAAAAATTTACATGAGATCCTCATATCTCTCTGGGGCTTGAATTTCCAGCGTCTACAAGTACCATCGATCCGCCGATAAAAATTTTAAAATCCCCATCCCACCGGCTTCCGCTGCAGGGCCCCGAAACCTTTCAGTGGTATCAGATGGATCACATAAATTTTCTGAGCCAAATAAAATTAATTTTTATAAAATTAAGTAGAGGTTTCAAATATGGTCCCAATGGTTCAAACCTCATGGTGATCCGATTCCGAATAACCAAGTTATGGTCAGTTTATTTTTTGAATTGGATCGAATATGCGGTTTGATCTCGGGTTCTAAATTTTATTTCATCCTGCTGAATCGATTAAGTTTCAATCGATTCATTGGAAATAATATTAATTATACAAATTTTAAATTTTAAATTTTAGTAATTTTAATAATAATTTTATAATTATAATAATATTTATTTTATTATTTTAATAATATAATAATAATCAATTTTTATTTCATTATAATAATTTTATTATTATTATAGAAAAAAAGGCTATTAAGTAGCCAATAGAAAGAAAAAATTGTGTGTGGAAAAATAAAATGGGAGGAGACCTTGACTCTTTAAAAAAAAGGGAGTAAGGAAGGAAGACTTCCTAAGAAGTCTAAAAAAACCAAGGGGCACATGGAATATCAAGAAAAAAATTGGAAAAGGGGGTCTGACGGACCCCCTGGCTTCCTAGGAATGTCGCGCACCAGATGCCAGCACCCTTTCCTGTAGTGTCCTGAGGTCCGACATCGGCTCCCGTTGGAGGTGGCCTCCTCCACCCAGCCCGTGCCCTAGGATCCCTGTAGCAGCACGCCATGGCGCAGAAGTTTCCGCCTTCCTTATTGCTTATAGGTCATCTCCTCTCCCCGGTGAATAGGCGACGTGCACAGGACACGCCACTGGCCTGCTTCCTCCCAGCACCGGACCCTACTCCCCTCCCGAATTTCCTCCCTACTATTCTGAAACCAGGCCACCACCAGGGTTCATGCAGCAGTCGGGCTTCATGCAGTAGCCGGGTACACCCTTAGCAGGCCTCTGGCCTCCTTCTGCAGCGCCGAACTGCCCTCAGTGCACCCTGACGGACCAACAGCTCCCTGGTGCGCTCCTCCCACAATGTGGATCACCAACCCAGCTTTTAGCCTCCCTTCCCACTGGAAAACACCAGCACCCCGAACCGGCCTTCGGCCTCCTATGGTAACGTGGCTTAACCACTACCCTCTCCTATGTGGCTATCCACCTCTATATCCACTGCCTCTGGATTGGGTGCAGGTGCACTGTACGTTGTCACGCATCTGGTCAAGATCCTGGAGGTACATTTATTTTTACTATAAGTTTTTTGCAGGGAAAATTTGGTCTCAAAGCAGTCTGGGCAGACCTGCCCAACCCGGAATGGGTTTGGGCGGATCAGCCCGGCCCAATTTGGCCCCGGACGGCCTCTAGGGCCCTGCGCGGGTTTGGCCCGACCTACACAAGCCCTACAGTCGAGTTTCGAGGACCAACCAATTTAAATTAATCAAAGTAATTAATTTAATTAATTTTATTTTATTATTTAGAATAAATTAATTAAAATTAATTTTGGTTAATTATTTTAATACCCGAGGATATAATTTAATTTAATTTTTAAATTAAATTAAATTATTTAATTGATTTAATTTTGGCATAAAAAATTAATTAGCGGACCAATAATCAATTAAATTATTTAAATTTATTAATTCATTTAATTTAATTAAATAACCCTCATACTTAATTAATATATTTTAATTTTATCGCGCATCATTTACCCATCTACTGGTCTTGAGCATCGACCCATGTATGTTTCTTTTATTTATTTAATTATTTTAATTGTGTGTGATGATTGTAATTAATTAAATAGATGGTATTCTCATAATCTTTCATTTTGGTTAAAATGTATAAGGACCTACACGTCCAATTTATCTAGTGTACATTTATACTCGAGTCCCCTTCGTCTGTGTGTGAGTATCTTTGTACTTCGGACGAAGACGGAGAACGATGTGGACCCCACCAAGATGAGGCGGTGAACGTTGATCAATACGATGCAAGATGACATGTGGATCCCTCCAAGATGAGGTGGTACTCTAAGACATGATATGGACCTCGCCAAGACAAGGCGATGCTGTAGAAGAGACACAAACATACTAAGAAAGGGTCATCTGCATTATGAGTCAAGTTTCGATTCAGGTATGATGCCCTTAGGTCATTAATATGATCAAGACCAGTCGAGTAGTAGTTTTCCTTTATGCGTTTATTTATTATTTTATGCATTTTAGAATAGCAAGAAAAATACATAAAATAATAGATAATAAAATGGATAAAGAAGCACTGTATTTTTTTCTATTAAAGTTTAGTTGTGAGAGAGACAACATAGATGAACAAGTTTAATATAAATGGATCACATTCGTCGATAGAAACCAATAAAAACCTCAAAGAAAATATTAAGTCACAATAGCCTTCCATCATTCAAGTTTGAACAAAACTGGGTGTTCGAGGTGCCGGTCATGCCATAGCTAAGGGTGCCTTTTACTATCGAGGAGTTCTTATTAGGGTGGTGAGTTTACTTAACTAAAATTGAAACAAATAAATATCCATAGATATCTTGTTTTAATTTTAGAGTCAAGCATTGAGTAAATAAAGTAATGATTTAATAAGTTGGTACTTCACTCAACAGATCAAGGAACCATGAGTTAATGCGGTTGGTCATCCAAAAGCCTACCTAGGACCCTCCAAGTAGTGGCGTAGCCATAGCTTGTAGAATATTAGGGAGGTTCAAGGATCCTTGACATTAGAATATTCAAGAGTATTTCGATTCTAGTATAGAGGTTTCTTAGAATTCGAAAAATTAGTGGGCGACATTTAATGATTAAAATAATTAGTAATGTCACATTTGGTAATTAACATAAAAGGTACTAATCTTCTAAAGTTTATTTGTAGATAATGGAAAGAAATTACACAAATAAAACTGCAATTAATATTGGACAAAGTTAATGTCCAAAAAATAATGAAATTCCAAGTGTAGTATAGGCGCTTGTGAACATTACTACCATAATGGAAATTCAAGGTGCTTGTGCCCCAACCTGTTAAGGAACCTCAGCAAGCGAGCGTGTAAAACTGCTTACATGAGACTCATGAATCAAGCATATTATGAATCTGTCATGATGTTGTTCTAAATGTCTGATGTTAGTTGCAGTCGCTACATCATGACATGAATGATGTTACATGAAGTCTCATCTCCAAGAATTTTACAAGGAGAAATCTAAGCATGTTTTGAGTGTGATGATTACACTGTCTTTGTGTAAACATGAAAGACAAACTATGATCTTTCATGACATCTCATTTTTACACCCAATTACTCTAATTTTGTTTAAGGATACAAACGAACGGTATAGAGTAAATTGATTCATTACCTTTAAGGTAACATTCCCCAAGTAATAAGAATATTAAAGAAAGTATCATCTTTTGTTCTTATGGTGAATACTTTGAATGGAAAGGTGAAAAGGCTTATGGAAAGTTACGCCAAAGGCACCTTCATCATGTACTTTAAAGAAAAGAGGTTGGTTATTTAACAGAAGGTTATTTTCATCACATAATGAAATAAATTTATGGAAGTTTAAAAATACAATAAACTGAAATACAAGAAGAAAGTACCCGCTTCTCATTCAGGTATATTCATCAATATAAATTAATGTTTCTCACAAACTTCTTAGGTATTAAATACAATATGATTTTCACATATATATATGTTTAAATACAGTAACCAAGTAAGTAGAGAAACATTACTAGGATTAAGGAGTCTTCTCCAAGAAGCTGAGAAAGGGTGATTCCTAAGTCATCAGTGAGAAACACATAACTTCTAATTTTCAAATGATTGATTCAAATTGAACAAGTTTCTGAGTATAACAAAAAAATATCTCACATGCCCTTTGAACATAATGAGACATTATTCAAAGTTTTTGGAATGAATGTTGTTTGTGGTAACATACTCAACAAACAGTTCATATATACTTGAATCAAAGGCAATACATGATGAATGTAAAATGTAAGACCTATCAAGTTGTGTCAAGAAGATTCTTTGTCATGTAAAACTAAAAGTGGATGTCAAGAAAATACCCAGTATGGTATTTAGGCTTGGAACAGCTAAACACCTTTGGTATTATTGACATCCTTAGTTTAGACAAAGAAACCTTTAGAAATAAAGATATGCCACAAAGCTTTCGAGGTTAGTTCAACAAGAGAGTGTGAACTATTCCAAATAAATATAGAGGTAAAGATACTTCACAAGATTCCTTTAAGTTATTAAGGAATGTAATAGTGAATTATATGCACGGTCAGAAGATATGAGTTGCTTCGGATCACCATGCCAAAGAATATCTTGACTATGAAATCATTGATCATGATAATGTAGTGTGGAGTAATTCCTAAACGCATGTTACCTTATCTACATCACGACATTGATTTTCATAAGGAGGATCGATGATGAGTCTTACATATTAACATTGATCAACAAACATGTAGCATGGATCAATTCCTAAACGCATATATTACACATTAAAGTTATGATGTAAGTTGTATCAAAGTTATGATGTAAGTTGTATCAATGTTACAACTTGTAATAACTTCCATCATATTTCAAAAATGTACTTTGCAAATAACGGAATAAATCCATAACCAATATGCCAACTAAAATAAAAAATGGATATAATATGAGTCAAAGTATGATGAAAATATATCGTGCCAGAGATCATGTGTTAGGATGAAAAGAGTTTGTTAAGATATAAAAAACATGCATCAATCTGAACACATGGTGCATCTAAGTAATTATCCTAACAGTTTCTTAGGATATTACATAAATCCCTAAGATAGAAAAGATGTAGTCAAGTATTATACTACATTTCTATATAAGGGTGCACATCTCTATTAGAGATAGTGGGAGCTAAATTTACTTGGACTTAGTCAATGATCAAGATGCACAAATGGTTGGCATAGGAACAAGTTTCATAAGTTCATGTGGAAGAGGAATGTTCTAGAGACACATACTACGTAGGTAGGATGAAACCATGGTGATGGTTTTATATTCACCGCGGTCAGTGAAAAATTATTCATTAAGAATAATAAATCCTAAAAGTAATCAGTATATGGTAATAAGCTAAGATTGACGAGATCAATTAAAATTCAATAATGAATTCCATGTATCAAATTGCAAAGGGTCTTATAAATTGAATACTGTGGTGGGTATTCAAATGAGAAGATATATGGATGGTACAAGCTTGGTACCAATAAGGCTCAATTGGTTATACCAAGTCGGTATGCCTAAATCCATTAGAATTTTACTTGTCATAGCTAAACTTCTAAGATAATTTTATTGTTCATTGAATGTTAAAATCATTTTTAGTGGAAGGTGTCTATACGACACAACCAGAAAGGGATGATGACACCATCAAATGAAAATGAAGATTTAAAGTTACTGAAATCTAGTTCTGGATTAAAGTAAGCAACAAGATATTAGAGTATTTATTTCAAATGAATCATTTCCTTGTGTCTACCAAAGGTTAGTGGGATCGCCAATTTTTTTAAGAGAAATATGTTTAGCAACATATAGAAAACAGGCATTTTGGTCTTACTATTAGATAAGACCAGGATAAAAGTAATTCTTTAGTGATTGAATTAAATTATCAACCATAGTTCTAGGTAATAGGATCTACTAAGGTATATCCATAGGTTTCTAGGTCCTATTCAATCGTATATATAGTGACATTTTATTGAAAAATAAAAGTTGGAACAATTCAAGTTCAAAATTGATGCCAATGTCACATGTCTTAATCTCTCCAGGTTGACATGTTCAGAACATGGGAGGAGATTAAATTTTTGAATTGAGTTCCACACGCTTTAGTGATGGATCAATCACATATGCCATATTATAATTGATATTTCTAGGATATACTTTATAGTAGGTGGATATCAATTATATCTTGGATCACTGCAAGTGAAGCAGTCAGAACTATCATCTTGTACTTTGGCGAGTAAAAATGATATGTGTCTAGTATATGGATAAGAAGGTATACTAGTTATGGTGGGATACAAACTAGTAATCCTTAGATCAATTTGATCTAGTATCACAGTTTGGCAAAGGTGATGAGTGAGTCAAACTCATAAAAGCTAGTGGTATCCATACCTACAAATACTGAGTATGTTGCAGCTTCTAAGGTAGCTAAGAAGCAATTATCAATTGCAATGATTTGTTCTAGTTCTTGGAATTTCACCTAGTGAGAAAAGTATTATCATAATGTAAATTATTATATTTTTACTAGAGAAGTTGTCAAGTTATGATAATGGACAAAAGGGATATACTCGTGTATTCTATCTCTTGATAAGTTTTACTCAAGGAGATAAGGTTGAATATAGAAGATATGCCACGTGGTGAAAACGTGGCAGGCCCAGTAGTTAAATCCATTACTCAGAAGAAGCGTGATCTTTATCATATGAGTGGCTAACAAGCTTGGTTAGCAAGTTGGCTCTAGTGCAAGTGGGATTTTTGAAATATTGGGTGTCCTAGACCCAACTACGTAGTAATTTTGATTATCATATCATGTGTACAGTTAGTTATACATGATGTCATCTTACCATTATAGTGTATATTTTTCTATATCCACTATTATAATGGTAATTTCCGAATATTAATTTTCATATCGAGAGGTTATAGAAGATCCCATGCTATAATGAGAACCTTGAGATACTATGAAATTAATCTTAAATATATGCTCTATATTCTAGATACATCTTACTGAATGGAAATAGTAAATATGTGAATATCAGGTGTTGGGGGCTCATAATCATTGATACTTCTTCTCATTAAGTTTGCACTTGGTGATCTCTAGTAGTGAGATCATGAGAACAGACCTGCCAATAGGAACACCACATGTTTTGGGTGTCATTGGTTGTTCCTATCTATGGAAATGTGTATTGGTCTCATGACTTGAGACTATTACCAATGTATCTCATTTGATTACGTACTTTGATTTAAAGTGAAAACCATGGTATTAAAATCATGGTGAGGTCGCTTGTGTTGGGTGTGTCGTTGTTGGTATGACATTGGTTGAATGGTCAAGAAAGGATTTGTCACTTCCAATTTTAGGAAGTTGTTTATCTCGGGCATGGTTGATCAGGATGGTGCAGCCTTCATAAGTCTTTGGACAAATAAGTACAAAGGAAAATCCATCCAGTAAGATCAAAAAATAATAAAGCAAGAAAAAGGACGATGACACAAGTGTGCATCCTACTTTATGAGATATTTAATGACAAAGAGATTACAGTACACATTCAATGTTTATAGGTTAGTTGTCATTCCTATGACAATCCTTATCTCTTTAGGGTCCATGATGGGTTGCTAGACTCCACTCTAGGTCTGTGGATTTTATTCACTACTATCGAGATAAGGTCCTAGAGGGTCACACACAATAGCGTATTCAAGAATTCGCCCTATTAAGTTGAATAGGTATATGGACTTGGTGGGCCCTGCCATGGGGTTCGAGTTTTTTCCAAGTTATCGATCACCTGAAGAATTAAATAAATTCATTAATATTCAAGTTATGAATATTTGGGATTGAATTTATTTAATGTATTTACAAGTTTAGTAAATACGATAAAATATTAATTGAACAAATATTATTTTAATATTCAAGGTTCATTTAATATAAAGCAGGATAGTGAGTCGAGTTAAATAGATCATATTTTATCACATAATATATTTTATATATATTACAAGTATGTGATAAAATAATAAATAATATTGACACGGTTTAGTTTGTCAAAATTATTTATTTAGTGGACATTGAAATAAAAGGGGGTCGGGAACCCAACCAGGTATTTCTCAACATCACTATAAATACTAGGAGGTATCTCTATCATGGGTGGTCATTCCACTATTAATTCATTCATGGAATGAAAATTGATATCCTCTCTCTCCTATCGCTTCTTAGAGAGAGAATTTGTTGATACAAGAGTTTGGATAAAGATCTTCCTTAAGCATCGAGGGAATCTAGATGCAATGATCTTCAAGACGTTGAAAGCATTGTCAGATCACCACACTAGCACTCGGAGTTCTACGATCAATGTTCCAGTGGTTTTTGAAGAATGTGTAGATGATCTAGAGGGATCCTGCTATGGATTATTCCAGTAGTTATCACCAGCGAAAAATTACAGTTGTGTGCACCTTCAGATTTGGAACGGTATGTATTCTTTTTATGTTTTGTGCTCTTAACAATTTGCGCAATATCCTCTGACCTCTATGGGGCTCGGATCGTCAGCTTTGACAAGTATTGTTGATCCACTGATAAAAATTTTAAAATCCTCATCCCACCGGCTTTTGCTTCAGGGCCCTGGAACCTTTCAAAAATGTGGTTTCACCTCATCCACAAGTGAACCAAGAGCTAGTAAAAAGTATAGTCCAAGATTTCCAAGTAGTGGACATGGGGAACCTAAGGGAGAAGCCATGGTAGGTGGAAAAATCCATCCAATTTCTAAAGCATAATCCACCTATATTCCGGGGTGATTAGGAACTAGAGAGGGCAGAGGGTTGGTTGAACATGATGAATCAAATCTTCGAGTTCATGGGAACACTAGTGGACATGAAGGTTAAACTGGAAACCTATATACTGGAGGATGTTACACGTTAGTGGTGGGATTTAGAAGTGCAAGCTATATTTGATCAGAGCTTGAGTTGGGAGGATTTTGAATAATTGTTTAATAAACAATTATATCCTCACACTTTCATAATCCAGTGAATAACAAACTTTTTCAGCCTAAAGCAGGAGAGCCTCTCTGTTTTTGAATATGCGGATAAATTCATGAATTTAGTGTGCTTTGAACTAGAAGTTTCAGCAAGTGAGAGGTTGAAGGACCGCATATTCAAGTTGGGACTCAGGTAGGATATTCGGTCGAAGATTTTGGTAATTTGTATCACAAATTATACGGAGATGGTAAATGGGGTACCAGTGGCTAAGAGGGATATCTCTAGAGATATGGGAGGAGTAAGCAAGATGATACTGATAGGAAATGGTGGGAACTCAACTGCTAGGAGAAAAAGAAAGAGGGACACCTATTTTAAGTGTGGAAATTGGAATCAGAGTCAAATAGTTAGATCAAAAAATCTTCCTCCTAAACCAAATGGTCAGTTGGGATGTTATCAGTGTGGTTTGTTCGACCACATCAAGCAAGAGTGTATGGAATAACCTCGACAATACTGCAACTGCAACAAAATGGGACATATTTAGCAATATTGTCATAGTGCTCCAAGGCTGGGTGCTCAGGACACTTCTCAGGTGTCATGGACATCATATGCTTCAATAGGGCAGGGGCAACAGAATCAGAGCCACCAGCAGATCAGAGATATCCATGGTGATTCAAGGAACACCATGGCTCTTCAATAGGGGAAATCTCAGTAGGGAAATAAATAGCATAGTGCCATGATGAAGCAGTTATATGCAGTAGAGTAGGGGACTCTGGATGATCAGGCTATACTATCTACATTTCAAGGTACGATTCTATTGAATTCTACCCTTATGCAAGTGTTGTTTGATACGGGTGCATCATATTTCTTTATTTCTTATTATAATTCTAATTTGTTGAGTTTGAAACTTGAACTGATTTCTTCTATGATAAAACTGAAAACCACTCTCAGTGAAAGAGAATGTCGAGCCTTCATGAGTATAGTGTATTCTATAACTATTGATGGAGCTGAGCAAAAATGGTATTTATCAGTTCTAGAGATGGATGTATTTAATGTAATCATGGGAATGGATTGGTTGATAGCGTTCAAGGATCACATTGACTATTATAGCAGAACGGTTAGTTTCACAACTGAGGATGGAATTGATCATCTCTTTAGAGAAGAGAGGGTTCTATAGAAAGGTGCAATGAGATTGTTGGAACTAATGGTGGGAATGATCTCTTACCAATTGGTGGTATTGACTTTGGAATCGATGGAAGAGATTGAGGATAGTAGTTTTCCAGCAATAGTGGATCAATTTCTAGATGTGTTTCCTAAAAAAATTTCTAGGTTACCACCTATAAGGAAAGTGACGTTTACGATTGACCTCCTTCTAGGGACTAGTCTTATCTACCTTCCATATTATAGGATGGAACCAATAGAATTAAAGAAGATGAATTATAGTTGGAAGAGCTGGAAAGCAAAGGTTTCATTCAGTCAAGTACGTCTCTGTGGGAAGCACCAATCTTGTTCGTAAAGAAAGCTGATGGAACTCTGCGACTGTGTGCCAATTATCATAAGCTGAACCAGGTTACGATAAAGAATAGATATTCACTTCCATGCATTGATTATCTATTTGATAAAATGAGGTAAGATCAGTGGTTATATAATATTGAATTGCAATCAGGATATCATCAGTTGTGAGTTCGGAAGGAATATATTTTGAAGACAGCTTTTAGGAGCAGATATGTCCATTATGAATACGTGGTAATTTCATTCAGTCTAACAAATACACCAACAGTCTTTATGGAATTAATGAATTGTATATTTCAGCGATATATGGATTCTTTTGTGGTGGTGTTCATCGATAACATATTGGTGTATTCAAGAACTAGGGTTGAGCATGAGAAACACTTGGCAATAGTGTTGGGAATTCGGAGAGATCGTCGTCTATAATCCAAATTGTCAAAGCGTGACTTTTGGATACAATAGGTATGATTTTTGGGCCATGTGATTTTTAAAAAATGTGTTTTAGTGGATTCTGAAAAGATTGAAGCAGTTATCTCTTAGAAACCCCCAAACAATGTTTTCAAGATATGAAACTTTCTTGGTCTCACTGGGTATTATCGTTGTATTGTTCCTAACTTATCATGACTAGCATCACCAATGACAGTGTTGAAAAAGAAAAATGTTCCTTTCCAGTGGAGTGAAGAATGCCAGAAGTATTTTCAATAGCTGAAAGTGTGCCTGACATCAGTATCTATCTTGGTTTTGCTAGAACCAGGACAGGGATATGTGGTCTACTGTGATGCTTCGAAATCTGGGTTGGGATGTGTTCTCATGCAGGGATACCATGTGGTTGTTTATGGTTCATGACATTTGAGAGTGCATGAGAAGAATTACCCAACACGTGATTTGGAGTTAGCTATATTATTTCATTCATTAAAGACTTGGCATCACTATCTCTTTGGTGAGAAATTCATTGTGTTACCGATCATAAGAGCTTGAAGCATATTTTCTCACAAAGGGATCTGAATTTGAGGTAAAGGAGATGGATAGAATATCTCTAGATGTTTGACTTTGACTTGATGTATACACTGGGAAAAGGCAATTCGGTGGCCGATGCATTAAGCAGGAAGTCATATGCTCAGTTGGAAAAGGAAGTTTCAGAGGAGTGGCAGTTGATGTGGGTCTTAGCCGATATGCATGTGGAATGCGAAAATCGAGGTGATGTTGCAATTTTCTTCTCAGTTTCAGTAGTGCCTGATTTGGTAAAAATGGTTAAAGAGACACATACATCTGATGCAGAATGCTTGCTTATAAGTTCAAAACTCAATAGTGGGGAGACCATTGAGTTCTGGAAACTTGATGGGACTTCAGTTTTGTGGTTCAGAGATCAGATGGTTGTACCTATCGCTTATCAGGAACAACTTCTTCATGCCTACCACCATTCGAGATGGGTTGCATATTTGGGGATATAGAAGATGTATAGGGTGTTGAAGGCGCAGTTTTGGTGGAATGGTATGAAACCAAAAGTGGGTGATTTTGTTCTAAACACTACGAGAAAATGGCCATTTGTGATGGGTTACTTGCGACGGGGGGTAAGGACCTGTTGCAAAAGGTTTGGCGCAAAATGCGTGCTAAACCATGGGTAGAGGTATTTGCGACGGGTTTCTATTCCCGTCGCAAATGCCCGGCGGTAGTTTTTAGTATTTGCGACGACATACTTGTCTGATCGCAAATAGTATGTCGGTAGGTACCCATTTGCAACGGGACCCGTTGCAAATAACTTTTTTCGATCGACTGTAATTAATTCAGGCAGTGGTCATTTGAAAAAGGTCTCGTCGCAAATAATCTAACCTATATATACCCTCATTTGTTTTTGCCTCTCATTCTACTCATTTCTCAACTTCTCTCTCTATCTCTTCTGAAAAAATTTCTTCTAAAATTTTTCATAGTTTAAACTTTTAAATCAGAGCATAATCTGTGACTTTTATACTCTGAAAGCTTCAGTTTCTAGGTATTTATCTATTTTTTTATTGTTTAGTTAATTTATTTTATTTTAAATTATTTATAATTTTTGTTAATTAGATGAAATTAAATTAAATTGGAATTAGATATTAGTTTTTTCAGTATTTATTTTTATGAATAATTATGTCTAACTGTTAAATAGAAATAATTAGTAATAATTAGTAATAAATTGTAATAATTAGTAATAAATTGTAATAATTAGTAATAAATTGAAATAATTAGTAATTATTATGAATAATTAGTTATTATTGGGATTAAATAGTAATAATTAGGATTAATTGGTAATAATTAGAATTAATTAGTAATAATTAGGATTAATTGGTATTAATTAGTATTAATTAGTAATAAATTGTAATAATTAGTAATTAATTGTAATAATTAGTAATAAATTGTAATAATAAGTAATAATTAGTAATAAATTGTAATAATTAGTAATAAATTGTAATAATTTGTAATGATTAGTAATAATTTGTAATAATTGGTAATAATTTGTAATAAATTGTAATAATTAGTAATAGTTTGCAATAATTTGTAATAGATTGGAATAATTAGTAATAATTAGTAATAAATTATAATAATTCATAATAAATTGTAATAATTAGTAATAATTTGTAATAATTTGTAATAATTGGTAATAATTGGTAATAATTTATAATAAATTGTAATAATTAGTAATAAGTTGGAATAATTAGTAATAAACTTGAATAATTAGTAATGAATTGGAATAATTTTTAATAATTTGTAATAATTTGTAATAATTTTTAATAATTTTTAATAATTTGTAATAATTTTTAGTAATTAGTAATAATTAGTAATAATTATTAATAATTAGTAATAATTTGATATAATTTGTAATAATTTGTAATAATTTGTAATAATTTGTAATAATTTGTAATAATTTCTAATAATTCATAATAATTATAAATAATTAGAAATAATAAGAAATAATTTGTAATAATTTGTAATAATTAGAAATAATTAGAAATAATTTGTAATGATTAGTAATAATTAGTAATAATTAGTAATAACTAGAAATAATTAGGAATAATTAGTAATAATTTCTAATGATTTGTAATAATTTGTAATAATTTGTAATAATTTGTAATAATTTGTAATAATTAGTATTAATTAGTAATAAATAGTAAAAATTAGTAAAAATTGTAATAATTAGTAATAAATTGTAATAATTAGTAATAATTAGTAATTATTAGTAATAATTTGTACTAATTAGTAATAATTTGTAATAATTAGTAATAATTTCTAATAATTAGTAATAATTGGTAATAAATAGGAATAATTAGTAATAAATTGGAATAATTTGTAATAATTTGTAATAATTTGTAATAATTTGTAATAATTTGTAATAATTAGTAATAAATTGTAATAAATTCTAATAATTAGTAATAAATTGGAATAATTAGTAATAGATTGGAATAATTAGTAATAATTAGTAATAAATTGTAATAATTAGTAATAAATTTCAATAATTAGAAATAGTTTGTAATAATTAGTAATAATTAGTAAGAATTTGTGATAATTTGTGATAATTAGTAATAATTAGTAATAATTTGTAATAAATTGTAATAAATTGTAATAATTAGGATTAATTAGTTTTAATTAGTAATAATTAGTATTAATTAGTAATAAATTGTAATAATTAGTATTAAATTATAATAATCAGTAATAAATTGTAATAATTAGTAATAAATTATAATAATTAGTAATAATTAGTAATAAATTGTAATAATTAGTAATAATTTGTAATAATTTGTAATAATTTGTAATAATTTGTAATAATTAGTAATAATTAGTAATAAATTGTAATAAATTGTAATAATTAGTAATAAATTGGAATAATTAGTAATAAATTGGAATAATTTGTAATAATTACTAATAATTACTAATAATTAGTAATAATTTGTAATAATTTTTAATAATTTTTAATAATTTGTAATAATTTGTAATAATTTGTCATAATTTGTCATAATTTGTCATAATTTTTAATAAATATAAATAATTATAAATAATTATAAATAATTATAAATAATTTTATATAATTAAAAATAATTAGAAATATAACAATTAGTAACAATTAGTAATAATTAGTAACAATTAGGATTAATTAGTAACAATTATGATTAATAAGTAACAATTAGGATTAATTAGTAATAATTAGGATTAATTAATAATAAATTAAAGTACATTGATAAACTAGCACAATTTTTAACGGATTGGCAGCATTCCTTTTGATCGACACCTCATCTCCTTGCAACTTTCTCCTACTAAAATCAGTATGAAAAATCTGCTCTAACGTACATCAAAAGAGATTTTTCATACTGATTTTAGTCAGAGAAAGTTGCAAGGAGGTGAGTCATCGGACAAAAGAGGCTCTTTTCCTGAAGACTCATCTCCTTGGAAATTCTCCAAATGAAATCACTATGAAAAGTATGCTCCGACGTATGGATATCAATTTTCATATGCATGAGCATGGAGAGAAGCATGGTGAGGTCTCCCTACTCTCCATCCTCATGCATAAAAAATGAATATTCATACATTGGAGTAGATTTTTCATAGTGATTTTATTCATAGAAAGTTGCAAGGAGATGAGCTGTCAGGCAAAAGGGTTGCTGTCAATACGTTAGAAATTTTATCACCGGTAATTAACAATAATTAGTAAAAAATACCTATAATTAATAATAATTAGTGGTAATTAGTATAAATTTTTATAAATGAATGTAGATTAGTATAAAATCTTAAAAATAGTATAAATAACTATAAAATAATAGAAATTATAAATTGCTACAAAATAAAATTTAATTGTTTTCTCTTTTTTGGATAGTGTTTATCTTATATCTAATTATATAAAATAACTAATTATTTTATATTTTTTTAGAAAAATATAGAATAAGGAAGTAAAAAAACAATCATTATTAGATGACCGTGCTTGGATAAATCAGCATAGGAATCCAAAAGGTTCTAGTTTAAATCCTATATATATTGAGGGTGGTCAAGATTTCTTATCATTTACATCATCAAAACCAAAATTTATTTTAGAAGGGAAAATTAAGTGTCCTTGTAAAAAATGTGCTCTGAGGACGTATGACACATTTAACAATGTTGGAGGTCATTTATTGTGTTTTTTTAACTAAATTATGTTTTTTAGTATCAACATGGTGAATGTAGTTCCAGAGAGGATACTAATAATTTGGTTTTGGATTCATTATGGTTTCAAAATTTAGTACATGATGTGGCAGGTCCATTTTTTCAACAAACTGAAACTCGAGATGATATTGATTTAACTCCTGAGTTCGAACTATCTCATTTATATGAGTTTTTGAGTTCCACTGGGGATGTCTTATATCCTGGTTATAAGATAAGCAAGTTTGAAGTCGTTGCTAAATTTATGGCTATTAAATTAGATAATGGAATGTAAAATAGTTTTTTTAATCGGATATTCTCTATTAAAAACACTACTACCTAAAGGAAATGTGTTGCCTGTAAATTTTTATGAGAGAAAGAGGTTGGTGCATAATCTAGGTCTTAGTTATCAGAAGATTCATACATGTTCAAATGACTACATCTTATATTATGGTGAAAATAATTCATTGGATAGTTTTTTTACATGTGGAAAATCAAGGTATAAATAAGATCCACTGGGGAAGTCTGGATTTATTCCTATAAAAAAATTGAGATATTTCTCCCTCACACCCAGATTTCAGTATTTATTTATCTCTCGGAACACAACATCATTGATGTCATGGAACAAAACCAACATTTCAACCGGTAAAAGCTTAAATCATCCTTCTGATGGTGATTCATGGAAACATTTTGCCCAAGTGCATCTATCTTTTTCTTTAGAATCCCAAAATGTGTAATTTGGTATTTCTACTGATGGTTTCTATCCATTTGGTTCTTACGGTAGTCAGTATTCATGTTGTCATGTATTTATAAGTCCATAAAATTTACCTCCATGGATGTTGATGAAGGAGCCATATATCTTTTTGACCTTACTAATTCTAGGTCATCTAAAAAAATATTGATGTTTATTTGAAACCATTGATTGATAAGTTAAATTCAATGTGGAGTAATGGTGTCAGTACATATGATGTTGCTGCAAAACAAAACTTCCTACTAAAAGCTGAATTGATGTGGACAATTAGTGAATTCCTAGCATATGGAATGTTATCTGGCTAGAGTAAACATGGTCCAAAATCATGTTCATACTATATGAGAGATGGTAAATCATTTATTCTTATCAATGGAAAAAAAACATTGTTTTTTCGACTGTCATCGCAGATTTCTTCTAACCGATCATCCTTTTTGAAGAAACAAATATCATTTTAGAAAAGGAACAGTTGAAATAGATGGGACTCCAATAATGATATCAGGTACAGAGTTAAAATCAATTGTATCTTCATTACCTCCCATCACATTTGGACCAACAATAAACCAAAAAAAATGATGGGTTTGGAAAAGAGCACAATTGGATAAAACGGGGCATTTTTTGGGATTTTCCATATTAGTCTGATTTGTTGGTTCGTTACATGTTGGATGTGATGCATATTGAGAAGAAATGTTTTTATAATTTATTTCATACAGTTTTGGATACACTAGGTAAGACCAAAGATAATGTAAAGGCACGATTAGATCTTTCCCAAATTTACAAGTGACCAGAACTTGAACTATTTGAAAATGTCAGATCACATAAATTAATGAAGCCAAAAGTAGCTTATACATTGTCAAAATAGATTCGATTATTATTTTGTCAGTGGATTTCATATTTAAGACTTCTAGATGGTTATGCTTCTAATTTGGGAAGATGTGTTAGAAATGGTCATATTATCGGATTGAAAAGTCGTGATTGTCATGTTTTAATGGATAAAATTATATAGATTAGATTAAGAGGTTTGTTAAATATAATGATTTGGGATGCTGTAATAGACATGTCATTTTTTTGAGACATTTGTGTGTCGACAACAGACTACGATGCAGTAAGAAAACTGCAATAAGATGAAATTTTAATTTTATGTAAATTGGAAAAAATATTCCTGCCAGGTTTGTTTGACTCAATGAAACATTTGATATTATATTTGCCACATAAAAAAAATGTAGAGGTCTGGTACAGTTCTGATGGATGTAACCATTTGAGATATGCACATAGAAATTGAAAAAAAAAAGTACGTAACAAAGCATCAGTTGAAGGCTCAATTGCATAAGCTTATTTGTAAGAGGAAATTTATTTTTTCTACTCTCATTAATTTCAATCTAAATATCCCTAAAAATATAACCACATGATATGTAATGAGGGAAATTTTGATGATGACATGATAAATCAATTATTAGTTTTCAATTATCCCAAACTTGGCTTTTATTGAGTTCATGAATGATGGCTTTCAGATGATGAACATCACAAAGCTCATACATATATTCTGCTTAACTGTGAAGAAATGACACCATTTGTAATGTGAGTTCTCCTATCACTTATTCTATAATTTTTGTAATAGTACATTAATCTTATTTTATTTTTAGGTTATATGATAATCATATCAAGAAACGGTTTCCACAAACTACAGCAGTTGCTCTTGAAGAACGTCGTCAAAAAAAAATTCCTACTAGTTTCAAAAACTGGTAACATAAATTATTTTTGATTTCACATAAAAAATCAACTTAATACTTTTTATAGTGATAATTTTTTTACAAATTTTTAGGTATCTCAACATGCTAATAAAATTGATAATTGATTGTGTGTATTGATTAACTCACCATCCAAAATGGTTAAATCTTATAATGCATATGTGGTGAATGGTTTTCGATTTCATACACATACATATGGGGAATCAAAAAAACAATGAATAGTGGTGTTTTCTTGAGAGGATCTCATCATAGAGAAAATGAAGTTGACTTTTATGGTATGCTGGAAGAAATCATTGAACAGTGTTATCTGGGAAAAAATTACATAACGATATTTAAATGTCAGTGATTGGATGATGAAAGAAACTTGTGTGTTCATTCGATCCATGGAATCGTTGATATTAAATATAAAAGTCTTATTGTAGTAAATAAACCATTTTTATTGACTCATCAAGCACATCAAATTTATTATGAAAATTAATATGTTGCTTCAAGGGAGTTGGGTGATTGGTGGAGTATAATAAAAACTAAATCTCAAGAGCGTCGGTTTACTGAAAGAGAATGTTGTTCCATTGAAGTGAAAGGATTTGAAATTTTTTTAAGATACTACTCTGAATCCATCTTTTTCATGAAGAGACATGAATATCATTGATGAAACCTCATAGTTAAGGGTTGATGGTGATGATGATGTTAATGATATTACAACTGAATTTGAAATGATAAGAGATGATGAAACTGAAACTAATATGGAAATTGATGATGTTGAGGAGGAAGATGAAGACATTGACATTAATAGCTATGAAGATGAGGATGAAGACAAAAATTGATACAGTTAAATGTTGGTTATAATCATATATAATATATATCTATATATAATAGTTGTTTTCAACTATTTGATAATAACAATCATTTCATGTTTCAGATGGATGAGGATATGTATCGTCTGTTAGAGGAGGTTGATATACCTTTGGATGACTAGGATGTCGGATCATCTGACCCTCAGACTACTGGTAGTTCAGGGGGCACTCGGAGGGGGCGTGATCTTGTCTGACTGATGATTCTCAACCCTATCCCTGAGCGATGTCCATGTCTTGGGTTCGATCCACGCACACAGAGATATGTTTACCTGTGTATTTTAATTAGTTTTAATTAATTAATTTATATTTCAATTGTTTGATTAATTGTTCTTTTTTCACAGATTTATGCATATAGTTATTGGATAGGGGAGCACTATATTGCACAATTGTTTTTCTGATGCATGGGTTTCATGGGATCATATTCTTATTCATGTACAGCACCGCATGTTCGAGCCTTGGCTGGTATGTAAATAAATAATATTTATTTTGAAATTAATTTAATTAATAACTTGATATTATAAATTATTTGTAGTTTTTATGGTATCCCATTGATGAGAGAATGTGTGAGTCTATCTGGAAGGCATGTAAGGAAGCTATGCATCCACATTGCACTCATTTTTTACACAATTTGAAAAGAAAAGCAATGGAGAAAACATGAGTGATAGAGTTTGATTAGACATGTCGCGTCCACCGACCAGATTATATTTCATCTCAGGTTTGGGATGGATTATGTACACACTGGTTGAGTAGGAGATTTCAAAGTAGATCATCAGTAGGTTGACAAAATCGGGGGAGATAAGAGGTGACACATTGAGCCAGTAGTCATACATTCAATATACATATGGAGCATATGGTAAGTGCATTTTTTTAAATATTATATATAACTTTAAATGTAAACGGTTTATTTTATATTCATATAGGTAGTCGCACAGTATGATATTATGGTATAAGATGTTTATAGGAATATGTACAATGATCTAAGCACTGGAGAGATTAGAGGTGATTACCAGCTTCAGATTGTGTTCAGTATAATTTCTTTGTGAGTTTTAAATTTAACTACAAATAATATTTTAACTATTTTAATTTTAAATTTCAATTGAAGGAGTCTTATGAGGTCTTGATGACTCAAACACTTAGTGAGAGTTAGGTTGAGACTGTTGGTCAGACCAGTGTCCCCCGATTTGATGAGGCAGCATAGATGCAGGAGACCCAGTATGCCTTCGAGAAAGGTCGAGTTGTTGGTATCGGCTCTCGATTGACCCCTAGGGGTTTTTATGTCACCTATGCATTATTAGCGTCTAGCTCGAGAGGAGATCATGGAGAGTCGTCATCATATTATGAATAGTATCAGGAGAAGTTGCGAGCTCAGAGTGAGCTTTTAGAGACTATGCGTAGGGAGCAGGAGGAGATCCGTCAGTGGCAGTAGCAGTAGGAAGAGTTCCTACAATAGCAGCAGTAGGAGGAGGAGATGTAGGATGAGATGCGTCGATGGGGGCATCAGTAGGAGTAGGAGAAAATGGAGTATATGCGACGTCTGACTCATAGTTTAGGGATGGAGTTCCCTCTACCATCTCCTCCAGCTCCTCCAGATGACCCTCCCCCTCAGTGATGGTTTTTTATTTTATAATGAAACATTTGACTATTTTTTTTGTAATATTAACTATTTAAAGTTTTAAATAGTGAATTTTTATATTGTTTCGAATATTAATGTTTTTATTATTTATTTAATTTTTTTATTATATTTATTATTTTATTAATTAATATTTTTTTATATTTTTTGAATACTGAGGTTTTTATTATATTACTAATATAAATATTATTATTTCATTAATATTAATAATATTATTATTATTATATTATTTAATTATTTTATAATTAATTTTATTTTAATAATATTATTATTATTATTTCATTTATATTATTATTATATTGTTATTAATATTATTTTATTTTATTTTATTTGTTTATTTATTAAACTATTTGTGATGGACCATTGCAAATACTAATTGCGACTGTCTATCACAAAAGGTTTTTAAAAAAATAGGAAAACTATTTGGGATGGGTCGCTAACTCGTCGCAATAGGGATTTTAAAAAAACCGCCGAACCTATTTGCGACGGGGCCACTGACTGTCGTAAATAATAACTTTTTCTGATGGACCATCACAAAAGGCAATATTTACGATTCCCTTTTCTACAATGGGCTATTTGTGACGGGACCCCATCGCAAAAGATCATTTGGAATTATATCCCATTGCAAATGCACCGTCACAAGAAACACTTTTTCCAATAGTGAAAGTACTTATCTTGTCAGAAAGTTAAGGCAGAACATCAGCGGCCAGTAGGTATGTTGTAGTCTTTACCTATTCCAGTGTGGAAATGGGAGAAGATAGCTATGGATTTTGTTATAGGTCTCCCAATAATAGTCTGGAAACATGATTCCATATGGGTGATAGTGGATCGGCTCACCAAGTCGACTCATTTCATCCCTATTCATGAAACTCGGGTAGTGGAGATTCTATCAAAAATCTATATTCAAGAAGTGGTAAAAAGTCATGGTGTACCAGTTTTGATAATCTCAGATAAAGATCTGAGGTTCACATCTCGTTTTTGTAAATACTTACAGAAATATCTTGGAACTCGGTTGACTATGAGTACTGTGTATCATCCTTGGACAGATGGGAAATCCGAAAGGATGATACAGACATTGGAAGACATGTTGTGGGATTATGTAATGGATTTTGGTGGCTCATGGGAAAAGCACTTGTTTTTTATAGAGTTCACATACAATAACAGTTATCAAAATTTGATACTTATGGCCCCCTTTGAAGCATTGTATGGGCGTCCTTTTCATTCTCCACGGTGTTGGGTGGAAACATGTGAGATCTCATTAGTTGGTTCAAGCCTTGTCCAAGAAACGATGGAGAAGATCCAGTTGATTGGAAAGATAATGGAGATTACTCGGGGTCATCAGAAATCATTTGTGGATCATCGCCAAATACCATTGGCATTTTCGGTGAGTGATCATGTGTTCTTGAGGATCTCTCCCAGGCTTGGACATCATTGTTTTGGAAAGTAGGGAAAATTGTCTCCCTGATACATTGGTCCTTTTGAGATACTAGAACAGATTGGAGAGGTGGCATATCGGTTGGCATTGTCACCACGGTTCAGTGCGGTGCACAATGTATTCCATGTATCTCAGTTGAAAAAGTATCAAACTAGTCATAACCATGTGATCAAATGGGATCATGTTGATCTAGAGTGGGCTGCTTCATTGGTACATATCCCAGTGCAGATTGTGGATAGGAAAGATAAAATCTTGTGTGGGAAAAGCATCGGTCTAGTATGGGTTTTGTGGCAGCATGGTCAGATTCAGGAGGAGACTTGGGAACATGATAAGGAAATAAAAGAGAAATGGCCAGAACTCTTTCAGGTCAATGATCACTTTCAACTTTCTAAGGATAGAAAGACCAATGGTGGGGAGAATGTAGCATCCCTGATTTCTGGTATATAACCCTTCCCTGAAGCTATTCTTATGTTTAAATATTATATGGGAAGTTAGGGGAGACTTTGGAGTACTTTTGGAGGGTTTTGGGCAAAAAAAGGGGGGTACATGGTCAGCACATGGTTTGGCCAAACCGTGGGCCAAACCATGGGCCAAACCGTTCAAGGCCAAAACTAATTCCCTATCTTTATGGATCTAATTAGGTTTGGCCATCAATTTTATATTTTTTGACCCAAATCAAACCTAACATGAATTTTTTTCTCCCCCAAAGGCCAAAGGAGGTTCTCCCATCAATCTGGGAGCAATCTGAACATGTTTCTTAGAGAATCAAAGACATATTCTTGCAATAAGTGCCTATTCATCATCGTTTTCTTCACGGTTTCTTAGATCTACTCCTCCTTTCATCTCTTTTTCTTAGATCTATGCTACATGTGGGTAGATATAAGAGTTTTGAGTCCAAATAAGGTTATATCTGGTGTTTTTCATGATATGAGGGGAGATATTGGGTGGTTTCTTGGAATCTTGACCTGGATTCTAGAGAATTCTTTGTCTGTTTTCGGTTTTTTTCGAAACAAGCAAGGTATGTTTCTTCACTCTCATATCCTCTTTGTCTGGTGGGATGTTTTTTTGGGCCGCCGAATCTGGCCCATAATTTTATCTTCAACTTGGGCCGCCTAAATAACCACAATGGATACCGAATTATCACTGGCTTCTGAATAATTATTTGTTCTTCTATATGTCTTCTAGAATTCCATGAAATCTGGGCTTCATTGGGTATGTATTTTGGGTCCCACATTCTCATCAGTGAGCTGGTGTCCAATCTGCCTTCTCCAGAATTCTTTCCTTTCATCACTAAATATCTTCATCATCCTTTATGAATCCTCCATTGATCTCTAAATAAAAAAAATTCATATTTAACTGTAGATACAGTTACCAAAATATCAAATTAAAATATGGATAATTAAAATCCTTAAAATCAGATGAATCATTGGGCCTAAATTGGTGTACATTAGGCATGAAGTGAACATATGATAAGAATGGATGTTCAAAATTAAAATCCACTTAGGCCCATAAGATCAAAAATGAACATTTAATACCATTAAAATGTAATTAAAATATGTATTTTTATTGTCTAATCACACCCCCCCCCCAACTTGAGATTTGCTAGCCCCGAGAAAAATGTATCTCAACAATATGAAATTCTAATTCCCTTTTCCAAAAACATTTTAATACACAATAATCACCAAAAACTCTTATACCAAACAATCATGAAACCCATCAAAATATTTTAATACAAGATAGTTTCATAAGAAGATCTCAATCCCAATCTCATTCCTTTGTTCAAATTCATTTCCATATTTCATCCAATATCAATTAAGTATGAGGATGTGTTGTGTATCACAATAGACATGGGGGTTCATATTTATTCAAGGGGAAAATGATGGAAGTGCTAGGTAGAATCACATTTCAATATTAAGATGAGTATTAATTTTTTTTATTTTATTATTTTTTTTTGTTTTTTTTTTTTGTTTTTTTTTCAATTTTTCCATGGTAATTGAAATTGCAGTCAAAAGAGTCAACCCTGTAGCGAGACTTTGCCTATGTCTCCCAGGATCAAAGACCTTAGGGCACCAATTGAATCCCACATACTCAAGCATCATCTCGAGTTAACTCAGTCAAAAACAAATTCAAATTACCAAAAATAGAGATAAAATTACTAACTTTGGGCCAGACAACTATGGAGTCACGATCCCCAAGTGATGAAAGTCACGCATTAGGTCATTTCATTTCTCTACGCACAAATTTATTGTTTTTTTTTATTGAATACTCATATTAAAACTTAAATGATCACCAAACCTATGCTATTTATTTGGGGGAACCCATGAACTCAAACTAATACCCCACTATCCAAAGGATGTGCATTGTGATATTTTTTTTATTTGGATGAAAATATAAACGATGAAATATCACATTGGACAACCACACTTTCCAAAATCTATGCTCATGAAATTATACAAGGATTAAAATTAGAATCAAGTCATGCTATATTATTTGATATTCAGTTTCAAAGTGTGCAATGTGTATTATCATGTTCAAGGTTAAAGAAATTTTTCCTTCCATTGAGGCACACTTTTTTTTCAAATCATTCATTTTTTTTTACACAAAAGAATTTTTTTATTTTATCTCCCCCCCCCCCAACTTAAAATAACATTCTCCCCAGTGTTTAAAGAAAAGAAAATTTAGAAGGGGGTAGAGGTATAGAATGAGAGTTCAAAAAGGAAATTTAAAAGGAGGATCATGGAATGAAGTCACCTGGTGGTTGAAGTTGAAATTCTTGATGCTCCCTTTTAATCCCTTGATCTCGATGTCACTCTGAGATTTCCCTAGTGGAGAAAAAAAACAAAAAAACTATATATATATATATATATTTATATTTATATAATAAAGAAAGTAAAATATAAGTATATATAATAAAATTATAGAATAAGGAAGCACAAAAATCCATAGGTCAATGGTAAGTGTGCACCCCTATCTCCCTTCGGTCCTGGGTTCGAATCCCCACGGCTTCGCCGGTTGTGACGGGGTTTTCCCTACGACCTACGATGTGGTATTTTTTTATTATTATATTTTTATTTATTTTTTTGTATTTTTATTTTAACCTACAAACACATAAAAATAAAATGAACTAATGATACATTTTCTTCTTTTTAAATTTATGGGTAAGGTATTACTTAAGGATCATTCCACGTGACACAGATGAATATGGTGCTCCTCTTTCATACCCATCCATACTCATAATAGAAGAGCAGGTAAACATTATATTCTTTTATTATTATTTTTAAATATCAAAATTATTAATTAATCCTATTTGAAAAATAAAGATGATTCCAAAAAGATTGGAAACATGAAAACCATGGGTTGCCTCCCGTGCAGCAATTTTGTTTAATGTTGTTAGCTCGAATTGAACCCCATAACTTACCCAATACCAACTTTCAACATTTTTAGGACCACATGTTTCACCAATTATACTAGGTTTATATTTATTCTATGTTTATAATTTATTTCATGCACAAACCTATGTCCTAAAATGAGTGGTAAAATCCAAGGAATATCAGAAATGGTGGATCCAATTTCCTCTGTAGTATTTCCTAAGACATAAATGCTCATTCCAACTTTTTTTAAGAGAATAATGAATCCAAATTGAAAGTTCATGATTATACCTTATGAAGGGATTCTTTAGTGGGGAGGGAAGGACAATAATTTTGAGCTCAGGTTGGATAGTACATTCAAACACATGTAGATATTTTGAATCCAAATTAGTTTCATTTTCCAAATTCCTCAACAAAATTGGTTTCTTTTGAATAGAATATTCAACCACAAAATTGGAAAGATCAGTGTTTGGAATGGGTATAGACTCAAAGTTTTTGATTTCTCCCAATGGTTTAGTAATTTTTTGTTTTGAAGAATCAATGGAGTGATATTATGGACACACAATCCATGATATCAAATTATCCTCTTTTGAATCCAAAAAATAAATTTATTCTTGATTTAAAGACCCTTAAATAATTCCTTTATCTTCTCCATATATCCCAAATCCAAATGTTGGTTCTTCAATAAATTTATGAGCGGTTTGTGGGAGAAAAGATTCTTCTATCAATGATGAGGAAGGGATAGCATGAGTGGGAATGGGTTCCATAACCGTCTCAAAGTTTTGTAATTCTAATCTCAATGATGAAACCTCAAAATTCATTATCTCCATTTTTTTACATATTTTTTCAAGTAATGTATGTGGATTATGATGGATAATGGGTTGAGATAGATGGTTTATTCCTGGTGGATAATTAAGTCGTTGGAATTGCACAGGAGGGTGTTCAGATTGTCTTTGTGGGGATTGAAACTCATTATATGTTGGAATTTTTTGTGTATAATAAGAGTAAAAACATTATGGTTCATTAGGTTGTTGATTATCCCACAATTAGAAATTAGGATGGTAATTTTACATCACACATGGGGTTGGGTTATCAATGTATGGATAGGTTTCCCATGTTTGGACTTGTTCAAAATTGACTTCCATAGGAGTGAGGGGGTGAGAATAGAGAAAAGGGATGAAAAAAAGAATTATAGTGTCTAAGATAACTTACTTATATCCCCGGTAATGGCTCCAAAATTTGATTCTCACTCAAATTTACCCAATAGATGAAGGTAGAACGGTCCTTGTAGTTTAGCTTGGGTTTTCGAATCCTCAGAGACCTAAGAAGTAACCTACAGACACGTATATTCTATGGATTGTTTTTTGCTATGAAGTGCCCAACTTGGGTTGATTTTAGATGGGTTTAAGGTATCACTAACAGATTTAAGTTAATTCAAATCAAGATAATGATTTGATCCTAGGTTATCACTTGGGGTGGATTGGATGAATTTCTTTTTTAATGATTTCAATTTCTTATATTTGAGATGGTTTCATTTAAGAAGACCAAATAACATCATCACTTACTATTTTAATACCTACATACTTTAATACTAATCACCTATACACTTGAAGGATCAAAGTTTTGAGCACTTCAAGGTAAAGATTCGTATTATCACTTGAAGTGTGTGGCCTTAAATTCAACAAGGATGATGGAGTTTAAAAATCATCAAATAAAAATCTCAATTAAATAAGTGATTATAAATTAATGGGGTGATAAATAACATCCAATACATACCATTGCTACTCCCTTGTATCAACCCATAAGTGGATTATCCCTCCATTGATGCTATGGTTTCAATGGAAGTAGGAAGTAGACTCATGAGGGAGGAATTGAAGAAGTAAAGAAAACAATAAAAATAAAATGATCACTCCACCATTGTGTGAATAATTTCACACGGTTTGGTGTGAATAAATTCACACCTTGAACCAAATATATCAAAGTGATATGGAGAAGAAAAAAATAATAATATAATAATAACTTTTATTAAGAAACAAGGATTAATTAAAACAATTTACATGTGGAAGACAAATTTGAGACAACAAAATCGCAGCATAACATTACAATGAAAGAAAGCTCAAAAGATGAAAAACTCCTCCATCACCACTGCCTTAAATAGGAATTTTTAGAGCCTTGGGTCGAGCCTCCAACATTAAAAATCATCCCACTTGATTATGTTAGGCCTAGGGTGGTGGAAAGCTTGTGGAATTTGGACTTTTCCACTCTTGATCTGAGGTGGCAGTCAGCTTGCAACCACCGAACAGATTCACCTGTAAGACCTTCTAGATGGCAGAATTGGAGTGGTCCATATAATAAAAACATGAATTTATGAATGTACACTAACCGTCTGTAAAGTTTCAGCCTAAAATAGTTTATGGTTAATGAGATATGTGTAAAATGGTGGTCTGTTTTTCTGGGCCTTAGAATCTGGCCCAGAATTTTATCTTCAACTTGGGCCATCTGAATAACCACAATGGAGGACGAATTAGCACTATATCTTGAATAATTATTTGTTATTATATATTTATTATATCATCCCATGAAATTTGGGCTTCATTCGGTATGTATTTTGGGTCCCACATTCTCATCAGTGGGCTGGTGTCCAATCTGCCTTCTCCATAATTCTTTCCTTTCATCGCCAAATATCTCCATCATCCTTTATGAATCCTCCATTGATCCCTGAATGAAAAATGTCCATATTTAAGTTTAGATACAGTTACAAAAATATAAAATTAAAATATGTTAAATTAAAATCCTTAAAATCAGATGAATCATTGGGCCTAAATTGGTGTACATTAGGCATGAAGTGTACATATGATAAGAATGGATGTTCAAAATTAAAATTCACTAACTCAGGGCCATAAGATCAAAAATGAACATTTAATACCATTAAAATGTAATTAAAATATGTATTTTTATTGTATAATCAAGTGGAAAATAGTTCTTCTCTAAGGTTTGTATGGTGTTAAATTAGTATCTAGTTTGGGATGGACTTGGAAGTGGTATTTGATCTACACATGATTCTTTCTTCCTGAAAAGTCCATAATTTTTTTTAAGTTATTGATCAAAAAATGGATGATTTTAATCCATGTGGTAGCCTTTGAATGGTTGATTGATTACTGACATGGTAGCCCAAGGCTCAGTTTGAAGTCTCAGGTGAAATCCTTGAAGCCTACCTTCGGTCTTTAGAAGTTGATTTTTTAACAAAGGAATAAAGCCTTATGATTAAAAAAATTCTTATGATCAGCTACAGATCCATGTGATCCACCTTCTAGAAAATACTTATGCTCAAGGGTGAAGCCATACGACCAGCCTAAAAAACCCTTATGCTCAAGGTTGAAGTCTTACAATGGGAATATCCTCCAAAAATGGCAAAGTATAAAAGACTTGTGATATTGGATAAAGCTTTACATGGGGAAAAGGTTTATGTTTGGCCTCAAAGCCGTACATTCGGATCCTTTTCCAAATTTCAGTCCTGCACATTTAAAAACTAAAACTAAATGTATGATTATTCCAAATTACAATCGAATTGAATGAAAACATTGAAAATCATATTAAAGGCCTTGTAGTAATTAAATTGAAAAATTCGCAATCAAAGTATGGCTTGAAAATTAATCCAAAAGTGAATAAAACACTTAAAAATCCAAATTTGAGCTATTTAACAATTTAATTACAAACTCTTAAAATTGATAAATATGTATGAATTGCGTCATATTTAAATTAATTAGGTGGTTAATTAATATGAAAACCAAACAAAAAATTTGAAATATTTGGATCACATCACTCCCTCGCACTTAAACTATTGAACTCTTAAGAAATACAATAAATCCCATTTATTAAGATATAAAATCCTAACTATATTTAAGTATATAATCTAAAGAAGAATATCAATATAGATTCATCCATAATTTGAATTTTCTTGCCTCCTTTATGATTTTAATTCACCATATCACTTTAATTCAATCAAAAGTTCCAGTTCTGTGATTAAAATAGATAGATTTAAGTGGAATTGAAGTTTTAACCAGTGGAACTTCCATTTATCCCTCTCTCCAAATTTCTTTAAACCAATTTTCCAATTTCCAATTCATTGATATAACTCAAATGAAATTGTTATGAGTCAATTTCACCCTTATTCATATGGTTTCAATATTCCCCTCACCTGAATAAATTCATTTTTGATAACTAGACACTTATTAAATTTTTAACAACCAAGAATGTTTAAAACACTTATTGAATATAAAAAAATGGAATTTACTCACACTATCATTGATTAATGTCTCGGAGACTCAATATAGGATCTTAATTTCCCATTTTACTCTAATTTCAATGGAATTATATCAATTTCTTTTGGGATGGAAAATTAAAGTGATATTTTTTCATGAAGCCCATATTTCCTTGAATTAAGTTCAAAATTCTAGTGAACTTAAGTTAATATTTCAATTCCATGAAGATATTTTCACTCACACCCCTTTTCATAATTCTAAACCAAATCTCTATGAGAACAGTGGGAAAATTCACTCAACAGTCACGTAATTATAACAATTTTTAGAACCAATGAAATCCATATATTCTAGCATGTTATTTTTTTCCTAGTAAATATAGAATTGGGATCAATTTTTCCTATCCTAAAGTCACTTAAAAATTTTAAAAACCAAAATATTTTTTTTATGGATTTTGAAAATAGATTTCCAATGCTATGATTTATTTTATTTTAAGCCAAAAAAAGAAATGGAAAACGGTATTTATATCCTTATCACCTTTTCCTATCCCCAAAACTTATCTCATACACTATTATAGTTAAATATAGAATGAATTTATCAAGGTAAATTAGTTTTAGAGATTAATTATGCATATCAATATGAGGAAAATAGATAATATGGTGGTTCTTTATTCAATGGAAGTGGTGAGAAGTTTGGAATCCTCCATGGTATCTTTATAAATGTATTTAGACCATTCACCATAAATGGATGCTTTGCCTCAATTCCTTTGATCTTAACTACATTGAATGGGAAAGTATTAGTTACTATGTATAGCCCAATCCATTGGGAAAGAATCTTGCCAGGCAAGAACTTCATTCTTGAGGAGAACAATAGAACTTTGTCTCCAATCTCAAAAATTCTTTTATGGGTGATATTTTCATGGAAAGACTTTGAATTATCCTTGTACAGTATTTAATTATCATAATATTCTTTTCTTAGTTCCTCGAGATCCATCATCTATAGTTTCCTCTATTCTCTAGCTTTTCAAAATTCTAAGTTTACCTTCTTCACGACCTAGTAATCCTTCTGTTGCAACTCAACGGGTAAGTGAAAATTATTTACATAAACAATTATATATGGGGATATACCTAAATGGGATTTTTAGGTAGTTTTGTATGCCTATAATTCATCCTCAAGCTTCTTACTCTAGTCCTTCCTAGTGGGTTGCATCATATTCTCTAGAATCCTCTCTATCTCTTTGTTGGACACCTATGCTTTTCCATTTTTATATGGGTGGTAAGCAGTTGAGGTATTGTGATAAAATCCATATTTCTTAATCAAGTATTTCATATTCTTATTGATTAAGTGTATTCCATGGTCACTGATTATTTCTCGGGGTATTACAAATATATAAAAAATGTTTGATTTTATAAATTCAATGAAAACCTTAAAATCATATATTGTGGTTGCTTTTACCTCAATCCACTTTGAAACATGGTCCACTAATAATAAGATATAGGATAAAAACTAATATAGGAAATGGATCCATGAAATATAATCCTCATGCATCAAATATTTCACAAAAAATCAAAGGTTTTTGGGGAATTTTACTTTTAGAAATTCCACCATTAAATTGGCAGTTTGGGAAAGCTTTATAGAATTTATGTGAATCATTAAAAATAAAGGGCCAAAATAAACCTACTTATAACACCTTTATAGTGATTCTATGAGGTTTAAAATGGACTCCATGTGTAATTGTATAGAAAAATGAAAACATTTATTTGACCTATTTTGAAAGGATACATCTCCTAATTACTTGGTCATTGAAAATCTTCAATAAATAAGGATCCTCCCAAATAAAAAATTTTGAATAAAATTTTAATTTAGAAGTTTGATGTTGAGTAAATAATGGGTAGCATTAATGTGACTATAAACTTGACCATATTATCATACTAGGTCACTTTGGTGACTTTGTACAGTTTCTCTCCAAGGAAGGAATCATCCAATTTCATCTCAGTGGGTGGCCCTACCTCGACAGTGTGGGGTAATCTACTAATTTGGTCTGAAACTAGATTTTTTCATCCCTTCTTGTCTATGATTTATAAGTTTAATTATTATAATATAAACATATATATCACAAGAATTGTCTTTGAATCAACTTTCTTGACCAAATACCTGAGTGATACATGATTAGAATAGATAGTTACTTTACTTACTAAGAGGTAAGACCGAAATTTTTATAAAGAAACAAAAATTGAAAAAAATTATCTATTGTTATATAATTTATTTAGGTTGTGTCCAAGTTCTGATAAGTGTAGGATATCAATTTTGGGTTCCCATCAAAAATTTTGGATAGTACATCTCTCACATCTTTGTTTGAAGCACGACACGGTATCTCAAAGGGGAAACTCTAGTCTAGTGGATAGATTATGGGGGTTTTGATCAAGATCAATTTTAGTTTTTCAAAATTTATCCTGCATGAATTACCAAATACAAAGTCGGTGTCCTTCTTGAGTAGGTTAATTAGAAGAAAAGAAATCTTTCTAAAGTCCCTAATAAATTTTCTATGAAATCTATTATATCCTAAAAATGATTGAATATACCTCATGGTAATGGGGTAAGGAAGGGAAGATATCACATAAAATTTTTCCATTCCACTTCAATCCCCACTTTAGAAAATTATGTAACCTAACATATTTCCTTTTTCCACCAAGAAATGTAATTTTTCAAAATTTAAAACCAAGTTTTTCTCAAGACATTTTCTTAAAAAAATCCATACTCTTAAGATAGGTTTCAAAACATTTTCCATTCACAGTAAAATCACTAAGGAATACCTCCAAGAAGTTCTCAATTAAATATGAAAATATACTTACCATGAAACATTGAAAGCTACATGGATAATTAAAAAGACCAAGGGGCATCCTGTAGTAAGAAAACATGCTAAATGGACATGTGAATGTGGCCATGTCCTGATATTCTAAAGCTATTGGAACCTGAAAATACCCAAAAACTCCATCAAGGAAATAGTAATGACCCTTCCCAACTATCCTTTCTAAAATTTGGTCTACAAATAGAATGGAGAAGTGGACATTTTAGGTAACATGGGTCAATTTTTGGTAGTCAATGAAAACTTTCTAGCTATTCTGAATTCCTGTGGTAACTAACACATTGTTCTTTTTTTGTATAATTGTGTTGTTAGTTTTCTTTGGGACAATTTGAATGGGACTTACCCACTGGGAGTTGGAGGTTGGGTATATGATACCATCTCCTAAAATTATTTCTAATTCCTTTTTTATAACTTCTAGGAGGGTTGAGTTGATCCTCATTTTTTGGTTTTCTCACTAGTTTAGATTCACTTTCTAGAAAAATCCTATACATATAAGTGATAGGGATAATCATCATAATGTCTCCTAGTGTCCAACCTATTTCTCTAAGGTTTTTTTTAATTTCCAAAAGTTGGTTCTCTTGATTAGATTTTAGATTTTTTTAGATTATCACTGGTATTTTCTCATTTTCCTTTAAATGAACATATTTTAAGTTGGATGGAAGTATATTTAATTCCAATCCAGGGGCTTTTCTAATGATGTTTTCAACTTAGTGTTATCCATGCATGTAGCCTTCACAAGAAAAGAAGAAGTTTTACTGATATTTTTGAATAAATAATTAAAATAACTTTCATCAACATATCCAAACTATTCAACACATAAAACAAATTCAATATTAATCACATTTATGAAAATGAATTCATTAGAAAAATCAAGTTTTTCCAAAGATTCTACTAATCATATTGTAAACAAACATTTTGATTTATTCTTTTGAATAACAAGGAAATTCAAAATTGTTTGATGTAAACACATATTTCTCCTTATGAGGATATTTCCTTGAATCAAGAATATTTTAATTCAATATTTGTTCACTAAAAGTCATTAAAAGAGTTACCTAATTTATATTTATTATTGTCTTGTCAAACTTAAGAAATGGCCTTCCTAGAATAATGGGGAAATGAACTTTACCTCTTACTTCCTCCATGTTCAATATAGTGAAATCAATGGGGAATATAAATCCTATTACACTTACCAGAACATCTTTTAAAACTCCAACTAGATAGTCATTGGTTCAGTTAGTAAGTTTTATAACCACTTGAGTGGGATTGTGATCACTTATCTGCAGTGAAGAATAAACTGAATAAGGCATCACATTAATCAATGCTCCAAAATCACATGGTGCATTGGAAAAAGTGAGTTCTCTTATGGTGAAAGGGATAGTGAATGTACCTAGGTATTGGTATTTCCTAGGTATTTTTGTGGTAATGAAGGAAGATATATTTCTACCCAAATTTACCTTTTCATTCCCTTATAATCTCTTTTTCCTATCACAAATTTATTTGATAAATTTTTCATACCTTGTGATTGTTTGGATGGATTCCAGTAAAGGGATGTTGATCTACACTATTTTAAATATTTTTAGGATCTCTTATTATAATGTGTCTTCATAAGTTTTCTTGGGTGGTTTAACTCTAAAAGATAATGGTGGTTGGGGTTGATATAGGTCTTCTATATTAGCATTTTTTCCCTTCTTCACCAGGGGTGTCTTCACTAGTACTCATTCTTGAGGATCTTTTATAGGGATGGATTCTTCAAGTTCAGTTGGGTTTTCACTTCTATTTTTGGCTTGAGATAGGGGTTCTTCATTATTCTTCAACTCCTTTCTACACATCAATTAAAATGGAACTAACATTTCCTTTATAGTTAGTAATTGACTAAGTATGAATTTTACCTAAAACTTGATGTTTCGAATCATTGATGGTAGACATTCCCTGGTTGTACTGTCCTTGAAGCTCCTTAATTGTTGATCCATGAGAGCTAAGAGTAGTTTATTGAGTGGTTTTAGAATCCTCTAGTTGTTTCAGTAAGTACTTCATGGAATTTTCTTGAGATTATCCTTGTTGGTAACTTGTAGAAGGTTGGGAACTACTCCTTTGGAAGGGTGGTGGCTGCAAAGATGGTTGTATGTTTTGTTGTAAGGGTGGTCTTTTATGTTATTGGTTCCCAAATATATATTGGATGTTGTAAAAATCTATAAACCCAATATTTCTTGTTGGTTTTTGTTGATATGGTATTTGGTATATGGTATCACAACTTTCTTACACTTTTGGGAAACCATCGTTGTAGTGCTCCAAGGAGAAATGGAGTTGGTAGAATCAAGGGGGTGTTATTGATGTTATTTATTATACCTTATTCATAGATATTTATCTCACAAGATAGTTTAGTTCTTCAATTTTATTTTCAAGTAAAGTTAATTTGGAACTTGTTACCTCATCCATTCCTCTTGTGGTAGTTCAGGTGTCGAATTGTTGAGAATTTTAGGAAATCCTCTCAATCAATTCTCTAATTACATCAAGCAAATTTTCTGTAATTTGTCCTCCATAGGAAGCATTTAGTAAGTTTTGGTCATTTTACATCAATCATTGGTAAAATAATACCAAGAAATAATGGTCTTCTAGAAGTTCGTGTAGGTAGGAGGTTGGTAGCCGCTTGAATCTCTCCTAGAACTCTAGAGTGTTTATCCACTAGCTTTCTTAATTCCATAAATATTTTTCTTCATTCGAGTACTCCTCAAGGAAGGGAATTATTTTATAAGGAATTCATTTTATGTCACATACCAAGTGGTGACTTCTCTAGGCTAAAGGTTGTAAAGTTACTCCTTGATCGATCCTTCAAGAGAGAAGGGAAAGTCCTTATGATTAATTTGAGCCTCAGTTACTCCACTAAGTCTAAAACCATTATAGATTTCTCTAAATGATCTCAGATTCCCATTGGGGTCTTCTCCTGAAAACCTATGAAAATTAGGCAATAAACTAATCATTCCAGTTCTAGGCTCACAATCTTATTGATAATTTGGTTTTTGAAGTCGGTTGTCATTATTGAAATTTGGTGAGTAAAGTTCTCTTAAGGTTCTATGTAGTTGGGCTATATTTTCATCCATGTTTTCAATTCCTACAGTTACCCTTATGAAAGAGGTGGATGAGGTGGGAGAATTTTTTAATGTAATAATGAAAAAAAATATTTCCTCTTATTCAGTGATTTTTAGGGTCTTAAGTCTTGCCATCATAGTTCATTCAACCTCTGTATCAAAGCCAACAAGGTGGGATGAACTAGACCTAATCATTTGTTGAATTTATTTTAAAAAAAGTAAAAACTAAAGATTGGCCTCCCTGAAAATGGTGTCGGGTTGGTGAATGGTCTGTCATGGGGCCACCAAACAAATTTTGAACCTAAATTAGTGAAGTGGTAGTGGGACTCAGGTTATATCTAGAGAATGTTTTGGGTGTGTTCTTCTCTTGTTTAATGGGTTCAGTGTGTGAAAACAAATATTGGAGTAAATTGGTTTTAAATCCAGTGTAAAGTAAGTGTCCTAACCTCATACATACCTTCACTTTTCTTGTTAAATCATTATTATATTTATTCTCTCCTATTCTCTCTTTAACTAAGTGAAAGCTTACTTGATTATCCTCACCTAGAATTTTTGGCTTGATTAGAGGGATGAAATGATCACTGCATTCTCTAACCTCACTTATCCTGGTGATCAAAGATGTCTAATCACCCTTCGGTTAATCCACTACTCACGATTGCAAGAAATGTAGAAAAATTAAGTGGCGTGTGTGAGAGATCCAATGAAATATGGAAGATGAATTCAAACTGTATAGTAATAAGGAAATCTCCTAATCATCTAAAAAATAAAATAAATCTAGAGAAAATTAATGGAAGAGATTTATCAATAAAGTATTGAATTAATTAATAGGAGTAAGGGGAATATCCTTGGATTGACCACTAAGGGTCTTAGTGTACCATCATGAGAGTATTACAGTAAAAAATAAATGAAATAAAGTGATAAAACAGCATCATCTCAACTCTTGATCGATTAATCACGACAATACCCCTCTCCTATGTGAATAATTCCCCATTAATAGAAGAATGATAAGAGGTTCCTCGTTTACTTCCAAGATTCATTCACGTAAGCAGTACAGATCTCCTTTTTCATCTCCAATGACTCTAATATTTTTGAGATATTCCTTAAATTCCATGCCTGGTTTCCTCTCCTTTTATTATCTCGAAGTTTAAAGCTTGAGGGTGTGGATTCTTATAGATGGGCATCTTCTCGATTCTTATTATTGAAATATTCCCTCCCCATGATCAAGCTTCAAACTCCTAGAAGAATAATGGGTGAAATGATCAGATGCTCTATGGCTTAAGTGGAAATCAGTTTCACTCTAGGGTTTGTATGAGGATAAATTGGGATCTGGTTTGGGTTGGTCTTGGAAGTGGTATTTGATCTGAATGTGATTCTTTCTTCCTAAAAAATATGTGGCTTCTTATTTTAAGTTCTTAAACAAAACAAAATTCATGGTTTTAATTTATATGGTAGCCTTTGAATGGTTTCCTGAGTGCTGATGTGGTAGCCTAAGGCTCAGTTTGAAGTCCTAGGTGAGTTCCCTAAAGCTTGCCTTCAATCATTAAAATTTTTTTTTTTAACAAAAGCATGAAGCCTTATGATGCAATAAAGTCTTATGATTAACTACAAATCCTTACGATCCTCCTCATGTTATAGACTTACACTTGTGGGTGAAGCCTTATGACCATACTAGCAAAGCCTTACACTTGAGGGTGAATCCTTACGATGGGGATCTCCTCCAAAAATTGAAAATTCCCAAAGTATTATGATTTTAGAAAAATATTTACATTGGGAAAAGGTTTAGGTTCGACCTTAAAGAGTTACTTTTACTCCTTTTCAATGTTTCATTCCTACACATTTAAAAACCAAAGCTAAATGTTGGCATATTCTAGATTACAATCAGATTAAATCAAAACATTTAAAATAATATTAAAGTCCTTTGAACAATTAAATTACAAAATTCATAATCAACTAATGTGTTGATAATTAATTCAAATGTGAAAAAAAACACTTAAAAACCTGATTTGAGTCATTTAACAATTTAATTCCAAATTCTCAAAAAGTGAAAAATATGTATGATTTACCTAGGATTTAAAACTAATTAGGGGGTTAATTTCTATTAAAAGCACACACAAAAATTGAATATTTGAATCACATAACCTCCTCACAACATAATTGTCTCTCACTTTACTGAATTATCTTCGGTTTGATTCATCATTCTCATCTTGAATAAAAGATCATCAGAATGATTATGATGTTTAAAACATGGATGATAAAATTAAGCATCATCTGGTATTATGTTCAATCCAATCTTCTTATATATTTTTTAAAATATATGAACCTTATGAAGTATGGACTCAACCTTAAAAAGTTTTTGTGAAACCTTATGAAGTTCCCTTTATCTCTTGAATGAAACTTATTAAGTCTCAAAACAAACTTACAAAGTCAGACTTTAACCTTACGAATTATTGGAATAAACCTTATAAAGTCTGAAACAACCTTACAAAGTTCATGCCTTCGTTATTTTTCCAATATTCTACATAATGGAAACCTTATGAAGTACAAGGTGAACCTTATGAAGTTGATAAAAAAAACTTAAAAAGTCTTATTTACCTCTGCAATGAACTTTATGAAGTTCAAAATTAACCTTACGAAGTCTGAGGCAAGCTTAAGATGTTTTGTGCACAGCCACACAAAGTTATGAATTGTCCTTCCAAAGCTTAAAAAAACCTTATAAAGGTAAAAAATAACCTTACAATGATTTCCTTTTCCAATTTTGCATCTATATCAACCATACAAAAAACTAGAGAAGCACAATATGAAGATTTTAGGACTTATCCATTTTCCAGTCCCGAAACAGAATTTCTAGAATTCCCTAAATGAGCACAGATCCTTTACAACACATCACCAACCAACTTAAAATATCTCAAAAAAACTTCACACATATTCAAAAACATTATTCTCAACCAAGCATAAATAGATGACAAAAATGCAACATTATTCAACAATCCCATTGGGTTCTTCAAAATTCTCCTTCTTCTTCAAACATAAAATACTCATTATGTATTATAATTTTAATTTTAATTTTTTATTGTTTATCATTTCTCAATAGATAAAAACATTCTATTATGAATTATTTCTACTAATTATCCTTAAACAAAAGGAAAACTTGTTCCCATAAACTATGTGATAAAAATAATAACTAAAAAAAGACATACCCACTTGGCTCAAATTTATTATAGGTAAGGTTTTTAGAGATAATTTGAGAGAATTTGGACTCTTAAGCTCTCATGTACCTCTATAAACATCTACCATACAAATAATGATGCTAAAAAGAATAGAACCTCTTCATTTAAGTGTCTCTTTGAATTTTCATGGGTGGATCTTAAGAAACTTTGATACTTCATAAATTTTATTGATCAAAATTTATGTTATAGTAGAAAAAATATTCTTTGATACATACTCAACTCTAAATGTGTTAAAGTCATATCTCAAGCCTATATTACCTTCTAAATTTAACATTTTTATTTTTAAAAAATCATCTACCTTTCTTAAAACTTCAGTTGATTTTCCTTTTTATTTTTTAGTTGAAATGCTCTCAAAGTTCAAAGAATTTCCAACTAGAAATGACTTGATTACATCTTCAAGTTTCTTATTTATTTTCACCACCTCAGATTTAACCATTTCAATTCTATTAATTCTTTCATCAGTTGTAGTATTTAATTTATTTATGATATTTTCTTATTCCCCAATATTTACTTTCATCTCAACCACATTTTCAAAATCACCAGTCTTTCTATCATGTAATTATTCTAAGGATTCATCCAAGATCTTAATCTATTATTTATACTCTTGCGTATACAACTTAAAATCCATTACCACTAAATTATTTTTCTTAGATATTTTACATTGAACATTTATCTCTTCAAGATCTACCTCCAATTCATCTTGAAGGTTTCTTGTTTTATTTATGTTTTTTTAACAATATAAACTTTATTCTGATTAAAAAATTTCACCAAGGCATCTTCAATGCAATATTTATAGTTCTCAGCCTCTTATAATTAAATTTATTCATAATTTTTATCCTATTTTTTCTTAAAATTGCTTCTACGTAATTTTCTCCCATGCCCTTTTTAGTTGATTTTTCACCAAATCTTTTATTATTGAATTTCTTATAAAGACTTATAGGTGGATCCTCTTGTCTTCATTTCCATAATTATTAGGGAATTTGGTATCAAGGTATCCCACTTCATCATACTTGAAACAAGCTTGTTAAAAATTTTATTTTCATCTCCTTATATTTCTTGAGATGAAATCAATCATCTCAACGATTTCCCAATATAAATCCTCTTCAAATGAAATCTTATTCATGGTCTTAAAATTCACTTACTTAGTTATCTAGTCTTATTTGTTATTTTCATCCTTTATCCTCATCTAAAATTCCACCAAGATACTTTGTAGATCACCAAGTAAAACTATTTTTAAGTTTATTTATTCAATCATAGAATTTACAGTTAAAATAAGACAAAATCTATCTTAGTATCCTTTTTAAAATATCCACATAGGAAATATTTTCAACAAGTCCACTCATGGAATAACATTAACCACTGATAAAAACCCATGCATGTATTCAAATGGATGTACTCTTAAATCATTGAAATTATTCATTAACACTTTTAATTTGGTCTCTCTTACTTTTGTGTCTCCTGTCACGAACCGGATCTGGTCGCCACCATTAACGGCACCAAACCCGGCCCGTGGCAAGGCCCGAAGGGCGTTCCCTATCCCCACGGGCTGGCACAAGTGCCCGGGTATCAAACAAATCTGGTTTGGGAACGATTTACCCGAGTATGACAGCATAAATCATAAAAAAACAATCAATTATTAAAATCTGAAATTTTCATGCTAAACAATTCTTAACAAAACCAGATCTGAATACATAAGTTTAAATACACTACAAGTGGTCTAAAAACAAATAATGACAACATAAAGACATCCCCATGGACTCCACATGACAAGGGGATCATCACCCGCAAGTCGTCCCCGCAACTCCTCCCCAACGATGGGGACTAACATCCCGAACCGCCATCACCCTTAGCCTTCCCTTTACCTGAGTCAAGCATGAGCAAGTCTACTTACACCCAAGGGGTGTAAGTAGGGTGTGAGCCTAATCCCAATAGGATACCACCAGTTGATTCCAAAGAGTATGCAATACAATGTGAACAAAACAAGCAATTTTAATACACAAGGTGAAACAGTGTTAAAATTCAAAGAAATGCAACTTTCAAATGAAAACAGTTTTCAATCAAAGAATTTCAGAATGTTAGCAAATTAAATAGACATGTGAGCTACTTTAATGTACTTCCAAAAACAACCCACAACAAGGGTATATACCACAAATCCTATGAGCATCAAAATCAGGAACACCCCTAAGCACTAGGTTGTCTCGGGCCCTATGTACCTCGTACCTCGGTGTAGAGTAACCATAGAAAAATCTGTTCTCGTGCACGAGCCACTAGTAGGGAACATACCCATAACCTAGTGGTCCCCAATCATCATCCAAATAGTTTATTTAGAGTTGTCGTTATCCATATGGTAAGTGGAACAGGGACAAAACCCATTCGATCCACTAGTCGTACTAGTACAAATCTGCCCCACCTAAGTACCTGGGCTTCCCCTTTTTGTGCTCAAACAATTTCAGAAAACAACACACATACTTTTTCATATAAAATATCACTACTGGTCACAAACAAATTTTACAGTAGCTACACACATTTTATACCATTTAAAACACACAATAAAATAATTTTATTTCCAATAAAACAACTTCTCAAAACATCACATTGTTTTTCACCCAAAGCTCTTTAAGATATCTACCTTTCACACTATGATAACACTTGTAAGTTATTAAAACCAAATTTCAGTTCAAAACCCTTTAATGAAACCAAAAATTCAGTTATGGGGCATCCCAAAATAGACCAATAAAAGATTTGAATGGAAACCCCTCAATTTCACCAAAAATTGGAACATAAAATTCATTTGCATTATAAATGCAACTAAAACCAATTTTTACAGAAACATTCAAGTGAAGTAAACATTAGAGTACCATGAAAACAGAAAGCTAATTCACAAAAATTGCACACACAATGGAATCACCTACCAAATTAACAAAACCCCTTGAATCTCCGTGCGAAATCAAATCGCACCCCCGCCGTACTAAGAGAGAACTAGATCAAACCTAAAACCACACAAATTGGCCAAGAAAGCCCAAAGTTAAACCCTAGGTTTGAAATCCTAGTTTCTGGACATTAGTAAACTCAATTATAACCGAAGAAACCCTAAGAACAATGAGTTAAACCCAAAGTAATTTGAAAGAGGAAAGAAAAGGGCTCATTTAGGGTACGTTCGAACAAGATGTATTATCTCATTTAGGAACTGGAATGGAGGAAAAAGATTGAGAATTGAGAGAGTTATGAAAGAAATACTTTACCTCTTCAAATCTGGGCGATTTGAGGAACCCTATGAAGATCGGCACAAAATCGAGATTCTATAGAGCTCCAAATGGGTGGGGGAGAGTTCAGACGCGTGGCTGGGTTACTTAGGCTTGAGTGAGACTTGTAATCACCGAAAAATCCCAAATATTGAATAAGTTATAACAAAATCAAATTTTATTTTTAAAACAGGAATTGGGCTTTCGGGCAGGCCCAACCCCTTAGAAAAAAACCCAAATAACCCCTGGTTATGGATTTCTAAAAGCTCCAAATTACCTTTTTGGTGTTAATAGGTTAGGGGAGGTCAATTAATAATTTGAATGGATGAAAAATGTTGAAAAATGAAAAAGTTATAAAAGATACAAAATTTATTTTTTAATCTGGAATTGGGCTCACGGTTTGGCCCAATTCATGAATACTCATCTATTCCTCCCTAAAACCTAGGGAAACCCCCAAAAAAAGAAAGGATGTAAATTAAATGAAAAAAATACCTTTAAAATATGCCTTGTATGTGACAATTCTCCCCACCATTAAGGACTTTCCGCCCCGGAAAGTTAACATGAATCTCGGTTGGAAAACAAGAATGGGTACTCTTCCTCGACCCATGACTTTCGCTCCCATGTCTCATGTGTATCATTCCCATGCTGCCATAAAACCCGGACTAAAGGAATAGACTTTCCTCGAAGTATCTTCTCTTGGGAGTCCACTATTTTCATCAGTCTCTCAACGATAGACAAGTCAGGCTCTATCTCTAGTTCTTCCCAACTCAACACATGGGATGGATCCGGATTGTATTTCTTCAACTGAGAGACGTGGAAGACATCATGGATAGACGTCAACTGAGAAGGTAAGGCCAACCTGTATGCCACCTTACCAATACGCTCGGTGATCTCAAAGGGTCCGACATACCGTGGCATCAGCTTACCTTGCTTACCCAATCGACGATGGCCCAGACGAGGGGCCACTTTTAAGAATACCCTGTCACCCACAGAAAACTCTAGGTCTCGACGCCTCCGGTCAGCATAAGATTTATGAAGACTCTGAGCTGTCAATAAGCGCTGCTTGATCAACTTGACCTTCTCAGAAGTCTCCTGCACAAGGCTCGTCCCCAACAGTGAAGTCTCTCCTACCTCAGCCCAACATAGGGGGGACCGACAAGGCCGACCATAGAGCGCCTCAAAAGGGGCCATTCGAATCGTGGATTGGTAACTATTATTATAAGAAAACTCTACCAATCTCAAATGGCTATCCCAAGAACCTCCAAAGTCCAGGACACATGCACGAAGGATTTCCTCCAATATCTGATTCGCCCGCTCTGTCTGACCATCCGTCTGTGGGTGGTATGCTGTGCTCATCTTAATATGAGACCCCAAGGACTTCTGAAGGCCTTCCCAAAATCGAGAAGTAAAGCGGGGGTCTCTATCCGAAACAACAGCTGATGGTACACCATGGAGTCTCACCACTTCTTGAAGATACAAATGGTCCAACTCATCTACTTTAGTTGTATCTTTAATCGGAATGAAGTGGGATGATTTGGTCAGACGATAAATCACCACCCAAATAGCATTCTTACCCCGAGGTGTACGAGGTAAGCCAACAATGAAGTCCATGGCAACCTCTTCCCACTTCCAGGTAGGAATGGGTAGTGGTTGGAGCAAACCGGATGACCTTTGGTGCTCTGCTTTCACCTGCTGACATGTGTAGCATCTCGAAACAAAGTCTGCTATGTCCCGTATCATACCAGGCCACCAAAACTGCCGACGAACATCATAATACATCTTAGTGGCACCCGTATGGACAGCCCACTGAGACTGGTGGCTATCTTGCATCACCACCTTCCGCAGAGGTAATGGCACTACTGAATGGCCCTTGAAGCACAAGATTCCCTCGGGAGACGACGACCAATCAGAGGATGTCTCCCCACCATGAAGGAACTTCTTAGACCGCTGACAAAGATCATCACTGGTCTATTCCTGCTGAATCAACTCCAATAGAGAAGGAGTCAACTGGACACTTGTCAAGAATTCCCCTCCACTGTATTCCCTGGTCTCCACATGCATCTGAGAAAAGAGACCCATCAATGCCCACTCATCACTAGACTTCCTCAAAGCATGCACTGGAACTCTTCGGCTCAAAGCGTCGGCCACTACATTACCCTTGCCTGGGGTATAGACAATGTCAAAGTCAAACCCCTGCAAGTACTCGATCCAGCGACGTTGCCTCAAGTTGAGGTCCTTCTGCGAGAAGATATAAGCCAAGATTTTGTGATCAGAGTATACCACAAACTTCTCCCCAAAGAGGTAGTGACGCCAAGTATTCAAAGCATGCATCACCGCTGCTAACTCCAAGTCATGGGTTGGGTAGTTCTTTTCATGTGGTCGAAGTTGGCGAGAGCCATACGCGACCACATGATCATCTTGCATAAGCACGCACCCAAGACCCATACCTGAAGCATCACAATAGACCACATATCCCTTTCCATCCTCTAGCAAAATCAGCACAGGGGCAGTAGTCAGCCGCCTCTTCAGCTCCTCGAACGATGCCTGACATTCTAGACCCCATACAAACCTCACCCCTTTCCGGGTGAGGGAAGTCATCGGTGAAGCAAGCCGAGAGAAATCCCGAACGAATCGCCTGTAATAACCGGCCAAGCCAAGAAAACTCCTGATCTCAAACACATTCTTCAGTTTCTCCCATGACATGACTGCACTAATTTTCTCAGGGTCCACTGAAACTCCATGCTCTGAGATCACATGCCCCAGAAATCTCACCTCTCTGATCCAGAAAGTGCACTTTGACAACTTTCCATAGAGGCGGTGATCTCGTAATGTACCCAAAACGATCCTCAAGTGATGTTCGTGTTCCTCCTCAGAGCTAGAGTATACCAGAATGTCATCCACGAACACCACAACAAATGAATCGAGATACTGATGGAACACCCTATTCATAAGTGCTATAAATACCGCTGGAGCATTGGTCAATCCGGAGGGCATGACCAAATACTCAAAGTGGCCGTACCTGCTTCGGAAGGTTGTCTTAGGGATATCTGACTCCTTCACCCTGAGTTGATGATACCCTGAACGCAGGTCTATCTTTGAGAACCACTTTTCCCCCTTCAACTGATCAAACAAATCATCTATTCTGGGCAAAGGGTATTTGTTTTTAATTGTTACCTTATTCAGCTTCTGGTAGTCAATGCACAACCGGAGGGATCCATCAGCCTTTTTTGCAAACAACACAGGAGCGACCCAAGGAGAGACGCTCGGGCGAATGAATCCTTTGGATTCTAAGTCATCCAGCTGTATCTTTAATTCCCTCAACTCGGTGGGGGCCATGAGATAGGAGGGAAGAGATATCGGCTGTGTTCCCGGAACCAGATCAATCGAAAACTCCACATCCCGCTCCGGGGGAAAACCAGAAAAATCATCAGGGAATACCTCGGGAAACTCATTCACTACACGAGGTAGTGCACCTTTAGGGGAAAGACCATCCTCTAGCACAATCGAAGATAACTGGAAGATAACACTTCCCAACTCTGGGAGTGGAGGCCCTGCGTGACTTGATCGTGGATCCCATTCTCCATGAAAAACCTGACGAGTCCCATCAGGTGCTGTGAAACTCACACGCCGTCTGTAGCAATCGATGTGTGCCTAGAAGTGTACTAGCCAATCCATCCCGAGTATGACATCAAAAAGGTCCATATCTAAGACCAAGAGGTCCCACTCCATCTCGACCCCTGACACAGAAAGTGCACATGAGGGGCACCTGAGGCCCTGCTCCTTCTTCTTTCCCAATGGTGTCACCAACTCCATCGCAAAAGACATCAACTCAGTTGGAAAATTCAGAATGTCCACAAAAAGTCCAGAAATGAATGAAATAGAGGCACTAGTATCAAAAAGAGCAGTATCTATAGAAGATGCGATCATAACGGTACCTCGAACTGTCGATGGTCCCGCCTCTGATCCTGCTGGTGACTGATCCACTGCATGGAGATGTCCAGTATCTGCCTGAGGACGACTGCTAGTCTGTGGTTGTGCCCTGAACTGGCTCTGCCCAGAAGATGATCCATCCCTACCACCACGACCACCAAATCGAGATCCCCCAGTCCTCGACGGCTCGGACTGTGTTGGCACTCCTCTTGAAGCCACTGACCCTGCCCCACTTGGGAGTGGACGTGCCACACTGCAGAAGCGCTGAAAATGCCCTATACCTCCACACTGGTAACAAGGATTCGGAGGAAGAGGACATGCTGGTCGGATATTCCCAGGCCTCCCACATTGGTGGCACACGACCGATCTCGCATCAGAAGCCACAGAAGAAAACTGCCTGGAAGAGTGGCCTGAACTGCCCCCTCCTTTCTTCACATGATCCTCCTGCTTCCTTTTCTTCTCTGAGGAGCTGCCACTACCCACTGCTGATACTGAACCATAGAAACCAGCCCTACCTTTCCTATCAATCTCCACCATGCATGCCCGATCAACAACCTCAGCATAGGTCCTCAGCTTAAACAAGAACACCTGGGAGTATATCTCTGGTCGCAAGCCTTTCTCAAACCTTTGGGCCTTCGCTTGCTCATTAGAGACAATTTCTGGAGCATACCGAACCAATTCAGCGAAACGGTTGGCATACTCCATCACAGATAGATTCCCCTGAACAAGTTCCATGAACTCTCTAGACCTGGCATAAGCCAACACCTCAGGGCAATACTGTTCATTGAAGACAGCCTTGAAATCTCCCCAGCACATCTGCTCATTCTTCCCAGACTGAAGCACTGACTCCCACCATTTACGGCTGGGACCCTCCAACAGAAAGGAGGCACACTTCACCCGGAGCTCCTCGGGTGTTTCCAGGAACTCAAACATATGCTCGATCTTCTCGATCCATTCTTCTGCTTCTTGGGGTTCTGCGCTACCTCGGAAGGCAGGAGGCTTGTTTTTCAGAAACTCTTGTGCTTTATCTTTTCTAGGACCTGTCTCCTCTGCCCTAACAGGAATAGGAGCATGAGCTGGTCCCTGTCCCAAATCTTGGATAGCCCGAACAACAGCTTCCACAAGCCTCTGATCAATCGGCGTGGGAGAACTCTCTCCAGCTTCCTCCTGTGGGTGCGTGGGAGCTTTCCGGGGAGGCATGTTGCTACAAAATGCAACAGTCACAAAAAAATAGTCAATACCACAATTCTGAAAATTGTAATCAAATACATCAAATATAAACAAACTAAACACATTCTTGTAATAAAAGAAACAACTACTCCACATCTGCCTGATGTCCACATGTGGTCTGCAGCCCACACGTCTCACCTGGAAGTGAAGTCAATCAGTAAATTCCAACATCCTCTAGTGACTCAAGGTCTGCCATGAGAGGTGCGGGCCAGGCACCCTACTCACAACCAATACCCCGAGCCCCGACTGTCCTAGCTTCTGTCTATCCTGACTCATCTCAAAATAACAATATAACCCAAAAACATTAACCTCCTTTGATACCATTTTGTCACGAACCGGATCTGGTCGCCACCATTAACGGCACCAAACTCGGCCCGTGGTAAGGCCTGAAGGGCGTTCCCTATCCCCACGGGCTGGCACAAGTGCCCGGGTATCAAACAAATCTGGTTTGGGAACGATTTACCCGAGTATGACAGCATAAATCATAAAAAAACAATCAATTATTAAAATCTGAAATTTTCATGCTAAACAATTCTTAACAAAACCAGATCTGAATACATAAGTTTAAAGACACTACAAGTGGTCTAAAAACAAATAATGACAACATAAAGACATCCCCATGGACTCCACATGACAAGGGGATCATCACCCGCAAGCCGTCCCCGCAACTTCGCTCCAACGATGGGGACTAACATCCCGAACCGCCATCACCCTTAGCCTTCCCTTTACCTGAGTCAAGCATGATCAGATCTACTTACACCCAAGGGGTGTAAGTAGGGTGTGAGCCTAAGCCCAATAGGATACCACCAGTTGATTCCAAAGAGTATGCAATAAAATGTGAACAAAACAAGCAATTTTAATACACAAGGTGAAACAGTGTTAAAATTCAAAGAAATGCAACTTTCAAATGAAAACAGTTTTCAATCCGAGAATTTCAGAATGTTAGCACATTAAATAGACATGTGAGCTACTGTAATGTACTGCCAAAAACAACCCACAACAAGGGTATATACCACAAATCCTATGAGCATCAAAATCAGGAACACCCCTAAGCACTAGGTTGTCTCGGGCCCTATGTACCTCGTACCTCGGTGTAGAGTAACCATAGAAAAATCTGTTCTCGTGCACGAGCCACTAGTAGGGAACATACCCATAACCTAGTGGTCCCCAATCATCATCCAAATAGTTTAGTTAGAGTTGTCGTTATCCATATGGTAAGTGGAACAGGGACAAAACCCATCTGATCCACTAGCCGTACTAGTACAAATCCGCCCCACCTAAATACCCGGGCTTCCCCTTTTTGTGCTCAAACAATTTCAGCAAAAAACACACATACTTTTTCATATAAAATATCACTACTGGTCACAAACAAATTTTACAGTAGCTACACACATTTTATACCATTTAAAACACACAATAAAATAATTTTATTTCCAATAAAACAACTTCTCAAAACATCACATTGTTTTTCACCCAAAGCTCTTTAAGATATCCACCTTTCACACTATGATAAAACTTGTAAGTTATTAAAACAAAATTTCAGTTAAAAACCCTTTAATGAAACCAAAAATTCAGTTATGGGGCATCCCAAAATAGACCAATAAAAGATTTGAATGGAAACCCCTCAATTTCACCAAAAATTGGAACATAAAATTCATTTGCATTATAAATGCAACTAAAACCAATTTTTACAGAAACATTCAAGTGAAGTAAACATTAGAGTACCATGAAAACAGCAATCTAATTCACAAAAATTGCACACACAATGGAATCACCTACCAAATTAACAAAACCCCTTGAATCTCCGTGCGAAATCAAATCGCACCCCCGCCGCACCAAGAGAGAACTAGATCAAACCTAAAACCACACAAATTGGCCAATAAAGCCCAAAGTTAAACCCTAGGTTCGAAATCCTAGTTTCTGTACATTATTAAACTCAATTATAACCGAAGAAACCCTAAGAACAATGAGTTAAACCCAAAGTAATTTGAAAGAGGAAAGAAAAGGGATCATTTACTTGAAGTATCTTGAAGTAATCACTCCAAAACTCCAGTATCTGAAATTTAAAAGAGCCCAAATTTAGGTTACGTTCGAACAAGATGTATTATCTCATTTAGGAACTGGAATGGAGGAAAAATATTGAGAATTGAGAGATTTATGAAAGAAATACTTTACCTCTTCAAATCTGGGCGATTTGAGGAACCCTATGAAGATCGGCACAAAATCAAGATTCTACAGAGCTCCAAATAGGTGGTAGAGAGTTCAGACGCGCGGATGGGTTACTTGGTCTTGAGTGAGACTTAGAATCACCGAAAAATCCCAAATATTGAATAAGTTATAACAAAATCAAATTTTATTTTTAAAACAGGAATTGGGATTTCGGGCAGGCCCAACCCCTTAGACAAAAACCCAAATAACCCCTGGTTATGGATTTCTAAAAGCTCCAAATTACCTTGGTGGTGTTAATAGGTTAGGGGAGGTCAATTATGAATTTGAATGGATGAAAAATGTTGAAAAATGAAAAAGTTATAAAAAATACAAAATTTATTTTTTAATCTGGAATTGGGCTCACGGTTTGGCCCAATTCATGAATACTCATCTATTCCTCCCTAAAACCTAGGGAAACCCCCAAAAAAAGAAAGGATGTAAATTAAATGAAAAAAATACCTTTAATATATTCCTTGTATGTGACATATCCTTTATAAATATTATAGGATTTTCGCACATTTTCATTGATGTTTTTCACCCCATAAGCTTCATATACACTTTATTTAGGAGTATTCCCACTAAGTTAATTACTTCCTTTTCATAATAATCCATCTCACTCTTATACTTCTTTATAAATATTGAACCAAATTCATAAAAGAGTGTGACTCCATAAACCATAACCATATAAACACCTCTCCAAGTGATCGGAGATAATAAAAAAATTTCATCTTCCATATTAGAAAATTTTGGCCATAAAATGTTGGAATAACCATTTCATTCAATAGTGTTTCCATCTTAACCATTTACAAACAAAAAATTTAGTAAAATAAATTATGATCTAAGGGAAAACCTTGATTGGTGGTCCTAACATTATGAGATATGAACTGAGAGGCGGTTAATAAGGGTGAATTCAATTTTAAAATAATTTATTTCACTTCACATTAATCTCCCATAAATTAATCTTCAACTATTGTTTGGTGATTCTTCATTTACTAGGTATGATTAAACATCATATCACAAATGTAAAAATAAATTTCATCACCTAAGAACAGAAACATTTACTTTTTTCACATCCAATGTGAAGGATAATCAAATGTATATGGTCAGTTCACTACTCCCATGCATATATCACTAATCCTCACTAGTTTAGAAAAAAATAGGAATATTCACTCTCTATAAAGACTCGCAACATGTTGTAAATGATAGCTCGCTTTTAATGAGTGGCTAGAGGCTCACTTCCAAGTTATTATAACTAAATTAATAGATAGAAAATGATGATAAGGTATAAAAAATACCCCTTGGATTAGTGTATCATTAAATCTACGTATAGTTTGTATTAATTATAATTACTAAAGAAGGAAAACACGGTGATATTAATAAAATACTCTTTAATCAACTAGAATTCATTGATCAGATCTCACAAACCATCTCGCACTTCATTTTTGAATGCTCGCCCGGAGAATCTCTTTTTTTTTTCATTCATCTCTGTAAAGTCCTTTCCCTCCAAAAAATGGTTTCATGATCATTTATATGTGTCGGTTCTCATTGAACCACTTGCATTCATAATCATAACCAAAACAACGTATAACTACCTCTTGTGATTCATCCTTGTGTCATCTGAATATTTTTAAAGTACAAAAACATCATTTTATTAATTTTGATTTACATGCTCGTCAGAAAAAAATGGTTTCCCAAAAAATGCATAAGGCATTTCTCAGAAAAAACATCTCATGCATATGGATCTATCTTATGTAGGATATTTCTTGCATAGTTCTGTCGTGTGTGGTTTTGTTGCATGCAATGCCTCTAATTTATGCATCATATACTTTACACATCTCCTACCATATGTATCCTCCCCCTATCTAACCAATGTTTCATTCTCTAGTGATTTTTGTTTCATTTGAATTCATATCCTCCATGAAATGTTTCTGACATGTAACCATTTCACATTGCTTTTACCATACATAGTCTTTTGTAAGTGATCTTGTTGTATGCATCGTGTCAGACCCAATATTCAATTATAAATAAACATTTTATCACAATATCCATTAGAGAATACAAACCCTTTTATTTCATTATAGTAGTACATTACAAAACTATAAAATTACATTAACTAAAATTGCTGCAAGTAGTGTTATAGGAGACATAACATTATAGGACATCACCGTAATCTTAAACTCTAGAGGATCGTATTCTATAAAGAATAACAAGAAAAAAAGATATATTTTTATTATAAAGAAAACTATAAGCAATGGAATGGACATGATATAAAAATTAATATAATGATATGAATGGTTTTAGAAGTTATAATGAGGTGTATTTATAAGGGGTAATATGACCATTGGAAGGATAAGGTGGTTATTGGAATGGTAACATAGAAATATGATCATTGTAATAGTAATGTGATTGTTTTGTGTAACATAAAGTGTCCAATAAAATATATAAAATCATTTGGTAATAATATAATCAATAATTAAAATAAATAATGTATATTAATCAATGAATAAGAATGTAATTACATACATATGTCTTATAATAATATAAAATTTATTAAAAAGAATTTTTAAAATTCTTAGTGCAAAACACATGATTTCAAAACACTAAGGGTTTCATTTAATAATTAGATTTCTTATATATAGAAAATTATTTTCCTAAAATGTACTTTAAATTTAGAATTGCTGCATCGAAATGATCCAATGATTATTTTTTAGAATTTTCTTAGAAAGATGAATTTTTAGGTGAATGGTAAAATACGGTATGTATTATGACTTCATTTTGATGTAAAAATGATTCAAATAATTAATGTAAATGAATTTATGACCTAGAATATGTTAATTTATTAAAATAATATATTTTAAATTATTAAAATTAATTTTCAAACCTATAATGGACTTCCCAAAGTCTAAAATGTAAATTGAAGTTTTAAAAATAATTCTTTGTGGAAAAATGACATTTCTATGGAAAAATAATATAATTAAAGGGAATTTGGTTCTTTAACTTATAAATTTTAAAAAACCATGCCTTAAGTATCAAATACCATGATTTAAAACCATGAGAAAGACAATGGTATAAAATTTTTCACAATATAGATTTCCAAAGCCTAAGTCCCAAGATTAATAATCAAATCTCCCACATTTTCTATAAATACTCACTCATCCTCCTATTACTCTTCATTATGAAATCATTGAGCATGGTTATCCTCTCAATATCCCTCTCAAGAGTCCTCCCACGAAGCTATTAAGTATCTAAGGATTTCTTTCTCAGGTTCTTGGAAGCTAATTAATAAGGTAAGGGTTCGTTATTTCTTCTCTGTGTTTCCCTTTTGTAATCCTTTTATACATCTTACACTTCCATATCAAATGTTGTTATGCTCTAGTATTATACTTCCCTTATTATAATATTAATGAGTGGGTACTATTCTCTCCCATTATACCACCTTCATATGTCATTATAATGCTAAAATGATTTTATAACCATAAACTTAATTATCCAAATCTTTATGTATGGAATGGGTTTGTGGGATTATGAATGTATTATTTTTAAGGGGGGATTTGTCTAAGGAATGGTGATAGTAATGTACCTAGTAGAGCCTCTATCGGGTTCATGATGGATTAAACAAAAAATTGGCACAAGCTTGCCTTTAGCATCAAAGCATACCGACTTGAAATTTTCTCCTTAAGAAAATTTTGTGTCCCATATGTGAATCAAATATGTGGGTAACATACTTCTAATTTTTAAAAGGTTATTTTTTATCATTACTTTGGTCTCCTACAATTGTAAACTATTGACTTCAATGTATAACACTTATTGATATCCTTATACAATAAAAATACCCTACCATATTACTATATTATCATTCCTTTGATAAGGGTACATTTCATTGCATTATGAATATCCTATAGTTTCTTATTTGATTGGGGGATATTCACCTAGATAGCCATATTGTTCCATTGATTGAGGAAACCTTAACAATTTATATATCCATTAATTCTATACAGATAGTTATTACTTAGAGACATTTATATATGTGGTTCCCTAGGGAACCTTATATATTATATTGATTAGCTAGTCTATTCATATGATGGATGCATTGGACTTATTATGTGATAGGTGGGGATCATAACTATATAGCCTCTTGATGCATTAGTAGGTCTCATAAGACAAACTAGCTTAGGTATTTAGTGTATGTTGACCCATTTTTGTATGATGTATTAGCACGAGTCCTTAGTGGTATGGTTATGATGTCTGACATTATGCATTCCATCATTATTAGATCAGCTATTATTATTCATGTGATTCTTTATTTTCATTGTTATGTTATCCATGGATATATTATGCTCATGTTATCAGTTATATGGAATCCTTTGATTATTTATTCTATCCATATTATGTATTCTTGTTTATACCATATTAGCTTCCACTGTACGTTGTCCCTTACTGAGCGTCTGAGCTCACTCTTTTATATTGATTCCTCATTTCCCTAATGAATCATGAAGATTGTTGTATTTGATCTAAGGATAAGGAATGGAGTAATTATAAAGTTTCATGTATTCATATGATGTATTTTAATAAATAACCCCCAGATCTATGTTATTATAGTTGGGGTTGTTACACATCATGCCTTGCTCAGCCCTACCTCATGTATCAATGCTTAAGTCATAAACATTGTGTCAATCCAGATTTTTACCATATGTATGAGGCAATTTGACATCCTAAAGAACCAAGGCCTCTTCAAAAAGCCTTTAATCGCTTTCTAAAGAAAAAAACAATCTTCATCAACTTCATGGATGCACTACCCATGAATTGAAAACAAAACCAATCGTTAACAGGATGTGAGGCTACCAAACATTGGCATTGGTGGGACCTCTTGTGCCAATGGGCATCACGACCCAACAGTGGGTCGAGCGGGCTGGCGGAGCGGAGCGGCCTCCTCCACTTGGAGGTGCAATGATGGGTCTTTGGGCTGATTTTTGATTGGTCCTACAAGGCCATGTATTGGGGGAGCATGCAGATCTTTTTTACTAAGGGTATGTGGGCCTATAGATATATAAATAAAGGGCTTGATGAGTAAGTTGTCTCTTTGGGGGGCTATGGTCTAACTTTCTGACATGTGTGCGTGAGGTGTATGTGTGTTTAGTTGTGTAATTGTACCCCCAAATATCTTTTTTTAGGGGAGTGATGAGATATGATTTTCAAATGATTTTGATGTCATTTGATTTTTTTTAAGATAATTAGTCTCTTCTTCATGTTCATATTTATTTTCTTTTTATATCATATATCTATCTGCCTTTACCTACACTTAAAATTTATATTAAAAAGTTCTCACAAATTTTATTCTGAAGAATTAATATTTATGGAAAGCCTATGAAATAAATGAGAATTTGATAGATGAAAAGAGCTCTAGAAAATAAATGAACACCGATGAGAAGTTAATTTCTTCCATGTGATAGTTTTGTGGGCCATATATTTTATACATAACTTGGATAGACTTAGATTCAAATTTCATTGAAAATGTGATACACATGGCCTCATTTTATCATGTATCCATAAAACCTTGTTCTCACATATTAAGGCCCAACCCATTGAAGAAATTTAAACTTATGAACCTTCATATTTTTATTACAACTTACATTGTAGAAAGTAAATTATTTTAAGGATGATTGGATTGGAAATTCAACATGTCATCCGTCAACTTTGAAGATGGCATGAAATGGATTAAATGCATTTTTCTTTGTCAAATTTGGTTGTTAAATGGTTGTTAGGGATTATATGAATGTTGATCTCATTACCACAACATATTTTATAAAATGGGGATGTGTGCATGCCCAAGAGATATAGGAGACTAAGGAAAGGTAATCATCAACCATAAGGTGACACTCCAACCTTAAGACTCCATTTGGTACAAGGGAAGAGGACGTCTGCCACTGTGTCGCCCTCCTCTCATTGTTAGTGGCATTAGTCAATTCTATTATAGTTGATCAAAGATGATAAAGTGATACTAAAATTTGAATCCTCCCCCTCCCCCCCGTAGGACCCTAGAACGCCCTAAGAGGGGAGGGGTGAATCAGAGTATCAACTTTCTCTTTTAAAACAACGAATCATGTTCCCACGTTGATAGGAACTTGTAAAACCTGTATGATGGAATCGCGCAGTTATAAAACAATCACATGCAGAGAGACAACATAGCGATTTTACTTGGTTCACCACAAAGGGATGGTCCAAGCAGCATACGCCGACAGTGTGTCGGTCGTACATAAACCCACTAAGCTTCACTAGTTATTATGGAAAACAAAAATTCAGACACAATCGCTCTGTGTCAGACACACCACCTTTACAAGATTTTAGGGACAGCACATTGTCTACCTCGAAACACGTTCGTCGACTCCCCCTAGCTCACTACTTTGGGTGAAGTCATACTCAATTTAATGACTTGAAAGTCGCTTTAGTAGATTGGCATTCGAGTATTTGACTCTAATTAGCATGAGACGTTGCTTGCACCGTAGTCCTGAGTTGATGCACTTGAAAGTATTATTCACTGAAACCATATGTTCAACACTACCGTTCGTGAAACTCATATCCTTCGCGAAACCCCCTTTATATTTCAAATAAATACTAGCTTTCGCGAACCCACGCACTTTCTCAAAGCTCCCAACCTTCACGAATCTCACAACCTTTGCGAAGAAAATTGTCTTCGCAAAGCTCACAGCCTTCGTGGAACCCCAAACTTCATAAAACTTCCTTTTCTGATATGCCTAAGCATCAATCAGTTCATATCAGTTCCTTTCGTGGTGTTTAAGCTCACGAAGGATTCCTAATTTATGAAGATTTCTTGATTAGGTGGACCTTCACGAAATCAAAGCAATTCACCCTTTTCACTAATTCTCTTTGTTACAAATGAAGTGGGGGTAGCTGCCTATTTATTGGCTCACCCTTTCGCGAAGATCACACGCTCCCAGCGGCCTTTTCACAAACCTCTTCAGTCATGCTCACGAAGCTCTACTATTCGTGAAGCTCTGGTGAAATTAAACCAGTTCACGAAGCTTATCGTAGTCGTGAAGATTATTGTCTTTCCATCGCGCGTACACGATGATTGTTCGCGATGCTCCACATCTTCACGAAGTTCACCCTTCATGAAACCAAGTCTTCATGAAACTCATGCCTTAAGCATATTTGAGAAGAGACAATCCCAAAAAACCACCTTTTGAGCCCAAAAATTTGGTGAACACTGGGAAATGACGACACCTTTAACGTTGTAGTCATCTTGTGTTGTAAGATCACTTGCATTGCAAACTCTCTGACCAACCTCGTATGGATTGACAACAAACACAAACTAGGCCTCGTTTCCAGTTATGAAGGACCTTAGTTCCAGCAATCTTCCCCTTTGGGTTTGTTGGCAATCTGTAGATAAATTCATTAAAGCACCAGCCTCAAACAAGAACCTGATAGACGTGAAATAACTAATCAATCACTCTAAGTCTACGTGAGAAAAGCTCGGTGTAGAAAACAAGAGTGGCAAAAGAGAATTTCATGTCATTGAATTTCACTTATCTCCCCCTTTGACAATAAACCCAAAGAACCTGTATTTGTACTTATAGTGCTCAAAACAAACTCTCTCTTGATCATATCTCCCTCATAAACCTGCATCACTTCCACAAACAGATTAAAACGGCTAACACAAATGGGGAGAGGGGAACAGTTGTAACCTCCACATGCACCAAGAGGTGGCTGAACACTGAGGTTCAATCGATGTTTTGTGAATATATGTGTTGTCAACGACTTAGTCAGAATGTCAGCCACTTGGTCATCAGTTCCAACATGCTCCATTTTAATTACACCTTGTTCAACTTTTTCTTTGATGAAGTGATATTTGATCTCAGTATGTTTGGTATTAAAGTACCGAACCAGATTCTTCGTAAGATTGATCGCGCTCTTGTTGTCATAATGAATCACCATCAGCTATTTCACTTCATCACTAATATCAGTCAGTTGTTGCTTCATCCATAATAACTGAGTGCAAGCCCTTGTAACAGAGATATACTCTACTTCAGTCGTACTAAGAGAAGTGTTTTCTTGTTTCTTAATCAACCAGCCCACACATTTGTTTTCAATAAAAAAAAGCATCACCACAAGTGGACTTTCTATCTACCACATCTCCAGCTCAATCAACATCATAAAATGTTGATAATTCATTATCTCTTCCTACTGCAAAGTATAAGACAAAATTGAGAGTACGTTAAACATACCTCATGATTCTTTTAATAGCTGTTAAATGCTCTTCCTTTGGATTACTTTAAAAGCAAGCTATTAAGCATGTTGCAGACACGATATCTGGTCGTGTCGCGATCAAGTATAATAAGCATCCAATGATTCTTCTGTATAAGGTGGGATCCACATATGTCTCATCCTCGTGTTTTCCAAGTTTTTTTACAATAGCAATCGGAGTCGACATTGGTTTGGAGTCATGCATATTGAATTTCTTTAACAGCTCTTACATATTTTTTCTGAGAAATAAAGGTAAATCATTCTATTGAACCACCTGCAACTCCAAAAAGTATGTGAGTTCATCAATCATAGACACTTCAAATTCATATTTCATATGATTAGCAAATTCTTTCACTGATCCATGTTTGTTTCCGTCAAAAATAATATCATCCACATTTACAAGCACCATAAATTGATCTTTCTGAGAATTCTTCACATAGAGATTATGGTCAACACCTCCTCTTTTAAATTCAAGCTTCTTCGGATAAGGATCCAATCTAGAATACCATGCTTGAGGCGTCTTCTACAAACCATAGAGAGTCTTCTTAAATCTACAAACCTTGGTCTCGTCATTTCCAATCAGAAATCTCACTAGTTGTTCAATGTAGACTTTTTCTTCAAGAACTTCATTTAAGAATGTTGTTTTGACATTTATCTGATAAACTTTGTACTCTTTTAATTTTCATGGAAAGGAAAAGCCTAATCGATTCCAGTCTAGCTACTAGAGCAAATGTTTCTTCAACATCAATGTCTTCAATCAGTGCATAGCCTTCACACATCAAGTGTGCCTTGTTTTTTATCACATTTCCATGCTCATTGAATTTGTTTTTAAAAATCCACTCTATTCTAATCACATTGTGATGTTTAAGTCACTTAACAAGTTCTCATGTCCGGTTCTTATCAATCTGATCTAGTTCTTCATTCATGGTCTTAACTCATGATTCATCATTCACTGCTTCTTCAAATGAGATTGGTTCCACAATTGATAGGAAGGCAGAATGTGCTTTATTCTGCATTCTCCTTGTTTGTGTATGTGTGGTCAAATCCCCAATGATGTTGGATTGGTCAATTTATGCTCTTATATTTCTCTTGTGAGGTTCTGATGAAGTTTTGTCAACAATGGTTTCCTCTTCTGATTCTTCTTCTGAATCATCATCATTTTGTGAGCTCTGAATGTTCTATAAGTCTTCCACTATTTTTGCATGTGAATCAGTTTCTTGTCCACTTTCTTCTTCATCTTCAATCATATCAATATATGAGCTCCTCGAGGTACTTATGGGTTTATCTTCAATGATTTTGACATCACTGTTTTCCATAAAAAAAACATGAAAATACTTCAAATATGGCTTCTTTCCGTACCATATCTCATATGGTGTTTTGGTTTCTCCCGTAAAAAAACTTGTATGATTTTGAGTGTATAATGTTACTTGAACAGCCTCTTTCCAATAATGACGAGAAACGTGGCTCTCAATCAGCATTGTTCTAGCCATATTGTTCACCTATCGATTTCTGCGTTCAACAGCCCCATTTTGTTGAGGGGTTCTCAATGCAGACACCTCGTGCTTTATCCCATGTTTTTTCAGGTAATTTTCAAATTCAATGGATGTGTAACCTCCTCCATTGTCTAATCGTAGAATCTTGATTGTGCGCATAGTTTCATTCTCAACTCTTCGATGATAACTCTTCATGCAATCAAGCACTTGTTGTTTCCTCTGCATAGACATTACACAAGTCATTCTACTATAGATATTACTATAGTCACTCTCCTTTTGTGTCAGCCACATTCATTGGACCACATGTTTGTGTGGATGAGATCAAGAAAATTCGATGCCCTTTTGTTTTTCGGTCAATATGAACTCCCAACCATCTTTCCTCGCATGCATGCATCACGCATCTTTTTTCGATCACGGTTCAGATTGGGAATGTCGACAGCTATCTTAACCTTAGATATTTGTTCCATGCTTTGTTGATTAATGTGACCCAACCTCTAGTGCCACAAGTTATTTTATTCTTCAACTGTTAAGTAACAAGTGTTCTCTTTACTATTAATCTGGTATAGGTTTTCATCTATTTTTCATCCTTTCATGAGAGATTTGTTTGTTTTTTCTTCGATAGTGCACCCCTTCTAATTAAATGTCAATATCAATCCTAAGTCAAAGAGTTGGCTCACACTCAGGAGATTGTGATGCAAACCGTCAACATAGAGAACTTTAGTTTTCCCCATCTCATCATTTGTCAGATCTGTATTTCCACTGTCTTTGATCTTTAAAGCACTGTCGTTGTCGAATCTCACTATTCCATCAACCCTTTTCATAACATTCTTCAACAAATCTGCATTTCTTGTCATGTGGGATGAGCATCTACTGTCAAGAATTCAGGTGATATTATTCTTTATAGCTTTGAGAACTATTTTTGCAAGGTTGGCTTTCTCGATTTTCGTTTTTTCCTTCCATGAGATAATTGGGTGGAGACAAAAGATGGTCTTTCTGATCTCTTTTCAATATGCATGGGTTCATCATACTCATATTCTTCTTCCAGATGATAATACATATTTGTAAGAGTAACTCTGCTTGGTTGGCGGGTATTGATTTGTCTCTCAGTTCTGTAGGTATTGTTCACGTCTTTCCTCCGCCTATAATGAACAGCTTTATGGTCATAGTTAGAATAGTGAAAACAATATCCATAAAAACTATTTCCTCTATGATGAAGGATGTGGTCTCATTATCATTTGTTGACTTCCAGGCACATCCCTATTCCGACAGCTTTACCTCTTCACAATAAGAAATGGTATGGTCCAAAAAACTACAGAATTGACATTTCATAAGAGGAAATGTCTTCTCACTTTCATTCCTTCTCATGTCCCCTTCTTTTGTAAAGGAATTTGACTTGTGATCCTCTCTGGAAACTTGAGGATAATTTTCAACTCTCTTTTCGGTTTGATTTGAAGCTTTCTTTGTTAGGAAATCATGTGCCTTTGTGATATGTCCAACTTTCTGCTTCCCTTTATTTTGGTTCATCTCATTTCCAACCTTTGATGTTTCAGTATCACAGTCAATTCCACGTTTTCCCATAATTGTGGATCTCTGATTATTCAAGGTCTTCTCTACTCCTTCAGAACCACGTTTAACTCTTTTTAGCATCTTTGCATTTGAGAATTTTACACACTGCAATTTCTTCTTTGTTTCCCTTGATTTTGATTCAGTTTCCAATTTACTCCTTAAAGTAACAACTTCTTCTTCAAGTCCCTCAACTATCTTATAGCATTTTCATCCAATCTCAATGTAAGGTCATTGATGAATTTTGTCTGCTCTTCAATCCTGAGTTTAAATTCCACAACCTCTTTCGAGCTTTCAAGAGTTGTTACATGTTCTTCTACCTCTCCTTCCATTCGATCGAGTTCTGCTTCAAGCCAATCAACATACTCTGATGACTCTTTCAACACAACTCTCATCTTTTTGTTTCTCTTTCTTTGATTGTCAAGCTCGTCAAGATCACCCTCAAGTTCCACCTTGAGATCAAAAACACCAAGCAACTGATTGTCTTCATCTTTTGTAGGTTTTGCATTTTCAATTGTAGCCATCATGGATACTTCAGGTTCGGATTTAAACTCTGGTTCTACATCCTCTAAAAAATCATTATCATCTTGTTCTTCTTTGCAGACGAAGCTCTTTCTCTAAAATTTCTTTCCTGATTTGAAGTCTCCTTTGTTAGAGAACCTCTTCTAAGACTTCTGCATGATTTCTGAATCACTTTCTACATTATCAAATTTCTCATGGCTTTGAATGTTATTTTTTTACTTGCTCGAGTGGAAGAATCTTCTGGTTTGACTCACATTTCATAAGCCACTGGACTGCTTAGCAAATCATCAAGAGAGAGCCTAGAGAAACCTCCTTCCTCAAGAGCCGAAACTTTTGGATTATACAGAGATGGGAGCCCTCGGGATTTTCTTCACAATGCCAATATCCTTAATTTCTTCCTCAAGTCCTCAAATAGCTCCAACAACTTCAATTATGCGATTAAAGAAGCTATCTGCGTTTTCATCTAGATGTATTTTCATATCATCGAACTGATTGTGCAGGACTTGAAGTTTGACCTACTTTACTTTTTTTTTTTTTGACAAAAAAAGACGGATCCATTAATGATGGAGATCAGCAGAAATACAAGTGCATAACCACGATGGAAAATGATTGAACCAGAGCACATCCTCATAGGGAGGGCCAATGCCTGCCATCTTGTGAGCGGCTTCGTTCGCTTCCCTTTTAATAAATGAGAAATTGCAGGAATTGAAGCCTTGTCTCCGCGAATGAATACACCGGATAATGGGACCGAAAGGTTGAAGCCCGCCGTCAGTGAGATTGATGGCATTGATTACAGTGAGACAGTCGGATTCGATGTGAATGGAGTCCCAACCGCAATCTTTTGCGAAGTTTAATCCAGCAAGGATGGCGGCGGCCTCCGCGACTGAGGGCTCCCAAAGTGCATGACGTGCTTCGTATTTGGCAGCGATGAGATTTCCCAGGTTGTCCCGGGCCAGTAAACCTAGTCCAACTGGGCCATCCTTAGGGAGAGAGGCATCCACATTGATCTTAAAAATCCCTTCCGGTGGGGGGCACCAATGTTGGGGAAGAGGAGGGTGGGTGGAAAGTCTTTGTTGTTCAGGGTGGTTCTGCCAAACCGCAATCCATGACAATGCCCGGTCAATCCAAAACCTGGGGGGCCTCCGGAAATGATTGAAGATGGCCTCGTTCCGCCTATTCCAGATAATCCAAGCCACAATGCACAGGGCGCCTGCGTTAGCCGGCGACAAGGAGGAGCACCATCGCATCAGGAGAGCTGTGAGATCTGAGGCGGGGTCCGGGAACAGCTCGAAAGTTGATCCCCAGCCATTCCAAATCTCCTGAGCCCCGGGACATTGAACAAGGGCATGGAAAGGGGATTCAGTCACAGAAGGGCAGAAAGGGCAAGAGTTGTCGTCTGAAAAGTGTCTGTAGACAAGGAGGCTCTTAGTTGGGAGGATACCAGTACACACCTGCCACCAGAAAAAGCGAACTTTAGGGGGAACATTAAGCTTCCAAATTGATGTCCAGGGCCTCGCATCTCCTTCTGAAATCTGAGCAGAAAGAGCTCGCCGGTAGCCAGCTTTCACTGTATACTCACCTGAGCTGTCGTTTGTCCAGTAGAGATGATCTGGCCCTGCGTCTGACACACAGGGAATACTCAGAATAAGTCTCCTATCCCTCTCATTAAACCAGGAGTAGAGTTTTTCCAGACACCATCCCGCCCCTTGATCATCAAAAAGACAACAGACTGTGGCATGTTCGGATCCGGGATAAACAGGGGATGACGCCTTCGTGTCTGTCTGATCAACAAGCCAAGGATCGGTCCAAATCTTGACCGTAAAACCATTCCCAATCCTCCAGCCTAGCCCTTTCCTCAGTAGATTACGACCGCCCCAAATGCTTCTCCAGATAAAACTAGGTCGATAGCCAAGATGGGAATCCATAAAATCCTTATGTGGGAAATATTTAGCCCGGAGAACACGCGTGCATAGGGATGATGGGCTATTAATCATACGCCAACCTTGTTTAGCCAGCAAAGCATCATTAAACAGAGAAAGGTCCCGGAAGCCCATTCCGCCTTCAGATTTAGGTTGACAGAGAGCAGACCAGGCGATCCAATGGACTTTATTTTTTTCGTCCTTTCGTCCCCACCAGAAGTTAGATGTACTGGATTGAATCTTTGAAAGCACCACATCAGGGAGTTTAAAAATAGACATCAAATAGCTGGGGACAGATTGAAGTGCCGCCTTGATGAGGATTTCCTTGCCGGCCTTGGAGATTTTTTTAGGGGTCCAGCCTTGTATTTTTCTTTCAATTCGATCCACAATAGCTGAACAGATTTCTTTCTTTGATCGTCCAACCACCGTCGGGAGCCCAAGATACTTCTGGTGCTTATCGACCCCAGGGATGCGTGCTAAAGAGCAGAGATCTTCTCTTTTTGGCTGGGGAACTCCAGAGCTGAAATAAATTTCTGATTTACTCTGATTGATCATTTGTCCTGAAGCCCGTTCATACTGTTGAATCGCCTGGCAGATTGCAGTACACTCATTAGGGGTAGCTCGAGAAAAAAGAAGGCAATCATCAGCGAAGAAGAGGTGGGATATCGGGGGGCCCTTGCGACACGCTTTCGCCCCATGGATAATGGAAAGCGAGGCTGCCCTGGAGAGGAGGTTAGAAAACACATCAGCCACTAAAATAAAAAGGAAGGGTGAAAGAGGGTCTCCCTGGCGAAGCCCACGGGATGGGGAGAAGCCTCGGGTGAGCACCCCGTTGACATTAATGCAAAAGGAAACTGACGAGACGCATTGCATGATCATGGCAATCCATTTGGTGCAGAAACCCATCTTGAGCATCACATATTCGAGGAAGTTCCATTCCACTCTATCATAGGCCTTAGCCATATCCAATTTCCACGCCATGATCCCTCTCTTCGCTCGTGTACGCGTTTTCATGGAGTGGAAAATTTCATGAGCAATAATGGCATTATCAGTGATTAACCTTTTTGCCACAAAAGCACTTTGGTTCTCTGAAATGACGTCGGGTAGCCAAGGCCGCAACCGATTCGCCAGGATCTTCGAGAAGATCTTATACGAGACATTGCACAGACTGATCGGTCGAAAGTCCGAGACCCCTTGCGGAGTTTTCATCTTGGGAATGAGAGTAAGAATAGTTTCATTAAGAGAGGACAGGTCCGTTTTCCCCGCCCAAATATCCCGCATTAAATTGCAAATGTCTGGACCGATGATGTGCCAGTAATTCTTGAAAAAGAGGGCGTGGAATCCGTCTGGTCCCGGGGCTTTCGTAGAGTGGATTTGCTTTAAGGCCTTAAGAGTCTCGTCATTCGTCACATCATTAGAAAGTTGTCTGTTCATATCGTCAGAAATCACAGGTTTGATGCAGTCCTCAATCTCGGGAGAGATGTAAGAATGGCCTGCCGAGAAGAGTTTCTGAAAATGGCTCAGGAAAGCTTCTTGGATTCCCCCTGTGTCTGACACTTTACTACCATCTGAATTGAGAATGCCAGAAATAAAGTTTTTCCGGCGTCTTGCTGAAGCCTTCTGGTGGAAATAACAGGTATTAGCATCCCCTTCTGCTATATGAATATCACGCGCTCGCATAGCCCAAAAACCTTCCTTATTGCGCAGGGCAACATCCAGCTCTCGTTGGGTTTCACTTATTTTGGAGAGAATGCTGCTAGACGGGGGTTTGTTAAGAAGATAGCCAATCTTCCTTTCAAGGAAATTGCATTGCCGGTCCGGATGACGGAATTTAGAGTAGCTCCATGTCTTCAGATCAGATGCTACTCGGCGAAGGTTGGTTCTCGGATCTGCTTGCCCCGTCTTCCAGCCTGAACGGATAACCGCCTCGCACTCGGGGTCATTTGACCAGAAGCTTTCGAATCTGAATGGTTTCCTGGAACTAGTAACGTGCTCATTATGGGTACAGTTAATGACAATTGGGCAGTGATCCGAGCAGTTGAACGAGAGATGTCTGATATGGTACATTTTGAAGAGGCTCATCCAGTCCATTGAGCCAAAGAATCTATCCAGACGTTCAGCGATTCGAGTTCCATCATATCTGCCTCGGAACCATGTAAAGGGATTACCCGTGTAACCCAGGTCCATCAGCTCTGCCTTAAGGATCGCATCATTAAAATCAGACATAGACGTGGAGGAGCGCATAGCTCCACCAATTTTTTCCTTCTGGAAAAGGATCTCGTTAAAGTCCCCTCCAAACAGAATGGGGCTTGGCAGATCACGACGAAGTTTGCAAAGAAGATCCCAAGATTTCCACTTTTCAGACTGGGAGGGCCAGCCATAGAAGCCCACAAACGTCCAGGTGGGGTTGTGGGGATCACCAATGGAAGCAGCCACATGTCGCTGGGAAAAAGACAGGAGCCTAACATCGATATTATCCTTCCAGAGCAGACACAATCCCCCTGAGTGACCCTGTCGGGGGACCGGGAAACAACCCTGGAAACCGCACTTTAGGGCAATATGTGTGATGTCCTTGTTTTCCAATATGGTTTCGGACAGGAAAACCATATCAGGGCGACTTTGAGCGCAATAGCGCTGGAACATACGAACCGTTCGTGGGTTGCCAAGCCCACGGCAGTTCCAGCATAAAGCGATCATTGCTCTAGGCGGGGCCGGGCCTGACCCGCCTCCGCCTTTGTCTCTTGTGGGGTAAATGACGAACCTGATGCTTTCCTCCTTTTGGGGAGACTGGTGTACATACCACTGGACTCGCTTTTCCGTTTCAGATCTCCTGGTTTGGGATTCCCTGGACAATCGCCTTTACCACCGCCGCGTGCCCTTCTCCAGGTTCCACGAGTAACGTGTCCTGAAGGTGAAGCTTCAGTCATCCCAGAATCGGCTTGCAGAAGGGCAACCGTTGGGAACTGATTTGGACTCTGCTCAGCTTCAGGCGGATCCAAGGAAACATGTTTCTGCCTCGGAAGTTTCTCTGGAGGTTCTTTTGGTTTAGGTAGCGGCCCAGTTGAGGTAAGGAACGTTAAATTCGGTGCTGTAAAAGCGAAGTCGGCTTTTGGGATACCCTGAGTCAGGTGACTGTCTTGCCGAGCCCCATCATTACATCTAACGATAATCTCTTGGGAGGCGTTTCCATTTCCCCTGAGCTCAGCCGGGGATTCTTTAGGGAAGACAGGTGGTCCCATCCTTATGATAGGAGGTTGTTCAGATTCCGTTCGCCTTAGATGGGCTGCACTGAGACGGTCCCGATCAATTTGTCTCTCCGCCTCAGGGATATATGCCTCTCTGAGTGTTTTGGCCCGGAGCCACGGACCGTATTGAAAGGTAATATTTTCGGTGGAATTCTCTAGCCTTGCCCCACATGCTTTCTCCATGTGACCGATACGTCCGCAAAGGAAGCAGAAGATTGGTAGTTTTTCAAATTCGAACGAGATCCAGGTGTTGGAATCATCAATTTTTAGGAACATACCTCGCATTAAGGGTTCAGACACGTCGATCTCAGTCTTTATTCGAACCCAGGGGCCCCATTGTATTGGGTCCGAGCAATCCCATTCTAGGAAATGGCCGATCCGGTCTCCAATTTCTTTCACCACATGTGTTGATCTCCCATGGAACGGAATTCCTCTGATTCTTATCCAGAACGGGGATCGGGTAAGTGTGCTATTCTGAATCTCGTCACCCCCTTTAAATTCCTCCATCAGGATGAGATGATTGTCAAAGGACCAAGGTCGTCCTCTGAGGACTTTATCTTTGTCTTTATCGCTGAAGAATTCAAACACGAGGAGTTTGTTCTCAATTTCCCGGATGGCTACTCCAGCTTCCAATTTCCAGAGATTTTGAAGAGTGGTCCTGAGGGCCTTTAGATTAAAAGGTGCCTCGGTCGCCAGTCTTCCGACCACTAATAAAGCCATTCGTTTTGTCAAAGTGTTGTCTTCATTTCTACGGGTTGCAAGTGGCTCTTTTTCTTTATCTGTCAAAGTGAGGTTCTTCCATTGGTTCAGCAGATCCGTTTCCATGTTGAGGGCCACGTAAACACCTAGGGAGGGATTGGCCAAAACAGAGGTCCCCTATCAAAGGGGTGTCAAGCCCAAAAAGGGGGTCCCCGACCCAGAGACTCCGGCCCAATCCGAACCAGCGCAAGCTCGTTCTTCACAACCGAAGTTTCGCGGCCAGGAGAATCACAATTTCAACCAACCTTCCAGGAACCAAAAGAAAGTTTCACAGGCCGGATTTGGACGACAATTCACACAAGTCAGGCCCAACCCAATCCTTTCTCAGTTCAGACATAGCCCGAAAGAAATCCTCCAAACCGGTGTGGCCACCCAGCCCTGCGCGGCCAACCAGACCTGCGCGGCCGCTAAGACCTGCGCGGCCACCCAACCCTGCGCGGCCAACCAGCCCTACGCGGCCGCCAAAACCTGTGCGGCCAACCAGCCCTGCGCGGTCATTTCCTTCGCGCTGGTAACACCGTCAGGTCTCGCGCAAGTCCCTCGCGCTTCGGGATACGGCCTAGTTGTGAGGCTCTTCCACTAGCGCGCCGGAGGACTCTCCTTCACGTTCACGCCCTCCGTGCCTCGGAGAACCACCGCACCTTCGAAGATCGGAGATCCCTTCGTGGACGGTACTTCACGATTCACCGCGTTGCAGAAGAGCTTCGTAACCGTGGTTATGCCACAGCACCCGACGGTCACCGCCAACCTTCACGGAACAGGGAAGGAAAAACGGTTACGGGACTGTCAATCCGCAAACACTCGTGGTCGATTCAAGGTGATGAAAGCTCGAGTCAAAAATGCCAAAGGGAGGTAAAGGGTTTGGGATTCGGATCTGCCTTCCCTTTCCCAGAACTGGCTCGGAAGTAGGGACAGAGGAACGGGAAAAGCTTCTGGGCAGCGATGAAGGCCTGGATCTGCGTCAGAAAATGAAATCGAGGGGATGAAGCCCGAATTCCTACGGAAACGCCGGTGACGGAGTCCGAAAGCTGGCAGGGAGAATCAAAGGGAAAGATGGACAGAGAACGGCATGGAAAAGGGGATCCCGAGCCCCTGTCACTGAAGCCGAAGACGATGGGGAAGAAGAACCAAAAACTGAACCGGCGAGGACGGCGCCGCCGAAGCCGATCGGACGAGAGACTCGATCCCTAGGAAACCCTAGGAGGAAAACTCTCACGCGGGAGAGACTGACCTACTTTACTTTGTTATCACCTTCGTATATACTTTCCAGTTTCTCCCGCATGGACTTGGTTGTAGTGCAACACATCACAAAAAGTGCTGCAATAAGACCATTTTGAGCTTTGGCATCTGCATCAAGCATTTTTCGTCTGTTTCAGTCATAGACAGTCTTGTCGCATCAGCGACTTGAATCCCCTGAGCATTGGCAAAAAGAACTTCTATCTCAAGGGAACTCAGATGAGATCTCATCATATTCTTCCAAATCTGGAAGTTACTTCCATCAAAGAGGACTCCTCTAACATTCACATAATTCTCCATGAAAACAATAGAGGACATATTTAACTCCAATAACATGTATGCTATGATACCACTTGTAAGACCCTAGAACACCCTAAGAGAGGAGAGGTGAATCGGGGTGTCTTTTTCTTTTAAAATGGATCTTGTTCCCCCGTTAATAGGAACTTGTAAAACATGTCTGATGGAATCGTGCAGTTATAAAACAATCACATGCAGAGAGACAACACAACAGTTTTACTTGGTTCACTACAAAGGGCTAGTTAAGGAGCATATGCCTACAGTGTGTCGTTCGTACCTAAATCCACTAAGTTCACTAGTTATTATGAAAAACAGAAGTTCAGACATAGTCGCTATGTGTCTGTCACACTGCCTTTACAAGATTTTAGGGGCAGCATGCTATCTCCCTCAGAACACTTCTGTCGACTCCTCCAAACTCACTGCTTTTGGTGAAGTCTTACTCAGTTTAACAACTTGAATGTCGCTTCAGAAGATTGGCATTTGAGTCTTTGTCTCTGACTAGCACGAGACTCTGCTTGTACCGTAGTCCTGACTTGATGCACTTGAAAGCATTGTTCATTGGAACCAGATGTTCAACACTATTGTTCGTGAAACTCCTATCCTTCACGAAACCCCCCTTTATATTTCAAAGAAACGTCAACCTTCGTAAACCCACACACTTTCGCGAAGCTCCCAACCTCCGTGAAGCTCACAGCCTTCGTGGAACCTCGGTCTTCGCGAAACTTCCTTTTCTGATATGCCTTAGCATCAATAAGTTCATATCCATTCCTTTCGCAATGCTTAAGTTCGCAAAGGATTCCTGATTAGGTAGACCTACACGAAATCAGAGCAATTCACTCTTTTCACCAATTCTCTTCATTACAAATGAAGTTGGGGTAATCATCTATTTATAGGCTCGACCTTTCGCGAAGATCGCATGCTCCCAACGACCTTTTCGCAAACCTCTTCAATCATGCTCGTGAAGCTCCATTGTTTGTGAAGTTCCAGTGAAATTAACTCATTCGCAAAGCTTCTCGTAGTCACGAAGATTGTCGTCTTTCCATCGCATGTTCGCAGTGATTGTTCGTAATGCTCCACATCTTTGCAAATCATCTTGTACTGTAAAATCATTTTCCTTGCTAACTCTCTAATCAACCTAGTGTGGATTGACAACACAAACTAGACTTCATTCCCAGTAAAAGACCTTGGTTCCAACCCCCCCCCCCCCCCCAAAAAAAAAAAACCCAGAGACCTTGTCGTGAAGGTCAAACTGCGAAAGTTGATGAATTGATGTTCAATACAGGCCTCTACCAATTAGCCTAACTTCATTTGATCGATCATGCTCCACCATTCCATCAAATTTTAGTGAGGTTGTGAAACATCCAATGCACATTGGATGTAACCATCAAAGTGCTTTGAATCTCATCGGGATTCTTATTCAAAATTCAAGAACAAAGTACATCAAAATATGATACAACTTCAAAGATGAAGTCGAAAATATATTATTTATGTTGGATATGTCGGCATAAAGGATATAATTGAAGCCCCTTCAGGGATAGACTAGTGGAAAGGGTTGGGGTCGTAGTCCTCAAGGTCACGAGTTCAACTCCCACTAGTTGCGTTTTGGCATCTTAATTTCAATGCCAATTGATTTAACTATTTCAATAATGCAAGGTAGGGTGAGAAGACACAGTTTTACCCAATTCAATTGCAAGACGAAGAACAATACACAGGGTTCTATACCACATTGAAAGTTGAGGGCTACATTGGGAAGTTTAAGACCTCTATGGAGGGTTAGAGTTTATGTTATAAAAAAAAGAATAAAATTGAAAAATTGTTTACGAACCCCTTTCCATGGGAGGTGATTGAGAAACAATAATTAAGATTTGGTGATCAAAATCCCCTTACTAAGTTCTCAATTGATGGGCACCCCATTGCCCACTTATACATGGAATTTATCGATAAAATGAGGAAAATAATAGAGAAATAGTCAAGAAAAGGTCATGAGAGTTCATTTGTTGTTGGAAATATATGAAAAGTTAGGGTCAAATAAAAGGGGGGGTTTATAAGAATTTTATGGTTTGGAGTATGATATATCTACGTTGTTTACAACATGGAGATTACTTATGAATTTTATCCTTGATAGGCATTTAAATATTTTTGAAGTGAAATAAAACACAAAAAACATATTTGTTAAGTGTTTCTAACAAATGCAAAGTGGAAGTTCTTATTTATTTGTGTTGTTTCTATTGACAACGATGTGTTAATGTCAAGGGTGTGTTTGGTAATGAAAATGGCTGGGTTCACTGATGATGGCAATCTTAAAAATGAAATTGGTGATATTGAACATGAATGGCTTAAAATTTGTCAACGAAAAAAAAAAGTCCCCCGTTAGAAGGGAAAATTCATAAACTTCTGGTCTATATTTAATACATTTTTTTATTTTTTTAACTAATAAATAAAATTAAATTAAATTAACCTCTAAATTAATTGGTCTCAATTAGATCTATTTATACATCATTATTTCTTTATAATGGCATCAACATTTTGATCGTTTAACACAATCATGAAAATTTTAGTTTCTCTAATTTTAACTTTGTAGGTAATTTAGCAAGGATTGATCTTATAGACCAATAATAGTAACAGATACTTAGGGAACTTAAAAAAATATTTATATTAATCTACTCAGACATGATAATAAATCCTAATGAATTCTAAATAAGATAGAAGGGTCGAGGGTATGAAGCAAGTTTTAGAATACTCTAATATATTCTCAATTTCATTAAAACAAGCGTGTTCACTAGCAGTTGTGACTATTTAAATTAAACAAAGCTCTTCTTCAATACATGGAACACAATTATTTCACATAAAGAATATATGATGAAAAAAGTTCAACATAATTCAATTCACTTTCAGAAAACAACTTAAATGGATGGAAAAGAACTTGATTAAACATAATCCTAGCCCTAACAGAATCGATCTTCCTAAGGATAAATTCATCCCCATCTAGTATATTGTTAATTCGTCTTGTTTGGAATCAATGGTCCAGATCTAAATGTATTCCAAATCTGGTGCCTTGAATCAAAACCTGGTCTGACACTAGTTTCAAATGAACTGCCTATATTGCATTAATTATTGATTACAAGAATATCAAAACAAACAAGGCAGCTTCTGTCATCAAAACAGCCATAATGTATAAAAATAGCTTCCATAGTTTTACAACACCACTTTTCGGAATAATAAATACGAAATGCCAAACAGACCAGAAGCTCCGTACCTCACCGCTAGCCATACTTGAATGTCGGGGCAAAAGGATCAGAAGCTCCATTCCTCGCCATTGCTGAGTAATAAATACAAAATGCCAAACAGACCAGAAGCTCCATTCCTCGCCTCTAGCCTTACTTGAATATCAGCGCATCACGCCCCGGCCCAACGCCGATGTAGTTTATCGGCACACCAACTAGTTCTTCAATTCTCTCCACGTATCGACGAGCCGCAGTTGGGAGGTCGGAGTACCTCCTGACTGAAGATATGTCTGTCTGCCAACCAGGCAAGGCTTCGTATTCCACCTAAAATCGAATTTTACAAAAAACAATTTAATGTTCTTGGAAATAATTTCAAGGTTTACCTGCCAACATTACAGACAAACGATGGGGAGGAAGCAATCATCAATAATTAAGTACTCAAGAATCACCTAATACCTTAAAAAAATTTAAAAGAAACACGTCATTATAAGCTGATTACTAAGTGCACTGACAAACAGCCCTGCTTCTCCCAATGGCCCAACCACAAAAGGCTTTTGAATGAATTATTGTAAAGAATATGCGGTAAGAGGTAAAAAGTGCATTTCTAAGTACTACCAGTTTTTTGGATGGAAACAAAATATTTATGAAGGTGGTTAGAGGTTCATGAAAAACATCAGTTAAAATATAAATGCTTCAACATGAAATAACTAACCTTCAATCGCTCAAGAAGACGAAGATCGGCAGGAAATGATTTTATAGGAGCACCGTCAGAGTGTTTGTAGGTGACTCCCAACTGAATTTCTGGAAGTTCTGACAATACATCAAGTTTGGTAAGATTCAAGGATGAGAAGCCATTAATCTGACAACAGTATTTCAGCGCAACCACATCAAGCCATCCACAGCGTCGAGGACGGCCAGTTGTAGTACCAAACTCCTGCCCAGAAAACCTAAGGAGATCACCAACTTGATCTAATATCTCTGTTGGGAAAGGACCTGAACCAACTCTAGTTGTGTATGCTTTTACCTGCAGCAGGGGAAGAGGTAAGGGAACTAGTTGGTTTCTAATATATGAGTGTCAAAATTCTCAAGTTACAGTGTTCATAGAACCACAGGAAAAAATTGCAAAAACAAAGGCTTTATTAGGCTGCACTGCATAAGATCTCCCGCCAATGCTTCTAAACTAAGTTGGACAATTGATACACCATCCCAACAAAACACACACATTAATTAACAGATATGTAACTATAGTATTAGTATTCTCTTACCACTCCAATCAAATCACCCAAGACTCTAGGAGCAATCCCGAGGCCAGTACAGATCCCTCCAGCTGATGGATTCGAGGAAGTCACAAATGGATAGGTTCCGAAGTCAATATCTAACATTGTGGCTTGACCACCTTCAACCAAAATCTTCTTCTTTTGGGATATTGACTCATTCATGACATGAACAGTATCGGCTATAAAGGGTTCCAGTCTATCCGCAAATCTCTTGTACTTATCAACCTCTTCCTTGAGCATGTGCAGCCCATGCGTAAAACCCTGAAATCGCGAAGCTGCATCTGACAGTAAATGGTCAAGCTTTTGAGGGAATGTGTCCATGTGCCTCAAATCACCAACTCTAATGCCATTTCGGATCACCTTGTTTGAGTAACAAGGTCCAATGCCCCTCTTAGTAGTTCCAATGAAGGAATTGGCAAGTTCAGATTCCCTGAGCCCATCAACTTCTTGATGGAAGTCAAATAAGAGGTGAGCACGATCAGACACTAATATCCTTCCCTTACAGGAAACCCCACTAGATTCAAGGCCATCAATTTCTTTGAACAGTCCGGGCAGATGCACCACTACCCCATTTCCTATAACACAAAGGGTATCTTCATTTAAGATACCAGAAGGAACAAGATGAAGGGCAAACTTCTTGCCCTCTGCATTGTAGATGGTGTGTCCAGCATTAGCTCCACCCTGCCATCAAGTGAGAATATAAAATCGTCAGTCCAGAAAATTTGCAATTCACGGATGCATCGAAAGGCAGTAAGTTGGCAAATCAAGCCACCACGCCAACTACAGCATGATAAATTAGGAGAATTCAAAGCCCCCAACACCAAATTATCTAAATCAGTGGTTGGAGTATCCAGAATATCACTAAAGTGGATTTCGTGATTTAGTTTTTTAAATCTGCTTTGAGCCACATCACTAAAGGTATATAGATAGTGACATAAAATCGATGACATGACACAAAATTTTCAACTAAATTTGATTTCCAACATGTAAGAATGAAACTGATACATGCACCGCTATCCAATTACTACAATTCAAATATAAGTCCGCATGCGTGTACGTTAAAATTTTTCATATATAAATAAACTACAGAAATACAAAGCATGGCCTCAATTTATTGTGAGCACTATAAAAATAGCACACAAGGTACATTGATTATTCAAACAAAATCTAAAAAGAAAAAAAAATAGCAGGTTGTTTGTATTTGTTTTGATCAATTTCTAGTAGAACAATGATAAAAATATCAATTTTTGTCACCTTTTTTTCACATGCCCTTGTTGAAAAAAAAATGGTTAATGCAACATGCTGTATAAATCATCTCTCCCACTCTTCGCTCCCATTTGTATCGTTAAACCATCTCTAATCAGCTATCATTTTACTTCCCTCTACCATTCTCTTCTTCCACTATCAAAGGTTTCCCTTTTCTTCTTGATCAAATTGATCCTTCTTTAGATCCAATTCTCTTCTCCCCCTCGGATCTGCTATTTTTGCATGCCCAATACTGACACGGCCATGGCACCTTGGCAGATGGTGGCAAGTTTCAAGATCAAACTGCAGAAAACAAAGAACTTGTTTAAACTTGGGAGGAAAAATGTGCTTGAAGCTTAATTTTTTCATTTTAGCTTCTTTCTGCAAGGCATGAAGATGATGAACAAGTGCATCCTATCTCATGTCCTAGATCAACGGAGTTCCATGTTTTGTTATGAATTGTTCAATGAATAAGGTGATTCTTGCAACCTAAGGCAGGACTGGGACGTAGGAATTGCAGTCGTGCTATTTCTCCTAATTTTTTGCTACTGGTTTGGGCAACTAATGTATGTGATTGGCATGTTTTATTTCAAGCGTCAGAGATATTAGAAAATGTTGTAACAAATTGAAAAACAAAAAACATTGACATGGTTTTAATGTGCCCCTTCTAATAAACTCATAAGCCAAGAATGGGTCCATGGGCTCTGTAGGTTTAAAGTTTTGCACCTCTTTGGAGAAGCCTTAAGTTTTTGCACCTCTTTGGAGAAGCCTTAAGTACGTGAATCCAATACTTTGTTATAAAATAGGAACAACAACGCACGTATGCGGTAATATACACATGCATTTCATAGATATGGTGATTGATCCGGATGAACAAGGAAACATTAACTGATTATATTCTTAGAAAATCAAAAATGTGTATCCAGTAGAAAAGCGAATCAAGTTAAATATCCTTTTGAACGTGAAAGATTAATAATTTCCACGAAACACCAATCAACTACAGAACACCCTTTTAATTTATTTGGAATTCTGAGAGATGAAGTCATATTGCAGCCCACCAGACAGCACACAGAGTCATCATCACTCTAGACAGTCCGGTCGCATGAAAACCCCACGTTCATTCAATACAACAAAAAACCGAACCAAATAACAGCCTTCTACCTATCCTGCGCGCTAAGTCTCTTGCTTTCATCCAGTCCCGCAAAGAAGAAAAGGGGATGTTTACAATTCACAACAGGGTATAAAATTATGCAGTAGATCATTAATTACCTGACAGCGCGCAACCACGTCGAATTGCTTGGCTAGGATATCGACAAGTTTCCCTTTGCCTTCATCTCCCCACTGACAGCCCAACACAGCCGCCACCTGACTCAACAGCCCAATTCGTCTCTGCGCCTCAGCCGCTTCCTCTCCCACGCGCAACGAAGAAGGAGATGGAGCCGCCGACTTCAAAGAGCAAGAGATTAACCTCCGGCTTTGGTGAGGATTTGACTTCAGAAAAATTCTTTGAGGCGTCCATCCAGGGTTTGAATTTACCATCATCGATGAGAAATTCGAAGCCATAGCCATGGTGGAGGGCTACCGCCAACTGGAAAAGGAAAGGGAGGAAGGTCGGAATCGGTGATTTATCTTGGGATAAATACACGGACCTTTTTCAAAATAATTATTCCAAAATTATCTATCATCCATACCAACGGGTCGGTAAAATTTGAGGTATCGAAGCCCTAACCTGTTTAATTTTACAAAACCCTAACCCTAACTCTAACCGTTTATTTTTTAAATCTACTATAACTCTATACTATTATATTTTTAACTACTCATTTAAATAACTACCCTTTTTAATTACCTGATTAGAAATTAAATATTTAAATTTTATTTATAAAACTAGAATAAACATATCAAAAAATAAATTGTAATTGTAATTTATTTAATAACATATAATCAACGAATTCAAATTTAAAATTTACTTATAAATATGATATGAACCGAAGATAAATAAATATTTGTTATAATTGTAATGTCATTTAAAAACTAATTATTAATTAATTAATAATAATTTTCATAATCGGGGGTTAGGTTTATGGTACCCTAGGAGTACTATCATAACCCTACTCATTTATTAATTGGGTTTGCAATTTGCAATCCTGACCCTATAAAGGCACATTTAACACTACCCTAACCCTATTTATTTGGATCGGGTAGTGTCGGATACTCAGTTAATGTTGTAATAGTGGGTGTTCTGGACCAACTAAATAGTACATTTTGATTACCATTTTCATGTATACAGTGTGATATGCATGGTGTGCATTTATCATTACAGTATATACATTTTTGCATCCATTATTTAAATAGCAATGTCTGTAGATTAATTGTTTCATCAAAAGGTTATAGCAGATCTCAGACTATAATGAGAATCTCGATATATTATGACATTAATCTTAAATATATGTTGTCCTATGATTTAGATACATCATACTAACTAGACAATGTATGACTCAGGCACCGAAGGCTCATAAACACTGAGATTTTTTCTCATGAAGTTCGCACTTGGTGATCTCTGGTAGATGATATCATAGGGACAGACTCGCCAATAGGAACACCACATGTGTTTGGGTGTTATTGGATGTTCCCGTTTACAGACATGTGTATTGGTCTTCTGACTTGAGATCATTATCAACACGTGTCATTTGACCGCGTACTTTGATACAAGACAAAAACCATGACAATGAAACCGTGACGAGGTAGCTTGTGTTGGGTGTCATTGGTGATATGACATTGGTTGAATGATCAAGATAAAATTTGTTACTTTTTGAATTGATGAAGTAATATCTCATGCCTAGTTGATCGGGATGGTAGCACCTTTGTAAATGCTTGGCCAAAGTAGTTGGAGATAAGTTCGTCCAGTTAGATCAACGGACAATAAAGTAAGGAAGAATGGTGACACAAGTGTGTACTATGCTTTATGAGATATCTAAAGACAAAAAGATTATATCACACAGTGCGTGTTTGTAGGTTGGTTGTTGGTGTCATGACTATTCATCGTCTCTTCATGGGTCTTGATAGGTTGTTAGACTCCGCTCCTAGTGCGTAAATACTATTCACTACTATCGATATAAGAGTCGCACACAATAGCGTATTTAAGAATCTGTCATATTCAGGTGAATAGGTTTACAAGACATGGTGGGTCCCACCACGGGGTCCGAGAGTTCGGTTTTGTCGGTCACGATAAATAAATAAATTCATTACCATTCAAGTAAGGAATAAGTTGGCTAAATTTATTTATTAAAAGTATTTACAAGTATTTAAGTAAATATGATGAATAATATTATTCGAACGAATATAATTTTAACATTCAAGGTTTGTTTAATATTAGTGGGAATTACGAATCAAGTTAATGACTCGAGTTTATAATGTAATATATATTACAAGTATGTGATAAAATATCAATAATATTTATAACGCAATTTAGTTCATCGTAATTATTTATTTATTGCTAATTTAGTGAACATTTTATTTCTGAGGGCCGAAAAACCATTTTCGGGTATTTGAACCCCCCACTATATAAGCAGGAGAGAGGAACTCATTTTAGCGTGTTGTTCATTCCATCGAATGAGAGCCTCTTTCTCCTCCCGCTTTCCAAAGAGAGAAAGTCTCTCTCCAAGCGTTCAATCCAAGAATGCCTTCGACGGATCGAAGACACGAGATCGAGGTGATCGTCGCGACGCCGAAGATTTCATCAAAGCTTCGCGCTAGTACTCGGTATTCGACGAATGACGAGCGCCCGAATTCTTGAAGTGTTTATGGATGATCTAAATGGGTTCGACTTTGGATCTTTCGAGTAATAGTCGTCGACAACATGCGACAAACAAGCGCGCTACGATTTGAACAAAGTACACGTTCAAGTTTTATTTTTGAGCTTTGAATAATTCACATGAGATCTTCGGACCTCTACCGGGGCTCAGATCGCCGAATATTATAAGCTCCATCGCTCCAACGATAAAAATTTTAAATCTCCGATCCACCGGCTTCCGTTGCGCACCCCGGTACCTTCAATTGGTATCAGATGAACCACATGAATTTTTTGAGCCAAAGAAAAATTAATTTACATTAAATTAAGTAGATAGTTTAAATTCAATTCCAACAGAATAGGCCGCACGTTGATCCGATTTCAAACAACCAAGTTATGATCATCCAGAATTTTTAATATGAACCGTTTGCGGTTTGTAGGTATTAATTTCAAAGAGCATATACATATATTTTATATATGTTAATAATATTCAGACTTGATGTTGGAGATGGATTCCAGTTAACCCAAACGATTATGGCCAAACACCATGACCTGAATAGTATAATCTAGCAAAGTATTCTTTCATCGATTTGTGGAAGATTCAAATAATTTTTAATATTAAAATTAAATGTTTAAGTTTATAGGGTGTGAAGTTTTGATAAAAAACACATAACAAAGGGGGCAGTCGAGGATGAGGCCTTCGCAGCCTGGTTCCCCGTCCCTGTCGCCCCAAGCTCCTCCACCGGCCCGCACGACCGCACCGCCGCCCTTGGCTGTCGAGCTACCACTTACCAGGAGCCGCCGCTCGCGGTCCTTGCCGCCTTCGTCTCCAGATCTGGCCATCCGCTGCTCCACGACGACCAATATCTCGCCTTCGGGCTGTTCCACCACCACCGGCCTCACATCACCCATCCACCCTCGTCGCCTCGTACCGTTGCGAACCCGCGGATGCGACCCGCCAGACCAAGCTCCCGGTCGAGCCGCACTAGCCACTGGTGCGACTGTTTCCCGCCGAACCCATGTACCCTTACCTTGGTTTCCATCAGTTGTATGGGTCATGTTAGACCCAATCCGCCCCGCAACGGGTTTTGGCGGGTCTGCCCAACCCGATACGGGTTAGGGTAGGTCTGTCTGGCCCAGAACACCCCTGCACAGAGTCTGTATGACCTGATATGAACCTACAATGGTTCGGTCAGACCCTCAATGGGGCAGGGCATGATTTCGGGGCCGAGTAATTATTAATACAATCAAAAATTAATTTAATTAGTTTTTGGTTGAAAATAACAATAATTTTATTACTTGCAAAATTATTAATTTAATTCGCTATAAAATTAAATGAATGCATTAATTGATTAATTTAATTTTAGGAAAAAATTAAATTAATCATCAGACCGAATGAGAATTTAATAAAATATTTGAATTTTAATTCATTTAATTTATTTAACAACCCTCATACTTTAAATTTATTGTAATTTAATTTTATCGTGTGTTTTTTTACACGCTGATCGGTCTTGAGCATTGACCAAATATGTGTGTCTATTTAATTAATTAATTATTTAACTGCATGTGATGAATGTAATTAAATAAGATGGTCCGCACATCATATTTTTTTCTCGTTTAACTTGTATAAGGGTCTGCACTTCCAATTGATCAATCTGTATTTTGTACTCTCGAGACCCCTTGCCTATGTACGAGTATTTTTATACTATAATGAGGACACTGTAAGTCGTAGACAATGCCAAATCGAGGCGAAATCCAGATGAGAAATTGATACACTGGATAGGGACGAACTGCATCAAGAGTAAGTTATGACTCAGGTATGCCACCCCTAGGCCACGATTGATCTATTAAGTTTAAATGGATCATCCAATATTAGATGCTCGAGACCGGTCAAATATTTTTATTTCCTTCATGCATTTGTTTATTATTTTATGCACTTGAATGACAACATGAAACACATAAAATAATAAACAGTAAAATGCATAAAGACGCGATGAATGTTTTTCTATTAATGTTTAGTTGTAAGCACGACAACATTGAATGAACAGATTAATAGAAATAGATTAAATTCATCTAAAAAATATTAAAAACCCTCACAAAAATATTAAGTCGCAAACGTTTTTCATCGTTTGAATTTGAACAAAACCAAGTGTACAAGTTGCTCGATCAACCATAGTTGAGGGTGCCTTATACTACCGAGGAGTTCTTATGAGAGCGATGAGTTGACTTAACTGAAGTTGGAAACAAAAGAGTATCCATAGCTAGCTTTCTACAACTTTAGAGGCAAGCATTGAGTAAATCATGTTTATGATTTTAGAAGTCGAGACTTTACTCAATAGATCAATGAGCTATGAGTTAATGCAATTGACTAGTCAAACGCCTACCTTGAACTCTCCAAGTAGTGGTGTAACCATAACTTATAAACTATGAGGAAATATTCAAAGATCCTTTCCACTAGAACACTCATGCGACATAATATTTTGATTATAGTACAAAGAGTTTCTGGAATTCGATAAAATAGTGAGAGACATTTAATGATTTAAATTAATCGGTAATGTCTAATTGGTAATCAAGATAAAAGTATAGTCTGCTATATTTTATTTTTTTGTAGAAAATGGAAAGTAATACCACAAATACACTACGATTAATTATGGAAAAAGTAAATTTCCAAACTAGCACGAGTTTCCAAGAGTAATACATGAACTTGCATAGAGTACAACATCACAAATTCAAGGTGTTGGTGTACTTAATACCTGTTAAGCCACCTCAAGAAGCGAAGGTGTAAAAATGATTACATGAGACTCATGTATGAAGCATATTATGGTAATGTCATAATGTTATCATCAACATCCGATGTAAGTTGTGGATACTACATAAGGACATGGATGATATTACATGTTGTCTTATCTCCCATGAGCTTACAAGGAGAAAGTGAAGTGAGACATGAATGATCATGTTGATGCTGACTATGTGTAAAATTGAAATATTGGTCATGATCTTTAAATAAATCACATTCTTATATATATTTTTCACTAATTTACTCCAGTTTCTTTTAATATTACAAAACAAAAAGTATGGAGAAAAACACTTCATTACCTTTTAGGCAAGGTCTGTCAAGTAAACAAGAACTAAAACTTAGAGAAAGTCTTAGTTCTTATGGTGAATAAGTTGAAAGAAAAAGCAGAAAGGGTGATGACAAGCATGGCATCAAAGGAACCTTCACAACATCCTTAAAAAAAGAGGTTATTTGCTTCATGTGTCATAAAATATGTCTATGGAAGTTTAAATGCAATGAACTGAATTAAAGAAGTAAGTAATCGCTTCTTCTTCAGGTATATTCATCAATTAAAAGTATTGTTTTTGTCATACTTCTTGGGTATTAAATAAAATATACCCATCACATATGTGTATCAAAATATAATAACCAAGTAAGTATAGAAACATTGTAAGAATTAAGGTGTGTTCTTCAAGTGGTTGAAAAAGGGTGGTACCTAAGTCAGTCGTGAGAAGCACACAACTTCTAATTGTCGAGTTAATTATTCAAGTATAACTTTCATTAAGTATTACCAAAGAATTTATCACACGTGTCTTTTGGAAATAAAGAGACATTATTCTAGTTTAGGAATGAATGTTGTTTGAGGTGTTTCAAACTCAACTAATAGTTTAGTAATGCTTGGATCATTGGCAATACCTGATGAATGTAAAATGTATGACTTATATACCCAATTGTGGCAAGATAATACTTTGTCAAGTAAAACTAAATAGTTTTCAAGGATATACCCAGTATGGTTTTATAATCTTTGGAGTTAAATACATTAGGTATTATCGACACACTTATGTACTTAGTTTTGAACAAAAAAACCTTTAGAAATAAAGGTAATCCATAAAGCTTTTGGAACTAGTTCAACTAGAGAGCGTGGACTATTCCAAGGGTAAGCTAGTGGTAAATATACTTCATTAGATTTTTTAAAGTGTTTATTAAGGAATGTAAAAATTAAGTACAAAATATGCATGATCAGTAACGATATGAGTTTCTTCAGGCCGGTATGCTAAAGAATATATTGACCAAGCATTCATCGATCATTATAATGCAGCGTGGAGTAATTCCTAAATGAACACTAACTCATCTACATTAGGGCTATGATGCTAATAAGGATGATCGATGATGAGTCTTACATGTTAACATTGATAAAAAAACATGGAGTAATTCCTAAATGCACATTTCCTTACACACATCAGAGTCACGATGTAAGTAAAAGGAGTATCAATGTTGCAATTTATATCCATTGCAAAAACTTCCATTATATACATCACAAATAACGGTGTTATCCTATAATAAAATACCAACTATTATGACTAGTGGATATAATATGATTTTTAGTATGATATAAATCCATTTTTATAAGAACATGTTTTTAGATGCAAAGAGTTTGTTAAGGATATAAAAAAACTTGCATCAAGAAAAACACAAAGTGTATTTATACTAATTATTCTAAAGTTTCTAAAGATATTACAGAAAACCCTCAGATAGAAAAAGGTAGTCAAGTGATAGAGTAAATTTCTACAAAATGTTGTACATATCTACTTGATATAGTGGGAGAAAGATTGACTTGGGTTTAGTCAATGCCAAAGATGCACAAGAAATTGGCATATGAACGAGTTCCATAAGAGGTGTGTAAGAGAAATTTTCTAGAGACACATATTATGTTGGAAGGATAAAACTATGGTGATGGTTTTATATTCACCACAATTGGTGATACATCATTCATTAAGAATAATAATTCTTATAAGTAAGCAGTATATGGAAATTAGCTAAAATTTACAAGACCAATTAAAAATCAATAATGGATTCCATGTATCAAAGAACATAGGCTTTTTATTTTGAATACTATGTTGTATATTCAAGTGAGATGATACATGGGTGGTACAAGTGTGGTACCAATAAGTCTTAATTAGTAGCAACAAGTCGTTATGCCTGAATCCATCAGAATTTTACTTGTCATAACTAATATCTATGATTATTGAGAATTTGGTATCAAGACCACCAATCACAGAAGGTGTATATATGATGCTACCAGAAAGGGACAATGACACCATAGAATTCCAATAAGGGGTGTAAGTTACTCAAATCCAATTCATGATTAAAGTAAGTAACAATATCACATAATATTCATTTGGAATGAATCTTTTCCATGTGTCTACCAGAGGTTAGTGGGAGCGCTATTGTTTTCCAAGTAAAATATGTTTGATAACATATGGGAAACTTCTATTGGTCTTATAGTTAGTTAATAATAGGATGGAAGACTCTCTTTATAGATTGACTTAAAGTAGAAACCTACCTTTTAGGGGATTTTATCTACTAAGACAGATCTAAAGGTTGCTTAGACCAAGTAAAAGTACATATATTGATAAGGTATTGAAAAATACAAGTTGGAACAATTCAAGAGATAATTGTTTCCAGTGTCATATGGAATAAATCTCTCCAAGAAGACATGCATGGGCATAAAAGGAGATTAAAATGGTTACTTGAATTCTATACGTTTTTGTGATGGATCAATCATATATGACATAATATGTACAAAACATGATATTTCCAACATAAAATTTATAGTAGGAAAATATCAATTATATCCAGGAGAACTGTAAGGGAAGTAGTTAGAACTATCTGATTGTACTTGAGCAAGTAAAAACGATATGCACCTGATATATGGAGAAGAAGGGATACTAGTTATAAGGGAACACAAACTAGTCTTCCTTAGATCAATGTGATCTCATATCTAAATCTGGCCAAGGGAATGAGTGATACAAGCTAGTGGTAGCCATACATACAAATACTGAGTACGTTTAAGGTTCTAAGGTAGCTAAAGCAGCTATGTAAAATATGAAACAATTTTCTCTAGTTCTTGGAATTGCACCTAATATGTAAAGTTTTATCATAATGATAATTATTTATAGGTACTAGCCAAGATTTTAAGTTTAGATAATGGAAAAAAGGATATATAATTGGTTTTTACATCTCTCGAGGAGTCTTAATCAAGGAGGTGAGATCACACACAATAGTGTATTCAAGAATCTGTCCTATCCAGGTGAATAAGTATTTAGGATATGGTGGGACCCACCACGGTGTCTGAGAGTTTTCTAGTTTTATCGATCAATGATAAAAAAATAAATTCATTATTATTTAAGTAAAGAATAATTAGGTTGAATTAATTTATTAAAAGTATTTACAACTGTTTAAGTAAATACAAGGAATAATATTATTCGAACAATTATTATTTTAACATTCAAGGTTCGTTTAATATTAGTGAGAATTATGAGTCTAGTTAATGACTCATTTTATCATGTAGTATATATTTAATATATATTATAAGTATGTGATAAAATATAAATAATATTTATGATGCAGTTTAGTTTTTTCATAATTATTTATTTATTGCTTATTCAGTGGGTGTTTTATTTCCGGGGACTGGGGAACCCTTTCTGGGTATTTGAACCTCCCACTATATAAGTATAAGAGAGGAGATCATTTAAGTGTGATATTCATTCCATTGAATGAGAGGTGATATCTCTCCTACTGCTTTATAGAGAGAGAAATTCTCTCTCCAAGCATTCAATCTAAGAACACCTTCGTCGGATCGAAGGCATGAGATTAAGGTGATCATCGTGACACTGAAGGATTTGTCGGAGCTTTGTGCTAGAACCCGAAATCCAATGAATAATGAGCATATTAATTCTTAAATCATGTGTGGATGATCTACAAGGATTCATATTCAGATCCTTCAAGCAACGGTTGCCGACAACATGTGACGGATGAGCGCACTGCGATTTGAACAAGGTACACATTCAAGTTTATTTTTGTGCTTTGAATAATTCATGTGAGATCCTCAAACCTCTATTGGGGCTCAAATCACCATATATGACAAGTTTCATCACTCTAAAAATAAATTTTTAAATCCCCTACCCATTAGCTTCTGCTGCGTACCCCAATACCTTTAGTTAATGGGTACCCTGTAACATCCCAACCCGAATCACACGGTCCGAGCTAGTGATATATATGACCTCATACACATATCCTCATACCCAACAGGTTGCTGAATATTAGTGAGGGTCTAAACGATTCAACGATGAAACTATATCCTCACCATCAAAAGTCATTCATCAGAATAATATTAAGAAAAGAATAATAACATAAAAGGGCACACCAAAATTGAATAATAACAATGCTATAACATATGACATGATAGGTATATCAACTCACACAAAGTAATAAACTAAGGACCCTCAATGTGATAGTTTAACCTAGAGTATAAGCAATCAAAAAGAAAATAAATAAGACATTGCGATGTCACTCTGAAGTCCATTTCGATATCACCTCTGAACACCAAACTCTGTCTTCTCAACTCCCTGTCGCTGGGTCTTTTCCCTTTTTTGGTTTTTTGATCATGAAGTCTGCAATCACATTGTAATTTCCTTGCAGGGTGTGAGTATAAACCTAGTAGGACACCATTAATGAATCCTAAACATAATTGGGAATGTATATAAAGGCGATTGTCATGAATAATTAAAGTAAATACACACAAAACAACTATTCAAACGTTAGGTCACTATATGCAGACCAAACTTCCACAAAATCCAACCATAACTGCTTCATATCAACACCAGAATAGTAGTCACATATGACATTTGCATGACTCAAATCATATGAAATTTCACATACAATTTTCAATATAAAAACCATATTTATCAGTACTAGAAATAGGATTTTTCAATGCTAAAAAGCGCTAACATGCTGAGCACCCTTAAAAGCATTCGACCTTTATCAACGCTATAAAAAATAATGACAAAATCCCCCTTTATCAGTGATTTTTATATTTCTCATAAAGGCCATAGAAGTTTCTACAAAGTTGCAGTCCCGTAACAACCCTATAATAGAAAACCATATTAGAATACAAATAACTAGATTGGAATACAAATATTATATAAAACCATATTGGAATACAAATATTAAATTTCACCAATATTTCGATTCAAAAGTTACATACAAAATATTTACATTTATGTGATATTTAAATTTAATAAAAAAAATTATAACCCAATATACAAAATCAAAACTCTTATAACATAATTTTTCCAATGATCAACCTTTGTACAAAATCTTGTCCTTACAATAAAACTAATGTTTATTTTAGTAATAATATATAAAAAAATAAAAAATAAAAAAATTATAATTTTAGTGTTATATAATCCACATATGATAAATTATATTGTTAATTAGTGAATATATTAATGATATTATTAGTTATACTATTAATTATATTATTAATGATCATATTGTTAATTATATATTAATTATTAATTACTAATTATACTGTTAATTAATATATATATTATGAATTAATAATATATATCAATTATATTATTGATTAATATATATATTATTGATATTATCAGTTATTAATTATCTCAATCACTTAAATAGTTGTTAATAATTATATCATTACACTAAAATGACACTTTTAATGTGAAAAGACGCACTTTGAGTCATACCAGCCACATCGTGTTTCAAATTGATGTGTGGTTGATACCTAAACATCAAAAATAAATTATGAATCATTTTCTTAAAGTATCAAGATAATCCGAGTTCCTTCTCTCAATTTTTCCTATGTGATGCGTGTTTTAAACTAAAATGACACTTTTAATGTGAAAACACACACTTGAAGTCATACCAGCCACATCGCGTGTCAGATTGAAATGAATCTGATTCCTATATGTAAAAAATGAATTATGGATCATTGTACTAAATTTTTAAAACAATTTGATCCCGTTTTCTTGGTTTTGAGAATGCAACACGTGTTTAAATTAAAATGACACTTTTATATTGAAAACACACACTCTGAGTTATACTGGCCACATCATATGTCAGATTGATGTGTGGTTGATTCCTACATGAAACACATGAATTATGGACCATTTTCATAAATTTTCAAGAAAAATACATCTCGTTTTCTTGATTTTGGCTATGTGATGCACGTTTTAGACTAAAACAAATCTTTTTAATGTGAAAGCATGCTCTTTGAGTCATATCGACCACATCGTGTGTCAAATTGATGGACGTTAAATTCATAAACATTAAAAATGAATTATAGATAATTTTATAAAGTATCATGATAATTCAATCTCGTTTACTTAGTTTTTTCTATGCGATGTGTGTTCTAAACTAAACAGACAATTTTATATCAAAAACACACACTTTGAGTCATACTAGACACACCATGTGTAAAATTTATGTGCAGTAAATTATTACACATCACTCATGAATTATAAATCATTATTCTAAAATTTTAATAAAATATGATCTTGTTTTCTTGGTTTTGGATATGTGATTCACATTTTAGACTAAAATGAGACTTTTAATGTGAAAACATGCACTTTGAGTCATACTGACCACATCGTGTGTTAGATTGACATGTGGTTGATTACTACACATCATAAATAAATTATGTATCATTATACTAATGTATCAATACAATCCAATCTCGTTTTCTCAGTTTTGGCTATGTGATGTGTTTTTTAAACTAGAATGACACATTTATAATGAAAATATGCACTTTGAGTCATACTGAGCACATCATGTATCAGATTAATATGAAGTTAATTCCTACACACAAAACATGAATTATGGATCCTTTTTAAAGTTGTAAGTCAATAAAATCTTGTTTTATCAGTTTTCGATATGTAACACGTGTTTTAGACTAAAATGACACTTTTAATGTGAAAACACACACTTTGAGTCATACCAGACACATAGTGTTTCAAATTGATGTTCAATAGATTACTACATGTCACAAATTAATTATGAATAATTTTCATAAAGTATCAAGAAAATATGAGATTGTTTTCTCAGTTTAATCTACGTGAAAAATGTTTTAAACTAAAATGACACTTTTAATGTGAAAACATACACTTTGAGTCATACCAAGCACATCGTGTTCCAGATTTATGTTCAGTCAATTATTACATGTCACACATGAATTATGGACCATTTTTCTAAAGTTTAAAAACAATATGAGCTTGTTTGATTAATTTTGAAAACATGACACTTGTTTTAGATTAAAATGACACTTTTATATTAAAAACACACACTTTGAGTCATATTGAGAACATCATGTGTCATATTTATGTATGATAAATTTATATAAATAAAAAATTAATTATAGATACTTTTAATAAAGTTTCAAGACAATATGAGCTCGTTTTCTTGGTTTTGGCTATGTGGCGCAGTTTTAGAGTAAAATGACACTTTTAATGTGAAAACATGCACTTTGAGTCATACTAGCCACATCACGTGTTATATTGATGTGAGGTCAATTCATATATGTCACAAATAAATTATGGATCATGTTTCTAAAGTTTCAAGATAATATGAGCTCATTTTCTCAGTTTTGGCTATGTGACACGTGTTTTAGAGTAAAATGAAACTTTTAATGTGAAAACACACACTTTGAGTCATACCAGCCACATCATATGTCATATTGAAATGTGGTAAATTCCTACATGTCACACATTAATTACATATCATTTCACTAAAATTTAAAAACAACCTGAGCATTTTTTCTCATTTATAATGTAATGCTAATTTTAGACCAAAATGACACTTTTATATTGAAAACATGCACTTTGAGTCATACTGGTAGCATCATGTGTGGGATTGAAATGAGGTATATTGATAAATATAAAAAAAATTATTGATCATTATATTAAATTTTGAAAATAATCTGAACTTGTTTGATCAGTTTTGACAATACAACACACATTTTAAACTAAAGTGATACTTTTGTATTGAGAATACACACTTAGAGTCATATTGGACACATAATATATAAAATTGATGTTTGGTCAATTATTACACATAAAAAATTAATTATGGATCATTTTATTAGATTTTAAAAACAATCCGAGCTCATTTTCTTTGTTTTGACATTGTAACATGTGTTTTAAACTAAAATGACACTTTTATATTGAAAACACACACTTTGTGTAATACTAGATATATCATGTGTCAAATTGATGTGTGGTTGATTCCTAAATATCACACATAAATTATGGACCATTTTGCTAAAATTTTAAGACACTACGATATTGTTTTCTCGGTTTTGGCTATACGATACACGTTTTAGACCAAAATGACATGTAGAGATCAACCAGCCTCTCAACATTTTTAACTTCTAAACCCAATTTAAGTTACTTCATAGTTATTTCCTTGTTTCTATTTTTAGAATTGGGTCAGGATATGGGTGAGGCATCTTTATTAGTATTTATATCATCTTTCATTATCATATCTTTTTCTAAATCAAATGCGAAAGTAAATGAATCCATCTTCCTTATACATCATGGAGGTGGAAGTGATTGTAACAGGGCCCAAACCATTTGTACAAACTCAAAAAAATATAGTAAGAAAAAAATTTAAAATGATGAAGCTAGAATCATGTAAGTACCTTCCCTATATAAGGTCCACTAATACCAAATCACTTGCATAAAATAGGAGAAGGCTTCCATTAAAACTTCTCTTATTTTGGGTAAGGTTTATTCATTGATAAACCTTAATCCTTATTAACCTACAATGCTTGGAAACAAGGTAATTCAATATTTAATATATAATTAAAAACAAATAAATAAAAGGCAAAATACTTTCTTAAAATAAAGAAAAATAACCCTAAGGAACACACTGCCAGACTGTCAGGGGTGAACTACATCGCAGTAGTTGGTAATATTTCTTTATATTTGTGGGTAAAAGGATCCTTGACCCATTTTAATATCACCATTATCTCATCTACAACCTCAAATTACAATATCTAATGATAACAAGGATCTTTGGACATGTTACCATACTTTCTAGAATCCATAGAGCGTAACACTTGATACTTCTCCCTAAGAAACAACTCAAATATTTCTTACTTTGTAGGGTCATGACCAAGATGTTTTGTAGTTTATAGAAACTCATAATAACCCCCAAAGGAAGAAAATTAATGAAAAGTTGAAAATAAATGTACAATAAATTAAGGAATAAACATATACCCTTTATAATAATTTAAAAATTATGGCAACAATATGAAGATTGAAGTAATCACATGATATGCGAGTTTAGTAAATGTATATGAAAGGATGGACTACATCTGTAGAAGAAGAAGGTGGATTTGAATTTATTTGAAATTATTTCATATTAATTTGTGAATTTTTATCAAGATTCTTTTACCACTACTCATGGATGCAACACCCTTAATCAAAACTTTCGTACCATTGTCATCAGGCAGAGGAACTATAGGCAGGAGAGGATCATCAACTCAACATCACTCAAGAGGAGCAGAAAATCTATGGCGGGATTAAATTTTCTTTGTAATGATAGGAGGATCAAATATGGAAAAAAATTTGATGAAGATTTCAAATGTAGGATTAGAATAATAATATATCCAACAAATTTCTAATACTACATGAATTTTATTATAGTATAAATAATATCTAAGCATTATGATACTAATGTTTCACATCCCAAATGTATCTCTAAGGTCATAGTCTATATTGGATCATAAATATAACATGTAATTACCTAAATTTGATATCAAAAAACATTCTAACACCATGTACTATGACCACTCATCTCTAAAAAAATTATCTTCTTATTTTGAGTACATAGACTATCAAAAATCCCAGCAGTAATGATAAAATATAGACAAAAAAATGATTAAAAAATATTTTAAATGAAATTTAAATTACCTTAAGAAATTACCTATTTATGGATGCTTGTTTGTTGACGGTATATGATATATTTCATAAATTTTCAAATGTAATATCCACAATTTTTATCGTTATTTTGTTTTAAAAACTATAGAAACATTGATAAAAATAAGTAAATTGTTTTAAAATATGTTTTTATAGTTCAATATTACTATACATAACTTAACATGTCTCTATTTGAAGAAATAATTAGGCTTATTATGTTTAGTCACTAACCTCATACAATGATTTAGACGATATTTATAAATCACCCTATCATGAAAAAGATTCTCATTAAAACACAAACTAAAATGTATAATTTGATGTCTATCTGTAAAATGTTGATTGTAGTGCATTACAAATTCACAATGGACATCATGTGAGGTAGATTTGTTTGAAACACATGCTTTAGATCCAAAAAATAAATATTTAGGTTATCCAAATTGAGTGTGATGAGCATCTAGTGGTTCCTAAAAAAATAAATAAGTAATAAAAAAAGAAAAATATATTTTATATGATTATATTTTAGAGTTTTACCCATGAATTATAGGAATAAAGAGGAGTCTATAGTCAGTTATCTTCTCTTCAAACACCATTTTTAGTTCATATTTTTTCTTTTCAATTTATTCTATTTCCAAATGAGTTTTTTCTGTTAAAATGATTGCAGGATTAATGAGTCCAAATCTTGCTTCATAGGGATTTCCATTTATATGACAATAATATATATGAATATATAAAATATGAATAATTATTAACTACAATGAATATAGTAGATCATTTTTTGGATAAAAAATTATAAAAATATACCTCAAGTATGCATTCACAACTGAGACTCCCAACTATTCAAACTCAATAATTTCATTTATACTCTTGAGGCCAATCATGTATGTAATGAACTCTCCAAATATCTCTTCTTCATATTCAATTTAATAAATATTTCCATCTTTGAATGTTGTATCCACATGAACATGTAATGTTAATATATGCGGTAATGGAATTGGTGGGATGAAGGTACTCTCAGAAGGTCCTTTTGATTTATTGATTGATCCACTATATTTTCTTGATCCGACCCCCCATTTATCCTTAGTTTTATCCGTATATAACAACATACCTCATTTCATACCCTTTTTCATCAACTATTAAATGTTTTTAATTTGAAAAAATTGTTAAGGACACACCTCATGTATCTTTATAAGATCAAATGAACATTCTATGAAAGTTACAATATAATTATCGACCATGGTGACATCCAGATCATCAAGAAGAACTAGAAACTCGATGATTGACTCATGAGATACTTAAATCCCCACTCTCACATGACATTTTGTGATTTTTTTATTATATAACATGTATCATTGTATATTGTACATCGTACCCCTTACAGTAAGGTGATGCATGGGTGATAATAGATATAAATCACATACAATTTCACCCTGTATAATTTTAGTAATATAAAATTATCATATTTTTTTTAATTAAAATTTAGGAGAAAGAGTTATGAAAAAATTTATTACCTCAGGCAAGGTAGGCAATTGTGGGTAATGTCTAACCATAAAGCTAGTGGGGTCGTGTGGCTATTCATGTACCGATCATTGTTCTACTAGTGATTCTCTTTGATCCATTCGTATATAATAGTCCTCCAAACCATACCAGACAATAATACATTTTAAATAATCTATATGTATTGGAATTCCTTTAATAATCTCATATGTATTTCCTTATGACTTTTTCTTCTCAAAATATGTTCGAGGTGACACTCCAAAACCTACACCTATAACACAACCATATTGTTCTAGCCACTTCAATGCTACTAAAAGTAGTTGTTCTTTAGGTACAGTCAATGATGATTATTATGTATAAACCATATAAAAAACATACAAACATAAATAAATATTTTTATATAATACTATTATAAATCATAACAAATTGCTATCATGTCACACTTACACATGGTTCCCATACCACTTGTGTGTTTTCATCTACTAGTTTCCCCTCTTTATTTATACAAGCCCCCTTCCATAACACATGACATGTGATGGAAGTGTATTTAGATCATGATTCATCAATATGTATATAAAAAAGGAAAATACATTATTTCATATCACATAAAAATTTTACTATAAATTTAAAATACATACCATTTTCTTTTCAAGTGAAGTATACCCCATACGTGCTTTATGGTAGGGGTGCATTGGGTTTAATGCATGTTTCTTATTTTCAAAACTCCTTTGTTGTTTCATAAATTAATTTTTTTGAATCAAATTGGATAAAATAAATAATGTAAAATAAAATATTATTGATCAAAATTCCCCTAAAATGATTCCTCATCATGACGACTAATTAAATATTTCCATGTTTCTTGGTTTATAATGTGTGAATACATAGTTTGTGGATGGGGGTTTAATCTCCCATCGACATCCCTAAGATGTTGCTTTGTCATAAGGGTTTGGAAGGCTTTATTAGATTTTATAGTGACCATTAATACAAATTTCTTATAACAATCATCTAAAATAAATTAACTTTATAAGGGACAATGAAATGTAAATTAACATTTAATTATATATTTTTTTGGTAAAATGGAGAAAGTATATCATAACATTACTATAATATCTTCCCAAATTGTTGACTTCAATGTAGAAAGGACATGGTGCTACATATATATATCAATTGGAACATGAATTCTCATTGTGACCCCAATGTAAATAATGAACATTAACTTGTTGGGGTCAACTGGTTGGATGCATTGATTCCACATAACCTAAAATTTTATACCCTTACTTCTTACCTTGATAACTTTAGTTAACATGGTGATGCTACATCGCTCTTGTTTTTTTCATCCACATGTTTTTGACCCCCCTAACAATTCCATAGTTTTAACATAAATGGTGTATTTTTCCTCAGTATTGGTAACATTAACATGTGGAGAATTCATTATCTACATGAGTAGTTAAACATTTAATTTGGATTATGTAATTTTAGTATAAAACACATAATATTATGAGTAAAATCATATCATATTATAAAACACTTTAACTTGTTCATTGAACTCTCCTTTTCTCTTTAAAGGTTGAATGGATTTGGATCCTCTATTGAGTATCCAAATCCCCTCCTTATGGTCACCTATAACATACAAGACACTATCAATATTGGGACCACCGTGAAATTATTGTGATCTCCCAATGAAAGTTCTATATTCAATTGAATTCTCATCCGACCCTGTAGTTTTTTAATTTCTAATAGAAAAATTGACCAATTGTTCTTTTCTAGATCTAGGATATAAAATTCTTACACTGCTTGTGATGCCATCATGAATGGTTTATCCTTATACCCCAACATGAAAATTTACCTTCATGAAGCTGAATTCATCAACTTTAACTGTACTCCTATTGTCAACCCATTTATAATAGAAAATAGGTACTTGAACTGTTGTATAATCCAACTCATATATCTATTCAATGATATAAAAATATGACATGTTCATATAAATTGGATTTCTATCCATGGAACCAGATACGTGAATTGCTTCCACCAAAAGCATAACTCTACTGTTTTACATCGTAATGCATTCATCTTATTCCTTCATATAAAACATAAAACCATTAATTATAAAACCAGTGAAAGAGATAACATTTACATTTAGTCCCCTAACCAACCATCAAATTCGTTCAACAATTGAATTCAGATGTGTAAATATCTCTTTATAAATATGATCTCAAAACCATCCTATAAACTATTGATTATGTGTATTTGATATCCATATTTCATCCCTTGATGGATTCAAATGTCTAAGAATTACTTTGTGGTCTTCATCAGATGGAAAAACCTATAAACTATTATGTAAAATATAAAGGTGTGATTACTTCAAATCTGTAATGATAATTGTACCAACATCTCTTTAGGAAATCCCTTCACCCATAATATATCCATTTTCAGTCTGTATTCTCCATCCCAACTTAAAGGAACAATCCTCACCTACCTTCAAGGGCTAGCCATGCTCCACCTTTAAGGAGTAGTCATCCATCTCATCCAACTAGCCATAGTTGCATGGTTGTTGTCTTCACATGATGGTACATCCACTAGGCACTTATCGACTCTTAAAAACTATCTCAATATAGTAGGGTCAATCCCCCATTAGCACAACATGTCCAACTATGACTCATACCATCAACACAACATACATCTCACCCCGAGGCTCAACAATAATTACACCCCAACTCATATCATCAGCTCGATGTACACCATGTTCTGAATCATGGATCTTTACCTCTGTGCATGTCCAACCACCATTGAAAAGTCATGATGTATCCCAACACTCACTGTCATTGTAACAATATGAGATTTTAAAGGAGGGACATCATGTTCGATAGCATATACAACACACAACACCAATATTAAAAGAGAATTTAATAACACAAGACTTTATAATATATTTATTTTTAAATAAATTCAATCTCTTTGATATCTTTCTATGCACACAACACCAAGTTTAAATGAAATACAATAGTCTATTAAAATAATATTATTTAAAATGTGACCGTTTTAACCTAGTTGTTAAGTTGGTGGGTACAAATAAGACTAAAAAATTTATGAAAATATATTATTTACACATTTTTATTGGATATATATTTATTATAAATAAAAATAAAAAATATTTGAAATAAAAATAAATGTTTTCTGAAAAACTGTATTTTTTTAAAAGGCGGTTTAGCCGAACTTTGCGCTCATAATTTAAAATTAATTTTTAGCAATTTTATAAAATTTATTTTAAAAAATTAAATTAATTTTTGAAATAATCATGTCAAAATTATCTCATGGTGAATTTTTGTTATTTTTCTAAAAAGTTTCATTTTTCAATGAATAGTAAAAAATAACAATTTTTATTAAAAACCACTTTTTTGTTTAATGAATTTACAAGTCTCATTTTGTTAATTTTTTTTAAATAATAATTAGTTAAATTATATTATGATAAATTTAATTTAGGTTATTTTAATCAATTATATGATCAATTTAGATATAATTTTTTTTATACTTTCAGAAGTTTTTCTTTGGAAAAATCATTTTTCCAATGTGTCTGTGGGTTTAATTTTAAATTGAATTATGATAATTTTATGAATTTAATTTGAAAAAAATGATTAAATATTTATAGTAATCATAATTTATATTATCTAATAAGTTTAACTTAAATTTTTATCATAATGAATAGTGAAAACAATAAAAATTAATTATTGCGGTTCAGGTGAAAACAAGTTTACCGGGGGTTATACTAAGAAGATAAGGGTTAAAAATGAACTAAAACTTGTCCAAAAATAATTTTATGTCCATAATTAGACCTTATAACATTTAATGTTCTAGAATGTATCATTTTGGAGCCTTGTGTCCTGTGAAAACATGAGTACACTTTATTATTTTCAAAAATTTCATATGTCTCCTCCAATGGCCCGAAGGCCTTGATTTTTTATTGATTTTGATAATCCACCTTTCAAGGGGTGAGGTGGAACCCTTATAAGGCCCGTAGGCGTAAGTATTACATGTTCCATAGGCCTTAGAGTAATTCATTGCCCGTAGGCTTCAAACATTACATACAACCCAGACTAACTACTTAGAACTGCTCCTCCCCAGCATCTTCATCATGAAATCAGCTCTCCACCTTCGTATTGATATTCGGATAGTCATTCCTATGCATGCACAGTCTTGTCCCGATGGAAGGTTCCATACCCTCTCATTCTTGCAATCCGTTTAGCTTATGCTATGGTGAAAGGTCCTTGCTCATCCTCCTTGTAGAGCTTGTTCCTTATAGGTTGTCTGGTTTGCATCTGCACTTAAGGTGGCCTGAAGGCCTTGAGGTGGCCCTAAGGCCTAACTAACCCAAAAACCTGGGTGGCCCGAAGGCCTTAAAGGACTTAGGGACCAAATCGATGGCCCGAAGGCCCAAACAGGGGCATATTCCCGGCTGCTACAGTGCCAAACATTGCCTGCTACAGTTCCCGCTACAGTACCTGCTACAATACCGCACAATTCCCGCTACAGTACCACTATAGTACCTGCTACAATATTTCACATTCTAGAGTTACTGGTATTCCCAAAATACCAACCCCAAGGTCCTTAAGAGTCTATCCAAAGGAGGTTTCTCTAAGAGAAGATAATTATCTTAACAAAGCTCTTTCATTTTATTTATTCTTTTTTCACCATAAATTATGTATTAACACTTGAAATATAATAAAACCACTATCCAAAATATAATTAGATATCATTATGTTTGTGTCATAATATTTATCCATCTCCTCCTCCATTAAATGGGAAATTAAATCTTTGATCGTGTGTATGGCGGACCACCGACTCACGAACTAGCGTAACTCATTTTCCATAAACACATCTCATTATTGTATATAATGATGGATTTAATATATATATATATATTATTTATTATATTATTATAATTGTATAATTATAATATCACATATACTGTAGCACCCTCGATTTCAGGTGATCAATCCCTTTATTTATGTATTTTAAGTATATAAAGTGTTTGGATTAAGTTTGGGAGGGTTTGGAGGATTTTTGTAAAGTTTTTGGGGAATTTATAGAGGTTCATAATTTGAGAACAATTATTAGAAACTATGAAATACATCCAGGAAAATATGCAAGGGAAAACATGAGTCACTAAGTAGGCGTACGATTGACACATGGTTTGGCCAAACCGTGCGGCCACCCAGGCGAAACCATGATTTTTGGAACAGAGGGGTTGGGAATAGTTGGCACAAGGTTTGTATAACCGTGTGATCCAACCATGAAAATAATTGGATTGAGGTAGTAGCACCGACATGGTTGGCTCATGGTTTTCCAAATCGTGTGGGGTAACTGTGTGACATATAGGCGGTCGTCCTTAAATTACGAATCCAATATGAATTAGATCTTTAACCACTCATTCCACCCTATTACAAACCTAACTAAATTTTCTCCCATCCAAAAGGATGTGTAGACCATTACCCTTGATTTGGGAGTAATCCTTTGGTGATTATTTTCACCTTGGAGGCCCAGATTCCTTGGTAAGTTCCTGTTCTTGGTTGTTTTCCGTATATTTCACCTTCTTACCTCTTTTGGATTCATAGATAAAGTAGGTTTGGGATTTATCCATGGTGTGTGATTGAAATCATGATGAGATATGGCTATTTTGATGATAATTAACAATATCTAAGGTAGGTTTTTGAAGTTTCAACCCTTTTTGTTGAATAATTTCTACCATTCTTCATTTTTGCCTAAGTTTGTGAGGTAGGTGGATTCAATCTCGAGTCCAATTATTAGAACTTTAAGGCTTGATTTCAAATTGTTTAATTTGATTGGTTTGAATTGTGAAATTTTTGTGCAATTGTTTTTTGGAAACCCACTTTAGTGATGGATTGTGAAATTGGTGAAATTGGTTGTTTTGTGGAAAGTGAAATTGGTTACATGATTTTAAAATGGTTTCTTGGTTTTTATGAATGAAAAAATTGGTTGTAAAAGTTTTTTCAATAAAAGGGATGGTTTTATTGAAATGGTTGGAATAATTGGTTTAGCATGGCTTTTTTCATTAATGATTGGGCATGAATTGAATGGGATAGATAATGATCGTGAAGTACCACCATAAAAGGGATATGTTATGGATGTGAAGTTCCACCATAAATGGTAACACAAATCTTGTGTGTGTGTGTGTGGTTGTGTGGAATAGAATGGGTTATGAAAAAAAATGAAGTTATAAAATGGTTTTAAATAATTGTTTGGTTGCTTTCCTTGGAACAATTGGTTGGCTTGGAAAATGATTTGGATTTGATATTAACAGTTTTAAATTATCTTATTTAAATTATTTTATATAAACATGCTAACATGTTCTATACCAGTGTCATCATTAGGGAAGTCATTTGGGGAAAACCTATTAAGTTTCATTACTCACCCCCTGCTTAGGAACTTTGGTGCATTTGCAGATATTGTTTATCAGGACATGGGTAAAGGTAAAACATCTCATTTATTTAGTGATGCATCATATTACTTTGAGCATGGATTGTGGAGTTGGAGCTTGGAGTAGGTTGGGAGCTGTGAAGTTGATGTATTTGGAGTCTTTGAGTTTTGTTGTTTTTTTTTTCACTTTATACTTTGATATGGTCATTGGTTTTTGTAACATACTAGGTTTTTCAAAGGAAACACTATGTTCAATAGCATACATGATACTACACATCAAGCTTAAATGAATAATTAATTTTTTTTATTTAAATGTTACTGTTATAAAGAGCCGTTAGAATAGAGGGAATAAATAGTATTAACTATAATATGAAAATATGGTTTACACATGTATATATAATTAATTATTTGGTGACCAATTAATTATAAATGAATGTAAAATCATTTTTAAAATAATTTTTTTTATGAAAAACTATATAAATGCGCACAAGTGTGTTTATAAAATAATAAAATCACTCTTATTGGATTATATTAATGATATATATATAATATATTAAATTTAATATTTAAAATTCATTTTATGTGTTTTCTATACATGATATAAGAACAAATCCAATTTTATAGATAAAAGAAGTATTTTTCTAAAAAGGAATATTTGTCGCCTTTTGATGGTGCACTTCTTTTAAATCTAGTTTTTGAAACTTTTATTAATTATAATTAAAAAACCAACTTTTTATTTGAAATCATATTATAAAAATTTACTTTGGTTGAATTTTTGATATTTTTCTGATAAGATTCATTTTTAATAAATAGTGAAAAAATACTGCATTCTAATTGAAAATTGCTTTTTCATAAAATTTATTTAAAGTGTTAAATTATATATTTGAATGGTTTTAAAGTATAATTAAATAAAGTTTTTATCATTTCATCCAATTTAGTTCATTGGAATCAATTTTACATTTAAATTTGATATAAAAAATTTGTAAACTTTTGAACCTTTTTACTTTAAAAACCCGTTTTCTCATTCTATCAACGAGATTAATTTTTAATTAATTTCTTCTAATTATGTGCTTGAATTTAGAAAAATGGGTTTCATATTTGGAATCATAAGATCCAAATTTAGTAAATAGGTACCTTTTGTTTTTGGACATTATGAATAGTAACTTTAGTAATATTTTAATTACCACGGTTAAGGGTAAATCAGGTGATTAAAGGTAAAGATAATATTATAAATATTATAAAATCACCCTAAAACTTGTCCTAATTTAATTGTATGGGTTTTTTCAATAAAAATCATCCTTAGTGTAAGAACCTGGTTCTTCTTATGAGGTATGAGTTTCTTCTTTTTCTTTTCCTTTGAGTTATTTTTGAGAAAATAAGGAAAAATGAAAAAATGTTAAGTTTTAGTAGAACACGCCATGTAATCCTATGTAGACACTGTGTAGTCTGGCTGTGTAGGATGGGGATACATGGTGTGTGGTTTTTTTGGCCAGGAAGATAAGAAAAATCCACTACACACCGTGTAGTCATGTCGGCAAGGTCGGTGCATGACGTGTAAAGTAAGTCAGTGGATTTATGAACAATAAAATGATATACATTCCATGTATACTAAAGGAATCATATTTACATAGTGTATAAATTTGGTCTTATTTACAATCCAATCTAAAGGAATCATATTTAAAATCTCTGAAAATATATATTTTTATTTAAAAGGAACTAAAAACCTTATGTTATTTTATCCCAAGGAAACCTATTTTGTAATTTCTTATTTTTTCAATACTGATTTTTGAGGATTCCAATTATATAGGAAAATTACTAGTGTAATTTTTCATCTACTAGGAAAATACCTTCTCTCTTGGAGTAGTAATAAGAAAAAAAATCTATTTCTCTTTCTACATCTAGAGAAAAATACATAGCCTCTAGGAGTTGTTGCGCCCAAGTTATATGGATTAAACATACTATCTTAGACTTTGAGATAACATATTCTATTTTACCTATCAAGTGTGACAATAATATTGTGATTAGTATCTCTAAAAATCCTATTCAATACTTTCATACTAAGAACTTTAACTTAATACACTGTTTTCTTTGAGATCAATTTCAAAAAGTTTATATATTTCTTAAGTTTGTTTTCACCAACCTTCAACTTGATGATATATTCACTAAAACCCTTCCTCTTGATCACTTTGAATTTATTAAATGTGAGTTGGGTATGATTAAATTGTGATTATTATATCTTAATCACTTGGAAATATTGAGAATTTTTCAATTTAAAAAAAAATTATATTCCAAAAATATATTTCACATAAAATATTTTTTGAAAATTTTCATAATTTTAGATAAGTAAAGTGAGTATGACACTCCAATGAAAACATTCATGTCTAGAAACAAACAATTAGATGTGATTCTGGAACATATTCACTTAGGGATTTACCCTAAAAATATTTTATTGGGGTTTTAACCCTTTCTCCATCTCGTACACGGTGACTGGGACTTTATCTCACACCTGGTTTGACACTCATGTATAATTTCTTGTGGTTTATTAATATAATATTTACTAAACCCTAATGATGAAATGGGTTTTCAAAAAAAATTCTTCTTTCCCCCCCTTTATTTTAGTCTTTTTAATGGCTATGACTCCTTTAAACTTTCCGGATTATTTTTTAGGGGTAGATAATCATGTTAATACTAAAATGATCCTTTAAGAGACCTTTTATTTTTTCAAAATAAAATCCCAAAATTAATTTTTTTGCTTATAAAAACTATTTATAATTTTAAAAAAACTTTTTCAAAATTTTATTTTACTCTTAAAATTTTATTTATTTTTATTGAAAATCTATTTTTTTTTCAAATTATAAAAGTTTTCAAACTATTTTTTAAAAAATTTATATTCATCACTCTCGAAAGATCATTAATGAGAAAAAATGTAGTTCTAAATTTTATATATCTTTATTATCTAACCCTGTATATGAATTGTTTTTTTATGAAATCAAAGGGGAATATGATTTAGTTATGTTAAAAATTTTAAAATATGTTTATGGGTGAGAAGTAATGTTTATGGGGGAGAAGTTTCTTTGTTTTTCAAAGGATAAGAAAATCTTGATATCATGAAAACTATTTATTTATTTAAACATTATCTAGTTATAATATTATTTTAATTAATTTATTTTTCAATTATTTACGATCATAAAAGGGTTTTTTTATTCTCACCGTTCTTTTATTTTAATAATCACAAATAATCTTAAAGTGTTTAATTTTTTATTTTATGTGACATGCAACTTACTTGATGACATATTGTCAGGACAATTTTAAGAATTCTTTAAAATGTCTTAATAGATGTTTTGAAGACTTAAAATAAGGCTATAAAAACCATGTAGGCTCATGGAAGTAAGTGTAAAATCAATTTCATGGAGCCAAAGGCTACAGGAAACACCGACCAGCCGATGCAGTACCATCGACCAACCGATGGTTTGCCCGAGATCTTCCTCACCTAATAGGATCCCACTAGCTTTTAGATAGTGGAGCACAAAGTAACTAGTACTAATGTAAATAACCCTTGTAATTTCTAGGATACCATAGAATGGCCAATGGAGGTGCACTAGCCAGCCGGTGATAGAAGACATATGAGGCCATGTTTCAACAACCCCACCGTCTACCTGATGGAGGCTATAAGGTATTTGGCAGCATCATCCTAACTATTCTGAGCCCTGAATTTATTACAGTCAAAGATCAATGAAAGTGGAATTCCTCAACTTAATGAATCCTGATGAATTATAGAACATTATTGAAGGCATTAGAGCCTATAAATTGAGAACTTTGTGGCCTTGAAAACTCATTTTATCATTCAATCTCCTACGCTAATTCTTTATGATATTTAATTGATCTCAAAATTGATCTCCTTTATACATATTGTTTCTCCCTTTGAGAGTGAAAAAATTATATATATTATCACTCTCTTATATTATTCTCATTCTATCCTAGTGTTTTTAATATTATTTTATATATTTGAGACTAATATACAAAGTGATTGCTTCCTAGAAATCTCACCATATTCCGCTTTCTTTTAAATTTGGTGCTTACTACCATTAAAGTAAGGAACCTTGGTTTTATTACTATTCCGTTCATAAGGCAATTCATTATTATTTTGGGTTTTATATTTTTCCTATTAAAGAGAATGTCTATTGTATTTTTGGATTCTTACTATAACCTAAAAAGAAAGGGGAAAATTTTGGTATCTTAGCCACCATTAAATCCAAGGGACTAATATATTAAATCTGTAAGAGATTAGGGTGGTAAAAATTGGGGATATTTTAGAGATATTGTCAAAAATTACTTACTAGATATCTTTTATCATTAGTTTCTATAATTTAAATTATTTATTTCTTTTAATCATTCTTTTACTAAAATTGTTTAATCCATCAATTAACGCTTAATCTCTTATTCATTTTTCAAATCATTATTTGTTTTTATTATTTAACTTTTTTTATTATTATATATAATTATATTATTGAACTTCCAACTTTGATTCTTTTATATTAAAAAAGAGTTTTTTATTTAATATTTTATAGATAATTTTTTAAACTTGGTTTTTTTATTTTAAATTTTTAAAGGGAAATTTACCCCCCTCTTTCCATTTTACTCAAGTTCAACCAACATAGATGAGAAACTAGTAGTGAGAGGATACACTGATTATAGTTTCTTAATAAATAACGATGATATGAAATTATAGTCAAGCTATTTATTTTTCTTGAATGATGATGCAATGAGCTAGATATTCTCAAAGAAACTTGTGTTCGTTGATTCTACAGCAAAATCCAGCTATATAGAAGCCTCCAATATAGTAAGGAGGAAGCCTAGATGCACAACATTATCTGAAATATTAGTGTTGTTACTAGTATTAGAGACCCTATTCTAGTTTATTGTGATAATACTATAGAAGTGGTACTTGCTAAAGACCCCAAGTCATACCAAAGGAAAATTATATACTACATAATTTTCATATATTGAGGGAATTTACACAGATAGGTAAAGTCATACTTAATAGAGTAGATATAGATAATAATGTGGTAAAACCCATAAATAAATCCATATATAAATATAATCATGATTCTCATGTGAGATCTAGTGGGTTGAGGACTTTTGGTAGTTGTCTCTAGTGTAAGTGAGAGTGTTGTGAGTGGGTTCCCTATACCCAACTTTTTTATGTAGTTTTATTACCATTGCATGAATTCAGTTTGATATATATATATATATATATATATGTGTGTGTGTGTGTGTGTGTGTGTGTGTGTGTGTGTTTATTACCATACTAGTGTTGATACTTATGTTTCCACTAGTTATATGTGTGTGTGTGTGTGTGTTTATTACCATACTAGTGTTGATACTTATGTTTCCACTAGTTATATGGTAATTTCCTTAGATTACATGTTGTATTAAAATGTTATGACAGTTTCGAGGCTATAATGAGAACCTATAGATACCACTATAATAATCTTAAACTTATATCCTATGGTCTAAATAAATCACATGGATAGGACAAAAATGATGCGTTACTATCAGGTTTTGGGGGATCATAAGCATTGAGACATCTTCTTATGAAGTTCACACATAGTAATCTTGAGTAGATGATATCATTATAACCATCCCACCAATAGGAACACGACATGTTTTAGGTGTCATTGGTTGTTCCTATCTATGAACACATGTATTGGTCTCTTGACTTGATATTATTACTAGTGTATACCATTTGATTACATACTTTTATATAATATGAAAACCATGGAATTTATGTCATGGTGAGTTAGATTGTATTGGGCGCGTCATTGGTGTTATGGTGTTGATTTAATGATGATGATAGAATTTTTCACTTCTAAAAGATAGTGATATCTCAATCCCAGCTGACCAGGATGGTAGTACCTTCACTAAATCCATGGACATGGTATAATAAGGTAAGTATTTCTAGTAAGGTCAATGAATAATAACACAAGAAAGGTTGATGACATAAAGTGTACATTCTTCTTTATGAGATATCATGATACAAAGATATTATATTACATGACGTTTGTTTGTAGGAAGTTTTTGTTACTATGACTATTCCTTATCCCCTTAGGGGACTTGATGGGTTTATAGACTCCACTCTTAGTATGTGATTAGTACTCACTGATATCAAGATAATGTCCTATAGGGTCACACAATTAGTGTATTCAAAAGCATGGTCCTATTCTTATGAATAGAGGTATAGGACATGGTGGGACCCATCATAGGGTCTTAGAGATTCTCGAGCTTAAACAATTTCCATGAAATAAATAAATTAATTTTATTCAAGTTTAGAATAATTGTTATTGAGTTTATTTATAAATAGTATTCACAAGTTATATAGTGAATACATGAAAAACCATTTAACGAACGAATATTATTTTAATATTCAAGGTTAATTTAATATTTTCAGGAATAACGAGTTGAGTTAATGAATTTATTTTGTCACTCAATATATTTATTATATTATAAGTAAGTGATAAAAATATAAATGAAATTTATGAAACATTTAAATGGTCATAAAATTTCGTTTATGTCTTATTTAGTGGGAAATATATATTTAGGGGCCATGGATCCATTTCTAGGAATTTTAACTCTATTATATAAGCAAGAGAAGGATCTCATTTTAAAGACAATTCATACACTCAAATTTTAGAGCTCTTCTCTCATCTCTCCTAGATCCTAGAGAGTGAATTAGATGATCCAAGTAATCAATCCAAGTTATCCTTCATGGATCAAAGGAACAATGTAGCATAAAATGTCGTAACGTCAAATGCATCGTCAGATCTCCACTCTAGCACTTGGATATCGATGATCGACATTGCTGCAAACTTTTGATGTGTATGTGGATGATTAAGAGGGATCCTAATTTAGTTCATTCGAGTAATAGTCACTGAAAATGATCAGTCTTTCCTAGTGTTATAAAATCTAATGATGTAATGGTTAGATTTATTTTTTATTCTTAAATCCTTTCACATAGGACCCTCAAGTTGATTATCAGGTTTCACATCGCCATACATGACATTGTGATGTCAATATAGTGATTTTTTTTAAAATCTCAGTCTATCCTCTTACGCCGCGTGCCTAGGTACCAACATATAATCCTATAAAATCACTAAATTTACCTAAATTTTTGGGCATGAAACTCTTTTAATCATAATTGATCCCCTGGGAAGAGATTTTTAGTTCATTACACACTCATGTGTGAGAGTTAACAAGAATTTTATAACACTGTAACCTCTAATTTTATACAATTTCTATGTTTCTTATTGGTTGATTAACATTAATCTTGACTATATGATGTCCCGATAATTCTCCTTATCTAAGATTACAATTGTAAAGTGTCTTGGATATTTCATACATCTCATGTCTAGCCTTATCCTGATAGAGATCATAAAGGTGAGAAAAATTTCTATATGCATCCATATCCTTATGTAACTTCTGGAGCTCACTGAGAATAGATGGTAATATGAGGCACAATAAATCTATCACATCATCAAAGTTTTATAGGTAGAAAAAAAAATCTCTTCCTCACTAGCCTCTATAAAAGTCACGTCATGAACATGGGAATCCAACACGTAAGCCTTCATCTCTTATAATAGTACAATGGTCAAGAACTTATACCACTCCTAGTAGTTACCACAGGTGAGGAGATTATATTTTTCCAATATTGATCATATTAAATTTTTTTATGTCGTATTAATTTCCATATTATTACTAAAATAAAATTACTTTTTCATAGTTTATCTTGATTTCTAAAATGCGACTTAATTTTATTTATTTATCAGTCTCCCAATATTTTATCAAATCCCAATATTCCTCACTATTAGACAATAAATATCCTATCACATGGATATTATATTGTAAAATATTCACATATCCCTTATCATAACCTAGAATTAGGCCTGAAAAATCATTAAAAGGTATTTAGGTAGGCATGTCTTTCCAATAATATTAACTCGTAGCTCCTTGATCCATTGAGTGGAATCCCCAATCTTGAAATCATGGGAAAAAATTCAGTTAACACTTTCCTACTAGTTACACTAAATCATACTTGGGTAGTAATACCTTTTGTGAATTTGGTTAATTCATCCCAAAACTTTAGCTAAAACTCTTTGATAATTGAATGTACCTTGACTAGGGCTAGATAACCACTTTGAACTATAATTACATTTTAAATTAAGTAATGAAAGTATATACTAACTTAATATTTTATTTCAAGGATTTTTCACCTCTATGTAAAAATATTATTTATTTTATCCTTTTAAATGATTTTTAATATTATATGGATTTTACATAATTAAATAACCATGTATTGATAAAATAATTCACACATAAACCATTTATTTTATTCCATATCTCATTCTTGTTAATTAATTTATTTTATGTGATCACATTTATCATCTAATAAAGATAAATAATTAACCATACACTATAAACAAATAAAATAAATATATATGAAATGATCATGAGATTTTATACTATTTATTTTATCAAGAGAATGATAATTTAACCCTTTATCCTAGGGTAATAACTCCTTGAATCAAGCCTAGTTCAATCTTCAACATTCCACTTTTCCACCTATGTATATCCTTGGTTATTTTTACCTCTACTCCATGTTAAACTTCCTCCACTGAACTAAGAGTTCCTTACTTTATATATTTGTACTCATACATAGGTGAGGGGAACCGGGGTTATAGGGTTATATAAAAGAAACCATGGACACACATGCCTATACATAATAAAAAAGGGGATTATTTATAGATCATCATTTTAATTTAATAATAATTATCACAAAACAAATATAATAATAATTAAATCAAAATAAATTCAATACATACATAGGTCGATCAAAATCATGATCATCCATGCATGTAATGAGTACACATTTAAAACTAGAAAACATTCATTTCAATTCATTCTTTATTAAGATAAAATCCTTGAATGAATAAATTAATTAACTTATTAATCAATTAATTTATCTTAATTTTCAATCCAAACAGTCTTGAATATTCTCATCTTATGTAATTTTAAATAAATTAAATAAATTAATTAAATTTAAAATTATCACATACACGATGTGTACTGACAAGGGACACGATGTGTACCCTTCTAGTTTGTCTTAAATTTCATTTGGAATTTAACATGGCATGTACTTGAGGAAACAAAACAAACACATATCTATATGGAATGTACTATCATTCGCATGGAATGTGACCATTCTCTATATGGTCCTTTTATTGTAATATATACTTACATTACATATAGCATACATGACATGTCATAATGTTGGATGACATGTGATTCCATGATTCAAGTTGCGTAGTTAGCACATCATTTATGATTACACCACATGCTATTAATATACGTGGATTGTACCATTGTAAATCCCCATGAAGTACAAAGTGTGTATGATGACCACACATGATGTGTAGTTTCAAAAATAACATTGAAATTAATTAATCAAGTATTTAATATCCCAAAAACCCTATCACATGGTGTGTACACTAGCTACACGTTCTGTAGTTTGGTTTAATCCTATAATTAAATTAAACTATGTGCAATAAATTCAAACTTTATATAGCATGACTCAATGTATATTCTATATGAATGGGTACACATCAAACCACATTTATAACCTATTAAATGTCATTTATTCTGCTCAAAGACCATCTGTGAAACATTCATCAGGACTTGATGTGTAATCCATGTGGAAATTTATATGTTACATGATGTGGACACCAACCACATGCCATGTAATCACAACTATCATTTTTTCTTCAGTTTTCTGTCGATATGATTCATGTAGTAAATAAATTCATTTTACTTTGACCACATATATTCCACATTTCCCATGGGAACAAATCGTGTGTGGTTATATGATGTGTATACTAGCTACACATCATATAACCCTTCATGAAACATTCCATCTAGCATGAACAATACGAGACATGTAATTATGTCACATACTCTTCTCCCATATGACATGCTGTGATTTCTGTATCTTTTTATGATGTAGTGAACTTGGGTTCATGATATGTACTTTTCAGTTACACGTTGTGTAACCCTATGGAATATAGACAGAATCTCTGACACCTCCAGATGGTATCTTAGAATATTCCCCATCTGTTCTTGGCTCATTCTCGGTCATGTGAAAGTGAACGAACATGATATCTCAAGTTTTTGATTAAATAAAGATAAACTAAAAAGAAATAAATAATTTGATCAATAATTAATAAATAATTATATATTAATATGTGATCACACAAATATAACTTGAAAGTTCTAAGTTGTAGCAGAAGTGGTCAAGCCCATGCCCAATAATGGGAATTCATTGATTTCTTCAGACATGTCCTTAAAACTAGGTGAATTCAACCCTAGAATATTCAAATATAGGATCTTTCAAATATAATTTATAATTAATTTATATAATTAATAATTACCTTATCATGTAATTATTTCTTCTTTGTCGATTATTTGACCTCTTCTTATCATAATATCATTAAGATGAACCATCCAAGTGTAAAATCCCTCTAACGGTGCCCACACATGCTCCATGAAACTTATAATGTCACCATTAAATCAATAGGTTTTAGTGTTAATGAGTATCTCCACTTTTCTCATTTTCCATTAATCTCAATAAGAATCCCTTTTAGTCTTGAAGGGCTCTTCTAGTTCTCTCAGGGACTTGATAAGGAGGAGGAGGTTTTATGATCTCCATTCCTAAGAGTGTTCTTGAGAGATTTAACTCTAGGGATTGGGGGAATTATCTCTAAAGATTTTTGTGTGCAACTATCATCTCACCCTCTAAATGATGTAATCAGTTTTAAATATTTAGGTCTGAGAAGAGGTTATTGCACAAACAACCCTTAACCATTCTCTTAATTCTAAGAAAACCCTACATCAAATAATAATAATAATATTATTATTTCATTGACATGAATAATAATCATGGATAAATTAAATATCATTTCTTAAAAAAATATTTATTTAAATGATATTAAATATATCAATCCCACATGACCCTTAACTTGGTATTTTAATCATTGTCTAGATTTATTAAACCCTATATAATAACTAATTTTTTAAATAAATAAATATCATTTTATTATTCATTAAATAAATAAATAAATATTTATATTCACTAAAATCATGAATAAATATTAAATTAATATTCAACTCACACACACACACAAACACACACACACACACATTCGTTTTAATAGCTGGTGACTGAATATTTACAATCAACATAACCCGAATAATTATCATTCCTTAGAACTTGTGAATAATATTTATTTTAATATTAAATTCAAATATAATTTAATTGGGGTTTTGGAGACACTTTTTGTGCCACCCTCTTGGACACTTTCTCAGTGGAATTAGACTAAATCTCCTAGAGTCCAAGATAAAAATCTAGAAACACTTCAAGGAACCCATATATAAATATGTTAATGTCACAATGCAAATAACCTCATACTAATGCTCACTGTGTAATATAATCCCTTTATCTTGATATCTCATAAAGTAGGCTGCATCACATGTGTCATCAAATTTATGCTTGATATATATTTGATTGAATTTCTAGAAATTAAATCATTGATAAAACCTCCATGGACATGGACTTAATCACATAGTTCCATTTCAATCAAAGGGATAAAAATATCTACTTCCATTAACTCATATGGGAAAAATCCTTTCTTAACATATTAATTAATTTCATATCACTCATGAAACACCCAACATATCCTACCTTACAATGATCATATGACAACATTGTTTTTTTCAATACTTCTAAGTACAAGACTCATGATATGCATTAATAATAATCTCTAGTGTAAGGACCAATAAATACATTTGCGAATAAGAATATCCAATGACACATATAACATGTGTAATTATTATGGGTGGTTTTGTTCTCATAACCTCACCTCTTAGATATTACTAAGGGAGAACTTAATGAGAAGAAGTCTTAATGTATTATGATCCCCCTACCCCTGATATCCTGCATTATCTATTTCCCATTATATAGATATCATCCGACCATATAATGTATATTTAAGAATATTATCATAGAACTTCAAGGTTCTTATCATAACAAGGAACTACTATGACCTTTCGATACAATATATACTCTAAAGACATTATCACATTAATATTATGCCAAAAAGTACTCATCATGCGATAAGACATTTATTAATATTCAAAACTATGAATATATAGGTAATCGAAAGTATAAAGTAGTTGGTTCTAGGACATCAACTCCAACATATATGTATATATATGTGTATATATGTATGTATGTATGTATGTATGTATGTATGTATGTGTATATATGTATGCATATGGGCATGTGTATGTATGTATGTATGTTTATACACATGTGTATGTATGTATGTATGCATATATGTCTATTTATGTGTATGTGTATGTATAGTTTGTACATGTATGTATATGTATGTATGTGGATGTGTATGTATGTGTGTGCGTATGTATGTGTATGTATGTCTGTATATGTGTATGTGTATGTGTATATATGTATATGTATGTATATGAATGTGTATGTGTATGCATGTGCATGTTTATATATGTGTATGTATGTATGTGTATATATGTGTATTCATATGTATGTCTATGCATGTGTATGTATATATGTATTGTATGTGTATGTATATATATGTGTATTTATTCATTTATATAATTAATATATATATATATATATTAAAATATTATTAAAAATATTTAATTACAATTATTATTAATATTATATATATATAATTAATATTATATACATTTACATAATTAGTAATTTATTTTAAATTATTTATATTTAAATGTAAATTTTAACATTTATTTATTTTTATTTTAATTTTTTTTTCATTTTTAATATTTTATCAATTTATATAATTGATATTTATTGGAACCAAGGCTGTTCTTTACTGGAAAAGGAGCATGGTTTGTGTTTGTTGTCAATCCTCTCATGGATGATCAGAGATATTGCAAGGAAATGAATCATACAGTTCAAGTCATAAGCAGTTTTGAAGGTGGCACAATTTCCCAATGTTTGCCAAATTTTTGGGGTTTAAAATTTGGGAAATGGAAGGCATTGAGAAAAGTGTTTTTTCTTGAAGGCCTCAAGAAAATATGGCAAAGGAATGAGTTTTTCAGAGATGGTCTTCATGAAGTGTGTTTCACAATGACATGAAGATTGTGATGGTGTGCTCTGTGATTACAAGACTTTGCGAATGGTGCTTTTTGGTGGTGCGAAGGGTTTTGATGGAGTGCTTTGCGGTTACAAAGAACATTGAGAAGGGAGTGATGTGCCGTGAAGACGTTTTTGGCTGATTTGGATTTCACGCTTGAAGAAGTGGAGCTCCACGTTCGACTGTGCATATAAATAAAAGGCCACCCTCTTCATTCCGCACAATTTTGAAGAGAAGAAATCTGGGATTGCTTCGAATTCATGAAGCAAGGGGTGCTCTGTGAAGCAGATTGTTCTATTTGAGCTTGATCTTTGCAAAGATACTTTTATGGTCTTGAATATTTCCAATGCTTCTAAGTCATTATAGATTCAAAAATATGGGGTGTTCCGCATTGGCTTAGTAAACTTCATGAAGTAGGTTTCTCTGTGAGGTAGTGAGCTCCGCGAAGGGTGGTTTCTCTGTGAGGTAGTGGACTTTGTGAAGGGTTGTTACTCTATGAGGAAGTGATCTCCATGATGGGTTGTTATTTTTGAGGCAAAGAGATCTAAAATGGGTTGAGCTTTGTGAAGGGTCTTTGTGAAGGACTGTTTTGAGTATCAGTGTTGAGTGGTCAGGGCTTTCGGTGAGCATCTACTCGGGTCTTTGATGCAAGTAGTGTCTCATGATGGACAAAGACAAACTCTTCAATGCCAATCTATTGAAGCGAACTTCAAGTCAATAAAATGAGTTAGACTTATCTCATAGAAGTGAGCTAGGGGAATTTTATAGAAGTGTTCTAAGGAAGTAGTCAGTCATCCCTGAACTTTTGTAAGGGTAGTGTGCCTAGAACAGAGTGACTATGACCAAACTCTTTTTCTCCACAACTGGTGAAGATTAGTGGATTTAGGTATGACTATCACACTGTCAACGTCTACTCCTTGGACGTATCCCTTTGCAGTGAACCAATTAAAAGTGTTGTGTTATCTCATTTCTTTCATTTGATTGAAATATTTAACAAGTTCCTACCAATATGATAATAAGATCCACAACATTAAAAAAAAATTGACACCCGGATTCACCCCTCCCCTATTAGGGTGTTCCGGGGTCCTTCAAGTGGTATTAGAGCATAAAGGTTGGTGGTGTTGAATCTGTATTCTACTGTCATGGATAATCCAATAAATGTTAGGGGAGTTCCCCTCTTCGATGGAAGTAATTTTCAAATATGAAAAAATTGGATGAGATCTCACCTAAGACCTCTTGTAATGGATGTATTATTTTATAATTCATAGGGAATAATAGTCACTAATCCTATAGGACTATCAATGACTGATACAGATAGGAAATTGCTTGATGCTAATGAAAAAGCACAGAATGCTCTCATTGCAGCTATTTCTGATCAGATTTATCTAAAGGTAATGAGTTGCACATCTTCCAAGTCAATGTGGGATAAACTGAAGAATATTTATGAAGGAGATAGCAAAGTAAAGTAGGCGAAACTTCAAGTTTTACACAATAGTTTTGATGATATGAAGATGCAACCTAATGAAAATGCAGATTCTTTCTTCAATCGAATTACTAAAGTTGTAGGAGAAATTTTAGGGCTTGTAAAAGAGATCAAAGACATTGATATTATAAATAAAATATTAAGAATACTTCTACTCCTTTATAATTTAAAGGTTTCAGCCCTTGAGGAAAGGGATCTTTTCAAAATTTCTTTGGATGATCAGTTGAGTAACCTGGTGGCATATTAAATAAGATTCAAGCCAGAAGATGCTATGACTCGATTGAGAAAGGAAATAAAAATCAAAGACATGGAAAAACTGAAAATTTTAGAAGATAGTAATGGTGGAGAATATGAGGAAAAATAAATTCTTTCTCTAATTACTAAGAAGTTCTAGAAGAGAATAGGGAAATTTAAAGGGAAGTTACCTCTGGCTTGCTTTCATTGTGGAAAATTTGGGCACATTACCCCTCAGTGATCAAGAAAGTTTGAAGACGAAGAAAGTGAAGATGAACACATTAAGAGGCCCCAAAAAAGGTTTTTTAGAAATGAAGACTTCAAATCTAGAAAGAAAGTACAGAATAATAGTTTTTTCTATGAAGAGGAAGATGATGATAATGAATTATGTGAATAAGAAGAACCATAATTTAAAACTGGAAACCATGCTTCCATGATGGCTATCATTGAAAATTCAGAACCATCAACAAATAAATCTAGAGACAACTAGTTAAAAACTAATGCCGATCCCAATTTAAAACTTAAGGAATATTTTGGTAAGCTTCAAAATAATTGTAAGATATTTCATAAGTGGAAATAAATGGTGGAATAATCATTAGAATATGTTGATCATCTTAAAGATGAAATTGAACAACTGGAAGAACTAATGAAAGTACAATCATCAATCCTTGAAAGGACTGATGATGTAGTGGAACTAAAGCTCATAATTAAAGAATAGGAAAAATTCATTAATGAAATTACCTTGATACTGGAGGAGAAATCCAAAATTTTCGTGAGACTCGAAGAAGAATTTGTTACTCTTAGGAGTGTGCTCAAAATTGAATCAAGTTCAACAGAATCAAAGAAGAAAATATAATTTGGTAGGTTCTCAGATGTTGATCTACTGGAGAGAGAAAAATGAGGGTCTGATGGAGTTGAAAAGATATTGAGTGATCAAAGACCCGCATGCATGGGAAACAATGGAATTGGTTGTGATGCTGAAACATCAAATGCTGCAAATAAAGTGGGCCAGAATAAAGGAACGCTAAAATTTTATCATGTTGAAAAATCACTAGAAGCATTAAAAAAGAGACCCATAAATCAAACTGAAAGGAGAATAGAAGACTATCCTAGAGCTTCCAGGAATTAAAAGTTGTCAAAAAAATTTTCCAAGGAAGAAGGCATGAGGACAAATAGAAGTGAGAAGACATTTCTTCTCATGAAGTGTTAGTTCTATGGATATCTGGGTCATACTATGTCATATTGCGAAGAGTAAAGGAATTATCTGAATGGGGGAGAGCTAGAAGTTCAATATAGGAGAAAAAACTCATATCCTACTTCTTTCAAAAGAAACAATTTCTATGGATATTGTTTTTGTTTTTCTAACTTTTTCCATAAATCCATTTATTGGAGGCAGAAGAGTGACATGAACACATCATACCGAATTCCAAGACAAGTCAAAGCTCATCAACATGACAATGTTTCTCTTTTAAATAGGTTTTCTTCTATGGAAGAAGATTTTGACTATGAATAACCCATGTACATAGAAGGTAAAATTGAAAGGACATCAGTGTGATGCACTCAATCAAATGTCTCATGGAAATAAAAGAAGAAAATTGATAAATCCAACATTGTAGAGGTAGCCCTCAAATCTACAAAAATAAATAACACCTGGTTTCTTGATAGCGGTTGTTCGTCTCATATGACAGGTAATACAGACTTGTTAATGAATGTCAATAAGAGGGTTGATAGAACAATACAGTTTGGTAATGGAAGAGCTCTAAAAATCAAAGGAAGTAGAAGTACCAAGCTAGCTAATGGAGAGATAAAGAAAACTAAAGTCCTTTATGTGGATTTACTCCATCATAATATCCTCAGTGTGAATCAACTCTATGACTCAGGACTTATAGTTACTTTTAATTAGAAAGACTGCGCTATCAAGGGAAAGATAGAAAATTCACTTATAAAAGAATTAAAAATAGAAGGAAACCTGTATCAGGTTGATAGTAAAGAAAACATTTGATACATGACTATTGAAGAAGAAAATAACCCGTGGCATCAGAGATTGTGGAACATCAATGAACAAGACATGGAGAAGATATCAAAACTGAATATTGTCATAGATATTCCCACCCTAAATTGTGAACTTGAAAATCCTTGAGATGCTTACATTCAGGGGAAGCTGGTCTGTAGTTCATATCATCTAAAGAAGAAAAGGGAATCTCATCTTCTTGATCTCATTCATACAGACGTATGTGGCCTAATAAATATTTCCAAAACTCATGAAGAAAGGTAACTCATATTTTTTATAGATGATTATAGTATAATGACATGTGTAATGGTTATACATAGGAAACGAAAAGTGCTTGAATTCATGAAAACATATCATAAAATTGCCGAGAATGATACTAGACAAACAATAAAAGTGCTTCGATCTGATAATAGAGGGGAATAAACATCCATTGAATTTGAAAATTACCTGGAGAATCATGGGATACAACATGAGGTAGCTGCTGTGATAACTCCATAGTAAAATGGAGTTTTTGAGTGTATAAATCAACAAGTGAATAACATGGAAATAACTATACTCATTGAGATTCGTATCCCTTGACATTACTAGAAATAGGTAGTTCAAGATATAGTGTATATTAAAAATCAAATAGGGTTTTATATGGGTGAGATGAAGAAGCCATATGAATTGTGGCATGAAAGGTAGCCCTCTTTGAAATAATTTTGCGTTTTTGGAAGTAAATGTTTCATTAGAAACAAAGAAGGAAATAAAGGGAAGTATGATGATAATGCGAATGAAAGAATTTTCCTTGGATACTCAATGAACAAAAAATCCTACAAGTGTTTCAACAAGTGCTTGGTAAGGATTGTGGAAATCAGTGATGTTAATATCATTGAAGAGAAAACTGAAAATGATTTGAGGAATTCATATGTTGATGTGATATAAGATGAGGAAGAAATTGAACACGGAGAAAATGAAAATATAGAAATAGAGGAAGGTGTAAAAAATTACCAGGATCCACACCATGATGTTGACTCAAAAGAAGAATCTGAAGAGGAAACCATGGTTGGAGAGAATCCAATTTAATCACAAAGGAGGAATAAAAGATAAAAAACTTATCAATCCAACATTATTGGGGATTGGACTGTACCCACACAGACAAAGATAATGAGGAATAATACACAATCTGAATTTCTATCAGTTGTGGAACCATCCTCATTTGAATAAGCTTCAAAGGATGAATCATGGGTGAAAGCCATGAATGAAGAGTTAGATCAGATTGACAAGAACCAAACATGGGACCTAGTCAAGAGACCCCAAGGTCACAATGTGATTGGTACGAATTAGATCTTCAAGAATAAGTTTTATGAGCATGGGAATGTGGTCATAAATAAGGCGTGCTTGGTTTGTAAAGGATACTCACAAATTGAAGGCGTTGATATTGAAGAGACATTTTCTATAGTAGAAAAACTGGAGTCAATCAGGTTATTTATTTCCATGGAAATCCATAGAGGTTATAAAGTTTATCAAATGGACTTCAAGACAACATTCTTAAATGAAGTATTGGAAGAAGAAGTCTACATCAAACAACTCTTGGGGTTCTTGTTTGGAAATGATGAACTGAAGGTTTGAAAATTAAAGAAATCTCTCTATGACCTGAAACATGCACCATAGGCGTGGTACTCTCAGTTAGACTCTTATCTAAGGAAACGTGAGTTTAAAATAGGAGGAGTGGATCAAAATATCTATGTAAAGAATTCTAAAAAGGATCAGTTCATGGCATTGGTATATGTGGATGATATTATTTTTGGTGAAAACAGACAAGGATCAGTGGATGAATTTTACAATCATATGAAATAAGAATTTGAAATGTCCATGATTGGTGAAATCACATACTTTTTAGGGTTGCGGGTGATCCAGAAGAATGATTACACTTTAATTTCTCAAGAAAAGTATGCAAGAGAGCTTCTGAAGAAATTCAATATGCAAGATTCCAAACCAATGGTGAATCCGATTGTGGTTGGAAAAAAACTTGAAAAGCATGAGGATGAGATACCTGTGAATCCCACAATGTATAGGAGAATCATAGGAAGCCTAATGTACCTGACAACGACACAACCAGATATTGTCTTTGAACCATGATTAGTGGCCCAATTTCAGAGTAATCCAAAGGAGTAATATATGGAGGTAGTGAAAATAATCAAGAGGTACATTAAAGGTACTCATAGTTATGGGTTATAAATTGCTACAGAAAGAGATAGTGAACTATCAACATTTTATGATGTTGAATAGGCTGGAGATGTAGTGAAAATAAATTCCACCAGTAGTGGATCATTCTATATTGGGATGAAATGCATGGTTTAGTTGAGAAATAAATAGTAAAGTACATCACTTAGTGGCTGACATTATGAAAAAGTCACTATTAGCAGCTGTGTTTGAGAAACATCATTTTAACCTCGATGTTCAGCCACCTCCTAGTGTATGAGGAGGCTATAGGTTCCCCCTACCTCTCCCCAATTGTTTTAATTGTGTTAATCTATTTGTGGAAGTGATATAGGTTTATGGGGGAGATACAATCTAGGGGGAGTATATTATAATATCTACATTTTTCAAATACTATTCTTTGGGTTTATTTTCAATGGGGGAGAAATGGAAAAATTAAATATGTAAATCTGGTGGGCTCAAAATGGGGAATGTGAATGGAGAAAAGAAATCTGGTGTTATGACAGTCCGAGCATTCCTTCAAGCACACGAGAACACGATTCATGTCTTACCTATTGTTTTCTACATCGAGAATTGCTCACATAGACTTAGAGTGTTGATTGAGTTGATTCTTGTATAATAGGTGTTGATAGTGGCTGGTGCTCTGTTTATTTTTTTTGGAAATTGCCAACAAACCCAAAGGGGGATATTGTTGGAACCAAGGTTGTTCTTTATTGGAAAAGAAGAATGGTTTGTATTTGTTGTCAATCCTCTCATGGATGACCAGAGAGATTGTAAGGAAATCTATCATACATTTTAATCCATGACCAATTTTGAAGGTGACGTCATTTCCCAGTGTTTTCCAAATTTTTGGGGTCTAAAATTTGGGAAATGGAAAGCATTGTGAAAAGTTGTTTTTATTGAAGGCCTCAATAAAATATGGAAAATTATTGAGTTTCATAGGGATGGTATTCATGAAGTGTGTTTCACAATGACATAAGGATTGTGATAATGTGCTTTGTGATTATGAGACTTAATTTGTGAATGGTTATTTTTGGTGGTGCGAAGGGTTTTGATGGAGAGCTTTGTGGTTATGACGCGGATTGTGAAGGGAGAGATGTGCCATGAAGAAATTTTTGGCCAATCAAGATTTTGAACTTGAAGACGAGGATATCTACGTTCAACCATGCCTACAAATAATAGGCCACCCCTCTTCATTCCACATGATTTTGAAGAGATAAAATCTGGGATCGCTTTGAATTCACGAAGCAAGGGGTGCTCTGCAAAGCAGATTGTTCTATGTTATATTGAGATTCATGAAGAGTCTTTTAAAGTCTTTAATGTTTCAAATGATTCTATTTCATGAGAGATTCACAGAGATGGTGTGTCTTTCATTGGATTAGTGAGCTTCATGAAGTAGGTTGCTTTTCAAGGCAGTGAGCTCCACGAAGGGTGGTTGCCCTATGAGGCAGTGATATCCGCAAAGGGTTGTTGCTCTGTGAGGTAGTGAGCTCCATGAAGGGTTGTGCTATGCAAGGCAGGGAGCTCTGCAAAGGGTTTAGATTTTCAAAGGGGCTTTGAGAAGGACTGTTTTGAGTATCAGTGTTGAGTGGTCAGGGATTTTGGTGAGCATCTACTTAGGGTTTTGATGAAAGTGGTGTCTCATGATAGATAGAGACAAACACTTCAATGCCAATATATTGAAGTGACCTTAAAGTTGATAAACTGAGTTAGACTTCTCTCATAGGAGTGATCTAGGGGGAGTTTATGGAAGTTTTCCAAGGGAAGCAGTGAGTCATCCCTGAAATTTTGTAAGGGCAGTGTGCCTGGCACAAAGTGACTGTGACCAAACTGTTGTACTCCACAACCATTGAAGATTAGTGGATTTAGGTACGACCAAAACACTATTTTTATGCGCTCCTTGGATGCATCCCTTTACGATGAACTAAGTAAAAGTGTTGTGTTATCTTCTTTCTTTCATTTTACTGACAGATTTAACAAGTTCCCACCAACGTGGGAATAAGATCCACAACATTAAAAAGAAAAAGTTGGCACCTTGATTCTCCCCTCCCATCTCAGGGTGTTCTGGGGTCCTTCAATATTATTTATTATTTTTTTAATATTTTTTTAATTTTTTTAATACTTATTTATTTAATATTATCTATTAATTTCCAATATTTATTCATTTTAAATATTTTTTTTAATTTATTTATTTTTAATATTTAATCATTTAATATTTTTTGTAAATTATTAATTTTTTAATATTTATCTATAAATGTTTATTTATTAATATTTAATATTTTAATATGTATAAATCTTCATAAAATTATTATTTATTCATTTTTAATTAGTAATTAATTATAAATATTTTGTATTTAAATGTAATTTTTAACATTTATTCATTTTTACCATATTTTTAATTTATATAATTAATATAATTAATTCATTTTTATTCATACATATAATTAATTATGAATATAATTTTAATTTATATAATTAATGACATATTTATTGAAACATTTATTCATTTATATAAATAATTATACTTTTTACCTTTATCAACACTAACCCTAGCACAAATAAAGCTTCCCATGTCAATGCTAAAATTAGTGATGATATAAACGTGATACGTAAGGGTAAACCCCATATCGAGGTTTAATCAGCACTAAAGCTACCCATATTAGCTCTAAATATAATGCTCACATAAATATGATATGTAAGGTACAACCCTTACATATCAGGATTTTACTATCATTAACCTTAGTGCTGATAAAAGTGTAATTTATCAGTGCTTATAATTTTTAACACTAATAAAAGACTCTTTTATGAGTGTTTTTTTTGTAATCATTGATAAAAATTGACTATCTTTATAAAAAACACTAACCACACCATTGATCTGACCTGTATTTCAATCCATTATGGAACCTGTACTCTTCCTGCACCCCTCACATTATCACATGAATGATTATACTTCCAAAATCAATGGTATGTAATCTCCTTCCATCTTGATGTGTTTTTTGGTGATTTTTTGGATTTTTTCTTGTAAAATGATTCCATGCTCTACCTCAACTCCATGAGAGTCACGAAGTTTTTTTTATCATTTTATAGATTTTTTAAGTTTTTTAGTGATTTTTATTTCAATTTTTTCATTAAATGAGTCACAAAGTGTTGTGGATATGAATTTATAATTGAAATTCCATGCTAGTTGGTGTTTGGGTAGATTTGTTTCAAATGAAAATGTTTAAAAAGGTTTTGTTAAACCTAATACCATGGTTTCTTTGGGAAGGTTTGAAAATGAAATTTGGTTTCAATTTTGTTTTATACAAGTATACAATATCCAAGATGATATTATATATAATAAAAAACTTCAAAAAATCATGAAAGAGTAGGTATTCACATAACTCATGAGATGAGCACCAAGCTACCTATTCCCATTAATGATCTTGATGTTTACATAGTTGAACTTGCTATTGGAACTTTCATAGCATGGATGTTTAATATTATAAATATACATGATGGTAATGAGGTATGTCCTTTTCAATTTATTTTATACGCAAAACCGTTTAAAATTAATAAAAAAGGCCTGAACTGAGGTATGTTATTACCGAAGGAGAAACAAAATGGGAAATGAAAGGATGATTCAAGACAATCCAAAGGATCAACTAATATATTTAAAGGACCTTCTGAGAGTACCTTTACCCCACCAATTATACCGCTACATATTTTAACAGTACAAGTTTATATATATTTGAAATTCCAAGATAACAATATGACAATCATTGAATATGAAGAACAAATTCATAGAGAGTCCATTACAAACATGATTGGTTTTTAGTACATAAATGAAATTCTCAATCATGAATGATTTAGATCCTAAGATGATAATGTATACATGAGGTACATTTTCATAATTAATTTACCCAATAATTGATCTACCATTTTTATTACAATTTAATACTATTCATATTTTCTATAGGCATATATATCACACCAATTTAAAGGGAATACCTAATGAAGAAAAGTTTGGATTCATTAGTCCTCCTTCCAGTTCTATAAAAAAACATCAATGGATGAAGATGGAATATTATTAATAGCACAACAAGTATCTAAAACATTTGAAAAAATACTAGATGACATGCTCTTCTCAATACATACAATGTAGGGGTAAAACTCCACACTCTAATTATATAAAATATATTTTAATATTTTTATTACTTATTCCTTTTTGTTTTTTAATAATCACTAGATGATAATTGTGATCAATTTGGATACTCTACAGATATATTTATTTGGATGCAAAGCATGGATATCTAACAAATTAACAACACATGATGTCACTTATGGATTTTTAATACACTTTATTCAAAATTTTACAAATAAAATTCAAATTATATATTTTATATTATATTTTAACAAGTATTTGTTTATGATAGGGTGGTGTTTATTTATTATCAAAACCTTGGTATGAGGATGGAAGATGAACACAAGAAGCCTATGTATTTCTATAATTGGATAAGTATTAGGGTACATATAATAATAATTCACTATCAAAACATATATCAATAAAAATTACCAATTTCTCAAAATGTTTCTATAGTGTTAAAAAAATTAATGATAATGATTATGGATATTATATTTTTACATTTATGACAAATATCATATTCCATCCACAAATTAGCATCCCCAAAGTGGTATTTTTTAAGGTAATTACAATTCCATTTAAAATATTTATTAAATGTTTGTTTATCTATATTTTTCCAGTATGACTAGGATTTCAACATTATATATTTTCAAAAGAAGAAGTATATTTTTTAGGAATGACTGGGAAACTTACATGGTGTCAGAATGTTTACAGATATCATGAAGAGGTTATTTCCTATCACATTTTATTTTTTCTATTTCAAAGAGATAACGAAGATTCATTTTATTTATTGCCAATTTAGTTAATCTTATTATCATTTTTAGGAATTTTTTAAAAGTTATAGGTTAAAAATATTGTGAGGTGAGGCAAGAGTTATTGTATCCTACCACTGTAGGGTATTATAATCAACTATCATCAGTGTGGAATCATTCAAAAAATTTATATGTTTCTTTACACACGAAACTTGAAGTTAATAATATAGTGATAATAATATATTTTATATGACTATGAATCTATTTATGTTTGGAAAATACTATGTATGAATGTGTTATCCAACTATATATTTTATTAAATATGTTATGATGTTATATATTCTTCTATTCTATATGTACCATTTGAAATTGCATAGTCTTATTTAATAAACTATCCACCTCATGAAAGTAGGAGTATCCATGATAGATCCCATCACATATGAACAAATTATTCTACTTTGTTTCTCTATAACCCTCTATCACCCTATCCTCTTATGTCTAAGGATAAATTTTCTTGGAAATATTCATACCATGTGACATTTTCAACAATCCTCTCTTAGATTTTTCTATATTTAATCTCTTTAATACCTTGTCAATGTATTTACCTTGACTTAGTCTAAGTAGACTTTTAGATTTATCACTATAGATCTTGATCCCTAGAATGTAGGTTAATTCACCCAAGTCTTTCATAGAGAATCATTTGTTTAACCATGTATTAACATTCTGTAATACTGGTATCTCATTTTATATTAGTAATATACCATCAACATATATTACTAGGAAAACTATTTCATTCCCACAAAATCTATTATAGATACAGGGCTCAGATTTATTCTTTATGGAACTAAATTATCTTATGGATTCATCAAAATGAATGTTCCATGATCATGATACTTGCTGAAACCCATAAATGGATCTCTGTAACTTTTACCATTATTAACACCCTTTAGATTCCTGAACCCTTATATGTGCTGTATAGACATCTTAAAAAAGGTTTCCATTAAGGAAATATATTTTTAAATCATTTTTCAAACTCTCATAATGATGGTAATTTCACATTACTAGTATAATTTTAATGGATTTTCGCATAAAGACCAGTGAAAAGGTTTCATTATAATCGATTCCTTGTGGTTACATAAACCATTTAGTAACCAATCATGATTTATAGACACCAAATTTACCACCCATGTACATTTTCTTCTCAAATACCCATTTTAACCAAATATGTTTTACATTAACATGATGATCTAATAAAACCTAAATTTGGTTCTAGTATATAGAATATATTTCAGAATTCATAGATTCTTGTCACTTTGTAAATTCCGAGCTATTTACTATTTTCTTTTAGGATGTATGTTCACCATCTATAACTAATAATATGTTACCAGACTTAATGACTTTAAAAATTTATATCTCTAGTTATCTTGCCTCTCTAGTGGTTATACATAGTACTTGTATCTCTTGAATAACTTATTCCACCAAGGCTTGTGAAATCTATTCCAGTGAAAACTCTTGCATGTCTTGAGATTTAACTTTTTTGAAGTTTACCTAACTACCATGATCAATTTTAAATATGTGATATCTATGAAGAAAGTTGGAACATACGGCGACAATGACTTACTTATCAGATGTATTATATAGATAACATCCTTTAGTTTCATTAAGAAATCCTATAAAGATGCAATTTGTGCCTCATGATTCTAGTTTTTTCTAGGATTATCCTTAACAAATGTGTCACATACTCATACATGAATATGTTAAAAAATGATTTATTATATGGAATTATGATTGAAACTTTATTTGGAACTAGATTTAGTATGTATGTTGCAGTATGTAATGTGTATCCTCAAAAGGATAATAACAGACTTATATAAATCATCATTTATCTCACCATATCCAACAAGCTGTGGTTTTTAGTTTCACTTACAATATTTCAGTATGGTGTATAAGGATGAGTGATTTGATATAGTATCCCAAACTATTTTAGATACTCGATGAACTCTTAGTTAAGATATCCTACACCTTAGTTTGAGTGTAGTTTCTTTATATTCTTTACAAAATTATTCACTACCTCATTATTGAAGTTCCCAGTCAGGATCCAAGTATCACTGAGAGGGGGAGGGGGTGAATCAGTGATATCTTTTTATTTTTATGTTTCCTTCTTTTCAAAAAAACCTTTTCCATCCTGTTAAATAGTTTCTTCCCTGATAAACACACACAACCACATGAACACAAGATTTACAAGGTTCACTACTCAATAAGAGTAGCTACGTCCTTGGTATGGTACATAAATAATCCAGTACCACACAATCCACTAGAAAACAATCCTTTGATATGGAATACAATGAGTAGGATATACCCTTACACTCATGTAGCACTTGGAAAAAAATCCGCAAGTGTGTGTGCACCATCTTAGCACAAATAGAGAATTACATTATTTCAGTGCTTCTTTACAATTGAATAGATGTATTCATTGAAGTATAAATCTTCACTTTCTTACCCAAAAGCCTGTAAGAACTATCTTACACATAGTTAAATGTGTGTGAAGACCCAAAATCTTTCACACACTCTTTTATGTGTCTTTTGCACAACTTTTATGCCACACACACAAGATTTTACTTTTGTCGCAAAACACCTCTTGCGTGCAACTTCAATCTTGCACACAACTCGCTTCTTGCGCACAACTTCTCCTTCTTACGCGCAACTCAATTTCTTTCGCATAATCTCATTTTCTTAATATTTTAATGTGCCTAATATCTTGGGATTTATCTAAGTGTTGAGCTAAAATTAGGTTAAGGGTTTACCTCTTATTTATAGACCTCTTTGACCCCTGCACGCAAAAACCCCAATGTGTCGCGCAAGATCCCGACACATCGTGCAAACCCAATTTGACGTCGTCTTAGGCGTGTAAGTCACGCCTCACGCAAAAACACATTTGAAATCTCCTTGGTCACGTAATTCTATTTCACAACAACCTCATATTTCGTGCACCTCTTTGAATCTTTCGCGCAATTCATTCCTTTTCCATTTTTCGAAGTTTGCACCTCAAATCAAGCCTCACGCGCAAAACCCCATTTTACGTCGCCTTTGGCGTGTAAGTCACTTTCACGCCACCCTCTTCTTTCACGAATTTATTTAATATTTCATGCACTTCCTTCCTTTTCCATTTTTTAAAGTTTGGACCTTAAATCATGCCTTGCACGCAATATTCCAAACTACCTTTGATCTTGTGTGCAAAAACCAATCTTGCATGCAAAACCCAATATTTCACGCAAGCCTCTCTTTTTCTAGATTTTGATGTTCAGATCATGGAACACCACTTGCATGCAACATAATGAGACATCTTTAAACTTGCGCGTAACATCCTTTTTTAAAAACACCTTTCTTCATATTTCGATTTTCAGGCCCTAAAATTTGGCAAAAATTGGAAAACAGAGCCACCTTAAAATGTTCTTTTGTCCCGTCTCCAGATTGTCTGTTACTTTGTTATTGATCCCTTTACTGCATCCCATAAACATTATTTAGATTTCATAATGAAATCCACTATCATGATATATATCCTTTGAGAGACCATCTTTAGCATCGTCAGAGTTACAATGAGAAGTACTGAAACTTCCCTATCTTCCAACATCATCATACTTTCCAATAAAAACTATATCTGACTGGAATCATTGTTTATCCCCCTTTCCTTACTAAGTCTTGCATCACAAGTTCTCCTAACTTATGATATTTTTGAAATACATATCATCAAATCATAGTCTAATTTTCACGTTCTTTACAAAGTGATTTGATTTATCTTCTTTGACAACAAAAGACAACACTTTGTAACAACAAACTCTTCTTACTTTCTTCTCCATCCAACTTGGTACAAAAAATTATCATATTACTTAAATTTGTTAATGGAATACGACTTAAACCTCATTAAGTAGACATATATATATATCTACTATTTTTTTAAAAGTTATAAATTAAGAGTATCCACCTCATAAAAGTATGATTATCCACCTTGTGAAAGTGTATGTTTTTAGTTTAAAAGTGGCATTTCAAAACACACATCACATACTCAAAACCAAGTAAACAAACCCATGTTTTCTTAACAATTTATTAAAAATATTCATGATTCATTTGTGATATGTATTAATTAACCAAATATAAATCTAGAACTCTATGTGGCCGTTATGATTTAAAGTGTTTTTTCATTTAAAAGTGATATTTTAGTTCAAAACACATGTAACATACTCAGAACTAAGAAAACATGATCATATTATCTTGATAATTTAGGGAAAATATCAATAATTTATTTGTGGTTTGTATTAATTCACCTCACATCAATATGAAACATGATGTGGTCAATATGACTAAAAGTTCATGATTTCAATCTAAAAGTGACATTTTAGTAAAAAATGTCCATCACATACTCAAAACTAAGGAAACACACTCATATTTTATTGATATTTTAGGAAAATTATCAATGATTCATTTGTGATATGGAGGAATTAAATACACATATATCTGGCACATAGTGTGGTCAATATGACTGAAAGAGATTTTTTTTATTTAAAAATGGAATTATAGTTTACAATGCACATCACATAATAAAAACCAATAAAACACACTCATATTATCTTTATACTTTAATAAAAATATTGATAATTTATTTTATGACATATAGGAATTAATCTCACATCAATATGATACACGGTGTGAGCGATATGACTAAAATTGCATTTATTAGTTTAAAAGTGACATTTTAGTAAAAAATGAATGTAACATACTCAAAACCAAGAAAAAACTCTTATACTATCTTGGTAATTTATGTAAAATATTTATAATTAATTGATGATATGTAAGAATCAACCACACATAAATCCAACACATGATGTGGTCGATATGACTATAAGTGAATGTTTTTTGTTTAAAAGTGACATTTTAGTTTAAAACCTACATAACATGATCAAAATCAAGAAAAAATACTTGAATTGTCTTGATACTTTAGTAAAATGATCCATGATTAATTTTTTATATATAAGAGTTAAATTCACATCAATTTGACACACAATGTGACTATTATTACTAAAAGTGAGTAATTTCATTTAAAAGTGACATTTTAGTTCAAAATTCACATCATATTATCAAAAATGATCAAACAAGATTGCATATATAATTATTTTTTGTTTTTTAGGAATTAAACTTAATTCAATATGATATAGGTGTGACCATTATGACTAGAAGTGCATGTTTTTAGTTTAAAATTGACATTTTAGTTCAAAATGTGAATCACATACTCAAAACTAAGAAAACACATTCATATTATCTTGATACTTTAGGAAAATGATTCATGATACATTTGTGATGTGTAGAAATTAACTATAGTATAATCTGACACATTGTGTGCTATTTATGACTGAAAGTGAGTGTTTTCATTTAAAAGTAACATTTTAAATTGAAACACACATCACATACTCTAAACCAAGAAAATGTTCTTGAATTTTATTTATATTTTAGGAAAAATATATATAATTAATTTGTGACATGTATGAATTAAACCCATAGAAATCTATCACACGGTGTGGCTGGTATGATAAAAATTTCATCTTTTTAGTTTAAAAATGACATTTTAGTTCAAACACGCATCACATACTCAAAACTAAGAAAATGAATTTAAATTATCTTGAAACTTTTAGAAAAATATTTTCGATTAATTTATGACTTTTAGGAATTAATCTCAAATCAATTTGACATATGGTGTGGTCATTATGACTGAAAGTTTGTGTTTTCATTTAAAAGTGAAAATTAAGTTAAAAAAGTGCATCACATAATCAAAATTGAGAAAACATGCTTAGATTTTATTAATAATTTTAATAAAATTTTGATAATTCATTTGTTAAGTTTATGAATTAACCTCATTTCAATGCATCATATGGTGTGACCAATATGACTTAAAATGTTCCACATACTCAAAATAGAGAAAATTCATTGTGAGAATTGTATTACTTTATAATATATATTATTTATGTATCACGTTATAATTTTTATTTATGTATTATGTTTTATTATTCATGTTATATTATTTATTTATTTTTTTATTATTCATTATTATTTCATATTTATGTTATATTTTTTATAGTATTACTAAAATAAGAATTTTTTTACTATAGGTATGCGTTTATTTCAATTGGGGGGTGGTGTTTTTGAAAATTGATAGTATGATCAAGATTTATTTTTAAGTTGGTCCCAAGGGTAGTGGAATATAGGTCCACCAAGTCTACTACATGTTGGATTATTTTTGGTTAGGTTGGAAATTGTAAATGTTTTTAATAAATTATTCATATCAATGTAATTGTAACGAGCTAAAATATTTGGAATGCAAATTTATTTGTAATTATAATTTATGGTAATGTAAATTTATTTATAATTTATTTTCATTTATTAATTTGGATCCTATAATGTTCTGTTCATGTATTACCACATTTTTTCAACTGATAACTTTTATCAATGCTAAAATTATCATTGATAAAAGTTCCTTTTATAAGCGTTAACTCTAGTACTAATAACAACTTATTTTATTAATGTTAGAAACATCAATTCATTTTAACACTAATAAGTTATTTTTTCACACTTATAATCACCATTTTTTTATTAGTGATGGTTTCGGGGGAATCAAGGGTAAGTGTTCGAGGGTGTCAAGGATAGCTAGGGGTAGTTAGGAGCACTGGGGTGGTAGGGGTATGGTTACAGAGGTGTGTATAAACATGGATGATGGAAAAATCACAATGAATTTTATTCAATATTAGTAACCATGAAATGGTGGTTTCCTACTTCTGTTGGTTCGAAAATAAATTTATCTCATTGTGGTTACAATGTTCAAGATATTTCTAGCATGAAAATTTGTGTGTGTTGATTTTTATATTGAATCATTTTAGATTTTGAGTTAATTAGATGGATGTTGAATGTGTTATTCATCATGGATACGATATTTCTCAAAATATAAAAAATATTTTTTTGTTTATATCATAGATATGGAATTCGAGTCCTTGAGAAACATGACTGGGAAATGTGTTATCCATTAATGAATTGCAACAAATGTGTCTATTCAATTATTAAAATCTATTCATGGGTGTCAATAATGTGTTCATGAGATATGAGATATGATATTTATGAGACTAATATTTTCATTCCTTGTATTCAGACTCAATGTCAATGGATAAAAGGATCATTGTAATCATTGTACATCTTTGATGATTTGATCACATCAAACTTTTTATTATATATTTAATATTATAAAGTAGATTCATAATCAATATCAATATGATAAAATATTAAAAGGGTTACAAAATGAGTTTTGAAAAATGATTTGGCTTTTTAAATGTTTTGGATATGGTTTGAATTAAATATTTAATGATTGAATTAATTAATTAAATTTTATTTATTCCTAATTTATAGGTATTTATTATCTTAATGAATTTTTTTTAATCAAATATAATGAAAGTGATTTAATTATATTAATATAAAATTTATTTAAATTTTAACATCATAAATATATAATTTTTATATATATTTATGAGTGAAGGTCATGTATACCTTTTTGTATGAGTTCCTTAAAAAAATTATAATGGTCACCTTAGGGAGATGATGAATAAAAATTTAAATAATTACATGTTTATAAAATTACGACTTTCATCAATTTTTATTAATTTTTTTTGAAGGAATTCATGAGGTGAAACTTTTATGATCATTCCCCCCATGTTATAAAGTTTTATTCCCCTTTTGAAGTTTGAAATATCATAGAATTCAATAAATTATAAGGTTTCTAATTTAGTTTTATTTTCCTTATTTCTTTAAGTATATTTTTTTAATATTTGAAATAATCAAACTTTATTTTAGTTATTACCTGATGTTTGGACCATCCCTATATTCACACAGTAGTATCATATCAAGGTCCAAAAATATTTTTTGATGTATTTTTGGAGAAATATAATCAAATTATAAAATAGTCTATAGAAGTCAATAAAATTAGACAAAATAACATAAACTAATAAAAATGGTACTGGTCAAGGTTTGATTGGTTTCAAAAAATGGTAGAGTCCATGTTCATGGTGTTTATTATATTCTTAGTCAATAATAGTTTTAAATTTTGATTTTATATTCCTAAAAGTTATGGTGATTTATTGAAAATTTTGAAGTGAATTTGTAAAAATTTAATAAATTGTCCAGTATTTTGTGAAAAAAAGTGATCCATTTAGAAGAATGAGTTTGATTGTCTAGTTTTTGAGGATCAATTATGTGGTGAATTTTCTTTGATATCAATCAATTATCCTATGAAATAGAGAGGAAGTTAATTGATCATGTAGTGAAATGTTACATAGTTTAATGGAAATATATTATCACATTGTAATACCTTTCAAGAATTCAAAAGAATTATTCGATCATATAGTTAAATGTTATAGATTACTCAATGTATTTTTTATTGGACCATCAACCATGAAGATAAAGATATTTGTACTCATTAATTATGTATAGTAAACCCAAGACCTTACAATTTAAATTAACAAGTTCTTATGGGCTTCAGTTCACCTTTCTTTACAATGTTTAAAAACGAATGTATCCCATTTCTATGGAATGGACTCAATCAATTTTGATATAAAGCTATGTTTGAGAGGACGTAATTTTTTTTATGAAAAAAAAATTATAAACGAAATTGGAAAAGGAAATTGAAATGTAATGGGAATGATATTTAAAATCATGTTTGGTATTAAAGGAAAATTTATAATGGAATACAAATTAAAATTTTTGAGATGTCAAAAATACCCTCATCTTATTCATTACAACCCACCAACACCTAGTTGACTCAACATCATAGATTCTACCCAGTTTGTAACCTTTTCATCACTTGATCTCGTCCACCCTACCTGTATTAGTAGCCCTAACCACTTCACATCCTTGCCTAAGTAAACCCTAGACACAATCCAAGCATAATTCCCTATAGACCCTATGATCACCTCCTACCTCACACCACTAGCGATCCCCTTAGTCTACAATGTTTCATCACCATAAAACTTTCCTAGAAACCCCTTATTGGGGGTCATTGAAAGTTGGAGTTGTTTATAATGGTCTGGGTTTTCAAGTGTGTGATTTTGCATCTAGTTTTGACATAATCATGTGTATTTTGGATGGTTTAAGTTATTGGATGGGTTCGATTGGGTTTCAAGATGAAATTATGGTACAAGGCGATGGTCACACCATAGAAAAGGGAATTTTGGTATAGTTAGTGGGTATATAAGATTAAATTTTAGGACTGGAATCTAATCACACTATAATGGGTGAAATTTTCATTATAAATCCTTGGCTAAGGGGATAATTGTGTTATGATGAGGAGGATCACATCAAAACGTGTACTGAGTAGGTGGAGTCTTTATAGGTTGTCTCCAAGATAGATGAAATGCATCATGACCTGAAGGGATACACCAAAATGTGGCCCTAGCATAGGCATTGCGTCATGATCCATAGGTCCATTCCACAATGGATATTTTGTTCTATTTTTTAGTTTTAATTAAATGGTTAAATTAATCAATAAAATAATTCTTAGACTTATTTGATCTAACAAAAAAGGGGTATTTTCACATCCCTCTTATTCTCCCTTTTCTCTCATTCCACTATCTTCCCAAGTGGGATCTTCATCATTTGTGGGATATTCTTCCAACTATCATTAATAAGGAGTCATCATAGGTAAAAATTATCATCATTATTTATATGATTCTAGTTTTTTCATAATCGTAATGAGTTTCATATGAAATATCCATTCCAGGTATTTTCCTCTAGTTTCTTGATTTCTTTTGATCAAAGTTAAATCGACCAAAAATACTTAGCGTGAATGATCCTACTAATATGAGGTAGGTGGTGCCTATATATTTCCATTATTATATTTGTTTTTATGTGTCACATCATGTGATTTGAGTTCTAGTTAGGGTCTTTTGTGCGACTGGGAATGGAACCACTTGTAGTTTCTATTGTTCATTGGAGAGGATTAGGGGTAGTGTCATGTGGGTAATGTTGGGCTAGGATGTGTATGTGTTATGATTGGTTGATGGATTTTGGGATTACCTAGAAAGTTACCATGGGTTGTAAGTGATAGTTCTTATAAAGTGTTTCTTGATTTGGTTTATTGGGAACATGATGGGTGTGAACCATGTGACTATGGAGTGATGTGGTTCACTGAATGGGAATGGAAATAATCTCCCTGTGTAGAATTTTTTAGGGATGTTGAGTCGAAAAGTGTGGAAGGTAGTTATGGAATGTGGTTCGGTGATGCCTCATTCAACTAGATTCCATGGGTATGTGATGATGTATTTATTAGTTATTATTTTAGGGATGATTAATTTTTCTACCATAGGGTGTGTATAAATCATGGGTGTATTATCCCACTATAGAACTGGAAAAAGTGGGTAAAGTGATCACTCATGGATAATCAAACACAAAGTGGAGCATTTTTTATCAATCATATTGTTTATTATATGTTTAAATTTTAATATACTCATATATGTATAGATATTATCTAGGGAAACTATTGGTGGAGTAATACTAAGTTCATAATCACACCTACCATAGGCCCTCTAAGACACATATAGAATTTATGGTTCATGACACAGGTAGGGGAAAGGCCCCTAATACTAGATTATAGTCAGTTGGTGGTGCATTGTATATATAGTGGGATGTTGAGACATTTTGGGGAAGGATCATGTAGATCCTCTATGTCAATATGAAGTCATTTTTGTTTTTTGTTTTTTTTCATGACCCTAACTTTAAGTTTTCTGCCTCTAATATACAGGGAGGTGTGCTTGAGGTCAGTGTCCACTATATTGGGTTCCATTTTTGTGATATGGGTCATGGATGCTATAAAGTGTTATCATAGAAAGGTTTCTATAATATGATACTAAATGTGTTTCTTTTGTTTGTTATTTGGGGTATGGTAGGTGGATATTTAGGGATGTGTCAAGATTTTGGATGGATGTCACATTATGTGCCTAGCCAACATAAGTGTGTGATAGAGTTCAAGTTACTAGGGGAACCTGAATTGATATTTTTCTTTTCAAGATTACAGTTGAGTTATTTGATATAAGTAAATATGGTATTTTATATTCTTGATGTATGGTTTTTACTCTTGGACTCAATAGTAATGAGGTGGTACTCATGCATAATTATAGGAATATAGGGTTAAAATGGAATTCTTATGCCTAATTATGATCGCTACTTTGGTTCTGGGAGGGATTTTTCTATTTAAAGTGTTAACAACAAGCTATATGATATTTTACTTTATAGGTTATTGTTGGAATTCTACTTAGATAGACTAGATTCATGATTACTAGTGTTACTGGTTATGTGGATCCTATGTTTGTGGTTCCAAACCCTGACACGAGGAGACAAGATCATGAATTTGGATGGAACAAGACTTGGGTGTGGGTATGGAAGTGTTTGGGCTAGTGAAATTCACTTCCTATTATAACCATTTATATTTAAAATATTTGATCTATTATATATGTATTGAGTATATTATTTGATTCTTAGTGATATGATACCTCAATGACCTCCATTTGAGTGTTAGGAGGGTAGAAAAATGGTGCCACCAAGGTGTGATCTAGTTGGGGCATCATAGGGAAGGGATGTGTATGAGTTGTATACGAAGGTTTAAAGGTAGACAAGGAAACTGAAGCATCTATTTGTTCTAGGGTAACTATTTGAAGACCACCTTGAGGTGATTCTGGTATGAGTTATTTAGAGTATTGATCAGAGGATTCAAGGAGTTGATTCATCAATGAAATATTTGAATAGGGTATTCTATTTATAGTATTCTCCCTTATTTTAGGTATAAGGTGGACCCTAGGTATCCAAGTTCTATATTAATTTGATTCAAATAATCTTGGATCATATTAAGATGAGTCTAGGTTAGAGGGTGAAACCAGTGATATAAATTCTTAGGGAACCAATGAAACTCTAGTTGGATGTGAAAGTACTGTAGGTAGACTTGAGGGGATTTCATGGAAGGATTTTAAGGCAAGGTTCTTTGAGTACTTTTTCTTTAAGATTCTAAAGGTAGAGTGGGACTTTGAGTTCTTACATTTGACTTGGGGAGTGATAAATATTATGGATTATGTTTCTTTTCCCCCCAATATATTATGTTTTTCATTGAAAGTAATGGGAGATGAAATCACCAAAGTGAAGTGATTTGAGGATGGTCTTTGAGATTCTATTGGGGTACACATGAATATATTTAGGTCAAACTCATTTTTTAAGGTGATAAACCATGAGTTGATCTCAAAATGAAACTTGATTTATGGCAGTATACTTACATGAACAACGATGTCAGGTGAGGATGGTAGTGGGGCTTCAGATAGTTCGTAGCAGGGACACGAGGATACCCAATAAAGTGGTTATAATAGGGTATCATCATTTCCACCTTAGGATGGGTTGTTTTTAATATGTTATAGATGTGGAAAAACAAGTCACATTCAGACATAATGATATTAAATTCCTAAGGAGTACTAGGCTTGCAGCTCGATAAAGAAGCTATAGAGGTTTTGATGGATGTTCTCATATCCAGTTCGAGGATGAACATTTGGTTAGTCTCATACATTTGAGGTGGGAATGAGGGAAATGTTAGGAGGTAGTATCTAGAGTTCCTATATGAATATAGTCCATGGAAAAGGATAGGGTGATCAATATCATGGATAGTGGCTGACAAAAAGTGTGACTCCATAGGGAGGTTATACATCAGGAGCCCAGGGTTCGAGGCTGTTTCATATGGTTGAGCTAGTATTTTCTAAGTAGGATGGATAGCTATTGAACATTAGAGGCATGCTGTGATTATTTTCATGATGGGTGATAGTACATGATGTGTGTATATGGAAAGAAAATTTACGAGGTGTTGGTTGAGGTATGAGAATTAGGTATGATGTGTGATGAATGTATACTGATGGATAGTATATGTGGAATTCAAGATAATGTTCACGTATAGTACCATAATGGATTCATGTATCTTGGTTATGGTGTGACTGAGTAGGTGACTCCTATGGTGGGGAGTACTCATAGTTGAATTTTTTTTCTTATGTCTATTGGTTATGGTGGTTAGAAAAAGACATATGTGTTCGATATAATCTCAGTGGTTTGGGAGTGTAGTGAATCAGACTCTTGGGTTTTGACTAGGTTTGGTTAGTGTATAGGTGGAAACAGACCCAGGAAAAGTTAACTATGGTGGGGAGATTTTAACTATCCTAGTTTTTATGCATGCAATTTAACATCTTGGTTTAACCGAATCATGTGTACTTGGGTGGGTTTAAGTTTCTGGAGGGGTTATTAAAGTATTTAGAGAAAGTTTTTGAGGGTTAAATTGGGTTTCATGAAAAAAAATTTATATAGATAAAGGTTCACACTATAACCAAAGGAATTGAATCATGATGAGTAGGTATGTAAGATTAAATTCAGGGGCTCACAGCTGATCACACCACAACAGGTAAAGGTTGTGTAGTGAATCCCTAGTTAAGGGGAGTATTGTACCATGATGAGAAGGAATATGACACAACATAGTATGAGTAGGGGGATTTTGATTTTTAGGTTGGATATGGGGGAGATGTGATGAACCATGACCAAAATGTCCATACCACAATGTGTCCCTGGCATACGTGTTACACTATGATCCATGGGGATATGTTGTAATGGTCATTTTATCCTATTTTTTTAGTTTTAATTAATTAATTAAATTAATTGATAAAATATGGATTAGTGTCATTTGACCCAATAAAAAATGGGTAGCTGAATGTCTCTATTCTACCCCCTTTTCTCTTATTTCTTTCTCCTCCCATGTGGGATCATCATTGGTTGGGGGTTGTTTTTTAAGCTGTATATCACAGAGAGTTTTCACGGGTATGACTCACCATCATTCTTCATCTAATATTGGTTTTTTCACCATTATAGTGAGTTTTAAATAAAATATATATTTTAAGTATTTTCCTCTAGTTTATCTATTTCTTTCAATTGAAGTCTAATTAACTAATGATATTCAATGTGAAGTATATTTTCAGTACAATATTGGAGGTGACTATATATTTCCATTATTATATTCTATGTTTATGCATCGTTTGATTTGCAAGAATGGGTATGGTCATGTGTGTGACCAAAAATAAAACCACTTTAGGTTTCCATTGTTCATGGAAGAGGCCTAGGGGTAGTCTTGTGTGGGTAATGATGGGATAGACTATGTATTGGTTGTGATTGGTCAGTGTCTTTGACGATTGCTTGGAAAGTTGTTATGGGTTATAAATGACAGTTTTTTGTGTGGTTTTTTTGACATTGTTCCTTGGGAACATGATGGGTGTGAATCATGTGACTATGTGATAGTGTTGTTTTCTTACATGCATGATTTTGATATCTCATTCACTAATGGTTGGGTGTGGGTGGTTCTTTGAGTTATGGATATAGGATATTGGTGATACTACTCACCATGAGGCCAAGGATATTAGGATCATGTGAACATAGAGAAGGATCTATGAGGTGGTGTTGACCACTAGATTTTGGACAGTATCCTCCATAGATAAGAAGCTTAGGGTGATGATGATGACCAAAAAATTGAATGAGGGATACACCATAAGTATTCATATGAACTAAAGGGTAATTAATATCACTAGATGTAGGTGAGAATACTATCCATGTGTGGAATTGTTTGGGAACATTGAGTTGAAAAATATGTAAGGTAGATATGAAACAGGTTTTGGTGATGAATCATTCACTAGGTGGCAAAGGGTATGGAGACGACATGTTTCATGGTTATGAGATGAGGGGTGATGCATCATTATCCATTAGGGTGTATAAAGACAATGGGTGCATCATCACACTTTGAAACGGGTTAACGTAGGTAAAGTTCTCACCCTCATCTAGTCAAGCATAGAGTGGAGCGAGTTGTATCAATTGATTGGTTTTCATATATTTCATTTTGAATACAATCATATCTGTACAAATATTATATAGGGACTCCATTGGTGGTTTTATACTGAGTTAATTCTCACATTTTTCATAATCTCACTAGGACACATGAAGACTTTATAGTTCGTGATGCTGGAAGAGTAAAGGGCCCTGTATTCGAAGCATAACTAGTTATAGGTGTAGTGGGTACATGGTGGGAAATTGAGGTACTTTGAGGTAGGATGGGGTGGATCCTTGATTCCATGATTGAGCTGTTTTTTGTTTGTTTGTGGACATGTCTATATACGATCAGCCTATGAGTAATCTAGGTTATTCTTTTATGACTAGCATGGAAGTGTAGATATTCATTTTACATATAAAGTGATATATTTCCATCTTATTCTTGATTTTATGCTTTATTTTTCACTCAAGTGTTTTCTACTATTGTTATAGTTTTATATATAGAGGGTATGATACCCCCACTATCACCTCTTATACCACCACTACTTATCAAAAACCTCTAACATATAGGGAGGTACAACTGAGGTCTATGACTCATTGACTTGGGTATCATTTGGGAAATCTAGTCTAGGGATGATATATCATCTAGGATTACTACTTGTAAATAGGGAGTTAATGGTCTTTTAGATTCACTAAACATGGAGAAACAATGATATGGATTATTGGTGGATGGGAGGTTATACAATTGGGGGGGGGGGGAGTTTATGTGGGTCCAAAAATTTAGATTCCATGGAAATCCTATCCTCTAGACCCATTTTTGATAGGAACCAAAATTCCACTGTATTATGAAATTTTTAATTCCCTATAAACCAATTTAGAGTGAATCAAACATGGGAAATCTCAATTCTCTTTCCATATCCATTTCTTAGTCTCCATTTCCCTCATACCAAATGTAGCCTTAAATGCCACATCAATTACGATAAACATGTTTTTTATTATTAAAAGTGGTTAGATAATAATAAGATCCAAAAAGTGGATATTTTCCATAATTTCATGAATGAATCTGACTTATTTATTATAAAAACATAAATATATACTTTTTAGATCTGAAAATCTAGACTAGAGTGTAAAATTTGAAGAAACATAAAGGCAATAATACATTTAATTTTTATTGAGAGAGATCACATAATTTTCAATGGATTACATATTATATTATTCAATAATAAGAATGATATTTTATATTATATATTCCTCAAATTTTATTTTTAGTTGATTTTAAAAAAACTGATTTGAGGTTGATCCAGAACCAGATACATAACCAAACATAATCACTATAAGAAACCAATTAGCCAAAAACCCAAATAACATGGTCCACTTAAATTCCTAGTGATAAATTTGAGTGATTTGAGAAAATCATAAAAAAAATTCAAATAGGAGAGAGATTCTAGGAAGAATCACTAGGAAAACAAGTTTGGCACCCTAGGATCTTCCTCAAACATTGCACCATACACACCAAATGAGGCCACCACCTGATATCATGCTCAGTATCCATCATCATCCTATTATTACAATCTTTATCAATGATTAATTCTCACCATTATAACCATCTTTAACCATATCATCATCATCGATCAACTCTAATCACCACTCACAACCAACAAAGAGATAGAACCCCCACCGAACTCAAACTCATAACCATTGAACAAGAACACACAAACAAATCTCCATGCCTAAATAGTAACCATAAAACAAAAAAACACCAATTTCACCTAGAACTAGAAATTCTAAATCACCAATAAGACAAAATCTACGTAAGGGAATCCACCAGACTTTCATGGGATATAGCCACCTTCCTGTTGAAGAATCAGGCCACCCAATGCATGACTGTCACCAATAATCCAAAATGACACTTCAACCATATTTTTCCTCCCAATTAATGAACCAAAAACATAAAAGGATATTTTTTATAGAAAACACCACCGATTATACCTTCCAAGTAGCTACCATAAGTATAGATCTGAAAGGTAGAATCTAAGAACAACATAATGGAAAAAAGATGTAGGGGAAGGGAAGACATAATGTAGACTAGGAAAATCATGGTCAATATAATAGGAGAACATCATAAAGGAAAAAACCCCATATAAATAACAAGAGATAAAAAACATAGAAACAAATAAATGGGACTAATTCCAATGTGACAACTACCACCAAGTGCAACCACCAATATCATCCCAAACCTCTACTACCACCATTATGTTTAACCAAATTAGGGTTTTTCATGGAAGTTTAGGAAAAAAGGGAGTAGGAGAATCTATTAAAGATAGGGTATGCCATAAAAGGGAACTCCAATGAGGCAATTACCCATAGATTCATCCACCATAACATTACAAATCAACCAAACATGCCATCTCACATAACCAAGGATGGGGTCAGATGTGATGGGTTTGGGTGAATGGGTATAAGGGGGAATCGATGAAGCCTTTGAAAATGAAAACAACACAAATCATGCACCAAGGGAGTGGAAGTGACTAATATGAAAGAATAAAGAAGAATACAGAAGGGAGAAAAAGAAAGAGGGGATGCTAAGAACAAGAGAACAAAAGAGAGATCACATAGGTGAGTGATGACTTCGCCACTGAGTAGGGTTTCTAGGATAAACCCTAGATGCTGTGAGTTATGAATGAGAGAGTGATTGGGTGAGATATATAGAGAAACTCCTAAGAGTGAGGCACCATTAAATTATTTTATGTATTTAATATCGAAAATCATTTAAAAATAATTTTTTATATTCTATTTGTCTGAGAACACACTAAAGAGATAAAATGATTTCTTTGTAAAAGGGTTTAAATGAGGAATAATATACTATTTTATTTTCTTAATAATGATAGTTTATGTGTGTGTTTTGGAGCAATCCAAACACACTAATGAAAAAAAATTCACATTAAAATTAAATATTGTAAAAATATTATGTGTGCATTTATTTATTTATTCTATGAACATGAATGATAAAGAAAATAATGGTTCAGGGAAAAATTAATATAAATGATGATGGCGTTGGTCCTAGTGTTGCATTATTTTCAATAATGCTTAAATGTGTGTTTGGTAAGCTAAAGATGATCTAGTGATGATTAGATAATTGTTATGGATTCATTTTATGGGATTAGACATCATGAATATGAAATTATCCTTGTAATTATGATGATTGTTGTACTAGTCTTAATTTCCAAGAATTATGTTAATGAGGAAACATCGTTTACATCATTCTAAATAAGAGGAAGAATTATGATTAAAATATTTATTTTCAGGATAAATCAAATATGAATAAGATAAAGTAAATAAGGATATTCAAAAATATATTATATATTTTTCATAAAGGATTTGATGTTGATATTATGGTTTGATAAGTATTTTATATGGAATGTAACTTAGAGATTTTCTAAGTGTTCACAAAAATATGGCCAACCATGGGATGGCCAAGAATCAACTCAACCGGATACGGGACCCTAGGGGTCAACCATGTGGGAGGAAATCGACCTAGCTATCCCACAATTATAGGGGTATGAGACTAGGCATGCATAGTTCCCACAAAGAATAAAAGGGTGTTGGAAAGGTGCACATAAAACACACAAGGAGGTGTCGGTTGACAAGTATGGGTCTACACGGACCATGAGGTAGGTGTGGGGAGTGTGGGTATAGGAGCAGACCCCATGCTACTCATAGACTGGTTTATGGAAGTGATTTTAATATATGGAAATATCAAAGGATGACATATCTAATGTAGAACAAGGTATGTAGACATTTTAGCTTCATATTAAAAAGATATGTAAATAACCATGGCCACCCGATTAGATCAATATAGAACATATGATCAAACCACTCATCATCTTCTACGTCGACCCTCAACAGAGAAGATTCTATTTACTAGATTTCATGGATGAACCTCCATAAATCAAACCCAATCCCACCATGATCATTATATAGAAGATATTGAGAGATTATGAGAAAAAAAATACTTCATGAATTCATGAAATGATTTTCATGAATTCAATATTTCTAGGAACATACCACTACCGAATACAAATGGAGTTTCATGAGGCAGTTTGAGTAGCTGATATTCTTGGAAGGTTTAAATATTTAAAATGGAGAGAAGTACATGATCCATATCACATGCATGTGAGGAGAAAATTTTAAGTTATATAAGAAAAGGTGAATTTATTTTCAGCATCACTTACTTCTCATGAAAATTAAAATACTAAGATCTTTAGTGTTTATAAAATCTATGAAAAGGAATAAAAAGTAAAGTTTAAAATAAGTAAATAAATGAAGAAAAGAAAGTGTTACTAACCTATAAAATAAGATGCATCAATGATGATATAGGTGCTTCCGATCATTTTTTGAGGCTCTCATTTTCTTGTGAAAAATAAAGCACCCTAAAAACACTATTTTATGAAGTGAAGATCTTGAAAAGAAATTGGCTTGAATGAAGAAGAAAAGGGTTCCATGATCCATTGCTTGAGTAACATACTACCACTATAATTTTTGAAGAAAGGTTCTTTGAATACCTTTGAGTTTACATGAATGATTTGAGATACTGTGAACCGATGTTTATAATATCATTATGTTACAAAATGAAGAAACAAGAGATTACCTTCACTTGATTATACTTCCATGAAGCATGTTAAGCACAAGGTGTATGCGAAGGAAGTGAGTGAGAAGAACTTTTGTGTGTGAAGAAGAAGTGGACAATGTGTTCATACCTAGTTTTCATAAAGGATATGTCACGACCCATCCCTCGAGGTTTGTATTGTGACTACCCCAACCCCGCCTCCTGATGGCCAGGGGATGGTGACTAGCACTAAAGGCATTATCCCATAAGTGAGAGGCATTTTTCTAAGTACTTGTATGCATGCAAACACACACATCTAAATCCACAATGATGAAAAGTAAACAAGCATGCCACTAAGACAACCATTGAGAGTAAAAGTACAAAACTGGAAGTAAAGGGGTCAGAATACAATCCCAAAAAAAAGACAAGTACAAGCTTCTGAAGTTCATCTGTGGTAAACCCTGCCTAAAGGGTAGGTGAAGTGGGTGCTTCTTGAAGTCATAGAAGTACGCCTCATCTGTAGGATCTCATAGGGCACCACCAAGGTCTCTTTAAAAGGGTCTATTGTCTGCATAAGACACAACACATGTGGGTGGAGCTCGTGCAGGGGTGAGTAACACAATACTCAGTAAGTACCCCAAAACAAAAATGTAATACCACAAAGGAAAGTATGCATAAGGTAGACTGCCAAATAGGTACACGGAGTGTAGCCTCTAATAAGTACATTCGAGATAGAGAGTTACTAGATTCACCTCACATAGGTATAACCTAAAGTATAGAAATAAAAACTATCAATTGTTATACTGAACAAATTGTACTATCAAGTGACTCATCCTCGATGAGTCACCATGGTCTGCTAGGCCATTGGGGTCTGATCATCTGTTGGGCCAATGAGGTCCACTTGTCTGTTGGGACACTGAGGTCCATTTTTCTGTTGGGCCACTGAGGTCCAATTGTCTATTGATCCACTGAGGTCTGCTCATCTGTTGGGAACTGAAGTCCCCTCATCTACTGGGCCACTAAGACCCGCTCATCTGTTGGGACACTGAGGTCCGCTCGTAGCGCGCTTGATTTCGGGAGAATCTACTCCTCAAGCCATCAATAATATTTCAAATTCCACAAAAACACACACAGAGTATTTAAAAAGTAACATCTTGTCTTGAGGGTCCCAAATCCTAAAATAGATCGTCAATCAGATGCACAGTTTGGAAGTTATGCCTGTTTTATTGAAAAGGGTACGATTGGGTCAGGGTTTGGTCCGACTTGGTCAGACTGACCCGATCCATCCCGAGGTCTACCGACCATACCTGGGGCGACCCAGGTTGGCACCGGGAAACCTAGGATGGCTTGGGACGACCCATCTTCTCCATCCCAACCCACGTTGAGCATGCTGACTTGTCACGCCCGAACGTGGAGGGTTTTCGCATATGCTCCTGACCAATGTGGAAGTTTTGCCACGTAAACGCCCCGCTGGTCATTCTAGGCCCACCTTCCAAAGTCCCACTGGACCGCGGCCCTTCGCTCATGCAATTTAGATCATTTTCTTGTCCATCGAGGACCCGCCGCTAATAGTTACCAGCAGCCGATGCCACGGGGACCTCCACCCCCATGGTGCACCACCGATGCGCGCCACCTTCCGTACATAGCGCATCACCGGTGCATGCTGATATGGGCTACCAGACTTGATTCGGTGGTCCTTTCTCTGATCTACGAGCACCTTCAATATCCTCAAGTCATTGCTGTCATTACTACATTCTCTAAGATTGTCTTGTCGTTGATCTGGGGGCCTGACCATAAAGAACATAAGAACACCCCCAACAAAGGGATCTAGGCCTTATTTGTTTCGACCCGATACCTTCGTGTTAGAATTAAAAAAAAAAATTTGGGAGGAGATTTAAGAAACTAACATGGATAACTCTGATTAAAAACCCCAAGATAAAAAATCCTCCTATATAAGTGATCGATCTGTGGGTCACCTATTCATGGGTTTACATGCGTTCGTCGTTCAAATCTATAAATGGGAAAAAAGTAAATTCACTTAGAATCAAACCCCTACCTCGAGGATATATTGTTCATTTGTGAAGATCACACCGCTATTGTTCATCATTCCCTAATTCTTCATTGGTGGTGGTTCATCGACCGTCGCTCACCAACACTAAATCTCCAAGGGTTCAGAGCGATACTAGATTGTGTCAATGATCCCGTATTCTATTAACCCATTAAATGGAGAAAACACATTTTAGAATTTCTATTATGCTATTTAATTTATTAAACAAAGTTTCTATTACACTCAGGTTGCAACATCATTATGTTGCAATGAAATTTGAAATTCGAATAAAATAAACTAGAAGTTTATTCTATTTTTCCTTAAGAAATTTTTATTATATTTTTCTTAAAAATACCAAAAAAAATATTCTTCCCTTGACCTGTGATGGTCTAGGTTATGTCTTTCCTTAGGTATATTTTTCTTTATAGATGAAATGATGCCATTAGATTTTTAATTCGGGCACCCGTTTTGAAGTTTTCACAACTGAGCTTGTGCACTATTTTAAATAAACTTAAAAAAAGTTCAAACACTTATTCCAGGCTCACCGGGCCTCATAATCAAGTGCTGTATGAGAAACTGGTCTCGAAATAATCCCATATAATTTTAAAAAAAATTCATGGAATTTTCAAGACATTACATTCTCCCCAACTTAAGGCTCTATGTCCTCATAAGCTAAAACAAGGGCTAAACAAACAAATGAGGGTACTGAGCATGGATCTGAGCCTCCCACTCCCAAGTGCTCTCGTGAAGATTCCCGTGATGCCACCAAACACACACAAGAGGAATCAAATAGACATAAAGGACCCTCTCTTGTTGATACTCAATATCTACTAGGAACACTGTACACATTTCCCCATCGTCTATGTTTAGATCACCTTGTCGATGACGTATGATGGTCCATGCACGTAACTCCTAAACTGAGACACATGAAAGAAATTATGCACCCAGTGAATCTATGGGGGTATAGCTAGGAAACACGACACCTCACCAACTTTGCTCAAAACCTGAAAAGGGATGATGAATCTCGGAGACAACTTGCTGCCCTGGCCAAATCTCCATAATCCACGTCAAGGTGAGACCTGAAGAAACACATGGTCTCCCTCCTCAAACTAAAAGGGCATTAATCTCCTACCATTATAAGATTAATTCCTTCTCTATGCAGTCCTCATCTGCTCTTGGATGAACTATACCTTCTTGGTGGTAGCCCATACCAACTTTGGACTCATGATTACTAACTCCCCTGGGTCCATCCAGAATAACGGTGATCTGCATGGTCACTCATACAGTGCCTCGAATAGTTCCATACCAATGGTGGAGTGACAATTGTTATTGTACGCGAACTCCACTAGAGGTAGATGATCCTACCAACTATGAACAAAGTCCAAGATGCAAGCATGAAGCATGTTCTCTAAAACTTGGATAGTACTCTCTGTTTGACCATATTTTTGGGGACAAAATGCCATGCTCGAACGTAGCTGAGTCCCAAACACCTCCTACAATCCCTTCCACAACTGGGATGTATAGAACGTGTCTCGACTTAAGACTATCATCTATGGGACTCTGTGGAGTCTAACTATATTCTTCACGTAGAGGCATCCCAATATCTCTACTGAACCCTACTCTCAGATCAGTAGGATATGGGAAGACTTAGTGAGTTGATCAAAAATTACCCAGATGGTATCATGCCATTTGGATGTGCAGGGTAAACCCATCATGAAGTCTATCGAGATACCACCCCACTTCCACTCTAGTACCTTGAGTGGCTGAGTCAATCCTAATAGAACATGATGCTCTTCCTTCAATTGCTTATAAGTGAGGCATCGAGAAACAAACTCTGATACCACCTTCTCCATCCCAGGCCACCAGTACTGATGTCAGAGATCTTGGTACATATTTTCCACTATTGGATTTATCGCTAAGGGGGAGGTGTGGAACACCCTCAAAATCTCCTCTCATAATGCCATTGGTATAACAGTGCACCCTTTTAAAAGGATGATGTGCTCCCCACCTATAGAATATACATCAGGGGCTTACCCTATGGATAACCGAGCACGTCAGGTCTCACAGTAGACATCCTTAAGCTATGTCTCCCTAAATCATTGTAAGAGTGGAAAAGTGACAACCATCGACCGAAGATAAGCTCCCCCATCTCTATCCATGAAGGATATCTACATTGTGAAGAACTGCTCTGACACCTATACTATTGGAAATCATACTTATACCAATTCCCATTACCCAAAAGTTTGTCTAAACCGTTGGGATAGAGAGTTTTTCCCAATAGTATTTGAAAACAATTGGGATATAATGCTTTAGTGTAGTCTTTTTCAACGGTTTGTGAAAACCATTGGGGTATATATATTTTTACCAATGGTTTACATAAACATTTGGGATATAGTGGGGGTATAGTGATGTTTCCCAACGGTTTTATAAAACCGTTGGGGTATAGTGATACTTTCCAATGGTTTTTTAAAACCATTGGGATAGTTTTTCCCCAAATATACAGCCCCCACTTCCCTTTCCATATTCAAGAGTCGATTGATTTTTTCCCTACCAGAGCAGTGCTCTCTTCCCAAATGGTGACCCCTCCTCTTCTAAAGATCCATCCTAGTTGTTTCCACTTCAAATTGGTGAGTTGGAGTTACATTTTATGCCTAAATTTATTTTTTATTTTTATATAACATGTTTAGTTTATTTCCTCATCTGCTGTAATCCCTCATCATTTAGGGTTTTCAGTTGTTGTTGAATGTGAAATTGGCTTGTTCCAAATACTCCAGCCTACACATAGACAATGAATTTCTCTTCTCGAACCACTACCATCACTAATTTTCTAGGCATGTTACACAATATTAGTGTTATAGAGGTACTATATTTTCTCCCATTGGTCATGTTCACATTCATATTTTTAGGAATTTTACGTTGAAAACTAATTGATTTATTCAAAAAGAGAGTTCCAATAATTAATTTTTGAAATTTTTATGTAATGGTTTAGTGGGATGTGTAGGTGGGGGTGTGTAGGTTGGGGGGGGGGGGCTATGCAGTGGGAGTTTTTTGGGGGTGAGGTGGTGGTGGTGGTGGGGGGGGGGGGGTTGTACAGGTGGGGTGGCGGGTGGGCTGTGCAGGTGGGGGTGGGGGGAGGGGGGATGTGTAAGTGAGGGGGGGGGGGGTGTGCAAGGGGATTCTGTTGGGGGTGAGGTGGGGGGGGGTGCAGGTGGGGGTGGGGGTGGGCTGTGCAGGTGGGGGTGTGCAGGTCTGGGAGAGGGGCAGGGGGTGTCTACTGGGGATGGGGGGGGGGTGACTATATAGGTGGGGGGTGGGGGAGGGGGGATGTGCAAGTGGGGGGGGGGGGTATAGGTGGGTGGGGGGAGGGTGTGTGCAGGTGGGGGGATGTGCAGTGGGTGGGGGGTGGGCTGTACAAGTGGGGGGTGTAGGGGGGGGGGGTGTCCATTTGAGTATGGGGGGTGGGCTCTCTAGGTGGGGGAGGGGGGTGAGGGCTGTCCAGGGGGTGGGCTTTCCAAGTGGGGGGTGGGGGTGGGTTGTCCAGGTGGGGGGTGGGGGACTGTCCATTTGAGAGATAAGATGATTTTTTTTTTGTTTTCCAACAAATAGAGTGATGTGTTTTGGAGGTTTATCTAATAAAATTGGTAGCAAAAAAAAACCCCATAAAATCAATGAATTATAATAAAATAATCAATATAAAAGTGAAGAATATAAAATATAGGAATTTGTTTACTATAAAAATAACCATCATTTACTCTTCAATAGAGTACAATTTATGGGAGTGTAGGTAATTTTTAAGGTATTATATGGGTATTGGGGGTGGGTTGTTGAGGTGGGGGAGGGGGTGTGGGCTGCCCAAGGGGGTGGGATATCCAGGTGGGGGGTGGAGGGGGGGGGTGGGCTGTCCAGGTGGGGGGTGGGGGGATGTCCATTTGGGAATGGGGGTGGGATATCTAGGTGGGGGAGGGGGGTGTGGGATGTCTGAGGGGGGGATTTCCAGGTGGGGAGTGGGGTGGGGGGCGAGTGGGCTGTCCAGGTGGGGGACTGGGGGGGGGGGTTTCCATTTGAGATATAAGATGATTTTTTGTTTTTCAACCAATGGAGAGATGTGTTTTGGAGGTTTATCTAATAAAATTGGTAGTAGAAGAAAACCCATAAAATTAATGATCTATACTAAAAGAATCAATATAAAAGTGAAGAATATAAAATATAGGAATTTGTTTACTATAAAAATAACCATTGTTTACTCTTCAATAGAGTATGATTGATGGGGGTGTAGGTAATTTTTAAGGTATTATATGGGTATTGGGGGTGGGATGTCAAGGTAGGGGAGGGGGTGTGGGTTGTTCGGGGGGGTGGGGGTGGGGTGGGGGGGGGTGGGTTGTCCAGGTGGGGGGTGGAAGGATGTCCATTTGGGTATGGTGGTGGGCTATCCAGGTGGGGGAGGGGGGTGTGGGATGTTCGGGGGGGGGGGGTGCTGTCCAGGTGGGGGTGGGCTATCTAGGTGGGGGGGGGGGTGAGAGTGTCTAGGGGGGATGAAGGGGGGTAGGGAGGCTGTAGGGGAGGGGGGTGGGCTGTCTAGGGAGGGGGGTGGGCTACCCCGGGGGTGGGGGGGGGTGGGTGGGCTATTTAGGTGGGGGAGGGGAGGCTGCCCGAGGGGGGGGGGGTGTTCAGGTGGGGGGTGGGGGGATGTCTATTTGGGAATGGAGGGTGGGTTGTCCAGGTGGGGGAGGGGGTATGGGATTTCCGGGGGGTGGGATGTCTAGGTGGTGGGTGGTGGGCTGTCCAGGTGGTGGTGGGTGGGGGGTGGGCTGTCTAGGTGGGGGGGGGATATCCAGGTGGGGTGGGGGGGGGTGTCCAGGGGGGCTGCAGGGGATAGGGGCTGTAGGGGAGGGAGGGTGTGGGCAGTCCAAGGATGGGGTGGGCTATCCCTGGGGGTGGTGGGTGGGCTATCCAGGTGGAGGAGGAGGTGTGGGATGTCAGGGGGGGGGGGGTGGGCTATCCAAGGGGGTGGTGGTGGACTGTCCAGGTTGGGGATGGGGTGTGGGTTGTTCAGGGAGGGGGGGTGGGAGGGTTGTCCAGGTGGGGGGGGGGGGTTGTCTAGGTGTGTGTGGGGGGGATCTCCAAGTGGGGGGATGTAGGGGGGTAGGGGGTTGCAGGGGTGTGTGTGTGGGGGGGGGGGGTGGGTTGTCAAGGGAGGGGGGTGGGTTTTCCACTCTAATACTATACAAAAAAATAAGAATCACATATAACCAATGTATAGTTTCTTTCACACGTTAAGACTTTTCTTGAAGTTATATAACAACACTCACTCTTACCCATCCTAGAAGAAGTGATCTCTACAAAGAAATCTCACTCAGGTTCTTATCCACTTTCTATATTGATCTCATACAAATTTAACATTCGTACAACTCCATATCACCTAATGATATAACATGGCTCATACTGCCATGAGTAGTGTCCCATCAAAACTTGTATCATATGCCTAAACAACATACAAAGCATCATATTTGACACACACACAAAACTTTTCAAACATACACCTTGTATCACAACCTGGATAGCCCCCCCACCCCTTGGACACCCCCACCCCCTTCGACAACCCCCACTGGACACCACCCCACCCCCTGGACACCCCCACCCCCTTGGGCAGTGTATGTGATCACTCAAATAATCTACTAAAATATAAAATTTATTCAATATAAAATTTACTCAACTCTTGAATAATTCTCCTCCACAAGTTTACATGATCTTGTACACTCATTTATATTTCTTCAAAGATATTTTGTTATAAATATAGTATTTCATTGTATTTTATATTATGATTCTCATATAGAGTAGTGTGTCAGTTATGGTTTCATATAAAGTGAACAATTATCATTTATTTAAATATATTTTCGATGGAACTTAAATATTATTGAATTGGTTTTGAGGAAATGAATTATAACAATTTTTTTACAGAATGAATAGAATTTGGATGTATGAAACCGATCAGATCTCAAGCGATTTTCAAAACAATTTGGATATATTTTTAGATTTTTCATTTCACAATGCTTCAGATAGGGGTCACATACACTGACCCTATTACAATTGTGTTGGAAGACCTTGGTTGAGATGTGAAGAAATCATCTACCACATAACCAAATATGATTTTCAATAAAACTACTCTGTGTGGTATCGCAATGGGGAGAAAATGAAATCTCAAATTGCTGATGATCCAAATGAGAGGACTGGATTGGAGAATTTGTTATATGACCAGTTTCCATTTATTCTTCATCTTAAAAAATAAAGGATTCCAACCTAAGAAGACTTCGATATGAGCACACATGATGCGTCGAATGAAAATGATGATGTTTTCAGGGTGAAAAAATTGAATGATGCTTCCACGACTCTAGTATATCGACAATACGTTAAAATAAAAAAGATGGAATTTTTAATCCAATTGTTTCATGGGAAAAATATGTATGGGATTTCTAATACTTCCATCAATTACATTATTACCTTCTTGAAGGAATTACTTCTAGATTATTCATATATTCTCTCAAACCACTATATGGCATGAAAGTTAGTTGAGGAACTTGGATTTTCAAGAAACAAAATTCATGTTTGCCTAAAAGATTGTAGTTTATTCTGGGAGGAAATGGTTGAAATAAATGATTGTATAAAATGTGGTAAATCCTACTGGAATCCAAAAGCTGATGGAACACCATCCCGTGTTCCACATAAAGTAACGTGGTGCTTTCCATTGATCCTCAGAATCCATAATCTTTTTATGTCTGATGAAATATCAATAAAAATGCGATGGAATGATAATGAGAGAAAGAAGACTAATGATGAGTTGGTTCACCCATCAGATGGATTTTTATGGTAGAGATTTGATGATCAATATCTTGATTTTGTAGCTGACGCGTGTAATATGAGGCTGGGTCTTTCATGTGATGGTTTTAATCCATTTGGGAAAATGATTACTTAGCACATCACATGACCAGTTTTTATACACATTTATAACCTTCCCCCATGGTTGTGTATGAAAAAACCTTTCACTTTCATGAGTATACACATATCTGGCCCTTCTGATCCTAGAATTGATATAGAATTATACATTCAACCTATAATAAAAGAGTTAAAACTTATTTGGGATGTGGATGTGTTCACAAACAATGCATATTCAAAAGACATATTTCAGATGCGTGATGCGCTTATGTGGATGATCAATGATTTTACTGCTTATATAATAATGTTTGGATGGAACACGAAGGGAAAACTATTATGTACAGTTTTTATGAAGAATACATGATCTAAAAGACTAAAACATCGTTGTAGTTTCAGTTTTATGGGACATTAATGATTCTTTCCAATGGACCATCCCTATAGAAATAATCGTTGAAGATTTGACAATACCATGGAGACCGATGATCCACCTCAGTGTATGTCTAGAACTTATGTGATTAATGAATTTAAAGATTTCAGTTTTTTATTTAGGAAGGTTCAAATAAAATCTTGAAAGAGAAAAAATGTTTCCACTGAAAACTGTTACAATTGGAAGAAGAGAAGTATCTTCTTTGATTTTCCTTATTGGTCAACTAATTTGTTACATCATTTCTTAGACGTAATTCACATTGAAAAAAATATATGTTAAATTTTTCTTTAAATTCATCTAAATGTTAAGGGAAAGACAAAAAATGATTTATGGTCTCAGTGTGACTTGGTGGATTAGGGCATCAGACCAGAATTGCATCCTGTGCGTATCAGTGAAAATAAATGGAAAGTTCCATTTGCTTCTTATGTGATGACACCTATAGAAAAAAGAAATTTCTAGAAGTACTAAAGACTATTAGAGTTTTTGATGGCTATTCAGGCAACATATCCAAATGGGTCAACAGAATAGAGTTGAAGCTAAAATCTTTGAAGACTCATGATTATCACATCCTTTTGCATGAGTTGATTCCAATAGAAATCCGTCATCTTTTTACCAATAATGCAAGGGTGGATATTATTATGTTGTGCCATTTGTTTAGAGATATTTATGATAAGAAGTTATCCAATTCTTTATTGCAAAAAATGTTGGTATATGCCCCATTAATTTTGTGTGAGTTAGAGAAAATATTTCCTCTATCATTTTTCACATTAATGCTACATATGACTATCCATATTACAACTAAAATACTTCTCAGAGGACCTATTTATTTTTTTTGGATATATCCAACTAAAATAAACATGTACACATTAAATTATTATGTCTGAAATAGGAATCATCCCAAAGGTTCTATCATGAATGGTTACTTGGCTCAAGAATGTATGGATTTCTATTATATGTATTTGTTTGATCTTACTACAAGAATGAACAGAACAATGAGAAACAAATAAGAACATTATGAGAAAATTGAACCCAGTTTTCCATCACTTCCTCAAACAGGAGGAATTCCTAGATCATATACATTGATGAAATTAAGCCTTGAAGAGTGGGAGATGGCACGTCACACAGTTTTGTTCAACAATGATTTGTTCGATGACTACATCTTGTAAGTAAATTGAATATGTATATCTTATATATATATATATATATTTGTTAAACTATTCCTATTTTTATCTATAGGGAACATAAAGCGAGGATAAATAGAAAGAACCGTTCTTTATCTTTGAGAAGGAGGGAGACTATGAATAGAAAAGAGTTTTATACTTGGTTAAAATTTAAGGTAATAATATTACTGTTTAAAATAATTAAAACAATATTTAATTAATTGTAATATTCATTTATATTTTAGGTATTGAGTTTTCCTTCTGACTTTTTCTCTGAGGAAATAATATCTTTGGCTTTTGGTCCTAATACTGTGGTTCGTGACTGTAAATCAATTTTTATCTATGGGTACAAATTTATTATCACTGAATGAGAAAAGGACATGAGAACACAACATGATGTTGTTATGATTACTTCCACAATAGACTGTTATTCCATTGAATCATATAATAAACCTCAATTTTAAAATGTAGGTTATTATGGAGTCGTTGAAAAAATAATAGTATTGGATTATTACACTCATGGGTGAGTCGCAATGATGAAATGCCAGTGGTTTGATTCGATGAAGAGGCAGATCATATTTATTGATGATTATGGATTTTGAGTAATTGATATGACCCACACTCTTGCTACTGATGAACCATATATATTGGAATCAATGCCGAAACAAGTTTTTTATGTCAAAGACCATATTCATCCTATTTTTTTTGTCATTATTGAAGTAATTACAAGACATATTTTTTATTATGGTTATGATGGAATTGACACCATCCCTACTTCCATTGGAAACAATCCATTTATTACTTTTGATGACTCAAATAACTCAATTGTCAGAGTTGACTGTGAACCTGAAGTTGTGGTCAGAAATATATAGAATCATCTATCTATGTTATTAATTCTTTTGGTTTCGCTCGATTTGGGTTATTAAGGTCGGTACTATTAAAATTTATTTAATATTGATTATAAATATGTTGTATTCAACCTAACAGTTATGTGATTTTTTAATGTTTATTGGTTGTAATTTTATTTGAATTTCATTATTTTTATTTTGGAATTGAACTATATTCAACCCTACGAAACCAACATTTCTAACTTGGTGAACATTTAAATTCTTTATTGACCAAGTATAAAATTAGTATAACTCTAAGAACCTCCTTTAACATTTTACTAGATAACAAAAATGATGGTTTGTCTTCTTCTACAAAACATGTATAGAAACCTGTATCATCTACCTGGGCTAAAGAAATTAAATTTTTCCTTAATTTCGACAAGTGTTTTACCCCTTATGAATCTGGTAGATATCTTATCCTTGTTCATATGTTTATATCATCATTTAAAACTATCTTAAGGGTTTAATCATTCATAATATATAGACTAATTACACTTAGTAAATAACCATCCTACTCAAAATTAAATTTTTTATTACATCTTGTGTGATTTATTAAAATCATTATATATACATTCAATATCACATAAAACAATGGATAGTTAAATTATCCATGAATCCCCCTATTACATCTCATATATTTTGTTTTTTGGGTTACACATTAGTTATCCATTTCTAATTACTTCCATATTTGTTTTCAAATGCAGGAAATGCAACCAATTGAAGAGAGGCGACGTAAAAATATGATGGACAACAATCGTCACATGACTGAGATGGGAATTCCACCACTAGTGCCTGCACTGAGTATTTTATTTAAAATATATATATTTAAATAATATATAATGTCATGTGATTAATTTTTTTTAAACATTTTTATAGGACCTACCTCTTAGGCGATAATTATTTGATGAGCAGCCTAATAGTGGTCTCAGTACTCATAGTGTTTGTACGGGGGGGGGGGGGGGGTGGTGGTTGTACAAGAGTTAGCCGATCTGGCCGGTGTACCCGATTAGACCCTAACCATCCCACTGACATACCATCTATGCAACATTCTGATCCCAGTGTGTTTTTAGGGACACACGAGATATTTAGGCCTCCCATGTGTTCACCACCTTTTACATCTGAGCCTCCTCACTCATCTTTACCATATCCGATGATGATTCCCACTCCCCATCCAGCATTAGGCCAACCATTCGTGTCAGCTTATTTTACATCTGCTAGCTTCTTTCCGAGTTTTTATATTCTATCTTCTACTACTCCTGATCCACCAGAGTCTGTCCCTACAAAGCATACATTGGGACCCACTCCACCTGTACAGGGTGTTCCTTCAGTTTCTGTGGATCTAGTGGTGCCCACCGATCAGACTACCGTATGTATATTTATACAACTCTAACAAATTTTTATACCATTATTTATTTTCATTATAACATATATTGATAAAATAATTGTTTTTATTTTATAATAGATACATATACTGATAGGAGGCAGGGGAGAGGGTGTACACGCATGTGTGTGGTGTGGAACCACTTCACACAGTTGATGGTGGACTACAATGAATACAATCAAATGATTGAAAAAACAAGGTAGCAATGTCGGAGTTTTTTGGCGATACTTGACAAATACTCCGACATCATTCCTGTCAGCACACTCTCATGGAGAAAATTTTCAAATGAAGTCAAGGATAATGCTTGGGCAGAGATATGGGTAAAAAAATTTATTGTATTTAATGCAATATATTATTTTTTGTATTTATATGAATTAATATTTTGGTTTCAACTTCGGTTTAATTTCCCCGATGGTGAGGGTGCATGGTCAACACATCTAAAGGATTTAGGTGAGCTTTAGAGATCCAATAATCATGAGTTTTATATTGTCTAGCATTCTAGAGTTGGCACAGAGTTAGTGGTGGCCTTATCGTTGATGATTGTCCATTAGAACAGTATCATCATATGATTACTCATTGGAAGACTACCCAGTTTAAGGTATTAATCACATTTGAGGTATTTAAATGAAAATTTTCATGTTTTTCATTAATAATATCTTTTTTATTATTGAATTTTATTTAGGAATCATTTAGAAGAAATAAAAAACATTGATGCTAAAAAAATACCTCCCCACATTAGGACATACTATGATGCCAGATCATGTGAGGAAGCTGGTATAATAGTTTTTTTTATAATTTTAGTTATGAAATTAATTATTGGTAACCTATTTTTAATTATGGTTTCCTATATTCAATGTAATTATAGAGGCAAACATTGAATATTGAAGGACGTGTGCCTCAAACAAAGCTATTTTGCTCGAGTAGAAGGAAGAAAGATGGAAGTGTGATTAATGAACCGACTCAGCAGAAAATTGTAAGTTTTACTTAGTTGATTTAAAATTTTAATATCTATTTTGTAACTTAATAATATATTTATATTTGTAACAGGATGATTTATAGGCCCTTGATGCCCAGGAACCTAACAATTTTGGGCCAAATGATCGTTTACATCAGGTGTTGGGAGATGAGCACCCTGGCAGAGTACGCTGTTGACCTGTGAAGAGTATAGTCCTGACGAGGTATTGTCCCTCCTCAGGTACGAGTTTCAGTGACACTAAGTTCCAGTAGGTTAAGGCATAGGCGGAACATGCTGAAAAAGGGCAACAGAGATGGTAGAATAGTCTGCTATGGAAAACACTTCATTTATGAAACTGATGGAAGTTTTACGTCCAACACTTCCACCTGAGGCCAGCACAACTTGTGATGAATATATGTTGTCGATGCATTCTATATATGGTGAACCTGGTGGTAGTTAAAGCTGTGGTCAAGAAGATTGTGAGGAGGATGGTGAGGTGGAGGAGGAGGATGGAGAGGAGGAGGCCAAGGCGGAGGAGGAGGGCGAGGAGGAGGAGGGTGAGGAGGAGGCCGAGGCGAAGTATGAGGGTGAGGAGAAGGGCGTTGAGGAGGGTGGGGATAATGATGAGGATGAAAATGAGGATGGGGGTGAGGCTGATGATGATAGTGATGATAGTGATGGTGATGAGGGACATAATGATGTGTTACATTTTTTACTAATATTGCTGACATTTTATATTTGATAATTGTTGTGCCTGAATGTATGTGTGATTATGTAGGTCACATTATCTTTATTTCTTTATCTATAAATAATTAAACTTGACTTGATGATTTGCTGGGACTAATTCACCCCTCTCCTAGACACCCCCACCCTGAACCCCCCTCCTGAACACCCCCACCCCTCCTGGACACCCCCACCCAATTGGACAACCCCCACCCCTCCTGGACACCCCCACCCCCACCCCCGACACCCCACCCCTCCTGGACATCCCTACCCCCTTGGACAACCCCCACACCCCCCTAGAAAGACATCGCACCCCCTAGACACCCCACCCCCTGGACACCCCTACCCCCTTGGACATCCCCCCAACCCCCTAGACAACCCCACCCCCCGAACAACCCCCTCCCACCCCCTGGAAACCACCCCACCCCATGGACACCCCACCCTATAGAAACCCCCACCCCCATGGACAACCCCCCCTAGATAGCCCCACCCCCGGACACCCCCTTCCCCCTTGGAACATCCCCCCAACCCCCTGGATAGCCCCCACCCCCTGGACACCACCCCACCCCCTGGACACCACCCCACCCTCTGGACACTCCACCCCCTGGACAACCCCCACCCCTTAGACAACCCCCACCCCTCAGACACCCCTACCCCTTGGATAACCCCCCAACCCCCTGTACAAACCCTACCCCCTAGACACCCCTACCCCCTTGGACAAGCCCCTAACCCCCTTGGACAACCCCTACCCAATAGACACCCCCTGGACACCCCGCCCCCATGGACAACCCCACCACCTAGACAGCCCCCACCCCTTGGACACCCCTACCCCCTTCGACAGCCCCACACCCCCGTGGACAGCCTGCCCACCCCACTGGACACCCCGACCCCCCTAGATAGCCCCAACCCCCTGCACAACCCCCACCCCCTGGACACCACCCCACCACCTGGACACCCCACCCCCTAGACACCCACCCCCCTAGACAACCCCCACCCCCTGGACATCCCCCACCCCCACCCCCATGGATAGCCCCAACCCCTGGATAGCCCCTCCACCCCCTGGGCACCACCCCACCCCCTGGACACCCCCACCCCCTAGACACTCCCACCCCCATGGATAGCCCCCCACCCCCTGGACAACCCATCCACCCCCCTGGGCACCACCCCACCCCCTGGACACCCCCACCCCCTAGACACCCCCACCCCCATGGGCATCCCCCACCCCCTAGACATCCCCCACACCCTAGACATCCCCTAACCCATTTGAAATCCCCCAACCCCCTAGACATCCCCCCTACCCCCCTAGACACCCACACTCCCCTGACCCTTTACCCCCTTGGACAGCCCCCAACCCCCTGGATACCCCCACCCTCCAGACAACCCCCCACACCTTAGACATCCCTACCCCTGGACACCCCCACCCCCATGGAAAACCCCCACCACCCTGGACATCCCCCACACCCAGACACCCCCTTCCCCCCTTGGAAAACCTCCCAACACCCTGGACATCCCCCGCCCCCTGGACACCACCCCACCCCCTGGACACCACCCACCCCTGGACACCCCCACCCCCTAAATATCCCCCATCCCCTAGACAACCCCCACCCCTCTGGACACCCCCTACCCATTGGAAATCACCCCAACCCCCTGTATAGACCACCACACCCCTGGAAAACCCCCACCCCCCAGACACCCCTACCCCCTTAGACAGCCCCACCCCCTTGGACAACCCCCTACCCCCTAGACACCCCACCCCCTGGACACCCCCACCCCCATGGACATCCCCCACCCCTGTGGATAGCCCGAACACCCCCTGGACACCCCCACCCCCATGGACAACCCCCACCCCTGTGGATAGCCCGCCCACCCCTGGACACCCCCACCCTCCTGAACAACCCCCATGAGTGTTTTTTTTGAATTCTATACATTGTATCATGGGCATGAGTGTTTTTATAATTTTTTTTTCTGAATTTTGTATTTTTAGGTGTTCGATAATTATTGTATATCCTCTTTGTTTTATATTCAGGTGTTGAATTCTATATATTGCTGAGGGGAGGCAAGAGGGGATGTATTTTGCTGTGTAATTCGGTAGAGGCTGTACATGGGTGGTAAGAGGGAAGGATTCTGTACAGAAAATAGGGAAGGATGCTAGGCTTCTATTGTAATCTTGGAGTTCTATATACCAACAGTTTATAAACCATTGGTATAAAGCTAAATAAAACTTCTATACCAATGGTTCACATAAAACCGTTGGTAAAACACTATACCAACGATTCTTGAACCATTGGTATATAGGTTCTACTTATAATATATACCAATAGTTGGAGAAAAACCTTTGTTAAACATATATACCAATGGTTTTTAAACCATTGGTATAGGTTATAGATTTAAATTTACCAACAGTTTGTAACCGTTGGTACTTCTGTATTGCAACGGTTGGCCAAAACCTTAGGGAAGTTGAATTTTTTACAGGTCTAACCCAACGGTTTCAAGGAAACTGTTGGTATAAGGCTATCCCCATGACTTATCACCCAACAGTTTTCCAAACCGTTGGTATGAAATATACCAACGGTTTGGTAGCCTTTCCCAACAGTTTTAAATCATTGGGAAAACCTTGGTTTCCAGCAATGTTAACAACTGCAACCTGGTCCTCCTGCTGATTGCATCTTCCCCCACCTTCCCCGTCCCAGGAGTATAGACTATCTCGAATTCATATTCTAGGAGGAACTCTAGCCACTGCTACTTCCTCATGTTCAGGTCCTTCTAGGAGAAGATATAATTGTGACTTTTGTGGTCAGATTAAATGGTAAACTGCTCACCCATAAAGTAGTTCTGCCACATATTCAAAGAAAAGAACATTGTTGCTAGCTCAAGATAATGGGTCATGCAGTTCTGCTCATGTTGCCTCAACTATCACGAATCATAGGAAATCAACGCTTTCCCCTGCATCAGAACACAACCTAATCTGGTCCCTAATGTGTCACAAAATACTACATATCCAACTCCCTCCTCTAGAAGACACAATATAGGGGCACTTTTCAGCCTCCGCCTCAGCTTCTGGAAGATCTGAAGGAACTTCTCCATCCACACGAAGGGATGTCACTTCCATTTCAAAGATGATAAGGGTTCTACTAACCTATAAATGTTGGGCACAAACCTCCGATAGTACCCTTACAAGACCAATAAACTCCTCACCTCAGTCACACTCCTGGGTGGCTCCCAAGAAAGCACCACCTCTATCTTCACCGTATGTACAACAACTCCAGTATCCGAAATGAAATGTCTGAGAAAGAGGAACTACTGAATCTAGAACCAAAACTTTTAGATCTTACCATAAATATGGTTCTCTTAGAGAGTGTCCAGGACTATCTTCAGGTGTGTCATATGCTACTCCTCAGACGCGAAGTACACCAGGATATCATCAATGAATACCACAACAAATTAGTCAAGGTAGGGCTGGAAGATCCTATTAATGAGTACCATGAAAACTACTAGGGAATTGGTCATGCCAAATGGAATCACCAAGAACTCACAGTGTCCATACCGATATCTGAAGCCTGTCTTCAGTATATCCTTATCTCATACACGAAGCTGATGATAGCCAGACCTAAAGTCTATCTTCGAGAACCACTTCACTTCCTTCAGCTGGTCTAAGAGGTCATCGATTCTTGGTAGTGGATATTTTTTCTTTACAATCACCTAATTCAAGTACCGATAGTCAACACACAACCTCAAAATTTTTTATGCCTTCTTGGAAGACAAAAATAGGGCCGCCCAAGGTGAAACACTGGGCTTGATGATGCCCTTCCTATGTAGGTACTCTAACTGTACCCTTAACTCATGAAAATCCTCAAGATACATACAATATGCCAGTGTGGATATTGGTTATGTCTCGGGGTACAACTCAATACAAAATTCAACCTCTCTGTGACGAGGTAATATTGAAATATCTTTAATAAATATTACCTCATACTCATATACCACTATAGGAAATTGAGGACTCCTCTCATCCACCACACTGAGGGTAAGGCTAGCCAATTGATGAGTGATTTGAGGAACCCTCCTCCAAGTAATTATATCCTGAGTTTTATGTTCTCCCTTTTCACTGGTGAAGGATAACCTAGTTCCATATTTATAGACACACCACACTCTGCGCTTAAAACAGTCAATCTGAGCATAGACTATAGATAACCAGTCCATACCCAGAATAATGTCATAAGGCCCTAAAGCCGCTACTAGGAGATCCCAACTGAAGCTCTTTCCTCTAAGAGTAATCTCACACTACTAGAACCAGTCCATGATCATCAAACCCCCTCCCATAAGAGTCTCTAATAGTAAGGATCGAGCCAACGACTCCACCGGAATCTCCGCGATCTAAACAAGGTTCGTGGAAAGGAAATAGTGACTGGAACCTGTGTCTATAAGAACTGCAAATATGGTGGAGAAGACACAGATCATACCTATAATCATCTCTGGAGCACCGGTTTCTAAATCCTCCATTAGATGGAGCTAGCCTCACCCCTATCCACAGGCTCTTAGAGCCCATGGTGGACCATCTGGGGGTGGTGGTGGTAGCACCTTGAACCTCCATCCACCACCTGCCGCTATACCTACTCCCCTACCACATACGACTCACTATGAACCACCCTGCTCAAAAATATTCCTCTACCTCAGAGGTCCCTCAACCATCTGCTGGTTGTCTTCATGGAGATTTGAGCAATCACGAGCCATGTGTCCCTGACCACCACATGAGTAGATCACCCTGCTCCTCTGGTGACTGCCTCTACCCTAGGAGTCTTGTACCACCGATCCTGCATCCTAGGGTCTTCCCCCGAAATGCTTGAACCACTTGGGTGCCCATGTCTGCTGCCTAATACCCATGGATGAAGACTCTGCCACCTGTTGTCTACTAGTAGCTCTGGCTACTGGAGCCTACTCTGATAGGAAGCTCTCTATGAGTAGATCTCACTCCAGAACCCCAACATGAATAGGGATGCTAAGCGATGCCATGGATGCCCTGATCACCCAGAGTATTCCCTACTCAAAAGCCTGAGCCCTAAAGAATGGGTCTTGCACCATGTCCGTGGAGTAATGATAAAGCTATTTGAATCTCGCTGAGTACTCCACTACTATCATGCTAGCATGCTGTAGGTGTAGTATATCTTGTATGTGTACTGATTTCAAAGTTTTTGTAAAGAACTCCTCCCTAAAGAGACACTAAAATTCTATCCAGGTGAGGGTCGCCTCGTCATGTGTCTAGATTTTCAAGCTCCACCATCTCCCCGCCAAGCCCTGAAGAAGGTTCACGGCTAAGATCTCGATCTGTTCGAGAGGTTTCATAACTAGATGAAAGACTTGTATGACCACCTCAATCTAATCCTCAGACACCTAGGGGTCAGTCTCACCCCTGAACCTGGGAGGTCTCTACCTCTGGAACTCGTGTAAGGCACTGAGCCTGTGTGCGTCCTCTATAGGTAATGACGGTAGAAACAACTGATCAAAAGGTGGTGGAAACACTAGTGAACCTCTCGATGGGTACATCTACAGTACTGGTCCCTGTAATGATTCCTCATCGCTAAGAGTACCATTCTCATAGTCACACACCAGAATCCTGGCTGGCTGTCTACGTGGTGGCATCCTAAAATAGATCATGCTAAACCATGATCAATAGATTATACCTGGTGATCTGACTTTGAATCAAGAACATGAGAAAACTCTCAATTCCTATACAATTCATGCAACTAGTGTTTTAATAAACTGAGTTGAAAAGAATAATTCAGGGTCCTGGTGTATGGATACACCAGTCACTAAACCAACACTAGAATCCATGAGTATGAAGGTTGAACTCGAAACATTCAACACTATTTCCCTAAAAAAAACCACAGACACCTGGTCTTTAAGGTAGAATAGAACTCCTTTGATACCACTTTATCACGAACCGTCCCCCGGGGCCCATTCCATGACTACCCCAAACCCGCCCCCCTGATGGAAAGGGGATGACGACTAGAACTGAAGGCATTATCACATAATTAGGAGGCATTTTTCTGAGTACCTATACGCACACACACACACATCCAATCCCAAAATTTTGAAAAGAAAAAAATCATTCCACTAAGACAACCACTGAGATTAAAAATACAAAACCGTAAGTAAAGGGGATAAAATACATGCCCAACAAAAAGACAAGTACAAGATCTTGAAGTTTGTCTATCTTAAAAGATACCTGAAGGGTAGGTGAAGGGTGTGTCTCCTGAATTCTTAGAAGTATGCCTCATTTGTTGAATTTCGCAGCCACCACTGGGTGTTGGACCACCAAGGTCTCTGTCAAAGTGTATGTTGTCTACAAAAGACACAACACGTGCGGGCAGAGCCCGTGCTTGGGTGAGTAACACAATACTTAGTAAGGACCCCAAAACACAAAGGTAATACCATAAAGGAAAGTATGAACAAGTTATACTACCAAATAGGTACATGAAGTGTAGCCTCTAAGAAGTAAAATCGAGAGATAGAGTCACTATATTCATCTCACATAGGTATAACTTAAAGAATAAAAAGAAAAACTATCAGTCATAATGCTGAACATCTTGTAATAAAAAGGGACTCATCATCAATGAGTCACCGTGGTATGCTGGGACACTAAGGTCTGCTCATCTACTAGGCCATTGAGGTATGCTCGTTTTCTGGGACACTTAGGTCCACTCGTCTACTGGGCCACTGAGGTCCACTCATAGCACGCTTGATTCTGGGAGAATCTCACCCTCAATTCATAAGTCATACTTAAACTTCCAAAAAAATTCACATTGAGTATATCAAAAGGGTTTTCTCATCTCAGGGATCCCAACCCTGCAAACAGCTCATCAATTGGGCGCACATTTTGGAAGTTATGTCTGTTTTATTGAAAAGGGGCCAGTTGGGGCTGGTCTAACCCGACCTGACCTGGACCGGGGTCCACCGACCCGACCCAGCCCACTGGGTCCGACCTGAAGCAGTGGGGTCTGAAACACCCTTCTGGGCCGTGGGTCTGACCTGCTAGGTCGCAGGTCTGGCCTGCTGGGCCGCCTAGGGGGGGCCATCTTCTCCAGCCCAATCCGCTGTGAGCGGGCCGACTTACCACACCCGGATGCGGTAGGTCACCACATCCACTCCCAGACAACATGGTGGTTTTTCCACGTGACCACCTCGTGGGTCACCGTGGGCCCCACCTACCGCGTTCCCCTGGAACACAACCCTACGGTCACGTGAAACATCTTATTTCCTCATCCACCAAGGACTCACTGCCAAAAGTTACTAGCGGCCCCTATCGGCACCCCATGACTGATGCCGTGGGGACCTCCACCGTTGCGGCACGCTGCCGGTGCACGCCCCCTCCCATATGCGGTCACCAGTGCCGGTGCATCGACATTTTATTTCACGGGCCACTGAACTTGCTCCAGTGTTCTGTTCTCCAATCCACAAGTTCCTTTAAGATCCTTGGGTCATTGCCATCCATACTACGTGCTCTGATATTGTCTCGACATCGATCTGGGGGTGTGGTCATGAAGGACACAAGAATTCCCCCAATGGAGGGATCTAGGACTTGTTCTTTTTGTCCCAATCCTTTCATGTTAGAATAAAAAAACAAGTTGGGGGTATATTTAAGAATCTAACATATATAACTCTGATTCAAAACCCCAAGAACAAAAAATCTCCTATATAAGTGATCAATCTGCAGGGAACCTGTTTGTTGGTTGAATTGAATTTTTCACTCAAATCCATGAATGGGAAAAAATTAAATTTACTTATAATCAAACCCCTACCTCGAGGCTGGATCATTCGTTGGTGAAGATTGCACCACTATCATTCTTCATTTCTCAATTCTTAATTGGTGGCGGTTCGTCAAGCATCGCTCGCCAATGCCAAATATCCAAGGGTTCAGAGAAATACTGGATTGTGCCAACAATCCCATATTCAATTAACCCATTAAATGGAGAAAACACATTTCAATGTTTTTATTACACTGAGTCGTGGCATCATTACATTGTTGCATTTATAAAATATAGTTTCTATTACGCTCAAGTTTCAACGTTGTTACATTGCAACAAAATTTGAAATTTGAATAAAATAAAATAAAATATTATTTTATTTTTCCTTAATAAAATTTTATTATATTTTTTCTTAAAAAGTCCAAAAACTAACTTTTTCCCTCAACACGTGCCGGTTGAGGTTAAGTCTTTCCTTAGGTAAAGTCTTCATTCAAGATGCAACTGTACTCTTAAATTTTTAATTCGGGCACCTGTTTAGAAGTTTCCAAAACCATGTATGTGCACTATTTTAAATAAATATAAAAAGGCCAAACACTTATTCCGAGATCACCAGGCCTCGGAATCAAGTACCGTTTCAGTGCGTGGTCTCAAAATAATTCCATATAATTAAAAATGTTTACATGTAATTTCTGAGACATTATAGAATAAAACATGAATTATATGAAGATAATGAACAATACATGCATGTATAAATGAATATGTGAATGTATATAAATTTTAAAACTTAAAAAGTATTGAAAAAAAGAACATAAAATAATAAATATGTAACCAATATATTCTAGGGTTTTAAGTTGATAATTCTATAATGGATTGGATTAATATTGTGAAAGTATTATTATTTCATAAAATAATATTAAAAAATTTGTGTACACTACTTAAACACATCCAATTGAGGGCAGTACTTCATTAACATAAGGATTAATAGTCTGAGCATTTTTTTACTAAGGAAAATGATCAAATACAGGTGATCAAATATAATTTAGAAAGACTATAAATCTATAAAAGTACTTTAAGGCTTCATTAGAAAGTGTGATTCAAAGAACTCATACAGGAAGATCAAAAGATCATCCTATATTAGATCAAGACTTGAAGAATGGTGAAGTCTTATGGTTAGTGCTGGGAGAAGGTTAAGTTTTTTGTTTGTTCTAGGAGAAGAAAGAGTCTCTTAGTTTGAGTTATAGTAGAAGAAATATTTCAGGTAGAGCTAGAAGTAGGCAGAGTCTCTAGTGGGACTAGAGAGGAGACTAGTGTGGATTTTGGAAACACTATGAGATGTTGTATAAATAAGATCCTATTTGGATTTAGGAGTTAAGATATAGTGTGATCATGTATTGAACATTGTAATTAATACAAATATTTTAGTGGAGAATCCATTTTGGTGCGTATAACCAACTTGGAAAAGAGTATTCATTTTAGTAAAACCTTATAAATACTATGTTCTATTATCTATTTTATCATTCTTGAATATGAGGTGAGAATGTGGAACATCATTAAGTGGATCAAGAACCTTAACAAGTTTAATAGGTTGAATTCAAAAGAAAATAATCTGTAAAAGTAAACCACTGATTCAGCCCCCTCAGTGGTCAATCTGAACCTGGGATCTACATGTGGTATCTGAGTACAGGTTACCTCTAAAGATCCAAGAAAGTTTTTATGAAGTGAAGATTTTAGGAAATGAGTTATCTTCCTTAGATGGAGAAAAAGGAAGTTAATACTGAGGATACTAGTCTAGATATTTATACCAAGACTTAGAATAACATAAAGAACACATATGTAATAAAACTGAAGAAGAACCTTATAGTAAAGGTAGAGACACCAGGTAATCAAAGTGGTATATATTGTAATAATTATCTCAATTATGATTCTTCGAATAAAGCCTACTAAATCTATGATGATGATGTATCACTTAGTGATATTCATTATATATTCAAATAAAATCTAAAGAACATCCCCAAATAAGTGGTAAAATGTATTGGTGGAGGCATCAAGGGTCTTTAGGATGAAAAATTATAACTATAATAATATTCTAATGCTATGAAGAAGGCATTGGCTAAAAGGGTTGGCATATCCAACACTCTCACAAAACCTATGAGTGAAAAGGAAGAAAATATTTCTTTTTTAGTGAAATAGATACTGAAGTTGTTGAATAATTTCAAAGAAATGTCTATGATAAATATTTCTTTGAGATTGTATTTCTATAATCTTTCCATGCATTTTAAATTTTTTAAAAATTTCTATGGATGTAAAAGTTTCTCATCTGGAGGATAAAGAAAACAAGTTAAAGTTTCTTGATAGTTTTTTTCAAGAATCAAGAAAAATTCATGAAAAATACCAAGAATCTAAAAGAGGATTGAGAATAAAAGCTGAGAATATATGAGGATGAGAATAACTCTCTCAACATGAATTTTTTAGTGATAATGTGAGATTGAAGAATCAAGAATCACCACAAGTTAAAACTTCCCAAATTGATGGAATAATAGATGATTCCAATAAATTTTTCATTGAGGACCATGACTCCAAAATGAGTGTGATATCAGCATCCAATCAAATGGAACCATCCTCCAAGAATAAAGTATCCCATAAAACAAAAATCATATTTTTCACTATTTTTTCTTCAAGTGATGGTACACACTTTAATCTAAAATATAAGAAAGTATGGATGATAAAAAATATGGATAAACCCACCACATAAAGGGTGGATGTAAAAAATAGTATGAATATATGTTCCCCAAGAAGTTTCCCAAAGAATGGTGGTTCCACTAAAAATTATAAAGGTTCACAATATGTGAAATATAAATATACTATACCATAAAATAAGAGAAGAAATATCACTAACAATTTTTGGTGTGACTAGAAATTCAAGCACACGACATTTGAATGATATAATAACATGAAAATTCATAAGGATAATAGAAGGCCTATATATAAGGGGAGAAAATATGAAGAAAAGGTAATACTTGAACCAGACAAGAGAAATCAATAGAAAATTAAAGGTGTAAAGTCATCCTTGGGATGTGAACAAAATAAGAATATTATTAAACAAACTTTCACCAAGAATAAAAATTAGATATCATATCCTATATCTAAGGGATAAATAAATATATCAATAAAATCAGTACCCCTAGGAAAAATATATCTTATTTTGAAGATGTACAAAAATAAAAAGTGTCTAGAAAAAATTCATTTCAAAGTGAAAGATTCAATTTTAGTAGTTTTTCTGGTGTTATGAATGGCATGGGGACAAATCCTACTATTTCTGATATAACATGTCATTTATAGTAAATATTCATGAATCAAGGGGAATTAAAGGTGAATATATGAGGACAAGTTATCACATAAAGAATGTGGTGACCTAAAATTCATCCAATCATCTAAGAAAAAATAGATATTAAGGCTTCAAATAAGTTTGTGGAAGATGTAATCCAAAGGGTCACAAAACTGAGAAATGCACGACAAGACTACCAATATATATTCCCTATATTGAGAAAGGGAAGAGGCTTAAAAAAATAGTGGAAATTAATTTGAAGATCCTAAAAAGACATAAAATGTCAGGAAAGAGTTCCTAGTTATTTAGACGAATCAATTGAAATTGGCTAAGCAATTGGATGAAGCTGAAAAACTAGCTAAAGATAAATGAAAGCACATTTTTGAAGAAACTGAAGTGAAAAAATTTATTCCACAAAAATTTGATGATCAGTTGACTGAGATTGGGAGAAAAGAATAGACTAGGTTGAGAGGAAGATCTCAGCTTGGATATTACTCCAAAATAACAAGAAGTCTCATCCTTATTCCCCATTATATATATATATATGCGCTTTTGTACTAACATGTAGATAATTAAAGGACATAGATGTATCCCTTGAGGAGGATCATTGATGAGATGAAGCTATTAAATCTTCACTACTTATTGAATGAATAATTTCTAAAAATATTTATAAAACTGGAAGATGAGGTATGCTATTCACACATTTATCCCTCATTTTTAATTATTTTAATCATATAAATTAAGGGTAAGTTCTTGGTTGATGAAAATATAAGACAAAATGGGAGATATATCTTTATTAGCTGAAATTTATGATTTTTTTGTTGATGTTCATTTATGATTTATAATTTTATTGATAAATTTGAATACTTATAACCCCTTAAATGAGAATTGATAATATATGAGAATGATTTCACATGCATGGTAGTTTATGGACAACATGGAAAAACTTGGTTATATCTATCTTTTTTTCTATACCAGGTTATCCAATATAGACTTAGATATGATTAACTAAAGGCTCATTACTTATAGAACCTTGTGATATCACCCTCTCTCATAAGTGTTCAAGAAACAATCTTTTAAGGGAGAATATCATGTTTTTAAAAACCAAAGAAGATGATATGAGAATACCCCAACTTATCCTTTTCATTTTATTTCCAATAAAGGGGATAAATTTTGATCACACATATTGAATTTTAAATATGTGAATAAGTATTTAAAAAAAAATAAAAGTGTTTAGATTGTTGGGTCCAGTGTTTCATTTGTTTTCAACGATGCATTAATATATGTTTGGTAATATGAAGATGATGTTTTTTTTTGTTTAGAGAATTGTTATGGATTCAATTGATGAAATTGGATGTCATGATTGATCAATTATCATTATAATAGCGATGATTTTTGTACCAGTCATAAGTTCCAATACATGTGTCAATGAGGACACATTGTTTACATCATGCTAAAGAAGAGGAGGAATTACCATGAAAATATTTATTTTCATGATGAATATAAGATGAAGAAGAAAAAGTAAAGAAGGTCAGGAGAAAATATATTATATATTTTGCATTAATTATTTGATGTTTGTATTGTGTATTGGTAAGTTTTCTATATGGCATGTCACTTATAAATTTTATAAGTGTTCACAAAAATTTGGAAAACAACAGGACAATGAAATATCACATCAACCACATATAGGACCCTAGGGGTAAACCATGTGGGAGGCAATAGACCTGGCCATCCCACAGTGGTAGGGGTATGATATTGGTCATGAATAGTTCCCACAAAGCATGTAAGGGTGTGTTCAAGGCACACACAGAGCATGAATGGAGGTGCTGATGGGCCAATGTGGCCCGTGAAGTTGGTGTGTGTTGTGTGGGTATAAAAGTGGACCCTGTTCAACTCACCAACTAGTTTATAGAAGTGGTTTTAATATGTGGAAGTTCTTGAATGGGGAGATATATGATGTTAGATAGGTGGTTAAGACACTGTATCTCCATATTAAAAAGATACCAAAATAATTGCAAACACTAGATCGGATCAATGCAGACTATCCGATCAAATCACCCATCATCTTCTACATCGAGCCTCATCATAGAAGCTTCTGTTCACCAGAGTTTGTGGTAGAACCTCCATTGATTAAACCCAATCCTTCCATAATAATTTTTTACAAAAGATTATGAGATTATGGGAAGAATAACCTTTCTGCATGAATGCATTCAAGAGTTCAAGGGACATTCCACTTCTAAATGGAAATAGAGTTTAAGTGGAATTTAGAGAAGCCAATATTCATGGAAGGGTTTGAGTTTTAAAATGAAGAGAATAATGTGATCCATAATGAATTCATGCTAGGAGAATATGAAAAGTTACATAAGAAACATCATCTTGATTTTCAGTGTCATTTAGTTCACATGAAGATTAAAATACTGAGATCTTCAATGGTTATGAAATCTATGACATGACATAAAAAGTTTTTTTTGAGTCAGTGAAGAAATGAAGATAAGGCATGGTTACTTTCCTAAAAAATAATATTCATCAATGTTGAGATATGTGTTGTCGATCATTCTTTTAGGTTCTCATTTTCCATTGTGAAACATGGCACCACAAAGCCACCATTTCATGAAGTAGAGATCCCGTGAAACACTTGGCTTGCATGAAGAAGAAGAGGGTTCCACGAAATATTTCTTGAGTCATATACTCCCACCGTTCTTTTTAAAGAAATGTTATGTTATTCCCTTTAGGTTTGTATGAATTATTTGAGACACTGTGAACTAGTGTTTATAACATCTCTATGTTACACAGATATGAAACATGAGATAACCTACACTTTCTTATACTTACATAAAGTGTGTTGATCAAAAGTTGTATTTGAAGACAGTGAGTTAGAAGAACTTTTGTGTGTGAATAAGAAGTGGATAGTGTGTTCATATCTAGTTCATACAAGAGACAGTAAATGCAATACGAGAAGAAAGTGAATAGTATATACATGCATACATGAATATGTGAATTCATATGCATTTGAGAACTTAAACAATCTAGAAAAAAACACATAAAATAATAAATATATAAATAATATGTACCAGGGTTTCATTTTAAGAATTACACAAGTGATTGGATTGATATTATGAATTTATTATTCTTTCATAAAGTAATATTGAAGAATTTTTGTGCAGTAATTTCACACATCCAATTAAGGATGGGACTTCATCAGTAGAAGGAAGTATAAGCTGATCATTTTTTCACTATGGAAATTGATCAAATACATGTGATAAAATATAATTGAGAAATATAAGAATGATGAAAATGCACTTAAATAGTACACGAGAAAGTGTGATTTAACAATATTATAGAGAAAGATAAAAAGATCATCCTATAGTGGATCAAAACTTGATAAAGGTTAAGTCTTATGGTTAGTTATAGGAGCATAAAAAGTCTTCTAGTTGGTGTTAGGAGCATAAGGAGTCTCTTGGTTGGATTTGGAGAAGAAGACATCTTTCAGTTGGAGTCATAAGTAGGAGAAGTTTCTCATGGGATTCTAGAGTAGGCCCGTGTGGATTCTGGTAACATTGTGGGATGTGTTATAATGAACCTTCTATGTGTATTCAAGAGTTAATATATGGTGTGATTCTGTATAAACCATTTTAATTGATAAAAATATTATAGTGAAGAATCTATGGTGAGGGGTATAACCAACAAGGTAAGGAGTAGTCCTTTCATCCAAACCTTGTAAATTTTTATTCTAGTTATGTGGCATGTAAGGTTTATTAGGATCAAGTAACTCTTATTAAATTAGTGGAATAAAAATAAACCAAAACCAAGATTTCTCATTCTATTGAAACAAAAACCATGTATAATATAAAATGAAGAACATAATATACACTGAAAAAGACCAAGTCTCCTATCTTTAATCATATGCTTGATGAAGATCATTAATAAGTAATAAATAGAATCCTTCCTCCTAGGGTATCTATGGGATGATTAATCACTAAACATTTGGGAAGCATCCTCCTTTTAGCCATAGTATTCTAGTACCTCATATATAAAGAAAGAATGAGAAGAGAGATTTAGATTTGGAATAATCGATTTAGGATCCACCAAATATAGAATGAAATTTTCATGGCCTCAACCTTCTTTATATAGGCCTTGATAATTATACTTTATCCATAATTAATTTACGCAAACATTTCCTAAATTTTTTTCATGTAGTTACAAAAAAATTTGTAACCAATCGACCATATGTGAATTTAATTCTTAAATGAATCCATTTGATTTTCCCATACATTTAATCATATGAAATTGTAAATAATCAATGATATCCAAAATATAATAAGGATTATAATTTAAAAATTAATAGTAAATTTTCATATCAATAATAGGATGTGATTGATACATATTGAAACACTTACGATATAACTATATTATACAATATGGTATGGCTAAATTTAGTGGCACAATATCACCATATCATGCCTTATGATATGAAATTCTAATACATATGATAATACATGGCTTGCTGTTATTTCATACAATATGAAATTCCTATATCATACCATATTATATATACCAAATACATTATATGTAATGTTGTCTATAGGACATATCTCCATCAATATCTCACTTGCACTAAAGTCTCATAGACTGTGTGCCATTTCATGTTATATTGTACCATATACAATAACTTGTGAAATCATATCCAAAAATACTTTTAGATATTTCTAAAACACTTTTTGAAAGTTATCATAAATTTTAACACGTATCACATCATATACAGTACTTTTTGAATCCCCATCTAGAACCCCTTTAGGATATACTCTAAAACAATTTTAGAAATAATATTTAAGTTTTTAAAACTTAATCACCGCTTATTTAACAAAAAAATGTGACCCCATGTTCCTTTATTAAATTGATAAGTAATATGGATTCCAAAATTCATAAATATAAGAAAAGAGTATCCTCTAGAAAATCATCAATGATACTTAATCTACAAATGGATTTTACGTAATCTTTATTAAATATATGAATCTCTCTACATATTTCCACCATTAGTATCATATACAATCATACAAAATAATATATTATATTTGAACAAGAAAATGAATAACCATGAGATGCTTAGTATTTCATTCTGATTTATCTACTCATATATTATGTATTCTCCAAGTACAGACTATCCATATGGATAAACAAACCAAATTTTATTCACCCATATGGATGAGAACATCACATGACCCTCACAAAATAGATAATAATGTCTCATATAACATTATCTATATATGATCACACACTTCTTAAATCTATCTCAATTTAGGGAATAGATTTAATACTCATTATATAGGAGGATAGATCCTATCTTGGTTAAACCTCATTTAGTGACATTATCAGAAACATAACCAATCACCCCTTGGTTAGTGAAACATAAAAGCTAACATTAAAAAAGTATCAAAGTATAAAGTTTCTCATTATAGGTATCTTGTATAACCTTAGGTATTAGGATTCAATATGAAACATGCATCCCTAGCATACCAAAGACACAATGTATGACACTCCATATAATATACATGGAGGGTCATCTAACACAAAAAACTTATTTTGTATCTCATGAGAATATTTTATATATCTATATGAAATTATAGATATGCCAACTTTAACACTTCATCACAACCTATATTCCTCTAGTATAAACATTTGTTAGGGATAAATAAAAGTCATACTTTTAGAGGTTAATTTTCATTTCACTTCATGAATATATACAACCAACATGAAAGAATGATAAAGTGAAGACATACCTTTGTATAAAATGATACAATACATATTCTTAAACTCCTTTAAGAATATTAATAAAACCATAAATAAGAGTCTATCTAATCATATTCTATATGATATATCACTAAAGAATAATTATTTTTTCTAAAATTTTATGATTTTGTTAAACTCATTAAATCTCTATATAATTACCACATCATATCAATATGACCATATGATAAAACCTTCCACCAAAATCCTTTAATGGGTAACATTTATAAATAAATATTGTTTGAATGATGGTGAGACTAGGAATAATATTCATAACATTTAAATCTTTGAAAAATCATTCAAACTACTTTGATTCACAACATAAAATGTTACAATGTTAATAAATTCTCTTATCTACTTAAAAAATTCTTTTTAAGTTCATTATCATTATCTTTATTAGATCTTTTTCATTTAAACATTTCCTTTAGATCATTTTGGTAACCAAATGTAACCCTTTATATTATTATCTTTCTTTACCAACACATCCTAAATCCTTTTAAGATATAAAGTGACATTCACTTTGAATATGATTTGTTTAATCATTTATTTGTTATAATTTAAACTTATATAATTATAAACACACTACTATCATCCTATTTGAAACTAAATTTTATCTAAATATTATGCTTTTGTTTTAGGAAATAACACTTATTTACTATAGTGTAAAAATTTAACAAATAAACTATCAGTAACCATATTTCATATGGAACCCTATGTATTTGGAGAAATATTCTTAAAAAAAGATTTTATTCTTTAAAATATGTCACTAGAAGGTTGTGTAAACCACTTACCTCAAATTTTAATAAATATCTTGGATAAACACTTTTATCCCAGATAAATTTTTTTTTATCCTTATCTTTTTTTTCAAACGTGTTATATAATCAGATGAATCATAAATCATGTGTATCAAAAAATAATATCATTTTATTCATAACAAAACTTTGTCTATAAATAAATTATTTTATCATATATGATGAATTAGATAAAAATACACATACTTTATTCCAAATTATTGCACACTTTGAAGTAATACACTTCATCCAACTCCTTGATATGATAAATCTTAATCTATCACTTGAATGTATACTTAAATATTTTACACTTGATTCAGAACCCACTATGTCCTACTTAGATATCATATACATATTAAATATATTAGTTAAAATTTTATTGAAATTATTCATATTATAGTTTACAATAAAAATTCAAAACCTTTTTGATATAGATTGTAGAATGAAGTCTATATCTAGATCAAGCCTTAAAGGATACCATATATTCATAAATTCATTGATGTAAATTATCATATCAATTACATGAGGGGGGATTGAAGTTCATTTAGACATGTTTCATCTAATCAATTATTTTGAAACCTTATAACTCTTATACCTATCATATTATTAATAAATAATTTTTGGGTTATCTATCATCTTGAATGCATCTATTTTCTCCTATTAATTTTGATACTTAGGATCCATGGACACAAGAAAAAGAGTGGAGACATCCAAAAAAACCTTCAAATGATTATCATAATTATTTCGATCAATTTATTGAATAACTTAACCATCTGGCCTCTTAGGAAGGGGTTGTTATAACACATATAATTTTCCCTATTGATTAAGAACAATTATTAAGTATCTATACTAGTCTAGGAAGTTTATTCTATTAAGATTATCCTTATTAAGGATTGATCTTAGTGTCATGTTTGATAATTATGGTTCTATTTTATTTGAAAAATAATTATTCTTTTAGATGAGTATCATGTTTTATATCCATTTAATAATGAATTTTTTTAAATTTATTACTACTATAATGATGACCCTTTTAGTTTTACATCATATACATTAGTGGGACAATATATATATTTCACTAAGATATGAGTGAACATTGGTACTACTCTCACAACTTAGCTATTTAGTTAGTTCATTATCCTAATAATATCATATATGAATCTTGGAGAGTTGAGCTGAAAAATCCTTACCAAAAATAATTATGTGGATTTAATTAACTTTATTTATCTAGGATTCCAACACTTAGGGTTTCCAATGTAAGCATAACCAAAATATCACAATAGGATTTTTACCCAACTCTTAGGGTTATCCATTTCCACTATGGCTGGCACAAGATAATATATGGGTACCCAAATTTGTCATGAACCTACCCAATTAGATGATTAAGGTCTTAACACATGTTTTCTTTGGAAGGAATCTAACACTTGGTATTTTAAATAGGTTTTGAATCTCTCACTATATTATTCCATGCATCCCCTTTTCATGAATTCATGATTTTAGTTATTTATTTATGAATCAATATTACTTTGATAAAATCAATATGTTCAAACCATATTAATGTGTAAATATTTATACAAATAAAAACTTGTGTTACTAATCCAAAACCAAATCAAATTATATTTACACATATCCAAATTCCTCACATGTATAAGGAATATGAAACCCTTTCATGTTAAGGATTAAAATCATATGAAATAAAATATCGATACAAGATAAATCATGTTGAGATAGGTATTTAACCACCACTTTATTGCATCACCTAAACACAATTTGGAACCATATTCTATAATTACTAATATAGAACAAAGATACATAAGTTTTACAAAAAAAAATGGTTCTATTACTCAATGTATCCAAATTGAGAAGTGTTTTACCCTATACATGCACTAAATTACTATATAAAAAACCTCATATCACTGTAAAAAATATAAACAATAAAAAAAATTAAACACTAAACATAGAACACTAGGATTTAATATAGTTCAAAACTAGTTCCAATCCATGGGAAACCCTTTAAGTTTAATAAAAGAACTAGAATAATTCTCAACGAGTTAAAAGTTACCTAGCTTCTTGAACACCACCTAGGATAAATAGAAGAAAAATTTATAACCAATACAAAGTAATTTTTACAAGAACAAACTTTCAACAACTGACACAAAACTATATATTTATAGATGGGGTCCAAAATAGCTAGTTAGTTCTATCAGTTCCATGCCTTTCTGATATTTATGGCCATCCATCACTTGATTTCAGCCACTATCAGCTAACCATTTAATGCAACAATGAAACCCACAACTTTTATTGAATAGTGTCTTGTTAGGAACTAATATTTTCTCCCCACAAAACTTATAAAATGGAATTTCTACTACTTGCATACATAATTTGTTTCTATATGTCCACTACCACTAGTTTCATAACATAGTTTTCAAATCACTCCTTTTAGAAGTTATGGAACTTTTCTAAAAAATAATTTTCACACCAAGCCTAAGAATATACCACTTGATAACTAATTTTCAAGGATTACACTAATTATATCAAGCCACTTTTGAAGATCCATTGTTCTATTAAATCAGTTTTTTCTTCCATGATATTTCAACCCCCAGTCATTCAAGTCCCATTGTGTTATAACACTACCATTGTATTTCCAAGAATTTTAATTTAGTTAGTATTTCCAAAAAATTATAACTCCCATGAACCTTTTATAGCTCTAAAAACCCATCCTTAATAATCTTTAAAATGAAGTGATAATTTAGTTTAAAGTGTTTCATCCTGGATTGAAACTTTAGATTATTTTCAAGATGAATCACACTCTAGATTTCATTGAACAATTTTCTATATCCATAAATTCTTTCTAGTTCCTAAAAAAACCACTTAGCCAAATCAAGTCCTCCCCTTATTCATTAATTATAACATAATAATATTCCATGATTAATAGTGTGAATACAAGTTGATTTTGAGACATCTATCTCATGGAAGTCTATTTATAAGTAAACACAAAGCTCATGGTAATATTTTTTTGAGTTCATATCTCCTTAAATGTTCACATATACAAACCGCTATAATAAATCACCCATTATAAAATAAAGACAGATATCTTCCAAACCTTTAGGATATTTAATATCTCACTTCACTACTTCCTAGTATTTCTTACCTAGATTATCCATGAATTGGAGAATTACTCCCACCAAATACACAATGTCCAACCTTTTACAAAACTTGGCATAAATAAAGCTTCCAATTACTGATGAATATGGAACCTTTTACATATATGTAACCTCTTAGTCGGTTCATTATTCATTATCCTTATATAAAATGAATTTTTCAGCCAATGGGGTCTCTATATGATTTGAACCACTCATTATAAATCTTTCTAAGAACTTTCAGGAATAATATGATTGAGATAGAAGCAAATTTATTATCATTAATTCCCATTTGATACACACCCCAAAATCCACTTCATGGATCCAGTATGTGAAATCTAGAAAATTTTAGAAAAACCAATCTTTATTTTTTCCAATATTTTCTTCACCAGTATAATTGAGACCATATCATTCATATAGATAATAGAAATAATTAACCTCCCATCATCAAAAAAATTCTAATAGCATTGATGATCCATGTTACATTGGTAAAAATTTTATTCTCCCATAAAGGCATCAAACTTCTAGTTCCATTATCATAGTGCTTACTTAAGCCCATAAAAAATTCATTTGATCATATACACTAGACCTTATATTAATATTTCAAAAAAACCTTTTATAAGATCCATGTAGATATCTTAATCTATATTATAAAGGAAACATAATTTTCCCATATAACTGAATTAAAAAAGACCTTCTATCATAACCAGGCTGAGCACCATTTGAATTATTGAATTCATCAAAACAATTGAAAAGATATCACTAAAATATACTCCTTTTTTGGTTGAAATACACTTAAAAATATCCTATCCTTGTAATATTTCTTAAAATTTACTTCTTATTTTAATTAATAGATCCACTTTTTCTATAACATGCTTTTATATAGTAGTAATTCCATTAGATTTCATGTTTGGGAAACATGAAAGGAGTCCATAAACTTCTTTATTTCCAAATATCATTATTATAAGTTTATCTTACTTCTCACCTCATCCAGGATTTTGGGTTTTACACCATCTATAAAAATAATATAGTGCATTCTAGATTCAATCCTCTACACTATTCTTCTGACCCTGGTAAACCTCATTAACACCTGTGGTTTAGACCATTCTAGAATATATGTTTAAAAAGATTTACTTTAATCTTTCATAATCCTAGAGGATTCAAGTACATAGGGCCTTGGTACTTACTAAACTTATTCAATGTATCTGATTTTAGAAATTCCATATACATATCAGACTTCTTTTCTCTCTAAAAAATATGGAACCATTGGAATTTTGTTTAGATTAACTTTTTTATGATCTATTGGATCTTTTCTCCCACACATATCTTCTCCCATGTGCACCTTCCACCAAGTTCCATGAATTATATAAGATCTACTCATTGGATAGGACATTCCTATTTCTAATAATCTTTCATTTTTTGTTATCTTGGAGCCAAAAATACAAAGTTTTCATTATTATACCCAATAAAGACACATATGTAGGACTTAGATTCCAAATTTTCCCTTTCACTAGAATATACATGGAAATATACAGTATTTATGAAAACATTTAGGTGACATATATTTACTATCCTTATGGTATCGAGTTCCTCAAAAAGTGCCTAACCCATCGATTTAGAAAGACTATGATTCACAAGATATACCACACAATTAACCACTTGTTCCCAAAAATCCTTTAGGAAATTAGAATAAAACCTAATGCTCTTAGATATCTCATTCAACATCCAATTAATATATTATACCACACCATTATGCTCTAGTGTCCTTGGTATGGTATTTTCCTTCTATATTACATTCATCTAATAAAGTTTCCAAAAATATATACTTATGTACTCACCAAATTTATCATAACTCAATCACTTAAGCTTCATTATGATCTTATTTTCCACCCTACATATCCACCTGGTGAAATTTTCAAACAACTTGAAGTTTTGTTTTAGGAAAAACACTTATATATTCCCCGTGAAATTTTCAATATAGGAAACATAGTACAGCGAACCTCTATTAGATCAAACTAAAATTAACCCCATACATCCACATGAAAAAATAGAGCTTTTGATTATTAGGTTATTTATCCACTGATATAAATGACACCTTCCATTACTTCCGTAGGATACAATATTCACATGTTCCATACTCCATGTGATAGAGTTTCTGTTTTCATCTCATAGCCAATAACCTTAGAGATTTGTAAATAATATGTTCAAGGAATTTATGACCCAAATTCATATTTTTAGAATTTGTTGCTATAAAATATATTTCACCTTCTGAATTCCCAGTTAAACACAATGTTCAATCCTTAACACCATGGGATAACACCAGGGAACCTTGAATGTTATTCCATAAACCATCCAAAAAAGTTATATAGGAACCTACATTATCTAGCTATGTAATTGAGATTAGATTCTTCTATAATCCTAGTTTGTGAAAAAATACCATAAATTTTAGCAAGAATATGTTATTTATCTTGACTTAACATCACAATTTACAACCATCTTGAGTTATTATCCATCTGCAAGGTGAACATTTTCAAAGATTTTAGATAAAAATTACACATGCACCCCTTTTCAAAAATTGAGTGAAAAGATGACCCAGAGTCAAGGATCTATGACTCTAATGAACTTGAAACACTTATAATCAATGGGATATCTTACTCAGCTACGGAGTTTTCAGATGAACTAGAATCATAATTTACAAAATTAAGTATTCTTTCTCAATAGAATTTCTATAGAAACCCTTAATTTATGTATTTTCAGCATACAAAATCATCCAGAGGCTAGCAAATTCACCTCAAACATTTTCTCTCCTGTTATCACTATTATTATTACATCAGATTTTTTTCTGAGTGAAATATCCCCTAAAATTTACAGTGAATGCATTTTTGGTAGTTACCAATACTTACTTCTTATAGATACATTCATTCATAATTTGACCATAGATATCCCCTAACGACAAGTCATTCTTACCACTATAATTTTTCAATGTGGTAACCACCCCATCCCATGATTTTATAAGTGATTATATAATGATCAAAACCCACAATTATCTAAAAGAACATCAATAAAATGGACTCTAACAGATTTAAAATCATATTAAACTCATTAACATGATCTTCCATTGACCTTATTTTTGACATCTTCATGATAAAAATTCACTGTATCAGAAACACCTTGTTCATTGTGGTTGAATTCTTATACATGTTGGATAGTGTGGAAATAATTTATATAATGGTATTCACTTCATAGATATTTAAAGACACATTTCAAGAAAACATCATCTTAATCACACCTATAAACTTTATATTAATCATTTACCACTATTTATTTTAAATTGCTTATGTCTTTAACCCCATAAATAGAATATCTAGATCTCCCTTGAATAGATAATATTATACTTGTATCATATATAATCCAAAATACAACCTATAAAACTTTTCTAGATTTATCTTTCCCACTTTTAATAACATCCTTTAGAATAAAAAACTCCCACTCAAAATAGAAAAACATAAATTATAAGAAACCCCAATTTCCATAATTCGATGAGTTGAATATTCCATGAAACCAATTAACTCAGCACTAATCTACGATACCACATGTTGTACCACTTGACCATGATTTGAAACTGGATTCTTGAACCTAAAATGATGATTAATTTTATAGAAGTTTCGAAACAGAAATGGTTCTATGAATCAATGTATTTAAGATGAGAAACATCAAACCCCAACCCCAAACTAAATCGCCATAGACAAACCCACAACTCACACTCAAAATGAAACTAAAAAAAATAGAAGTAAACACTCAACATAGAACACCCAAAGTTAGCATGGTTTGGAAGTTGAGGCAACCCAAACTTTTTATAAATAAATATTACATCTTATTTGATTAATATTAATTCTATATCATTTAAATATATTCTAGAACCCTAAAGGTTTAATGTCTTTGGAAAATTGTATATATAAAAAACTAGTACATAATAGATTTAGATAATCTCCCACTTAGTTCTACACAACTGGGACCCTTCTTAGACATATCATAATTAGAACCTTTCTTCACATCTTATGTAAAAAGAAACATAATAAAGTGTTATATTAGATGTTCAATAAGGGAAAATAAGAGAAATAACAATCAATGTTCATATATAATAATATAATGATCATAATGGTATAATAACATGATCATAATATTTGAAATTAATACAAAAAAAATTCATAGATCATAATCATGAGTCAGGGCATAAATATTAGCATTTTATAAGACATGACTCATTAAATAATCAAATAACATGATCCATGATAGCATAACATTGGCATACGATAATGTTATAAAATAGTGGAATAAAGTTTTGAATAATCATAATAATATAAATATTATGTCAAGAATACCCAAAAAGACATTCATCACATGTTAGTCTTGGGATAACCACTAGTGTACCTATATTGGGCTTGGGATAACCTCATGTGTACCATTTTTTTAGCTTGGTATAACCTGTTATGCACCCTATTTTGGGATTGGGATAACCTCTAGTGGACCTAATTTTGGGCTTGGAATAACCTCCCATTCCCCCTTTTATCTCATATAACAGTAATATTTACCAATTCATTTAAGGGATATAAGGGACCCACCCATCACATAATCATAATCCATTCATATATATACCACAATATCATGAAAACATTTTACACTACATCAATGATTAACCCATGAAAAGAAAATGGGTGTTATTAATATTTCATCATCACAATCATAAACCATCTATAGAAAGAATAAATTTGGTAAAATTGGGTCGTATTCTCAATAAATTATAAGAAACATCAAAGGATATTGATATAAATAAAATACCTTTAAAATATCACCGAAACATTTCTTGAAGAGAATTCCATTTACATTTTGAAATCAATTATTTAAAATATAAAAATTTAAAAAATATTAAGGAAAACATTTTCTTTTAAAATGACCCTGGAAACTTGTAAAGTAATATTCCAAGAAAAGGGAAGTCATGATGGTAGGAAAATCCATTCATGTGATTTATGTTAAAAAAATGTTTCTTTCATATTTTTAGCAAAAATTCAAAACTATATTTTTTTGAAAACAATAAGAAGATTTATTTTAAAAATTTTAATATAAATTAAATCATGTGAAAAAACGAATTTATAAAATCATTTGGGAATGATAAAAATATTATTGAAAACATTTTAAATAAAATATGGATATTGAAGAAAAAGATTCCTGACTAAGGAGAGAAATAAAGTCGATTTTCCTTAAAAAAATTCTTTCAGTCTTTTAAGTACTTAAAAGGAAAACATATAATATATAGAAATAAATATAGTAGAAGAAAAAAAATCATATCTAGGAGAGATAGATCATATAATTTCACCATAATAAATTTAAGTATAAACAATCCTTGTAAAAATGAGATTTTATTGTAAAACACTTATCTCAAGTATAAATTACTTTATAAGTGATCTAAAATCCCATATAATAAATTTAAATTTATTATAATTATATAATAAAACCATATTAATAACTATAATACCACATATGTGTAAGGTATCATGTTTGTTTGAGCATTGAAATTCAAAAGGAATTTGAGTTTTTCAACTGGTGGATGAGCCTGTTTTAAACCAAGCATCATAACAGAATTATGAGGGTTAAAACCCATAAAAGGCCCAATTTGTGTTTATAATGAATTTATATAGATAATTAATTTGTGTTTATTATTACTTTAGGGTTTTTGTCATGGAGTTTTATGTTTTAGGGAAGAAAAATAGGGTACACAGTTAGCACATAGTTTGTGCTAACCGTGCACCCTAACAGTGTGGTTTAGTTTTTAAAATAAAATAGCTTGTTAAACCATGTTATGGGATCCAAAAATAATTTGAGAACCTATAGTAAAATGTAGAGGTTCTATCAATATTGGTGTATGGTTTGGAAAACCGTTCTCTTAACCGAGCAAAGCAGAGTGCTCTTGGGAAGAGGGGATCACCCACTTGGCACACTATTTGGCCTACCGTGCAGCCAAATAGTGCGCCCTTTAAAAAGTGAAGAATGAACATTTTTACCCTTTTGTATTTTAAGACTTCAATTCATTTATTTATTCTATCTAACATGTTTATGATACCCCAAAACCCTCTACTTATCCAACATCAGAACCCCTTGATTTTGGGTGTGTTTTTTAGCAGTTCTTCGATGATTTGAAGTCACTATCATCCATAAATAACCTATATTGATATATTCATCTTATTCTTCCTAATTTTATTTTTTTGGTTTATGTTTTTGATGGAGATTCCACCATATAATGGTGTAATCACCCATTTCTTTTGGGGAATTCATTCAATCTTGGTATAGGACATCCAATGGTATTGTTTTTCAGAAGTTGATCAATATTTCATTATGGTACAATTCTATAATTATTATTTTTGGGTTATTATTAAATTTGTTTTAAATAAAACTTTATTTGGGTGTTTCCTCTTAGATATTTGGATTGGTTTGTAGTCAGGGGTATACCTCATGTTGATGGTGAATTTTATCTTTATTTCCAATGCCTTATGTGATTCCAGTAGGTGTTTCACTATTATACCTTTTTGGTTAGTTGTTTAATTAATTATAATTATTAGTTATAATTAATTATTGTGGCATTTTGGCTTGAGTTAGGTACCCAATTATTGGTGTGAGCTTAGCATGCCTTAGTAGAGTTTCTAAACCTTGGAAAATATTAAAGTGTCAATAAAGGTTGGTGGTCTAAATGATTTCCCTTAAACTATAGATCTTGTATTGAATATTTGGTTTGTGTGGTCAAGATGAATCTTTGGTCACTTCACCAATTTAACAAAATTATATACTTTTGTTTCCATATTCATGTATTTAAAACTATTTGGAGATAGGATATTGGGTTGATTTGAGGTAAACCCTTGTTGAACTATTTAGAGTTGAGCCATGTCTTATGCTTTGATTCTGTGTGAACTAATGGATAGTCTAAGGAATCCCATAGTTACATAAAGTTTTATTAGGGAAAGTAGGATTCCCATGATGACCTCTAAGACCCCACTTAATGTTTGTAGCCATATATTACTTAAATATAATTATTAAATGAAATCTAATGGTGATTTTTCCTTAAATGGTATTTTATTAAATATTTGTTTATTAGTTAAATTGTGTAATGGTGACATGTTGAGATATTTGGTAATGGATATGCATATGGAATGACTTGGAGGATCTCCTTATATTCTCATGGTTTATATTTCCATGGAATGCAATGGATTATCCTAGGATTCAAGTAAGAGATGTATGTGAATCCATTGGTGTGAAGAAAAATTTATATTCAATGGGGTATAATTATATGGAATGAATTGATAAATCTAGTGGATTCTACAAAAAATCATTAATTTTAATTCCATGGGGTGGATTCCCCTTAGATTCAGGTATTGTATATATTTTAAGAATACCATATATTAATTCCACAGATTATTAAAGGAGTCTCTTATTGAATGTCATGGGATGAGATCCCTAGATTTGGATTGATTAGTATTGGTATGGAATTCCCTAAATGCGACCTGATATTCCAATTGATATGTGCTTATGAATATCAAGGGAGGTCCCTTGAGTTCAAATTAGTTAGATGATTATTCTCAGAAATGGATGGGAGGTAATTAATATTGATCCAAGCAGATTTCTATTTGAAAACTTGATAATGGATTCCTTGTAATTGTTCCTTATAACCAAATTTATGATAGGAAACTTCCACTATGATCAGCGTTACTTTCTATGACTAAAATAGGTAGTGGCATCTTGAGATGTCTTCCTGAGACCTGTGGCTTAACTCAATTAATTTTGTTTCTATAGTCTATTTTTATTTTACTGCATTATTTATATATTGGATTCCATTATGATTTATATGTATATAATGGATTTTTATTATAAACTATTGTTAGTTTCCTACTGAGATATACTCACACCCTATTCATGCCTCCATGAAACTTGGGTTCTTGAGAAAATTCTCCTTAATCATAGGTTATAGGTTTCTGGAATGGACCAAGGTTTGATGATTGGTTTTATGACTAGTATGGTGTTGGGATATGGTATTTGGGATAAATATTAGGGATTACAGGAGTGATACTATCTTTTAGATCTTTTCCATTTCTTTTTAATTTTGTTTTGTTGTACTTGTTGATTGTTACGTATGTTTTCATGTTTTGGGTGTAGCATCATCATGTTATCACATAAATGTGACTTGGTAACTTTAGTACTTGATTATTTATTTTTTATGTGATGTTTATTTTTCATTCTATTTCTGATATTATTATATTCTGATGTTAGGGAATAGTCTCCCCATGGTAACCTCACATGCCGTCACCGCTAGTCGATATCCTCTAGCATATAAGTTTGTGTGCCCGAGGCCATAAAGTACACTGGCTTGGGGCATTGGTTCAGTGGAATCTAGTTTGGGGCATTACAAAAGAGTATCATTGATATAATTTTCTTTTATTTTACTCTTTGGGTATGGTAGATCAGAAAATAGGATATTTTAAGGGATTTGTAATGAGCTTGTTCCTCAGAGTTGCAGACCCACATGCGGGGGAAAAATCAAATATCCATGTGTGGGATTTTTTTGATTGCTTTAAATTTTATAGTTGATTGATTTCCACTTAAAGTGGTGCATTTGGGTGTAATGTTATTGATTTATGAGATTTTATCTCTTTTCCTGATACAATAGTATGTTGTGTGCATTCATGAATCGTGTTAGGCACTTAGGTTTTATATGCCATTCATTCATTGCATGTGATTATTAGTTGCTTGATAGTTTCACATGACTAAGTTTTTTATACTATTACATATTATATATGATAGTAATTTATATCTACCTATGGTTTTATGATATATTGGGGATAATATTTAAAGTTTTTTCAACCATTTACATGGTTTACATATAAGCATATGGTCTCAATCTACTGGACTATCTCCTCAGGTGACCTCTAGATAATATGTAGGTATAAATGAATTATAAAGTGGTGTTTTTTTTATATAAGGTTATAAAAAGTAATTTATAAAGTGTTTTCCTATATAAATTGTGAATTTAATCCAATCTAAACAAAACATGTTATGATGTTTAAATAAATGATGAATGGGTAATGTTATTTTTTTGGGTAATGTGAAAGGATTAAAATGTGAATCCTTGGGAATGATGGCATGTGGATTTTTGGGTTTTGAATTTATATTTCTGTAAGTTAAATGGGGTCCCAAGAACAACCTAAAGAGAATTTCATCTATAACATGTGTTTGAAACTTTGTATAATAACACAAGAGTAATGTGATTAGAAAATTATAAAGGTCTAAAATGTGTTTGATGTCGTGATCTGGATATATTAAATGATGGTTTTGGTTAAATAAAGTGTCAATAATCAAACTTTAAGTCATTTTACATCATAGTTTATGAATTAAATATTATTTAACCAAGACTGTTGATATTACATTCCCTTTATTATGTGTAACAACCATGTTCATTTTATTACATTCATACATAGTTTAATTACATAAAATTACACTTATTACAACCCAAAGGATCGAGAGGTCTAGTGTATTTGGGGATTAAGAACATTACATAACAAATTAAAATATGAAATACAACATCTTTATTTAAAACCTCCTTAACATGCTCAAAATACACATTCATACTTAATACTGCATGGGATAACCTGAGGATGTACACAATAAAGGGGTGAGATATAAAGCCTAGTAAGGGAATAAATATGGCATAACATGAGGAATACAATACATGTTATAAAATAGGAATATCAATGGATCATAAGAGAAACATTAATATAAAGGCATGATATAACATGATATTCATAACATGGAAATGTGAAAACCACATACAACATGATATTAGCATGAGCCAAGGCTCAGTGCACATGGATTATAATGAGTAAACCCTCATTGAACATGAATTAACATGAGTAAAACCTAATTGAACATGAATTAGAATGATTAAACCCTCATTTCTCATGGCGTATCATGATGCTAAACATTATCCAATGCATTTGAGTGCTATTAGGGCACACCCTTCATAATCATTTCATTTTCATGTATAAGTGTGCCACATAGATCATTCAACATGGATTCATTAAACATTATAATTTATTCCACGAAAAAGGAATGTGGAATACATAAATGTAAGTAATAATTCTACATTATCATAAAGGTGGATACCCTTGATAGAGAAATGGGTATGGTATTCAGTACACAATGATTTTAGCATGGAAAATTGTGGGGAAATTTCGACATCATAATGACGTCAAATAGAAATTCATAAAAAGGGTTGATGAGAGAGAAAAGAGTATATCATCATTTATTTATGAAATGGTAAGTAAAGGGATCACATAACATAATATACCAACATATCAAATGGAATTTAGATTCATAATATAAAATAAATGCTTGCATGGAAATGAGAAGAGAGAAATCCCTTATAGAACTTTGATATGGTAACGTGTGTACACGAGAGAGATTAATGAGAGAGAAAGGGATCTATAACCATTCAAACATAACAAGGGATGTATTGATGAAGTTTTAAAACATACCCCATCATTTATAATTGAAAATAAAATGGAATAACAATATAAGGAAACTTAGATAAAATGAGAAAGGAAGGAAAGTGAGGATCCCTTACTTGAATGTGTGATCCCAAAGGATTTAGAGAGGATTCTTGGTAGCTTGGGGTACCTTGTAAGGAATCTAGGTAGTATGGGGTAGAGGTTGGTAGATATCCAAATGGTTAGAGTGAAAAGGAATGGGATATTGGGTGGGTTTATATAGGAAAGGAGGGGGAATTCTTTATTAATTGGGTTTTGGAAACTACACACAAAAATATTCAAAACTAAAAATAATCCCATGGTATTTTCTCATGGTTTCTAGAAGAGGGAAGTGGAAAACAATATTTTATAATTCCAAGGGCTGAATAAATTAAAATATTAGCCTTTCTTATGAAGAGGTGAGTCACACTCTCAAGAAAATTGTTTTAAAATTTTAATTTTTTTAAAGGTTAGGGCCAAATCCTCATTCTATTTTTAAAGAAAATACCCCTTTTTGTCTAGGTAGAGGGAGACCCATTACATAGCCCGAAGGCCCAATTCCAAGGGGCATGAATACCAGGATTGAAATCCCATTTTTTCCCAAAGGACCCTTCGTGAATAGTACTCCTACAGTCCCTGGGTTGCTACAGTACCTGCTATAGTGCCACCACTGCTACAATTCCTGCTATAGTACCTCGACTACTAAAGTACCTTCTATAGTGCCCGAGAATTCCTCCAATACCCCAATTTTATCCTGGGTCTTTTGGGTTCTAATTAGGAGCCTCTACCACTTGGGTACAAGCTCATTATAAATTTAAAAACCTTAAAATATTTAATTAAGTGTTGGAGGATCACTAAGGATTTATAAAATAAATAAATAAAATCTAAAATTACATTAATTTTTAGTTAAAACATATATTTGGTCTAATAATCCTTTTATGTTATTTTATTAAATCACTTTTAGGTCATTATAATGTCATAAAACACATTATATATTTATTTGGTATTTAATTTTTACCAAAAAATTCAACTATCACAGAAAATTATGAAAAATTCACCATTGGATAATTTTGACATCTTGATTCCAAAAATAATATTCATATTATCTAAATAATTTTCTAAATATGTGAATTTTTACGTTTAAAATAAAAACCAATATTTATTGAAAATTGATGGATTCTAACAAAAGTGGGTTTTAAACCATAATAAAAATTACTTTTGACTTCATAAGAATTATATTATAATTTATATTTAAAAAATATAATTTAATAATTATATTTCATTAAAATATTATTTATTTAAAAATACACATTAATTCATCAAATAAAATTCTTTAATTGAAATTAAAAATACAATTTCTGTTTTATCATATAAAAATATAATTCTTATCAAAACAACAAGAAATGGATATAATCATAATTTATAATTAATCAGGATTTTTTATCACACTATTTAATTATAATATAATTATTAATAAAACCTTATTTTAATATAATAATTTATATATTTCTAAAAAGTGTCATTTTTAGCTGAAAATCAATTTATCAAATTCAACATAATTTTAAGAATCACTATTCTCAGAACGAAATTGATGGAATACTAATTTTATTTATTAAAAGTGATTAAAAAATAAGTAACCAATAAATTATTACATAACCCCTTATAAAACCCTCATAAGACCTAAGGGTAAGGTGTACGATGGTGACAGACTCTTGGGGTGAATCAGATAACATCGTCTGGGTGGTAATCTCTATTAACTTGAACTTCTCCCGTAGTCGATTCTGTTCAAGATTAATGTGTTGAATATCGACTTAGGATTGGTCAAGAGTGAATCCCAATGATGCTACCTCCTTCCTGACCTCTGATAAATAATATTCGCATGACATAATTCTACTGGTAGAGACCATCAAGTATTCTTTCTAAATTAATTTTACCATTATAATTTCTATTTATAAACAATAATTATAATGTTAAAATTTATTATTAGTTTCAACAGTCATATTAATCATCATTCATAACTGACCAACAATAAAATAATAGTGAAAAAATGATAGTTAAATTTCAATTTATACTTATACAGTTTTAACGAATGTTACACAGTATAGCATATATATTTTAGGAAAAAAAGTTTGGGTCATTACATTCTTCCCCCCTTAAGAAATTTCATCCCTAAAATTTCATTTTACATACTAAGGATAAAATAGGCGAGTGTATTAAACTATTAAAAACATAAAGGGGAATCTAATTACATTAAAGGGATAAATTATAAATTACATTTATCTTCTTAACTTATGAATTTCTAGGTTTCAATCTAAGTTACCCATGATCTATTTCCTAACGTATATTCTTATGAGATTTTTTTGTTCCCTTAATAATGGTTCATACTAAGATTATGAATTTACCAAAGCATATACCCCAGGAGTGTCAATCCAAGAGTGAATAAAGGCCCATTTTAATGCACTAGTTCCCATTTGAGTCCAACTCAAAGCGGTGTTTTTGGGTTTTACCCCTAGATACATCTATGCTAGAGACACCTATACTTGTTCATATCCAGACAGGGATATATTTTCTTGATAAACCACTTACTCTATACCCACAAAAATTTATGTATATTTTTATTATACTTAGTATTATCCCTAATTCTTTCACTAGAGTTTTCTAATCCTAATCCCAAAAATAACTAAACCTATCCTCTAATACCAACTATAACAACCCTATTATTTTTATTACATTCATACATGGTTTAATTACATAAAATTACACTTATTACAACCTGAAATATTGAGAGTTATAGTGTATTTAGGGATTAGGAACATTACATAACAAATAAAAATATTAAATATAACATATTTATTGAAAGCTTCCTTAACATGCTCAAAATACACCTTCATACTTAATACTGCATGGGATAACCTGAGGATGTACACAAGAAAGGGGTGAGCTATAAATCCCAGTAAGGTAATAAATATTGAATAACATGAGGAATAAAATAATTTCTAGAAAATAGGAATATAAATGGAGAATAATAGAAACACGAACATAAAGGCAAGATATAGCATGATATTCATAACATGGAAATGTGTCAACTACATACAACATGATATTAGCATGAGCCAAGGCTCACTGCACATGGATTAACCTGAGTAAAACCTCATTGAAAATGAATTAGAATTAGTAAAACGTAATTTAACATGAATTATCATGAGTAATCCCTCATTTCACATGGATTATCATGATACTAAACATTACCCAATGCATTGGAGCGCTATCAGGGCACACCCTTTATAATCATTTCATTTTCATGTATAAGTTTTCCACATAGATCATCAACATGGATTAATTAAACATAATATTTTATTCAATGAACAAGGAATATTGAATACATACAAGTATTTTACAATTAAATAAGTAAATTATCATAAAGGTGGATATCCTTGATAAAGAAATGGGTATAGTATTCACTACACGGTGATTTTAGCATGGAAAATCGTGGTGCAATTTTGGCAGTATAACGACGTCAAATAGAAATTCATAAAATGGGTTGATAAGAGAGAAAGTAGTATCTCATAATTTATTTATGAAATGGTCAGTAAAGGGATCATAGAAAATAATATTACAATATATGAAATGAAATTTAGATGCATAATATAAAAGAAATGCTTGAATGGAAATGATAAGAGAGAAATCCCTTACAAAATTTCAACATGGTAATAGGTGTACATGGGAGGGATTAATGAGATATAAAGGGGTATTTAATCATTCAAAAATAACAAAGGAAGTATAGGGAAGGTGAAAAAACATACCCCATCTTTTATAATTTAAAATAAAAGGGTGTAACTATATAAGGAAACTTGGATAAAATGAGAAAGGAAGGAAAGTGAGGATCCCTTACTTGGATGTGTGATCCCAAAGGATTTGGAGATGCTTCTTGGTAGCTTGGGGGATCCTTGGGAGGACTATAGGAAGTATGGGGAAGTGTTTGGTAGATATTAAAATGGTTTTATTGAAGAGTAATGAGGGATTGGGTGGGTTTATATTGAAAAGTAGGGGGAATTATTTATTATTTATGTGTTGTACACTACACACTAAAATATTCAAAACCACAAATCATTCCATGGAATTTTCTCACAGTTTCTTTAAAATGGGATTATAAAATAATATTTTAAATTTAAAAGGTCCTAAGTCATTAAAATATTATCCTTGATTATGTGGAGGTGAGTCACACTCTCAAGGATATTGTTTTAAAATCTTAAAATATTTAAATAAGTGTTGGAGAACTCACTAAGGATTTATAAAATAAATAAACAAAATATAAAATTACATTATTTTAGATGTAAAACATATATTGGGTATAATATCCCTTTTCTGGTATTTTATTACATCACTATTAGGTCATTATGATGTCATAAAACACATTATATATTTATTCAGTATTTAATTTTTACCCAAAAATTTGACTATCTCCAAAAATTATGAAAAATTCACCATTGCATAATTTTAACATCCCGATTCCAAAAATAATATTTATTTTATCTAAATAATTTTCTAAATATGCGAGTTTTAACTTTTAAAATAAAAACCAAAATTTATTGAAAATCAACAGATTTGGACAAAAGCGGTTTTTAAACCTTAATAAAAATTAATTTTGACTTCATAAAAATTATATGATCATTTATATTTAATAAATTTAATTTAATAATAATATTTAATTAAAATATTATTTATTTCAAATGATAATTTAATTAATTAAACTAAATTCTTTAATTGAAATTAAAAATACAATTTCTATTTTATCATATAAAAATATAATTCTTATCAAAACAATAAGGAATGGATATAATCATAATTTATAATTAAAAAGGATTGTTTTTATAAAAATATTTAATTATAATAAAATTATTAATAAAACCTTATTTTAATATAACAATTTATATATTTATGAAAAATTCCATTTTTACCCAAAAATTCAATTTATCAAATTCATCATATTTTTAGGAAAAAATATTCTCAGAAAAGAATTGATGGAATAAAAATTTTATTTATAAAAATGTATTAAAAAATAATTATCTAATACCTTTTTACATAACCCCTTATAACACCCTTATAAGGCTAAAGGGTAAGGTGTGCAATGGTGAAAAACTCTTGGGACGACTCGGATAACATCGTTGGGGTGGTAATCTCTATTAACTTGAACTTATCCTCTAGGCAATTCCGTTCAAGATTAAATCATTGAATCTCGACTTTGGCTTGGTCGAGAGAGAATCCCAGTGATGCTACCTCCTTCCCGAGCTCTGACAAATGAGCTTTGTATGGAACAATTCTATTGGTAGTGGCCATCAAATCTTCCTTCTAAATTCAAATTTCCATTGTCATTTCTATTTATTAAAAATAATTATAACATTAAAATTTATTATTGGTTACAAAGATAATATTTATAATTAATAATAATTGACCAATATTCACATAACAGTATAACACTGATAGTTACATTTCAATTTATACTTATATAGTTTTAAAAAATGTTACACAGTAAAGCATATATTTTCAGGAAAAAATGTTCGGGTGGTTACATTCTTCCCCCTTAAGAAATTTGGTCCCCAAAATTTCATCTATCATAATAAGGATAAAATATTTGAGTATCTTAAACTATTAAACACATAAATTGGAATATAATTACATTAAAGGGATAACTTATAATTTAAATTTATCTCCTTAACTTATGAATTTCTAGGTTTCAATCTAAGTAACCCATGATCTATTTCCTAACGTATATTCTTATGGATTTTTTTGTTCCATTAATAATGGTTCATGCTAATATTATGAATTTAAAAAATTATATCCCCCAGGAGTGTCTAAATAAGAGTAAAGCCATGCCTATTTTCAAGCCCCATTTCCCATTTGAGTCTAGATGAAAGCGGTGTTTTCGGGTTTTACCCCTAGACACATCTGTGCCAGAGCCACCTCTACTTGTTCATATCCATTATGGGATGTATTTTATTGATAAACCACTTAATATATACCCACCAAGATTTATGTATGTTTTTATTATACTTAGTCTTATACCTAAGGCTTTTACAAGAGTTTTCTAATCCTAATCCCAAAAATAACTAAACCTATCCTTTGATTCGAACTATAAAAACCCTGTTCTATTTATTACATTCATACATGGCTTGATTACATAAAATTAAACTTATTAAAACATGTAGGATCGAGTGGTCACATGTATTTATGGATTAGGAACATTACATATCAACTTAAAACATTAAATACAATATATTTATTAAAAACCTCCTTAACATACTCAAAATACACCTTCGTACTTAATACTTCCTCGGATAACTTGAGGATGTATACAAGAAAGGGGTGAGCTATAAAGCCCAGTAAGGGAATAAATATAGAATAACATGAGGAATAAAATACATGTTAGATAATATGTATATCAATGGATCATAAGAGAAACATGAACATAAAGGCACAATATAGCATGATATTCATAACATGGAAATGTGGCAACCACATACAATATGATATTAGCATGATCCAAGGCTCATTGCACATGGATTGGCACGAGTAAACCCTCATTGAACATGAATTAGAATGATTAAACACTAATTACACATGAATTATCATGAGTAAACCCTCATTTCACATGGAGTATTATGATACTAAACATTACCTTTTTCATTGGAGTGCTATTAGGGCGCACCCTTTATAATCATTTCATTTTCATGTATAAGTGTTCCACATAGATCATTCAACATGGATTCATTAAATATCATAATTTATTCCATAAATAAGGAATTTGTAATAAATAAATGTAAGTCCTAAGTCAATAAGTACATTATCATAAAGGTGGATACCCTTGATAGAGAAATGGGTATGGTATTCACTACATGATGATTTTAGCATGGAAAATTGTGGTGCAATTTCAGTAGCATAATGACGTCAAATAAAAATTCATAAAATGGGTTGATGAGAGAGAAAGGGGTATATCATCATTTATTAATGAAATGGTCAGTAAAGGGATCATGGAACATAATATCCCAACATATTAAATGGAATTTAGATTTATAATATAAAAGAAATGATTGCATGGAAATGAGAAGGGATAAATCCCTTAGGGAATTTGGACATGGTAACGAGTGCGGGAGGGATTAATGAGAGAGAAAAGGGTATATAATCATTAAAACATAAAAAGGGTAGTATGGGGGAGGTTATAAAACATACCCCATCATTTATAATTAAAAATAAAAGGGTATAACAATATAAGGAAACTTGGGTAAAATGAGAAAGGAAGGAAAGTGAGGATCCCTTACTTGGATGTGTGATCCCAAAGGATTTGAAGAGGATTATTGGTAGCTTGTAGGCACATTGGGAGGACTCTAGGGAGTTTGGGATAGATTTTTTTATAGATCCAAATGGTTTTAGTGAAGAGGAATGGGAGATTGTGTGGGTTTATATAGGAAATTATGAGAATTCTTTATTATTTAGGTTTTGGACACTACACATTAAAATATTCAAAACCACAAATCATACCATGGTATTTTCTCATAGTTTCTATCCAAGAGGAGTGGAAAAAAATATTTTATAAGGCCAAATTCTGAATACATTAAAATATTATTCTTAATTATGTGGAGGTGAGTCACACTCTTAATGAAATTGTTTTAAAATATTTAAATATTTAAATAAGTCTTGGAGGATTCACCAAGGCTTTATAAAATAAATAAAACAAATCTAAAATTACATTATATTATAGTTAAAACATATATTTGGTCTAATATACCTTTTATGGTATTTTATTACATCACTATTTGGTCATTATGATGTCATAAAACACATTATATATTTATTTGGTATTTAATTTTTACCCAAAAATTCGACTATCTCAAAAAATTATGAAAAATTCACCATTGGATAATTTCTACATATTGATTCCAAAAATAATAATAATTTTATCTAAATAATTTTCTAAATATGTGAGTTTTCAATTTTAAAATAAAAACCAATATTTATTGAGAATTGACAGATTTTGACAAAAGCAGTTTCTAAACCTTAATAAAAATTACTTTTGACTTCATAAAAATTATATAATAATTTATATTTAATAAATTTAATTTAATAATATTATTTAATTAAAATATTATTTATTTCAAAAGATACATTAATTCATCAAACTAAATTCTTTATTTGAAATTAAAAATACAATTTTGGTTTTATCATATAAAAATATAATTCATATCAAAACAATAAGAAATGTATATAATCATCATTTATAATTAAAAAGGATTGTTTTTATAACACTATTTAATTATAATAACATTAGTAATAAAACCATAGTTTAATATAATAATTTATATATTTATAAAAAGTTCCATTTTTACCTGAAAATTCAATTTATCAAATTCATCATATTTTTAAGAAAGAATATTCTCAGAAAAGAATTGATGGAATAATAATTTTATTTATAAAAAAAGGATTACACAATAAGTAACTGATACCTTTGTTACATAACCCCTTATAACACCCGCATAAGACCTAAGTGTATGGTGTGCGATGGTAACCGACTCTTGGGGTGGATTGGATAACGTTGTCCAAGTGGTAATATATATTAACTTGAACTTCTCCCATAGGTGATTCTATTCAAGCTTAATGTGTTGAATCTCATCTTGGTCTTGGTCAAGAGTGTTTCCCGGTGATGCTACCTCCTTCCTGAGCTCCGATAAATGAGCTTCGTATGGAACAATTCTACTGGTAGAGGCCATTGACTCTTCTTTCTAAATTAATTTTTCCATTTTCATTTATATTTATAAACAATAATTATAAAATTAAAATTTATTATTGGTTCAAACATTCATATTGATCATCAATCATAATTGACCAATGATCACATAACAATCAAAAAATTATAGTTACATTTCAATTTATACTTATATATTTTTGACGAATGTTACACAGTAAAGTATATATTTTTAGGGAAAATAGTTTAGGTCATTACATTATGTGTTACTTGAACCTAAAGTGGGTCATTGGGGCTCTAGAAACACCTGTGTTGTGATTTTGTGTATTTTTTGTAGACCTTATAAATGGTAAAGATGTGATATTGATACATCCATGGTCTGATGTGTGACCGAAGTTTGGGATTTTAGGATAGATTGAGAACTATTTACTAAGACTTTGGTGATTTTTGTTGTTTCATATAGTGGGTTATTTTGTTTGGTGACCCTAACTAGAGTTGTGAACCTATGTTGGTGTGAGTTATGACCCTTAATTCAGCAGAAAATCCCTATGTTTCAGATGTAACTCAAGTTTTGGTGATTTGATTCTTGATTTTAAAGGTAGATGCGAGAGGTGTTGACCTAGTCCTCAGATTATTTAGACTCATAATTCCTGGGTAGGTGGCATAGTTTATTTTGTTAATAAATAGTGTGATAATAATTTGGTTTTAAAGTTTCTTTTGATAGGGTATGGTCATTAATATTCCAAGTTCTATAATTACCTTCTATAGTTTTAAGGTGTATTCTATGGTGATCCTAGGTTAGTAATCCTAGGATTAGTGAGGTTTGGTGAAACACTCTAGGTTAGAGCTGAGGTTCAGGACATGCTTGGAGACATGTAGTTTATGAATGGAGATTCCTTGAGAATTATCAATTGAGGTGAGTTGGTTCAAGTGATGCATTATGGTTTTATGTGTGAGGTACACTATGGGTGAGGGTAACCTTAGAGGGGTTGATAAAGGCTTGTGAGTGACCTCATCTCTTGGGGTCTTGGATAACCTGAGTTCTAGTTCTTGTGGTGTCTAGGTGAGAAATTGGGGTGGGATCTGTGTAATTACAGACCTATGGTTTCTTGTTTTGTGAGAGTGTGTGGAAAGTGAGGTTAGATTATATATATAGGAATGATGCCCAGGTAATGGGCGGCCTTAAGTTATTCATGGTGGTAGAATTGACTCTTGAGTGTTGCCAAGCCTATTAGAGGAAAGCATCCAAAATGCCTCCACCCCGATTAGGCTAACATGTAAAGGGAATTAAATACTTGATTGGAAATTTGATCCTAGTTATGATTATGTAAAAATTGGGGGACTTGGATGCATAGAGGGGATACATCAAAAGGGAGCATATGACCCTGAGGCTTCGATGTAATCGAGGTGGAAAGTGATTTCCAGAGATCCATGATACTGTGTATGTTTTATGATCGGGTATTTAAGAAGAAAACACCCATTGGTTTTAATGAGACTAAGGTGATGTGTGTTGGTGATTTATGAGACTATTTAGTCTTGTAATGGTACAATGAAATGTTTGTGTTTTGCGGAGGATCATTTGGGTCTTGATGGATCTCGAGTAGTGTGTTGGTGGTAGCACCATGATAATGTGCATCATGAATTCATGGTATAGGGTCATGGAGCTATGTCTAGATTTAGTTGATGAGTACCTCTTGATATGAGTTTACTAGGATACAAATATAATCTTGCACAAAGGGAGGCCCAAGATATTGAAATGGGATTTTTGAGATGCCCAAGTAGATAATGGTGATACCATGGAGGGACCAAAGTGAGGTGGCATAGATGCTCGGGTTTGACTTGGATGGTGGTGTCATATATATAGATGTGATGAGTGTTTCTCAAAATAGAAACATGATCTGTTCCTCTAGAACCTTGGATTTTACACTGTAGGATTGATGTAAGGGAATCTATAGGGTGGTGAGTTCACTATTGACCATAAAAGGGAAAGGTAATTGTTATGGAAAAATGTTGTAAAATGTCATGGGTGCTATTCTCGAAAATAGGAACTGGTGTTGTTTCATTTCACCGCTCATGTGTGATTGGGAATACCATGATAATTTTTTTAGTATGGTGATAATTGGGGCATGGTTTATTAAGGTTTAGAGTTTATCAAGTGAAGCGATGAAAACAAAACTCCCATTATAGGGAGTGAGGTATCATTCATGAGCATATGAACCCTATGCCAGAAGTATATCAAGCATGCAAATAAATTATGGAATGGTCATGGTGGAATATCAATGTTGATGAGAAATAAATGAGATTCATAACTAGTTTTCTCTAGGAAATTCATAATGGGAAATCAAATGCGGCGATGAATCAAGGCTGAGTGTTAGCTTCAATATCAGAAAGATTTTAAGCGATATGAGGGTTCTTGGATCAGAGGTGTATCAGTTTATAGTGAAACACGGTGATGATTTGGGTAGTTAATGATTTAAACATGGTAAATCATTAGGATTTGGGTATGTACTCCATTAAGCATGTTTTTTTGATCACGATATGCCTTTGAGTGTGAAGGTAATGTGACTGGGTGAATTGATATTATATCAGAAGTAGAAGTTGAGTGTTTTCAAGGCAAGTCTAATGAGGGTGTTATAACTTGTGTTTGTGAATGGAGTTAGATGATGTAAGTTTTAAACCATATATAGTGTTCCATTTTGGAGGTGTTAGATATGTTTCATAAATTAAACTTCCCTTTCAAGGAAAATTCGAGTTGTTATTATCTCCCGAATAGACTGTGTTAATGCATCCAACCTCTGTCATTTTTTAGTAATAAGGATGGGTGAAAACATTTTAACTGATGTTATTGGGGGTTTTTGGGTGTGATGAGATGGAAACCACATCAGTCATGTTTTTTTGGAACATTTGTGAGGTTATTTAGGAAATTCCAATGGAATAGGTGCTAAAGCATAAAATTTGGGTGATTATAAGATGAATCTTATGGTAGGGAGCACCACATGCCTGTCAGGTGTTTGAAAAAAGACATCATTAGTGTTTGGAATGGATGGTATTAGGTAATATGCATATAAACATTTTTTAGTAATGATAAGCATTATATTGGGTTTTTAAAGTCAAAGAACCATGAATTTAAGGTTGTACCTTGGATCAATTTCATGCGTTTGAGAATAGAACAAGTCTGTTCGACCTCAGTGTAGTGATTGATATAGGATGGGGAGGCAGATGAAGGACCACTATGACTTCTCATGGATGATAAGTGTTATTGTGGGGGATTTCTTAAGGCCACATGCCCATTTTAGCATTGAAAATCAAAAGTAATTTTAGTTTTTCAAGTAGTGGATGAGCCAATTTTAAACTGGGTGTTAGAATGGAATTCTAAGGGGGTGGAAACCCACAAAAGACATAATTTGGGTTTGAAATGAAGTAATCTAGAGATTTGAGAGGTATATAGGTTTCCCTATGGTTTAGGGAATATATTTTCATGTTTTGGGGAAATATAATAGTGAACATGGTTAGCTTATTGTTTGCACTAACCATGGACCCTAACCGACCAACTCGGTTTATAAAGGTGCATAATTTATTAAACTATGCAAAGGGGTCAACAAACCATGAGAACACCAATAGTAAAATATAGAGGTCCCCACATGGTTTGGAAAACCACGTTCCTAACTATGTAAAGTGACGTTCTATTAGAAAGATGGGATCTCATGGTTGGCCCACATTTGGTCCAATCATACAGAAAAACAATACGCCCTTTAAAAAGAGGACGATGATCATTTTACCCTATAATATTTTAAGTCTTCTCCCCATTTATTACTTATCTTTTATTAGAATAAAACCCCCAAAAATATCCTCCTCTTTCCCCATAAACACCCATTGATCTTGGGTGTATTTTTTGGTGGTTATTCAATGGTTGGAGGTCAATATCATCCACCATCAACCTCATTTGATCTCATACTCTTATTATACCTAATTTCCTTATTCCAGTATCAAGTTTTGATGGTGATTCCACTGGATCATGGTGTAATAACCTATTCCCTTTTTTAATTTCATTCATCCTTGGTAGAAGACATCCTAGGGTGGTGTTTTTTGATGGTGGATTTACATTTAATTAAGGTATGATGCCATAATGATTTTTCTTTAGTTTCTCCTCAAATTGGTTTAAAATTAACCTTGGTTTGGGTGTTTCCTTTAAGGGATTTATCTTGGTTTTTGTCTGAGAGTACACCAAATATCTATGGTGAGTGTTAAAATTTGGTTTTGTTGCGGCGTGAGCTTCCAGTAGGTATTGCAACATTATATATTTTTGGTTAGTTATTTAGTTAATTATAATTATTTTTTTGGTGATGTGGACTAATTTAGGAACCTGGTTATTAGTGTGATATCAGCAAGCCTTGATAGAGTTTTTGGACCTTGGGAAATGTTGAAGCAGTGATAAAGGTAAATGGTCTAATTGCTTTCCATTAAATTCTATCTTTTGTATTGCATTTTGGAATGTGTGGTCATTCCAACAATTTTATTACTTCACTTATTTAATTAAATTAAATGGTTTAATTTCCATAGTCATGTCCTAAAACCTTCTTGGACCTATGATTGTGGGTTGGTTTATGGTAAACCCTTTTTGAACTATATAGAGATGATCCATGTCTTATTCTTTGCTTCTAAGTGAACTAATGGGTATTATAGGGTTTCCCTGGTGACATAGTGTCTTATTATGGGATGTGGGATGCCAAGGATGACCTCTAGGAATAACTTAATGTTTATGGGTATGGGTTACTTAAATGGAAATGTGAAATTAACCCGAATGGTGATTTTGGATTAAATGGTTTTTTATTGAAGATTTTTTATTAGTTAAATTTTTTAATTGTGTTATGTTGATATATTTGGTAATGGATATTCATATGGAATACCTTAGAGGATCTCCATGGATTTTCATGGTTTTTATAATCATGGAATTCCATGGATGAGAATAGTATTCTAGTATGGGATGAATGTGAATGTTGGGGTGTGAAGAAAGCTTTGTATTCAATGGGGTCCAATACTATATAATTCCTTGAAAAAGCCTATGGATTCTACATAGATTTAATTCATCAAATTCAACAGGGAATATACAACTTGGATTCAGGTAATGTTCATATTTGAAAAATGCCATAGATTAATTCCATGGATTCTTTAGGGATTACCTTATTGAATACCATGATATGAGTTTCTTATATTATACTTTATTAGTATTTTTATAGAATGTACTGGGTGTGAGCTGAGATTCCAATCGATCCATGCTTCTGAATGTCAAGGGAGGTCCCTTGAGTTTAGAACATTCAGATGATTATTCTCAAGAAAAACTGGGAGGGAATTCCTATTGATACATGTGGATTCCTCTTATACCATTGTATCATGGTTTATTTGGTAGTGTTCCTTGAAACTATATTATGTTAGGATGCTTAAATAGTTATCAGAGTTACCAGAAATGGACGAAGTAGGAAACATCAGCTTGGGTTTTCTTCCTAAGACCCAAGGCCCGACTCGATTCCTATTTTTTATATAGCCTATTATTATTTCAGTAATTTATTTATATATTTAAAACTATTATTATTTATATGTATAGACTATATTTTCATTATAAACCATTGATGGTGACATATTGAGTTATACTCACACCCTGCATGAGCCTCCATGACACTTGGGTGCTTGAGAAGATGCACCTTTTTCATAAGTTATAGGTTCATGGTTTGTATTGTGGTTGATTATTGGCCTTATAGATAGGATGGAGTTGGGAGCTAGGATTTGGGATAAAGATCATGATTTCTAGGAGTGATTCCTTACTTTGGGTCCTTTTTTTATTTATTTATGGGTTGTTTCACTTATTGATTTTTATGTATGTATGTATTTTTTTGATGTAGAATCATTATGTAATAGAATGGATGTGACTTGGTAAATTTAGTAGTTTTTTATTTATTCTGTATGTGATGTGTATGTTTCATTCCATTTCCACTGTTATTATACTCTGATATGAGGGAATAATCTTCCCATGGTGACCTTACAGGTCCTTACCGCTAGTTGACAGCCTCTGGCAAACAAGGAGGATCACTTGAGGCCATATAAGATACTATAATAAAGATCTAGTTTAGTTTAATACATGAATGGGAATTATAATATGATCTATTTATAAAATTTTAATTCCCATTTAATAATAATTTTTTTTATTAAAATCATCATTTTTGGGTGTTAACTATTTTATTTTTTAAGTATGTTTCGATTTGGAAGTTTTTTTACTTTCACTTTGATCATTGGTTTCATAATATAAATAATTTTAATAATGATATAAATATCATATATATTCATTATATACATGTTTAAAACCATCCATTAAAGGTAGATATATAAAAATGAATTACACCATTTATCGATATGGTAATTCATAGAAATGAATGAACATTGTCTTTATTTTCTAAAGAAAAGAAATAAAGAAAGAAAAATAACATTTTATAATTATAGAATCATAATTATATCATAACTATCACATATATTTTTTTAATTCCTTCATTATAACTGTAAAGACCTGGAATTTCCATGTAAAATTTCTTTTTAATTAGATGAGAATTTTACGAGTCCGCAAAAATTAACGGCGCATGATTCCGAGGTCTGGAGTGCCCGGAATGAATTTATGAACTTTTTTTCAGGAACGTTTAGTAATCATGTGAGCGGGTTTTTGTAACTTTTGAACCGATGCTCAAAATTGAAATATGAGGGCACCGTTAAACTCACAATGCTAATATTCGCTTAAGGGGACCTTCACCTCAACCGTAGTAGGTCGGGGGTGAAAAATAGAATTTGGGTTTTTTGTGGGAAATAGAAATAAAATAAAATAAACTTTATTTTTCATTTTGTTGAAACCTCCCATGTGGATGGTTTAAAGGTGGAGACCACCTGAACTGAAACCCCCAACATGGGTTATGGTGGTGGGGACCACCCGAGACTAAAAAACCCTTGAACTCCCCTCTTAAATGTGGGGAAACCTCTTGAACTCCCTCTTTAATGAGGGAGGTGACCATTTCTATCCTCTACTTTAATTATGAAAATGAAACCCATTTAATTATGCCACCTTCCTTTAATCAATTAAGCCAACATCAATTGTGGAAACAGAATAAATAGATAAACATATTTTATTTGGTTGGCTATTCTTTTTGTGGAATTATTAGCAGAGGAAAATTGGGGGACTAACTTGTGGAATAGATTCTCCAATGAAGAAGTCTTCTCCTTCGATGAATATTTCTCCAAAATTCATCGAAGGACCTCCAACAACGAACGAACTAACGATCGAGGAAATGACATCGTCACCAACTTCATTTTTCCTCTCCTCACAAACGTCGTTGGAGGAGACTTGTTTTGGGATTGAAAAACACCAATCTGTCTTAACCACATACAATCTTCAACCGAACCATTGAGGTAGGGGTTTGTTTTAATTTGATCAATGTTAAATTCCCTCTCACATTGAATAATCTTCCTTGAGCCATATGCTACCACCCTAACGTGGAGGGTACGAGACAATAAAACATGGCCCGACCCTTCTGCAAATCTTGTGGATATTTTTTGAGATCTTCGCGATGGTGTCGGTGACCGGTGCTAGTGGTTGGAACTGGTGGAACTCGAGAATCACGATGAAGGATACGAACGAAGGGCAGCCGGTCTGGCTGGCCTCCGGCGAAGGCACGGTGATCTGCATCCCCATGGCCTCTGTGCCCCATGATGCTCCACCGCCCCACAGCCTCCACACCCCACGGTGTTCTGCCGCCCTCGCAGCCTCGTGGCCCCCGTTCCACCCTCATGGCCCATGCACTGCCCTCGTGTCCCCCTTGGCCTCGTGCCGTCTACGGCCTCCCGCGACCTCCGTGGTCCCTCGTGGTCCCTCGCGGACCCTGCGGCCCCAGCAGCCCTCCGCGTCCCCTCGCTGCCCTCGCGGCTTGCCGGACCACCCAGTGCGGGCCGGGATGGACCCAGCAGGCCGGGTCGACCCAAACTGGGTCGGGTTGGCCCAGGCCAGGTCGGGCCGGGTCGGATCGGACCCGGTCTAGCTACGTGCTTTATACTCCTTTGGCCATAACATTCGCACCAGGTGTCTGTTTGATGAACCGTCAACGTTCTATAAACCTTGGAGCGAGACAGTCCCTTTGATGTACCCCATAGGATATTTGTATAATGTTTGGGAATGATCAAGTTGGATTGAGCACGAATCCAACAGGGCCCTCAAGACTAAAAGGCTAATAACTCACAGACCAAGCGTCCGATTGACACACCGTTTGCTGCGTTGAGACCCCTATGACGTGGAGGTCCATTGAGATACTTTTTAGTGAGACTTCTTGGCAGTTGGAGTATCGACCGGTGGCCTGTGGAGTGGACCCTCCTGGAGACAAGCGAGCGTAGTGCGGGAACCCTGTAGCTGGATGTGACTTGAGAAAGAGATCCTTAGTGGGTCTGTGATTGAGGGTCCCACATGATACCACTATAGGATTCCATGTGGGTCTACTGTAGCAATCCTGTGTGGGTAAAAACCTAGTGATCCTGTGTGGATCAGCACCGAGCGATCCTGTGTGGGTCAGCACCAAGCGATCCTGTGTGGGTCAGCACCGAGCGATCTTGTGTGGGTTATCACCGAGCAATCCCGTGTGGGTCAACACTTAGGGATCCTTCATGGATATGCCTCTTAACAGAGTAAGAGGATTCAATAGTTACATCTAATCATATTTACTATTGTACCTTAGTTATACCTAGTGTGATCTGAGTCCGTACCTGTGTGGAACTTTCCTTTGTGGTAATACCTTAGTGGTATTCTTCTGTGTGGCGTACATGTGTGGTACTTGCCTTCATGGGTTTCCTTCCTTTGTGGAAGAGTTGAGCTTTGGGATTTTAGTTGGACTCTGTGTTTTCCTCATGATTGATATGGGTTTACTTGATAACTTAGGTATATGTATGGGCATATACCTAAGTAGGGTTGTCAGTGGATTCCATGCTGAGTGGTTTATCCTTGGTGGATTTTGTGAGACCTTGAGGGTATCAGGGTCCCTACTGAGTATCGTTATACTTAACCCTACTCGGGATATGCTCTCACCTCGTCATGTTTACTGTAGATGACGGACAACGCTAACTGAGGATGAGAGTACCAGGACTGGAGGTAGCTCAGTGGTGGACCCTAGAGGAGGCGTACCGTAGAGACCACCGTTTGAGAGATGTACCTACCCTTCAGGTAGGATCCTTGGCGGGTGTTCATATGATCTATTTCATTTTACTTGTACTTTCAGTTTCTTGTACTATCCAGTTGGGCTTGTATTCTGGCCCCTTTTACTCACTGTACTCACTCTTTTACTATTTAGTTTACTTGAGTTCATATCTTTTTGTGTGCTTGGTTGCATGTGTTTACAGGTTATAAAGGCAATGCCTTCCCAGTTTTAGGGAACATGCCTTCAGTGCTAGTCGCCAGCCCCTAGCCTATGGAAGGAGGGATTAGGGTAGTCACGACACAGGCCCTGGGGGACGGGTCATGACGAATTTGTATCAGAGGGATCATTTATACCGTATAACATAGGACTCTGATCTTTCTAACGACAATAGTGTTAAGTGTAGTGAGTGTGGTTATCAGTTTAGGGAATCCAGTGTTGGTACGGCGTCCGATGTATCCATACACCAGGACCTTGACTTATGATTTCTGACTTAGTACATGAAAACACTGATTGCGTGTGTGTTTCCAAGATTTTTCTTTGTGATCTCTTGAGTCAGCTCACCAGATATAACTTATTGACCGTGGACCCCTGTTTGTTTTCAAGATGACTATACGCAGACAAACAGCTATGGTTCCAAGAGTCGTACACACTGATAGCCCACCGAGCGATGAGGCCTTGGTGAAGGGCCCTCTTCCAGTAGAGGCACCAGTGGTACCATTACCCATTGGGCCACCGATTCAACCAGCCCTAGCAGCATAGGGTTCATGCCACTTGAGTGCGTTGCATGAGTTCCAGCTCCAGAGGCCACCCAGGTTCAGGGGAGAGATGGACCCACAAGAAGTTGAGGATTGGATGGAGGCCATAGTGAGAGTTTTCTAACTGACAGGGACACTAGCTGATCTCATGGTGATTCTTTCCACCAGCCTTCTATAGGTTGCAGTAGGCAGAGACAAAGATTCGACCAAGGAGGTCAGCAGGGAGCAGGCAGACATGGCAGAGGAGCTGGGCGTGCAGCTGGCGGTGGTTGATGATTCGAGATGTTACTGCCACCACCACCAGGAGGTCCACCCCTACCGTAGAGAGCAGGTGGACAGGGGAGAGCTCAGCTCCAGGCAGCTGATGCCTATGATCATAGCGCTCCGGAGATGATACGAGGTATGATCTTTGTCTACTACACCTTAGCTGAAGTACTTATAAACATAGGTTCCAGTCATTCTTTTATTACCACTGACCTTGTTCAGAGCTCGGAGATTCCGACGGAGCCATTGGATCGATCCTTACGGATAGAGACCCCTACGGGAGCAGATTCAACGATTACGCACTGGTGATGATAGTGTGAGCTTACTCTAAGAGGTGAGAGCTTCGGCTAGGATCTCCTAGTAGCAGCATCGAGACCTTATGACATTATCTTAGGTTTGGACCGGTTATCTATATTCTATGCTCAGATTGACTGTATTAGGCACAAAGTGCGGTGTGTTTGCACAGATGGGATCGAGTTTACCTTCACCGACAAGAAGGGATACTTTGTAGCATCAGATGGACTTACCCGGAGGAGGGTGTAGCCAATTACTCATCAATTGGCTAGACTTACTCTCAAAGCAGTTGAAGTGGAGAGTCTGAGTTATCCTATAGTGGTGGACCAATACACATATGTCTTCCTTGATGATGTTCCGGGTCTACCTCCTCATAGAGAGGTGGACTTTTAAATTGACTTGTACCCCAGGATGACACCGATATCTACACCAGTGTATTGGATGGCTCCTACGGAGCTTCATGAGCTGCGGGTATAGTTGGAGGACTTACATGGAGGGTTCATTCAGCCCAGTGTTTCTCCTTGGGCAGCCCCGATCTTGTTCACCAAGAAGGCGGATGGGAGCTTGAGACTTTGTGTTTACTATCGGCGCCTGAACCAGGTGATCTTGAATAACAAGTACCCACTTCTGAGGATTGAATAACTCTTTGATCAGCTGAAGGGAGCATGGTGGTTCTTGAAGATAGACCTCAGGTCAGGCTATCACCAACCCAGAGTGTAAGATGAGGATGTGCAGAAGACGACCTTCATATGTCGGTATGACCAATACGAGTTCTTGGTTATGCCATTCGGCATAACCAACACTCTAGCAGTGTTCATGGAACTCATGAACATGATCTTTCAGGCATACCTTGATCGCTTTGTAGTAGTCTTCATCAATTACATTCTGATCTACTCGACTACCGAGGAGGTGCATGCCTATCATTTATAGGTAGTACTGGACACACTCTGAGAGCACCAAATTTATATTAAGCTCTCGAAATTCCAGTTTTGGATTCAAGAGGTTCACTTTCTGGGAAACGTCATCTCAGAGGCTGGAGTTGTAGTGGATCCAACAAAGATTGAGGCAGTACTTTCTTGGGAGCCACCCAGGAGTGTGACAGAGATACAAAGTTTCCTAGGTTTGGCCAGATACTACTGGAGATTTGTGCCAGATTTCTCCAGAGTTACACCACCTTTATCTGCGTTGACGAAGAAGGGGAAACACTTCGTTTAGTTGGAGAGATGCCATCAGAGTTTTCAGGAGATGAGGCAGAGGCTGACTAGTGCCCCCATCTTGAGGCTATCAGAGGAGGTCGTAGAGTACATAGTCTACTGCGATGCATCACGGATCAGACTCAGATGTGTCCTGATGTAGGAGTGAGTAGTTATCACTTATGGTTCTCGACATCTCAGACAACACGAGCAGAAATATTCTACCCATGACCTGGAGTTAGTAGTAGTGGTCTTCTACTTGAAGATGTGGCGACATTACTTGATGGGAAAGCATTTTATAGTGTACTCTAATCACAAGAGTCATAGGTGTATATTCTCTCAGAAGGACCTGAACCTAAGAAAATGATGTTGGCTTGAGTTCCACTATGACTATGACTTCGAGATAGTCTATACTCCTAGGAAGGAGAATGTTGTAGCAGATGTAATCAGCAGTAGATCTGGTATACAACTGCTAGGTGAGGAGATAGAGCAGTTTTCTTCTTTGAAGATATCCTTTGTGGAATGTGATGGAGCATCTTTCCTTCAGTCTATTACAGTCACTCCCCCACTTCTTCAGCAAGTTAGGGAGGTGCAGTGTGGGGACATTGACTGTGAGGCTTGACGTGCTCAGATATCCACAGGGCAGGCACCTGATGGATTTTCTGAAGGTGGGGAGCAGGTCATCCTCTTTAGAGGACATACCATGGTACCGGTGTCACTTCGGGAGGAAGTGTTGATGGGGTTCCACACATCCCCTCTAGCGGTACATCCAAGAGTGGAGAAGATATACCAGGATCTCCGACGACAGAACTGGTGGCTGGGAATGAAGAAAGAAGTTGCAGAGTTTGTCTCTCGGTGCCTCACTTGTCAACAAGTGAAGGCGGAGCATCAGGTACTAGCAGGATTATTTTATCTTTTAGAGGTTCCAGAGTAGAAGTGAGACGAGATATCCATGGACTTCATGACAGGTCTTCCATGTACATACAGGGGTCATGACTCGATTTGGGTGATCATCGACCGACTTACCAAGTTGTCCCACTTTCTACCGATCAGAGAGCAGGGTTCATTAGAGAGATTGAGATGCCTCTATGTGCAGAAGATTATGCGGCTACATGGAGTACCCTCGACGATTGTCTCCTATCGTGATGAACATTTTACCTTTGGGTTATGTAAGGGGTTGCAAGAGGCTTTCAGGACACAACTTCATTTGAGCACTATCTTCCATCCTCAGATGGATGGTCAGACTGAGCAGACCATTTAGACCCTCGAGGACATGTTGCGTGCTTGCATCCTTGACTTCGGTCGCAGTTGGGAGGATCAATTTCCTTTGGTGGAGTTTTCATACAACAACAACTATCACTCCAGCATTGGGATAACACCTTTTGAGACGTTGTATAGGAGACCTTACAGATTACCTTTGTGCTGGACTGACCCAAGGGAGTCAACACTAGTGGGACCAGAGATGGTACAGGCTATCACAAAGATTGTGCAGATAATCCAGGAGTAGATGAAGACTACACAGAGCAGGCATAAGTCATATGCCGACAGGAGACAGAGACCTCTGGAGTTCGAGGATGGCGACCACGTCTTTCTACGGATCTCACCTCAATGAGTTTTGTGGAGATTTAGCTGAGGTGGAAAGTTATCTCTGAGGTTTATTTGACCCTTTTAGGTCCTCAGTATAGTTGGTAAGGTGGCTTACCACTTAGCTCTTCTACCTCAGTTGCACCAGGTGCACGAAATCTTCTACATATCCCAGCTGAGGAGATATGTACACGACCCTTATCACATCATCGACCATGGAAAGTTGGACATCGATGATGGGGAAACTTTTACAGATATTCTAGTAGAGATTGAGGATCGACAGGATCAGGTCCTTCATGGTTAGTTGATACCTAGGGTGCACATTTCTTGGTAGTACGAGAACCTCTAAGAGAGAACATGGGAGCTGGAGGCTCAGATTCGTGCTCAGTACCCCCACTTATTTCCTTAGTTTTGAGTTGTGTCTTATGGGAACGTAAATACATGAGGTGGGGAGAATTTAAAGTCTAGTAATTTCCATGTAAAATATCTTTTTAATTAAATGGAAACTTTACGAGTTCACGAAAATTGACGGTGTGTGATTACGAGGTCCAGAGTGCCCGGAATGAATTTATAAACTTTTTTTTCAGGTATGTTCAGTAATCGTGCGAGCGGGTTTTTGTAATTTTGAACTGGTGATCAGAATTGAAATCTGAGGGCACCATTGAACTTGCAATGCCAGTATTCTCTTAAGGGGACCTTCATCTCGACCGCACTAGGTCGAGGGTGAAAAATAGAATTTGGATTTTTTCATGGGAAATAGAAATAAAATAAAATAAACTATTATTCTATTTTTCTTTTTGTTGAAACCTACCATGTTGATGGTTTAAAGTTGGGGACCACCTGAACTGAAACCTCCCACATGGGTTATGGTGGTTGGGACCACCCGAGACTAAAACTCCCTTGGAATACCCTCTTAAATGTGGGGAAACCTCTTGAACTCCCTCTTTAATGAGGGAGGTGACCATTGGTATCCTCTACTTTAATTATGAAAATGAAACCCATTTAATTGTGCCACCTTCATTTAATCAATTAAGACAACTTAATTTGTGCCAAAAAATTAAATAGATAAATATATTTTATTTGGTTGGCTATTCTTTTGGGGGAAGTTTTGGTAGAGGGAAATTGGGGGAAGAACTTGTGGAAGAGATTCTCCAACGAAGAACTCTTTTACTTTGACTAATCTTTCTCCAAACTCCATTCAAGGACCTACAATGACGAACGAACTGATGATTGATAAAATTCCATCATCACTGACTTCATATTTTCCTCTCCTCACCGACGTCATTGGAGGAGACTTGTTTTGAGATCGATAAACGCCAATCCGTCTCAACCGCAGACAATCTTCAACCGAACCATCGAGGTAGGGGTGTGTTTTAATTTGATCAATGTTAAATTCCCTCTCACATTGAATCATCTTCCTTGATCCATATGCTACCACCCTAACATGGAGGGTACGATCCAAAAAAACATGGCCCAACCCCTCTGCAAATCTTGTGGATCTTTCCTGTGATCTTTGCGATGGTGTCGGTGACCGATGCCGGCGGTTAGCACCCTTTGAACTAGAGAATAACGACGAAGGTGATGAATGAAGGGCGAATGGTCAAGCTGGACTCCAGATAAGGCATGACGCTCCGCTGCCCCACGACCTCCGCACCCCATGGTGCTCCACCACACGCAGCCTCCGCCGCCCGCGACCTCCGCCCCCCCGCGGCCTCCGCTGCCCTCGCGGCCCCCACACCGCCCTCGCAGAACTTGTGCCCCCATGCCACCCTAGAGTCACCCGTGACCTTGCACCTCCCACAGCCTCCCATGACCTCTATGGTCCCTCGCAGCCCCCACGGCCCTCCACGGCCCCTCGTGGCCCTAGCGGCCTGCCGGACCACCCAGCGGGCCAAGCCACCCAGTACGGGCCGGGCCGGACCCAGCGTGGGCTAGGTCAGACCCAGTAGGCTGGGTTGGACCCAATGGGCTAGGTCAACCCAAACCAGGTTAGGTCGGCCCAAGCCAGGTTGGGCCGGGTCGGTCCGACCGGGTCAGATCGGACCCAGACCAGCTATGAGCTTTACGCTCCTTTGGCCATAACTTTGGCATCAGACGTCCGTTTGACGAACCTTCAATGATACTGTAAACCTTGGAGTGAGGCAGTACCTTTGGTATACCCCACTAGAGATTTGGATAGAGTTGGGGAATGGTTGGGTTGGATCGACCACGAATCCAACCGGGCCCTCGAGACTAAAAGTCTAATAACTCACAGACCGGGTGTCCGATTGACGCGCCATCTGTTGCGTTGAGACCCCTATGACATGGTAATCCTTTGAGATAATTCTTTGTGAGACTTCGTGACAGTTTTAGTATTGACCAATGGATTGTGGAGTGGACCCTCCCAAATACAATCGAGCATAGTGCGGGAACCCTGTAGTTGGCTGTGACTTGAGAAAGAGATCCTTCGTGGGTCTGTGATTGAGGGTCCCACATGGAACTACTCTAGGATTCCATGCAGGACTACCCTAGAGATCCTGTGTGGGTCAGCACCTAGTGATCCTATGTGGGTCATCACCGAGCGATCCTGTGTGGGTCTGCACCGAGCGATCCTGTGTGGGTTAGCACTTAGGGATCCTTCGTGGATATGCCTCTTAACAGAGTAAGACAATTCAGTAGTTACATCTAATAATCTTTACTACTACACATTAGTTATACCTAGTATGAGCTAATTTCGTACCTATGTGGTACTTTCCATTATGGTAATACCTTGGTGGTATTCTTATGTGTGGCACTAGCCTTTGTGGTTTTCCTTCCTTTGTGGAACTGTTGAGCTTTGGGATTTAAGTTGGACTCTGTGTTTTCCTCATGATTGAGATGGGTTTACTTGATAAGTTAGGTATATGTATGGTAATATACCTAAGTAGGGTTGTCAGTTGATTCCATGCTGAGTGGTTTGTCCTTGGTGGATTTTGTGAGACCTTGAGGGTCTCGGGGTCCCTACTAAGTATCGTTATACTCACCCCTGCACTGGATATGAATGAAACTCATTGTGTTTTCTTCTGATGACGGACAACACTAACTGAGGACGAGAGTACCAATATTGGAGGTAGATCAGAGGCAGACCCTAGATGAGGCGTACCGTAGAGACAACCATTTGAGACCTGTACCTACCCTTCAGGTAGGATCCTTGGCGGGTGTTCACAGGAGCTATTTCAGTTTACTTGTACTTTTAGTTTCTTGTAATTTTCAGTTGGTATTGTATTCTGGCCCATTTTACCTACTGTACTCACTATTTTACTATTCAGTTTACTTGAGTTCGTATCTTGTTGTGTGCTTAGTTGCGTGTGTTTACAGGTTATAAAGGTAATGCCTTCCCAGTTTTAGGGAATACGCCTTCTATGCTAGTCGCCAGCCCCTAGCCTATGGAAGTTGGGCTTGGGGTAGTCATGAAACAGGCCCTGGGGGATGGGTCATGATAATAAAAATCCTTTAAATTTGGTTATGTAAAATGAATCCTATCGCTACATGGAGGCGGTAGTCCACACATACACACAAGAGATACTTTCATTTCATATTTCATTGATAATAGGTGGAAAACAATTGTTCAATAATCATGATAACATATTAGTATATTTATTATACTATATTAATCATGTTTTAATGGAAAAAATAGGTTTATATGAGATTCAAAAAGAAATAAAACTGAAATAGGAAAGTTAAGATTTATACCTCTTCTTTGAGAGACCTCCATTAGCTTACAACTTAAGCCTTGAAAGATTGGTATTAAGATATGACCAGGGTATCTAGGATAGAGGAAAGGAATATATAAATGTTTTTATAAGGGATTTTCCAATATATAAGGTTCAAATTTTGTGAATAAGAAAGGATAATCTATTCCCTTTTATAAGTGAGGGGAGGGACACACATGAAATTACTTAAAAGATTTTATTAAAATAAGGCCACTTTCATGTGGAAGTAGATCCAAATGAAAAATTATTGAGATTTAGAATAATATAAGGTTAAAATATATTCAAATAATAATAATTATACAAGTTTTGGTGGCATTCCAAACCTTATCTCTTGGTTTATCCCCCGGTAAACCTGTTTTAACCTTAACCGTGGTAACAAAATTTTATTGTTTTTACTATTAATAATGATAAAAAATAAGTTAAAACTATTAAATTATATTAATTATTATTATTTAAAATATGTAATACTTTTTCCATATTCAATTTCTATAAGTGGTATAATCTAATTTTAAATGAGTTTTCAAAATGCAATAAAACCCTGTTTTTAGAAAAATGAATTCCTAAGCATAAAACTGAATTTACTTCCATTTCTTACCTTGTAAAAACCATAAAATGAATTTTAAAATATTTTATTGAATATTTAATATATAAGTTTTATTTAAACCATCAATCAATCAATATAAATTTAATTTATTAAGATAAAAACACACTGCCTGTATAAAATCAGTAATTAGAAAAATGTGTTTTTAATCCCAAAAATAAACTTACACCAAAATCAAGTATAATAATGATTAATATGTAATTAATTAGATTATTTATAATTAAATTATAATTATTTTTCATTAATATAAAATTAAAAACATAATGAGTCCTCTAAATTACTTTATTTAATGGAAATAAATGAAAGTTTTATAAATATCCATATTTTTCACTATTCACTGAAAAATAAATCTTTTTAAGAAAATAAAAAAATTTCACAATAAGATAATATTGACATGATGATTTAAAAAAAATCATTCATTCCATAAAATAAAATTTCTAAAAAGGGTAGAAATTAATTATGATGTTCATATGCAAAATGAACTGAAATCAATTTTTGAAGAAAATATATTTTTGAAGCATAAAATCGCTATTAAAAATTGAGTAGTTATTTATTATGAATTAATCAATATATTATTTAAAACCTGTATAAAAACTTCTCATAATGTGATTATTACTATTCATATCATCCAATTTAATGTCCAGGTTATAAAATATTACTATATCATAGTTCATTTAAACTCAGGGTAGCCTATAAAGAAAGATATCTAATAATTCAAGTTTATTTAAAAGGAAATAGATATAAAATATTGGGATGTTACATTATACCCCTATTAAAATTAACTTTAATCTCAAAATTACATCACTCTAATGTAAAAAATGGGGATATATATGCTTCATCACATTCATGGGTTCCCATGTAGCTTCCTTGAATATCTGATTCCTCCAAAGAACTTTAACCAGGTGAGTAGTCCTGTTCCATAGCACTTTATCTATACGATCCAAGATTTATAACTATTTTTTTATTGGAAATATTATTTTCTAGTAGACAAACCTCCAAGTTTAGTACATGAAAATTATTTGGTATGTACTTCCTAAAAATTGATATATGGAACACATTGTGAACTTGAGATAGCTTTGATGGAAGTGAAAAGCGATAAGATACAGTTTCTACTCAATCAAGAATATTGAAGGGAAAAATATAAATATTGCTCAACATTAGAATATTTTGGAATATCATGACAATATTCCATGGTGTAATTCACACAAACACCTTCTCACCAACTTTAAATTTATAATCTCACTAATGATTGTCAGTATAACTCTTTTATCGAATATGAGTTACCTTGATGTGATACTAAATGGATCTAACCTTATCTTCCTTTTCCTCACCTATATTAGGTCCCAATAGATTTATTTATATAGCTTCATCCCAAAATCTCATAGTTCTACACATCTTTCCATAGATGGATTCATAAGGATCCATCTGAATGCTCAAATGAAAACTATTATTATAATATAATTCTACTATAGGAAGGTGTTGATACTAGAAACCTTTAAAATAAAAAGAATAAGATCTCAATATATACTCTAGGATTTTAATGGTATTTTTAGATTGACCATCTATTTTATGATGATAAGTAGTACTGAAACACAACTCTACATCCATAACTTAATAAAGACATCACTAAAACTTTAAGGCAATCCTTAGATATCGATTAAAAACAATTGAATGTGGTACTCCATAAAACCTTATCACTTACTTAATATATATCTTGGTATGATAATCAATATATGAATATTATTTTATGGTAATGAAATTTTGTGACTATGTAAAGTGATCAATGAGACCCCAAATAACATTATGTCCTTTAGACATTTTGGGGAGTCCGATGACAAAATACATAATGATGTTTTCCCATTTCTATTTTGGTATGAGTAATAGTTGTAAAATCCCCTTAGTTTCTGTCTCCCAACCTTAAATTACTAACATACCCCACAATATATCTCTTCATGTTATCCCACTATAAATACTCTTTCATATCTCTATACATATTCATACTTTAAGGATGAATAAAGAATCAGGATCTATGGTATTATTCTAATATCTCCTTCTACAAGTCTAGAATTTATGGGACACATACTTATTTATTGAACCTTATCATTATGTCACAATAAAGGTTAAACTCTAGATCATTTCTCACCTTCTTTTTTAGTTATACATCCTCATTTTCACCTCTTTAATCTTCACATAGATAGATAGATGGACACACCCCTAAGTAAGATAATATTTCTCCCATTCCTTCAAGAATTATAGGACCACACTTAAAAAATCCAGACATTGGATTCTTTTTATCCACATCATAGATAAGGTAGTATGATCACTCAAAGCATCAACCACCTTGTTCGTTTTCCCAGGGTGGTAATTTATTGAGAATTTATAATATTTAATCAACTAAAATCATCTTCTATGGGGAATATTTAACTCTTTATTGGTGAATATAAACCTTAAAATTTTAATATTAGTATATACATCACACATTTCTACATAAAGATAATGATGCCATATATTTAATGCAATGATTACCACTACTGACTCCAAATCACGAGTCAGGTAATTTTTCTCATGAACATTCAATTAACACAAGGTATTAGATTTCACCATATTATTATTTATAAGAACACATACCATACCCTTCTTTGATTCATAACTATAAATTACAAACCCTTATCTACTATATGGTAGTGTGATAATAGGTACACTAACCAACATTCATTTTAGTTCTTTGAAATTTTATTCACATTCATCAGTCCAAAAGAATTTGAATCCTTTATGGGTTAACTTGGTGAGTGTATTAAATAACCATGATAAATCATTCACAAATAATGGATAATATCCATACAATACAAGAAAACTATAGATATAATTCACCATGGTTGGTCTGGGCCTATGTTAAATATCTTCCTTATTTTTTGGATCCATCAATATAACCTTTATTGTGATTGTATGGACTAAAAATGAAACTTTATATAGCCAAAACTCACACATATAAAATTTATATATCTATTATCCTTCCTTAGGGTATTTATTATAATCCTTAAGTGATATTAATTCTCTTCTTTTCTCATGGAATATATAAGAATCTCATATATAAATACTACTAAAAACCAATCAAAGTAATCTATAAAGAATCTATTCATTAAATCCATGAATATAGAAGAAAAATTAGTAAGAAAAATGGAATCACTTCAAATTCATAGTGTCCAGACCTCATACAGAAGGATTTATCTGGTGTGAATTCCCCTTTACCATCAATTTATAGTATCTTGAATGAAGGATAATATTTGAGAAGTATTTAGATCCAAAAAATTGATCTAAAAAATCATCAATTTAGAGAAGATGATAGTTATTCATGATTGTGAACTTATTAAGTTCTTTAAAATCAATGAAATGTAACATGGACCCATATTTCTTCTTAAAAAAAGAATCAGTTCACCCCATTGTGATGTAATCAGATTAATGAATCCCTTATCAAGATTATTTTGGAGTTTCTTTTTTAATTCCTACAACTCAATCAGGGCCATCTATGAGGAGTCTTTGAAATAGGTTTAAAACTAAATATAAGTTCTATTGAAAACTCAAATTCTTGATTTCAAATAATATTAGGAAACTCTTCTAAAAATAAATCAAATACCTCTCATAATGTAGGAATATATTTGATGTTGATTTTCTCCCCAACCATCTGAAATAAATACCCATTTTTAATAGAAATCAAGACCCATACAATAGATGCAATTTCTATTAGTGGATTATATTTATCCTTACATTAATAGACAACCATAGGTTAGTTTATAATATCAAATGTGACTTCCCTTCCTCATAAATTGATATGGTATTTATATAAATAATTCCAATACAAGGAAAAAATAAAATCAAATTCAACTAGATGGAGAATAATGATATTTTCAGGAAAAACATTCCCAAAAACTTCAATTGGAGAAGAATCATAGACTTGTTATGAAATCATCACACTATTAGAAGTTTACACTATTAATTTAATATATAATAATTGAGGATATGAATTGACATTCCATGAGACTTTTCTTGATATATATAAATTCATATAACTAAGCTCAAATAGGGTAATTAAATATTTTGGAATACCTATAACCATCTCAACATTATCATTCTATATTCAATCCCTTACTAAAACCAAAATGTTTAGTATGAACATCAGGAATCATTAATCAAAGTGACCAATAATGAAAAATCATTTATAGGATATCTAAATCATGACAACATATTTTCAATCTATCAAACCTTAGGTTTAACATAGGTTATCCATGGTCATAATATATTAAAATAATTCATAATGGATCATAAATAAAATTTGAATTAACCTAATCATATCCCCTGGGAGTGTCTAGCTATGTATAGAATATTAGGCCCACTCATCATGCACCGATGGTGATCGAGTTAATACCCAATCTGCCCATTTAGAGTTATTACTGCTATTTTTATTTTCCCACAACCACATACACTTTCTTGTATCCATATAGGGATTTATTTTATTATAAAACCACTCCTTTGTTTACCATAACTTAGGATATTCTTTTATACATAGGCTTATCCTAAGGGTTCTCACTAAAGTTTTATCATCCTAGTTTCTAAAAATAACAAAACCTTGATCCAATAGTAACTAAGGTGACCCAAAATTTTCATACATAAATTTTATATCTTATTTGATGAAAATTCATTACAAATCATTTTGATACATTATATAATCATAAAGGTTTAATTTATTTATAAAATTATATTCCTAAAATATTGGTACATAAAACATCTACATCATCTCCCACTTATTTATTCACAACTAGAACCCTTATTATACATATCATAATTAAAAACATTCTTCATATCCTGGTGAAAAATAAACACAAGAAATAACGAGATAAAATTCTTAGTAAGGGTAAACAAGGGAGATATCAATCCATTATCATATGTAATCATAACATGTGATTAAGGGTATGATAACATGAGATTAACATTTAAAATTCATACCCAATAATTCATATATCATAATCATGGGTCTTATGTAAATCTAGGCATTTAATAATGCATGATTCATAAAGGAATTAAAGAACATGATCCATGAGAGCATAACATAGGCATACGATCACATTATAAAATAGTGTCACAAATTTTTTCATAATCATAACCATATAAATAATATTTTAAGGATACGAACCAATACATTCATCACATGTTAGGCTTGGGCTAACCACCCATGTACCTACTTTGGTATTGGGATAACCTTCTATATACACTCTTTTGGGATTGGGGTAACCTCCTATATACTATCTTTTAGGCTTGGGATAACATTCTATGTACCCTTTGAGCTTATAAAACATTAATCTTTACCCAATTAATTGGAGGGATATAATGGAACCACTCATAACATAATAATAATCAATTCATATGCATGCCATGGGATCATGAAAACATTTATCATTACATCAAAGATTAACCCATGGTAAAGAAAAAGAGTTTTATGAATATTTTATAATCATAAAAATAAAAAATTCAGAGAAATAATAAATATGGTAACATTGGATCATATTCCTAGTAAAGTATAATAAACATAAAATGATATTTTTATAGAAAAAAATACATTTAAAAGATAACTAGAAAATTTATTGAGAAAATAATCTTCTCATTTTGAAATCACTTATTTAAAATCTAAAAAAAATAAAATATTAAGGAAAAAATTATATTTTAAAAAAGACATGGAAACATGTAAATTAATATTCAAATAAAAGATAAGTTACTTCGATAGGAAAAATATTTCATGCAGTACATGTTGAAACAAAGATTCCTTTCACATTTTTAGTATATAGTCAAAAAGTACATCATTTGGAAAATGAAAAGAAGATTGCATTTAATCATTTTTATAGAAATTAAATAAATGTTAAAAAATTACTTTATAAAATCATTGGTCATTGGTAAAAAAAATTCCTAAAAACATTTTAAATAAAATATGGATATGGAAGAAAAAAATTCCCAACCAAAGAAAGAAATAAAGTTAGTTTTACTTAAAAAAATTATTTCTATATATTTGGTAATTAAAGAGAGAAAAATGAAATGAAAAATTGTAATCTATAGAAATAACTATAGTAAAATAAAATTAATTTAATTTATGAGAGATAAATCATATAATTTTATTATCATAAATTTAAGCATAAACAATCCCGGTAAAAATGAGACTGGAATGTAAAACCCTTACCTTAAGTTTGTTGTGCTTAATAAGCACTCTAACCACCTGTATAATAAGTTGAAATATATTATAATTATATACTAAAACCATATTCATGCCTATAATTCTATATATATTCCACTTATAACATTTCAATGAAAATTTATTAATAATTCTTTATTAAAATTTTCATTTCTAGGTGTTAACTATTTCATTTTTCATGTATGTTTCAGTTTAGAAGTTATGGTTATTGCACTTTAGTCATGGTTAAATCATATAAAGAGTGTTAATAATGCTAAAAATATCATATATATTAATTATATAAATATTTAAAACCATCTATAAAGTGTAGAGATAGAAAAATGAATTACACCATTCATGGAGATGGTAATTCATACGTATGCATGAACACTATTTTCATTTTATAAAGATAAGAAGGAAATAAAGATAAATAAAATTTTATCATTATATAATAATAAATATATCATAAATATAATATATATTTGTTAAATAATTAATTATAACTAACCATGAAAAATGGTGATGGAAAATGAATCATATTTCTATGTGGAGGCGGTAGTCCACACGTACGCACGTGGGATACTTTTATATCCCATTTTATAGAGTAGAGGTGGGAAATAATTGCGAAATAATCATAATAAAATATAATTATATTTATGATAATATATTAATCATTATTTTTATTTATACAAAAAGTTTTATAGGGATTAAAGAAGAAATAAAATTGAAAGAACTCAATTATGATTTATACCTCTTCTTTGAGCAACCTCCTTTGGCTTACACCTTAATCCTTGAAATATTGGTGTTAAGAGAAAAAAATATATAGGGTGAAGAGAATAAATATATAAAGTTTTTATAGTAGTTATTTTTTGATATATGGGGCTCAAATTGTATGAATAATAGAGGATAGGAGGTGACCTTTTATAAGTGAGAGGATGGACACACATGAAATTCCTTAAAACATTTCAATAATATAAGGTCACTTTTATGAAAATGTGGCTCAAAATGGAAAATAAAAAAAGTTAGGATAATATAATATTGAAATATTTTCATAAAATAATAATTAGATATTTTTAGGTGTAATTAACACCCTTATATCTTAGTTTAACTCCTCGGTAAACCCGTTTTAACCTCAACCCTGGTAACAAAATTTTACTATTTTTACTATTCATCATGATAAAAAATTAAGTTGAACATAATAAATTATATTAATTATTATGATTCAAAAGATGAAATAAATTTTACTAGGTTTAATTTCTATAAGTGAATAATTTAGTTTTAAATAAGCCCATAAAATGAAACGAAAACCCATTTTTAGAAAAATGTATTTTTAAGCATCAAAATGAATTTACTTCCATTGATTACCCTGTAAAAACCTTAAAATGAGTGTTAAAATATTTAATTGAATATATAATCTATAAATTTAATTAAAATATTCAATAAATATATATTAATTTAATTTATTAAGTTAAAAACACCTTGTGTCCATAAAAGTAGTTTTTAGAAAAATGTGTTTTTAAGTCCAAAAATGTACTTTTACCAAAATCAAGTATAATGATGATTAATATGTAATTAATTATATTATTTCAAATTAAATTACAATTATTTTAATTTAAGATAAAATTAAAAACATAATAGGACTTTTAAATTTCTTTATTTATTGAAATGGAATGATAATTTTATAAAAGTTTGTATTTTCACTATTCACTGAAAAATAAATCTTTTTGAAAAAATAATAAAAATTAACCCTAAGATAAAATTGAAATGATTATTTAAAAAAATTATATTCATTAAATAAAATAAAATTTATAAAAATATTATAAATTAATTATAATTTCTGTGCGCAAAACACAATAAAAACCAATTTAGATGAATACAATTTATGAAGCATAAAATGACTTTATTGAGAATTGAGTACTTATTTTTTATACATTAATAAATAAATTATTTAAAAAATTTATACATATTTTTCATAATTTTTTTATTTCTATTCATACATTCTAATTTAATATCTAGGTTATAAAGGATCATTATGTCATAGATCATTTAGTCTCGGGGTTACGTGTAAAGCAAGCTGTCAAATACTTCAATTTTATTTAAATGAAAAAACATATAAAATCATGGAGTGTTATAGAACTAGTAAAAATATATGGGAAACACTTCAAATTCTATATAAGAATATGATAATTCTCATTATGTTATAAGTGCCTAAAATTTTTAAACACTACTTAGGAGAAACAAAAATAAACTTTACAACCAATACAAAGTACTTTTTACAAGAATCATCTTTAAACAATTGACCCATACCCATATATTTATATAATAGATCCATTGAATCTATATGATTCCATCGATCCAAACACCTTTAAATATTTATGGTCATCCATCACTTGATTAGGGCCACCACCAGCTACCCATTTAACTTAATGACTCCACCCAAAAGTTCTAATGAATAATGCTACATTTAGAACTCATTAATTTTCCCTTTCATACTCCCAAAATGGTGATACTATTTCATGAATCTATAATTGGTTTCATATGCCTAAAAATATTGGGTTTTTAAGATACTTCTAGAATAAATCCTTCCATAAGTAATAAATCTTATCTAGAAAATAGTTTTCACACTAATTATATCATGATTTTCTAGACAGTGATTAATCCCTCAGTCTGATGAGCTATCAGAACCAAAGTTTCACTACCCATTGTTCGATAATAAATATAGAACTCAATTCCATCATAATTATTACACTTAATTTTTATAAACTATAATTAAACTCTAAATTCAAGATTAATAATGAAAAACCAAAATTCAAGGAAGAATAAAACTAAATCAATTATCATACTTAGAAGGAAAATACTTATATTGATGTATAATAATTTAAAGAGATAGTTTAAACACATTTAAACTAAGACATAAATCAATTCATAATATAAAAAAATTTATATCTATTTATAAATAAGATAATAATAATAAACATTTCATGAATTCTTATATGAGATAAACTTTCTGAATTCTTTATAAAATAAACAATTATAAGTAATTTATAATTGAATAAACATCATGAGAAATACAATAATAAATAAATATAAACACATTATATTTATGATTAACATGAACTCATTTAAATTATTAGTCTATGTATAATTTATTCAAATATATGATATTTAATTGAATTATAAACATTTTATATTTCATAAGAACAATTCATATATTATGTTGACATTTTATATAATCAAAATATAATTTTTTTTAATAATACTTGAACCTTGATCATATTTATCATCAAAAGACATTTTTTTAATTTATAAATAATATATAAATTATCTATATCAATTAATTATTGAAGAATGATAATTCAATTTTTTTTATATTATATTTTTTGATTCACTTTGAATCATATGCTATGATATAGTGTAATACCTATATCATGGTTTATGATAGGAATGTAATACTTCTTGGATATGATAATCATGACCTATGATAAACCATATATTTCTTTGATGATACGAGGAAATGTTTTATAGACATAAAGAATTTAATAAACATTACTTTAAGCTATGATTTTCAATCATATTATATGATATAGAAATAATTCCATACAAAAAACCATTATAACATATATAATACATTATAATATACCAAAATCAATACATTTAGCTTATACTGTTAGGTAATATTGTAACAACCTGAGATTTTATGAGAATTATTCTTTTTAATTTCATTGATATCTTGTGTTCTATGCTACACCAAGATTATCTTGTGCTATACGCAACATCGTATTAGCTTGCAGTATATGAAACACTATTCTTGGATTGTGTTACACACAATTTCAAGTTCGTTTGATAGTAGTCATTCTACGCAACATTGAGTGTGTGTATATATATATATATTCAATGTATAAATGAAATATGGTTGGATTCTGTTATATGAAACAATGAAGGAGCCTTGCACAACACGCAATCCTAACTTGGCTTGCATTACATGCAATCACGACCTTCCTCGATAGCGTGTGTTGTACGCAGTACTAGGTTTCACTAAACAATGATATATGGTTATAATATTATTATGAACTAGACGTTATGAATAGTATCAACTACATTTTGAATTTTATGACATTATTATTCATATTACACATTTTATAAAACATGGTTTGAGAACAAAATAAAATTTTCAGGTAAAATAAGTATTTTTCAAAAAATGCAGTTTTGCCGCCTTTTGATGGAACACCCAATTTAAATCTAGTTTTTGAAATGTTTATAATTTAAATTTGACAAAATAAAATTCTTCCTTGGAATCAGGATATAAAAATTTAATTTGGATAAAATTTTCATATTATTCTGACAACTTTCATATTTTAATGAATAGTAAAAACACGCTATATTTTAATTAAAAACAACTTTTTTCATCACAATAATTTATATGGTTAGATTATATTTTTAATTAGTTTTAAAGTGTAATTAGAATATATTTTTACCATTTAATCCAATGTTTGTCACTGTAATTAATTTCACTATGAAATTGGACATAAATAAGTGTCAATCTTTTGATAGTTATTGTTTCTTAAAAACATGCTATTTGTTTTGATAACGGGAATTACTTTTAAAATTAATTAATGACACTTATATGTTTTGAATTTGAAAAAATATACATCATTTTTGAATTCAGAATATTAAATATATATTAGGCTGAATTTTTGGTATTTTTCTGAAAAACTTCAATTTTTGATGAATAGTGAAACCATTTAGTGGTAGTTAAAAAACTGAGCCTTTCATTTAAATAAAATTTTACCGATTCTGTGAATTGAATTTAAAAAATACGACATACATGGTTGTTATCAATAAGTAAAATGTGGTTCAATAAGATGAAAATAATTTTTGGTGAATAGTAACTTTTGACTTTTATTTACTACGATTAAAGGTAAATAGGGTAATTCAAGGTTAAAAGAATATTATAATAATTCAAAATTACATTAACACTTGTCCTAACCTTATTAGATGATTATTGGATAACCATGGTCATCTTTGGGTCGATTTTGGGACCCCATTGAGCCACTTGGTGGTGATAATGACAATTTGGATTAATTAATTTAATGTAAAGACAAAATTGACATTAACAAAAATCTTTTAGTAATTAATTTTTATAAGGGTTTATATAAATTATATTTTCAACTATAAATATTAATTGGAAATATAAAATTATTTCCTACATGATGGTGTTTTTTTTATAATTTTTAGGCATCAAATAAATTAAATTATTTATGACACAATAATGATGCAGTATTTACCTCATTAATAAATGATTCAAATAAATAAGATTATAATGATTAAAATATTATCCAAAACATGTCCAATTATGATTGGATGATTTTATTTCTACCATGAGTAATATTATGTTTATCTTTAATGTTTTTTGGACCTTTTGAAACCGAAGATAAGTTTATAATAAAATAATATTTTCACACTTTCCAAAGGTGCCCCTCTCCTCCCTTATAAAAGGGAACCACCTCCCTCTCTTCTTTACACAACTTTGATCCTTCAAGCTCAGAAAAACCCGGCCAATTTCCCTTATCAACTTCCCTAGGAACATTATATAGGTTCTGGGATCCTCAAAATACCTACTCTAGTGCCTTAAGATGAAGCTTACAAGAGGTGCGTCGAAGAAGAGGTAATCTCTTCTACCGATTCTTTCAAGTTTCTTTCTTCTTCAACTTCCACTTATTTAATTGTTTCATTATAAAGTAATAAAATAAGTATCACTAATATACTGATATGATATTATAAATATGAAACAACCCCATTTCACCTTCTATCCATCCTATAGAAAATAAAATCACCGCGCGTGCGTACGTACGAAATACCGTCTCCACGCCGTGGTTTAATATGTTTTTCGACCACCACCTTACTTGGATGAGTATAATGGTGTAAAGAATAACTATGTATAGTTATTATAACATAATAATGATTCTGATATATTATATCATCCACTCCAATTCAATTCAATAATTATGAGAATGATATCATCGCTCGTGCGTACGTACGGATTACCATCTCCACGACGCGATGAGATTCATTGTCCATGTTAACCACTCAAGAATGATTATAAAGTATATATAATGAATAATAATGAAATATATGACATGATAAAGCTAATATATTTATGTATATATATATATATATGTCATCTACTTACTTCCATTCAAGTCAATAAGGAAATGAAAACAACGTTCATGCGTACGTACGCCCTACCGTCTCCATGAACAGTGTATTTAATTTAATTTATCTATCTATTATATATATATATATAATGAATATATATGATATATTAATCATGATTTGTATTCTGGAAGTAATTAAATCATGATATAATTAAAAATAATATCAAGAACAACAAGTCCAAACACGGACGATAAATGAAATGATTTTACCCAAAATGCTACTTTAACATGAATTTACAAAAGAACGGGTAATATAAAGTCATAAGTGAACCATATATGATATCATAACAATGAATATGATTCTGTAATAATTCAATGACATTATTTAAATCATTATACAGGAGGTTCAGATACATAGGAAGCATATCAGACATAAGGTAAGGGATAACTTTTCCAATCTCATTTTTATCCGAGATTGTTTATTCGTAAGTATTTACTGGGGTTGTATTTATCATCCAAGTCTATGTTTTATAAAAATGGTTTCATATATGTTTAAAGTAATTTTTACCCATTTTTGACTTTTAATACATGGTTTGCAAGGAATCTTTCTTTTGTTTACCATACGAGGTACTTTTTGACTTTTCCGATAAAAGTACAAGGAGAATGTTTTTTAACTTATACGGCATGAACAGATTTTTTATGGTTTCATAAAGCCTTATTTTCATGATTATTCCTCCAAAAAATTTCATGATTATTTTCAACAAAATCCTTTTCTTTTAAAATTTCATGGCATTTTGTGAAAAGAAAATTATTTTGAAAAAGAAAGGATATTTTCCTCAAGAATTCATTTGAGGTGTTTTATCAAAACTATTTTCCATCTAAGATGACATTATTTAGTATGATTATATTTCAAGTATAATGTATCTATTATTTACATGGTTTGATTTTTCTTATGATTAAATGATAACCATTTGTTTTATATGTATTACGTTATGATGAGATGATGTTTATGAAACCCATTTTATTCTTTGGGTTATGATGAATGATGTATGATTGTTTTGTGGCACAAGTAAGAATGATTTCAATATGAGATGGGTGGGACCTATATCTCCCTCCAATGCATTGGGTAAAGATTTATATCTCATGATATAGACATGGATGGAATGGTAAGTTAATCCGGTTCAGTGTTACAGGACTGGAACGAGGAGTGAACTCGATTCAGAAAGGGACTTTGTCCATTAATATGGTCTTGGAAGCAATGCCTTGACTACTATATAAATAATATCATGTGATTAATGGTTTTACACAATTACATGTTTTCTTAACATGCTATTTTATAATGATTGATGTTCTATTATGATATATTCCTTACGTACTTCCAATAATTATGTATTTGCTCAAGATTTTTATGTTTAGATTTTATGTTCTAGTTTTTACATTCAAATGTTTATAGATTGTTTTATGTTCTCTATGTTTACCCTTACTGAGCATTTGAGCTCACCATTTTTATGTTTCCTTTTCCCCAGGATATAAATAAAGGTTTTAGGTAAGAAAACAAAAGGGGAAGATCTTTATGGGTTATGTTGAAGATCTTTCACCAAGATTAGAAGATTATGTTCCAAATTTCCAAAGACACTAAACTATTACGGTCTTTTGGTGTCTGTTTTTGTTATGTATTAAGTATTCCACAAAAGTAATGTAATTTCTATGTACATAAATCTTTGGGTCTCTACAGTTAGTATCAGAGGAAAGGTTTAGTCAACCTTTGGAAACTAGGATGCGATAACTTTAGTGAGATCCCTAGAGATATTTCTAAGGTATGTCTAGGGATGTCCCTAAGGTTTAGTATAAATATAGGTTACAGTCCTAGAATTATGTTGATGATCATGAATAACCTAGGGTGAACCTAAGGTTTCATGGATTAAAGAATGTGTGATAAGTTAGACATCCCATGAGTAACTTTTTATGATTACATGGTTCCTCATTATTTTAATGGTTTCTTACACCATGGATTTTGGTTTTAGTCAATGGAGGGAACCATAAGGAATTGGGTCAACATTGAATCCAATGGACAAATTGGTGGCTATGAGCGAAGAAATTGCGTAATGCCTAGAAAGAAAGATTTTGTGATTTTGCCAAATTAGTCATCGCGATATATGATTAACAAGGTGAATTTTAGTGGTATTCCCAATTCATCAAATAAGAGGAAGATGGACTTTTATGCATGTTCACATGTTGAGGAGTATAGAGAAAGTAATATTGAGATTTCTAAATAAGGGAAGAATAACCTTGATGAATACATCAAATGGAGGGGAATATGTTATCTGTGTGGAGATAAGGGTCATAGAGTGACAAACTGTTATGGAGTTCAATGTGTTATATATGGAGAACATGGGCATTACCCAACTCAATGCCCTGACCTAAGAGGTTACTTCTAAATCAAGGAAGGACTTATTCCATGACAATCATTGAAGATGATGGTTTGAAGTGTTTATGTATTGGTATTCAAGAATAATGTTGTTGAGGTACTTTTATGGTATATTGGAATACCTATATATTGGTCCATTGTGGTTTTCCATAAGAATATGGCATCGGTATCCATGAAAAGTGATTGAAATATTTTTGGAAAGCAGATAATATGCGCATAATGAAGGGATAAAGGGAAAATAATATGTTTGATAGTATTCATGAGCTCATGAATAATATAAGGATAAAGTGATATCATGGTTTGAGTATAAAGAATTTTTGGGATTTTGGAATGTGGAAAGAGACAACTTTTGACAGCATTCATGTTTTCAACTAAGGTTCTATGGTAATTCATGTTGTAATAGAATACATGATTAAGGTATTAACATGTTTGGAATGTGACCAACAAGATATATCGTAAGATATACGAGGGATAAATGATGGTATTCACATGCTCGGTAGATGAAATTTCAAGTAATTGTTTTCTTTATACTATGATCTTGGACAGAAGTATTTTAGATAAGCCTAAAGATTAGAATGGATTATGTTGGACATAAGTTAGTATTGTTTAAGGATAGAACTTTTTTTGATATTATTGATGGGATGTCATAATAATGTATTTTTAGAAAAAGGACAACCTGCAGGGCGGGAGACAACCCGTCGCATCGGACAAGGCTGTGGGAATCGAACCCACAACCAAAGTGCGACAGGCCTTTATCTCCTACCACTGGACAACAGGAAGTCCCTAGTTATTAGAAACTAGTTTTATTATATTAAGAAGTATGATAGATGAAGTATAAGTCCATTTTTGGAAACATATATGATTAAACTCACCATAGATGGGCTTATGTATATTTGATAACTTTTGCCAACCTTTTGTTTGAGACAGATGGAATGACCCATCATTCTATCACATGATATGCTAACACTTAAAGGAAGACAAATTCAACTTCATTTCTTTAAGAGATGATGTGGAAATTGTTCAAGGCACAAAAAACAGTGAGATTGTACCAAAATCAAGTAAGTATTTCTTTTAATTATTCTTCAACTTTAGGGGAATGATCTTGAAAACCAAAAATGTTGTCCTAATGTCCTCATATCCGATGAATTAAATGGTACCTTAAATCATCACAAATTTATGGCTTTTTGATTGATGGCTTTTTCATAGCCATGTTCTCTACCACTTTCCATCAGAACTTGATGGTTAGATTTCTCTTCCATATCCATATTTTCACCTATGTTGTCCTATGTGGAAACCCAGTGCTGAGTTACTTTGGATGACCGTTATGATTCTAACTTCCCTTTTTAAAATGAAGTTTTAGTATTCCTTTTTATGATGTGGGTTTCTATGAAAGAAACTTTCAAGTAGTAAACCATTTATAACCCCAACGAGTTTCGGGGGAGAAATTCATTTTAAGTGGGGTAGAATGTAACAACCTGAGATTTTATGAGAATTATTCTTTTTAATTTCATTGTTGTCTTGTGTTGTACGCTAAACCAAGATTATCTTGCGCTATACTCAACACCGTATTATCTTACAGTATACGCAACACTATTCTTGGATTGTGTTACACACAATTTCAAGTTCGTTCGATAGTAGTCATTCTACGAAACATTGAGTGTATATATATATATATATATATATATTCAATGTATAAATGAAATATGGTTGGATTCTTTTATACGAAATAACGAAGGAGTCTTTCACAACACGCAACCCTGACTTGGCTTGCATTACACGCAATCACGACCTTCCTCGATAGCGTGTGTTGTACGCAGTACTAGGTTTCACTAAACAAAGATATATGGTTATAATATTATTATGAACTAGCTGTTATGAATAGTATCAACTAAATTTTTAATTTTATAACATTATAATTCATCTTACACATTTTCTAGAACATGGTATGAGAACAAAATAAAATTTTCGGGTAAAATAAGTATTTTTCAAAAAATGCAATTTTGCCGCCTTTTAATGGAGCACCCACTTTAAATCTAGTTTTTGACATGTTTATATGTTAAATTTGAAAAAATAAAATTCTTCCTTGGAATAAGGATATAAAAATTTAATTTGGATAAATTTTTCATATTATTCTGATAACTTTCATATTTTAATGAATAGTAAAAACATGCTATATTTTAATTAAAAACAAATTTTTTCATCGTAATAATTTATATGGTTAGATTATATTTTTAATTGGTTTTAAAGTTTAATTAGAATATATTTTTACCATTTAATCCAATTTTGTTCATTGGAAGTAATTTCACTTTGAAATTGGACATAAACAAGTGTCGATCTTTTGATAGTTATTATTTCTTAAAAACACGCTATTTGTTTTGATAACGAGAATTACTTTTAAAATTAATTAATGCAACTTCTATGTTTTGAATTTGGAAAAATAGACATCATTTTTGAATTCAGAATATCAAATATATCTTAGGCTGAATTTTTGGTATTTTTTTGAAGAACTTCAATTTTTGATGAATAGTGAAACCACTTAGTAGTAGTTAAAAAACTGACACTTTCATTTAAATGAATTTTTACCACTTTTGTGAATTGAATTTCAAAAATCCGACATAAATGGTTGTTATCAAGAAGTAAAATGTGGTTCAATAAGATGAAAATAATTTTTGGTGAATAGTAACTTTTGACTTATTTACCGCAGTTAAAGGTAAATAAGGTAATTCAAGGTTAAAAGAACATTATAATAACTCAAAATTATCTTAGCACTTGTCCTAACCTTATTGGATGAGTAGTGGCCGACTATGGTCATCCTTGGGTCTATTTTGGGACCCCATTGAGCCACTTGGTAGTGATAATGACAATTTGGATTAATTAATTTAATGTAAAGACAAAATTGACATTAACAAAAATATTTTAGTAATTAATTTTTATAAGGGGTTATATAAATTATATTTTCTACTATAAATATTCATTGGAAAGCTAAAAATATTTCCTACATGATAGTGTTTTTCTATAATTTTTAGACGTCATATAAACTAAATTATTTATGACACAATAATGAAGCAGTATTTACCTCATTAATAAATGATTTAAATAAATAAGATTATAATGATTAAAATATTATCCAAAACATGTAAAATTCTATTTTTATGATTTTATTTCGACCATGAGTCATCTTATCTTAATATTTAATGATTTTTGGACCTTTTGAAACCATAAATAAGTTTATAATAAAATAATATTTTCACACTTTCCAAAGGTGCCCCTCTCCTCCCTTATAAAAGGGAACCTCCTCCCTCTCCTCTTTACACAAATTTGAGCATTCAAGCTCGGAAAACTCCTACCAATTTTCCTTCTAAAATTTCCTAGGAACATTATAGAGGTTCTCGTCTCCTCAAAAGACCAACTCTAGTGCCTTAAGAGGAAGCTTACAAGAGGTGTGTCGAAGAAGAGGTAATCTCTTCTACCGATTCTTTCAAGTTTCTTCCTTCTTCAACTTCCTCTTCTTTAGTTGTTTCATTTTAAAGTAATACAATAAGTATCAATAATATAGTGATATGATATTATAAATATTAAAAAATATCATTTCACCTTCTATCCATCCTACGGAAAATGAAATCACCGCGCGTGCGTACGTACGGAATACCGTCTCCACGCCGTGGTGTAATCTGTTTTTCGACCACCACCTTACTTGGATGGGTATAATGATGTAAAGAATAACTATGTATAGTTATTATAACATAATAATGATTCTGATATATTATATCATCCACTAAAATTCAATTCAATAATTATGGGAATGATATCATCGCTCGTGCGTACGTACGGATTACCGTCTCCACGACGCGATGAGATTCATTCTCCATGTTAACCACTCAAGAATGATTACAAAGTATATATAATGAATAATAATGAAATATATTACATGATAAATCTAATTTATTTATTTATATATATATATATATATATTTCATTTACTTACTTCCATATAAGTCAATAAGGAAAGTAAAACAACGTTCATGCGTACGTACAACCTACCGTCTCCATGAACGGTGTATTTCATTTCATTTATCTATCTATTATATATATATATATAATGAATATATATGATATATTAATCATGATATATATTCTTTAATTAAGTAAATCATGATATAAGTAAAAATAATATCAAGAACAACAAGTCCAAACACGGACGATAAATGAAACGCAAAATGCTACTTTAATATGAATTTACAAAAGAACAGTTAAAATAAAGTCATAAGTGAACATATATGATATCATAACAATGAATATGATTCTTTAATAATTCAATGACATTATTTAAATCATTATAAAGGAGGTTGGGATACATACAAAGCATATCAGACATAAGGTAAGGGATAACTTTTCCAATCTTGTTTTTATCCGAGATTGTTTATTCGTAAGTATTTACTAGGGTTATATTTATCATCCATGTCCCTATTTTATAAAAATGGTTTCATGTATGTTTAAAGTCATTTTTACCCATTTTTGAATTTTACTACATGTTATGTAAGGAATCTTTTTTTTTTTACCATACGAGTTACTTTTTGACTTTTTTGACAAAAGTACGAGGAGAATGTTTTTTTAACTTATACCGCATGAACAGATTTTTTACGGTTTCATAAAGCCTTATTTTAATGAAGATTCCTACACAAGATTTCATGATTATTTTCTACAAAATCATTTTCTTTTAAAATTGCATGGCATTTTGTGAAAAAAAAATTATTTTGAAAAATAAAGGATATTTTCCTCAAGAATTCATTCCAAGTGTTTTATCAAAACTATTTTCCATCTAAGATGACATTATTTAGTATGATTATGTTTCAAGTATAATTTATCTATTATTTACAAGGTTTGATTATTCTTGTGATGAAATTATATCCATTTGTTTTATATGGATTACGTTATGATGGGATGATGTTTATGAAACCCATTTTATTATTTGGGTTATGATGAATGATGTATGATTTTTTTGTGGCAAAAGTAATAATGATTTCAATATGAGATTTGTGGGACCTATATCTCCCTCCAATGCATTGGGTAAAGATTTATATCTCATGAGATATACATGGATGGAACGGTAAGTTAATCCAGTTTAGTGTTACAGGACTGGAATGAGGAGTGAACTCGATTCGGAAAGGGACTTTGTACACTAAGATGGTATTGGCAGAAATGCCTTGGCTACTATGAAAATCATATCTTGTGCTTAATGGTTTTCCACAATTACATGTTTTATTACTATGATATTTTATCATGATTGATGTTCCATTATGATATATGCCTTGCGTACTTCCAAGATTTATGTCTTTTCTCATGATTTTGATGTTTAGATTTTATGTTCAAGTTTTTGCATTCTAATGTTTATGGATTGTTTTATGTTCTCTATGTTTACCCTTACTGATAATTTGAGCTCACACTTTTTATGTTTTATTTTTTCCCTAGGATATAAAGAAAGGTTTTAGGTAAGAAAACAAAAGGGGAAGATCTATATGGGTGATGTTGAAGATCTTTAACCAAGATTAGAAGATTATGTTCCAAGTTTCCAAAGACACTAAACTATTACGGTCCTTTGGTGTATGTTTTTATTATATATTAAGTATTCCGCAAAAGTAATGTAATGTCTATGTACGTCAAGCTTTGGGTCTCTACAAATATTATCCTATCATATTTTATGATATCGTTTATCACATTATAATCCATAGTTAAAAATCTATGTTATATTTAATGTTATAGAATATGATATCCATTTTAAAAGGGAAATTTATATCTTATCTTAAAATACTAAATATGATATCCATTATTCTTAATTTTGAACATCATTTCATAAATCAATTCATGCATAAAATTTATTTGATACCACTATAAGATTGAAAAATCATATCCCTCACATGAACATGTCCAATTCAATGTGTATTTGAACCTATAAAAACACTTAATTACCCTAAATCTTTGGTCTATGCAACTCTTTACATAAACAATGAAGCATCTAGGATGATATCCACACTTCATCTCCATTCATGTGTTACAGTTATTAGAAATTACTCAACTTTTTAATTATTGATCTATTACCACAGAAAATCTTCTTTGGATTAAATAACATTTATTCAAGTAGAGGAAAAAAAAGAAACCAAAACAAATATCGTACATTCTATTAAAATAAAAACCATGTATAATATAAAATGAAGTGCATGTCATATATTAAAGATGGCCAAGTCTATTTTCTTCAATCATATTATTATTTAAGATCACTTAGAAGTATCCAATGTGTTTTTTTCCTATGGTATTCATGGTTTGAATAATCATACAAAATTTGGTCATGATCCTACTATTTACCCTAGTATTATTTTATCTCTAATTTAAAGGAAGAAAGAGAAGATATATTTAGATTAGAAAGAATCAATTGAGGATCTATAAAAAATTAGATGAAAATTTTCGTATCATTGACCTCCTTTATATAGGCCTTGATGATTCTACTTTAGTGACCATGAATCAATTATAATGTTTCTAATTTGTTTTAATTAATTCCATGTAGTTATAAACATTTTGTAACTATTTTACCAAACATGCATTTAACACTTAAATGCATCCATTCAATTCTTCCATTCATTTCATCATATAAAATTTATATAATCAATGATATCCAACATGCAATAAGACTAAAAAAATAACAATTAACATTTTACTACGATATAAATTGTAGAATATGATTGATATATATCAAAATATTTTTTATATTCCCATATCATACAATACATTATGACTATTTGCAGTTACAAAATATCACTATATCATACCATGCGATATGCCATTCTAAGGAATATAATATGCCTTAGCTAGATTTTATGTCATACAATATGGTATTGATATATCTTACCATACAATATAGACTAAATACATTACATGTAATATAAGATTTATGGTATATCTCTATTATAGGATTCATTTCACTTCAATTTGAGTCCTAACTTTTTTTTACTTCTGAATATAATCAACATCATATTTTTTATGGTTTCCTTTTAAATATTTATCTTATCATGTTTTTTATAGAAATTCATAAGTATGAAAACTAATAATTCTTATTGAATCCTTTTAGTGTTGAAATTTATTTTTTAAAACTATTTTAGGGAGTTATCAAATTTTATTATGTTTTTATCTAAAATTGAAAAGTATGAAATTAGTGAATAAAAATGGTGTAAGATCTGAAATATTAAAAGAGGTAAAAACCCCTTTAATTTCTTCCAAAACCCATTTATTTTTCATTTTTAGAAGTTTCCAAGGGGGTTTAGGTGGCTATAAGGGTTTTTGGGAAGATAAGGAGGAGGCTAGGGCATGCGGTTCAAGGACTGCAGTGCCACTTGCTAACTGATACCAGTTCCATCATCTCGCAAGTAGTAGTCCACCAACCATCCAGTGTGATTTCTATAGGCTAGTTAAGCCAATAGAAGCCCCACCATCCAGCCAGGGGGATTTGTAATTTTTAAAAATTAGTAAAAATGGTATTTTTACCCTTTCATCCCTACCCCCTCTTACTTTATTTTTCTCTTATTTTGGGAAGTGTCTATGTGCATGGAGATCTCATATCCTCCCCTTAAAACTTGAGTGGATTTCTCTTATCCAACCTCTGATTCTATTTTAATTCATCATGTTGAAAGGCTTGTGGTAGTGCTATCTCTTTTTTACCTTAAAATCTCTCTATTTTATTTGGTATAAATATATTTTGGCTTACTTAACATAAATACCCCATTTTAAAGGATTTTTTACATTTTATCAATATCTCTCATTCTAGTTCAAAAATTAAGCCAATACACAATGATTATTCTTTCATGATCATAGTCTATATTCTTTTCCCTAAAAGTATTTATTTTTATAAAATGTTCCATTATGCTAAGTGCACATATTTCTAATCATTGGCAATAAAATTTATATTCCATTAATTTTTGACCTAAAGACTAACCTAGACATGATAAAGGCCTCCCAAACATCATTATTGGTTAAATAAATCAATCAAAACCACCCCTTAGGGTGTGTTTGGCCTAAAACCCATGCAGACCATACTTTAAATGTAACCAAACCACCCCTTAGGGTCCCCTTTTGGGTAGTATCTCAAGGGTAACCTTAGGGTGTGTTAGGTCAAACCATGTGCAAACCGTACAAGGGTCTCATTTTGAGCAGTATCTCAATATTGTAACATGCATAGTTTCTGCATGGTTTGTAAAACCATACAGGTAAACCATATAACCTTTATAGATTGTTTTTTTAAGTTTTTTGATCTTTTTTACTTTTTATTTTCCTCTCCCCCTTTCTTTTTCCTTAATCACGCGTTATATAGGAGGAACCCTCATCTCCTTTCCTCCTTTAAATTGCTCTCTCTCCTCTATCGGTTCCCCAATTTCAGATCCTTTGGGTGCATTGGAGTCATAATAGGCATTGGATGGAAACTAATATCTATGAAAAACTACTTAAAACTGGAGCTCGATATCATACTTTCCTACATCTACAGGTCCAAGGTAGGTGGTGCATATTTTGTTTTTTGTTTTTGCAAACGTTTGGGTGGTGAAACTTTTAGCTTTAATTTGTGTATTTTTAATGATACCCATTTATATTTGTTGATTTATATAAAAATCACCTTGTGAAACATGGGATTCCATTGGGAATTCCCAATTCCTTTTTCCTTGAGTGAGGCTAGGTTAGAGGCCATCGCTCCTTAGGGAAAATTAACTAAGGGTGTCAATTTCATTTAAATTGACTGTTTGACCATAATTGGTTTGATTTTTAAAATTTGAGGCATTAAAGCCTTATATATTGTATCATTATGTTTATTTAGATGATGCAATTCAATAGTATTAAATTGTATTGTCTTTTTTATATTGAATTTATGATGTGAAATTCAATTTCATTGAATTTATTGATATTTTAAAGTGAATTATTCATATATGATTGGTTGTGATATATTGCTGAGACCCATGGGTTCATGAGGGGATGAACCCAAGGTTGAGATGGAATGTACATCAAGATTGCATGATGCTGATCACTGGTTGGGTGTGGCTCAGATTTGTTTGAGTGGTATTGACCATAGGATTAGGCGTCATGGATGTTAGTTTGAGGTGACAAGGCCGTCAGGTTGGTCATGTCCAATGATTATGGGATGGAAAGGTTATCAGATTTGAGTGATATGGTTGCAGGGGAATGAGGAATTGGTTGATGTGTCTTAGGTTATTTAATTATTGATTTTTTTCTCACTCGTGATGGAAAAAGTGCTATATTGAGTTTCATGAACATAGGATGTCTCTATTGATGAGGTGGTTTTGACCACTCGTGTGGGTAGAGGCCCCCAGTAGTGAAAATTAGGAAATGGTTTGGGGGTTCATATTATATAAAGCCACATGGAAGGTCAGGAGCCTTCTGTTGATAGTGATGGGTCTATCGGGTTGGGGCTAAGTCTCACTATGATTGAGGCTATTGGACTAGATATTTATTTGAGGGTAGATATCACTGCACCACCAGACGTCATACTATGGGATGAAAATGACATTTATTTGAGGATAAATATCACTATTATTCTTTTTTTAGGTCTTGGACTGACATGTTCTTCTGAGTAGGGGTCCATGGGAACAAGTTACTATTACTTAGGTGTGCCTTTGGGACGTTGGTAATTATTGAGACATGAGGTGTTAGGAGGAAAGTGGTGCAAGGTTACATTATTTAAGGTGGAATCTTAGGGTTCACCTGGACTGTGCTACTTTAGCGATACCTTGGTTCATGGGACGAGGACGCTCACAACTTATGGTATTTTGGAATTGGTTGATGTTGGTGATGGCTTCTTATTGGATGTTGAGCACCAGCGAAGCCCTTGTTAGTTATAACATTATGATGTTTACTTTTTATTTATATTGCATTCCTACTTAAACAAATATACTAGGTACACACCACTGGGTGGTATCTTACTGGGGCTAGTTCTCACACCCTGCATAGGTCCTTCGGGATGTGTGTAGACTTTATGAATTTACATTCATGTAAGGAATTGATTTCAGGAGATAGATCATATAGATTCTTATCATGGGATATTGGCAAGGACCTTTAGGTATTAACACTGCTAGATATTATGTTTAGTTTCTTTTTTATATCAGAATTCTATATATGTATGACTTTTACTGGTCGACCATTGGAAACCCTCTTTTGGATATGGTACTATATGACAGGATATGGATGCATGATTGTTTTTTTGTAGTGATACAAGTGGTTTGTGGGAATTCTGATCTATTTATTTATCTTCCACTACTATTGTTTATTTATTTCTTATTATTGACTATGCTTTTTCTTTCTAAGTTTGGTTCAAGTTTGCTGAGTGTTATTTATTTCACTGCATGTTATACATTATTACTTGAACCAGTATTAATTTTCTATCCCTAGAGGGTATAGTCTCCCTAACTTGTTAAATTACACCCTCGCTGATAATCGAAATCCTTTTGCATACAGGGAGGCATGCCTAAGGCCAGTGGAGCCCAGGCCGATAACACTGTTAAGGTGGCTAATCGGGTCATGGATGATACCAATGGTATCAAATGGGTTCCATTACCTATTTTCTGGATACTACTATTTAGGTTATGGTAGGCTGGAGAATAGGTGATGTCGGAATTGGTTTTAGAGTTCATGCTTGGGTGTCTACAGCCCCATGTATGAGGGACATGCCAAGTTACTATGGGTGAGATTGCTCTTTTGTTTTTCTCAGATTATGGTTTATATGATTTACACCTAGGATGGATTATTTTTGTATGTGATGTTATTGGTTGTGATATGTGATCTTTGTCTTGATATGGAAAAGAATGAGATATGAACCTCAGACTTGTGATTCAAGGTGTGATTTCTTTATTGTTTGGATTTTGATAGGCACATTTTAGGGTATTCCAATATTATAATTGTATGTATGATTTGTAAAGTGTTTATACCATGTAATAATTATCAAAGGCCTTGATAAATGTGATATACCCTGATATGTAATTGTTTATGTCTTGTTTAAATTGACATTACATTTAATATATACATATTTGTTAAATTTCACATGGTAAATAAAATGGGCCAGACTCTTATAGAAGCCGGATGGTGGTATGGTTAAGGTGATTTTAATCGCTAGGTCTGGGTGGATTAGTTATTGTTTTGAGGAAACAATGGTTGTTAGGATGGGTGAGGCCTAGGTATTATATGATACCTAGCTCTGTTGAGGGAGGGTAATGAGGCCATGAGGCTAGCGTGCTGTGGGGTTTGGTTGTGATAGGGAATGGTAAGGATAGTGAGGATGTTCTGCCTTTTATTGCTTTCCCTATCTACATTATATATATATATATATATCTATTATATATATAGGTTGTCTGACCATTTGATGGTATTTAGTAGGTTCTTCATTAATAGCTCAATGGAGCATTAGGCGAGTGATGATTCAATACAGCATGAGAATGATCAGGTTTAGACCCCTGAGGGTCAGGAAGAGTATGTTCAGGCTCAAGTATAGGATCAGGGGAAAGCTAAGGGATAGGTTTCAGATTAGGTTTAGGAGAAGTTAGGTCAACCACTAGATTTTGTAGCATTTGGGCCATGGATTGATGAGTAAATCTGAGTGAGATTGGTACTTTTGTTACAGGGGATTGAAATATGTGTTCAAGGATAATATCCATCCATGGATTATCTCACTCAAGAGATTTAGTCACATAACCCACCACTTTTTTAGGGTGGGGGTGGTCCTTCGATGATAGATAACTGGATAGAGAGTATGAATATGATCTTTGAGCAGCTTGAGACACCTCCAGGGTGGAGGGTCAAGATATTGATGTACATGATTATAGTACCAACAAAGTGATGGTGGAACATGCAGGTGCATGCTGGTAGACACTAGGGACTGTTCTAGAAGGATTTTGTTGCCAGATTCTTCAAGCACTTTTTCCTGAAGAATCTGAGGGTGGAATGGGCTCATGAGTTCTTAATCCTTCAGTAGGGTGACATGTCTGTCATGGACTATACAACGACATTAATTGATTTCTTTCTCTTCACACTCGATATAATGAGAGGCGACACATCCAGGGTGAGGTACTTCATGGATGGTTTACAAAATTCCATTTGATAGAAAGTAAAAATATTTATATTGGAATCATTTTCCGAGGTAGTGAACTAAGCAATCATAGACGAGGGAAACCTGTCAGATATGTCATGATTGATTTGGGCGACAAATTTAGTTGATTTCAGCGGTGTCACTTCTGATGGTAGGAAATGAGGTCGGAATGAGTTCCAGTAGGGAGTTATGGCCAAGGACATGTGTAGAACAACTTGTGGTGGATATTCTATAGTTTGACTCTATTGTAGGAAGTGAGGACATGTCCAGAATCAATGTGAACATATTATAAAGGAGTTCCAAACATGTGGGAAGGCTGATAATCACAAAAGGATTTGCAGGATGCCTTCTCATTCAGCCGAAGATCAGGTTCAGGGGTTGAAACAATCCTCTAATGTCAGTTTAGGATCAGTACCTGGTGAGGGTACCCAAGGTTTAACTACACGCGGAGGTCACAACTAAGAGAGTGGGACCCAACACTAGGGTCAATGGCCAGTGGCTGGAGTAGCACCATAGGTAGGTTAGGCTTCATGCAATCATTCTTTAGACCAGGTTCATTCCATGGATCTATTATGGGTTTAGCGGGACAATGAGCTGATAATAGTTAGAGGTATGCCCCAATCATGGACATGATGTTATTTTGTTTTCAATTGGCATGTACTGTTGAGGCCTATCCTTTTTGGTGCACAAGGTGCACAGGGTATGTAAATGGACTGACCAGAAACTGGTCAGTAGGTTGGAATCATATTGAATACAATATATATATATATATATATATATATGAGGTGTGACGCACCGGGTTCTATACTTTATCACTGTGGGTGCATGATTTTGAGATTCTTGGAATCATGTGCATCGATGAATGCAAGTTTCTAAGGTTCTTTGGCATCAGGGCATTGAGGAAGAAAGTTACTTGAGGTGCACGACATCTGGGAACCATGTTGGTGCAAGGCACCGAGATTGATTTGAGCATTTGTGGAGATATGGGACCTCGATGTTTCCATGGGCTTGAGGTGGGCAATCATGCAGTACGAGACTCATATGGGTGCCTTATGTGGAACTTGAGAACTTGGTGAGGTGAGAGAGTGACGATGTGTCTCAATAGGACCATGAATATAAGAAATAGGTTGATGGAACATTGTTTTCTTTGAGATTTTAGGTCGACTGAGACCGGGTTAGGCTATTCCTAAGGTGGAGAGTCCACATGGATAATTTGGCATGAACCCTTGAGATTAGGGTAGTTAGGGTTAGCTTTTACCAAGATGGACATGTTTAGTACCATATTTGGGTTTCATTTGATAGCTTGGAGATGATCTATGTTACGGTGGGGAGATTATAGCATCTTGAGTTTTTGATTCGGGTTGAAAACCAATCCCAATATGAACTTTTCAATTTGTGGCTATGTCATTTTCTAATCCGATGATTGGAACTCAATTCTGAGAGTTCCATCAGATTTATATGATGGTTTTGGGTTATTCTAGAGGCTTGGAGAGTGCCTAAAGTTTTTTGGTTTGGTTTTGGGAGCATTGGAGGCCAAATGGCCTATTTTGGAATTTTATGAAAGGGTGCACGATTTAGGGGAAAACCATGTGGCCCCTTCCAGGTAACCGTGCGACTTAATGTTGAACTGCCGCACTATTTGTGTAAACCATGCATTAGAGGTGAACAACCATGTAAGGTTATATGAAATTGTTGCAGAGGTCTTCCTCATGGTTTTAGAATGGTTAGTCAAACCATATGCAAACTGTGTGAGGGTTCCCTTTTGGGCAGTAGCTCAATGTTGTAGCTCAGATGGTTTCCACACAGTTTGAAAAACCATACGGGTAAACTCTACGGCTTGAACAAGGTATTTTTTAGGTTTTTATTTCTTTTTTATTTATATTTTCCTATCCACCTTTCTTCTCCCTAGGTCTCACACTATATAAGAGGAACCCTCCTTTACCTCTCCTCCTTTGGATTTCTCTCCCACCTCCGTCGATGCTCCGATTTTAGATCTGTTTGGTGTGTTGGAGTAGTAGTGGGCATTGGATGGAAACTCATATGTATGCCAAAGCGCTTAAAATTGGATCTTGTTATTAGTTGTTCATACATATTTGGGTCCAAGTTAGGTGGTGCATATCCTGTTTTGTGTTTTTGCAAATGTTTGGGTGGTGCAACTTTTAGCACACTTCTGGGTATTTTGAGCAAGACACCTTTATATATGTTTCTTCATATCAAAATGAACATGTGACCCATGGGATTCCATTGGGAATTCCCATTTCCTTTTTATCTTGAGAGTGGTCGGGTTATAGGCCATCGTTCCTTGGGGAAAATTGGAAGGGGTGACAATTTCATTTAAATTGATTGTTTGAACTAAATTGGTTTGGTTATTCAAATTTGAGGAAATAGATCTCTCTATACGGTATTATTATGGTTATTTAGATGATTCAATTCAATATTATTAAATTGGATTGTCTATTTATATTGAATTGGTGATGTTAAATCCAATTTCATTAAATTTAATGATATTTGAAAGTGAATTATTCATATATAATTGCTTGTGATATATTACTAAGGCCCATGGAGTCATAACAGGAATGGTCTAAGGTTGGGATGACAAGTCTATCAGGATTTAGTGATGTTGATCACTATTTGGGCATGGCCCGAATTTGTTTGAGTGGTATTGACTACAAGATTGGGCATCCTGGATATTGTTTTGAGGAAGTGAGGCAGTCAGGTTGGGAATGTCCCATGTTTTTGAGATGGAAAGTCCATGAGATTTGAGCTACATGGTTTTAGGGGCATGAGGTTCTGTTATATGTGGATTAGTCTATTTATTTGGTGATTTCCGCTCACCCATGATGGAAAAAACACTGAATTAAGTCATGTGCACATAGAATGAATTTGTTGATGAGGTGGTTTTGACCACTCGTGTGGGTATAGGTCCCCGATAGTGCAGATTAAAAAATGGTTTGGGGGTTCTTGCAATAAAAATTCACTTGGAAGGTAGGATCCTTCAGTTGATAATGATGAGGCTATCGATTTGGTGGTTGAGTATTGCCATGATTGAGGCCGTGGTCTTGGATATTTATTTGAGGGAAGATATCTCTATGCCTCTAGATGTCGTACTATGAGACAATAGTGACATTTATTTGAGGGAAGATATCATTGTTCCTCCAGTTTTCATGCCTTGGGCCGACATGTTCTTTCAAATAGGTTTTCTTGGGACCATGTTACTATTGCTTGGGCGTGCCTTCGGGACGTTGATACTTATTTTAACATGAGGTGTCTGGAGGAAAGAGGTTCATAGTAACATGATTTGAGGTAGAACCTAAGAGTTTACCTAGACTATGCTACTTTAGGGATACCTTGGGCCATGGGCTAGGGAACCTCTCAACTTCTTGTATTCCGGCATTGGGCAAGGAATGTGATGGATTCCTGGTAGATGTTGAGCACCAAAGAACCCTTTTTTAGTTATCACATTATGCCATTTAATTTTTTATTTATATTGAATGCCTTCTTAAACAAATGTTCTAGGTCCACACCACTGGGTGGTATCCTAATGAGACTAGTTCTCACACGCTACATGAGTCCTTTGGGATGTGTGTAGAATTTATTATTTTACATTTAAGTAAGTGATCATCTTCAGGAGGTGGTTCATAGCTCTTTTTAGCATGGTATGTTGGTAAGGACCTTGAGGTATTGCCTCTTTTGGGTCTTATTTTTAGTATCTTTTCTATATCAACATGCAATATATTTATCAATTGTATTGGTTGTCCATTGGTGACCAAATTATAGATATTGTACCCTATGGACTGATATGAATGCATTCTTGTTTTGCTGTAGTGCTACAAGTTGTCCACGGGCATAATGATCTATTTATTTATCTTCCATTGTAGTTATTTATTTATTGCTTATGTTATTTATTATTATTAACTGTTCTCCCTCTTTAAGGGTCCGGTTTGAGTCTACTGAGTCTTATTTACTTTACTTCATGTTATACATTATTACTTAGACCAATATTATTTATCTATCCCCAGAGGTTATATTCTCCCCAACTTGTTAAATTACACCTTCACTGTTAGTTGACATCCTTTGGTGTATGGGGAGATGCGCCTAGGGCCAGTGGAACCCAGCCCAATAGCAGTATTCAGGTGGATAATCAGGTCGGAGATGCTACATTTTGAATAAAAATTCTACTAAGGATTAGAATCTAGTTGTAAAAAAATTCAGAAATATCTAGTTTGAAAAATATTTTTTCAAATTTAACAGTAGTAAGTAAATATTTGATAAGAAGTATAATCCAATTAGAACTCATAGAGATATATCTAGAATAGGTTTTACTAATAGAAAACCAATTTTTCAAAATAATTACTTTGTTTTAAGAAGTGATCCATTTTTTACTAAATGTCAAAGTGGTGGCACTGTAAGAATAAACGTTCTTTAAATAAAGTTAAATCCTTAGGATTTCATAAAGCATATTTTTCTATAGAATTGTTATTTTCTCAACATGGTAAAGTTAAGAAAATGTGTATTCTAATAATTTTACTTTTTAATATTAATATCGGACCCAAGCAAGTTTTTGTTCCAAAAATCCAATCCTTTTATTTTTAGGAAGATAAGAAATATACCAATAAAAAAATGGTACTTGGGTAGTGGTTACTTCAGAGATATTACCAGAAACAAGTATTTATTTAATAATATTATAAAAAATAAAGGTGGAAAAGTTAACTTTGGTGAAAATGATTAAGGAGAAATCATCAGAATTGGTAACATTTTTCTTCTTAGAAAATCATTAATTTCATATTTTTTTATTTTTTATAGTTATTAAGCACAATATTATTAGAATAAGTTAATTATGTGATGAGGGATATCTTGTGAACTTCAGGAATAAAAAATTAACTATTCATATTTCTAAAGATTAATTTATTCTCTCTTTCAATCAGCATGATAATGTTTAAACACGAAACTTAGAAGACCTTTGGAGCCAAAATATGCCTTTATTTAGTGAAACTGAAGATCAATCTTAGTTATGAAATATAATATTATGACACTGTAATGTAATAAATTTAGCTAAGTTGTCTAAGAAAGGTCTAGTTAAAGATCTATAAGACTTTAGTTTTATACTTTAAAATTCTGTGATCCTTTTCAATTTGTAAAGAATGATAAGTCAAGTTTAAATCTATTAGTAAAATCTCAACTTATGGTGCTTAACAATTAGTGCACATAGAAGTGTTTGGTCCCACACAAACTAGAATTATTTGTGGAAAAGACTATGAATATGTTTTAGTTGATGATTACACTATATATACTTGGGTCAATTTTATATCAAATAAATCTGAATCCTTTTTTGTTTTAAAAATTTTATAGCCTAAGATAAAAATGAGAAAAATCTCTCCTTGATTGATGTTCATTGTGATTATGATGTAGAATTTAGAAATTATGATTTTTTAATTTTTTTGTAGTAAAAAGTAATAATACCTAACTTTTAGGCACCTATAAATCCACTACTAAATGGTGCAGTAAAAAGAAGAAATATAATTCTTTATGAGATTACAAGAACCATGTTGAATGAATACTCAATTGCTAAACATTTTTGAGCTGCAAAAGTTAGTACTACTTTCTATACTATAAATTGAGTTTTAATAAAGCCTTTTATTAATAAAAATACTTATGATTTGTGGACTAAAAGGAAACCAAAATTTCTTTATTTAAATTTTTTGGGTGCAAGGTATTCATTTTGAATACTAAAGGTAACTTATATAAGTTTTATCTAAAATACAATGAAGGACTATTTTTAGGTTATTCTATAACAAGTAAGGAATATAGAGTCTTTAATGAAAATAATAGTACTATTCAGGAAACAATACATTTTAATTTTGATGAAATTTATCCTTTTATTTTGAAACAACCTCAACCCACATCTTTAGATGTTATTTCAAAAACTAATTTTCAACCAGTGTTGGAATGTTATTCTCATGAGAGGACAACTGAAGATGTTATTTATGAAGTTATACCTCAAGAATAATTTCAACATGTTTTTGAAGAATATAGTTTTGTAAATATAAAGAATCAGTTAATCCTTTATAATCATACTATTAGAAAACTCATTGGTTATATATATCAACCTATTAAAACTAAAAGTTCTTTACGAAATGAAATTGATTATTTTTCATTTTTATCACAATTCAAACCTTAAGCTTTTGATGATTCTTTAAGTGATGAAGATTGGATAAAATCAATATAGAATAAACTCAATGAATTCTAAATGAATAAAGTTTGTAATTTAGTTGAATTACCTAAAGATACTTCTATAATTGGAGTAAAATGGGTTTTCCATAATAAATGTGATGAAAATGGAACAATAGTAATAAATAAATCTATACTTTTTGATAATAGATATAATTAAAAATAGGGTGTAAACTATAGATAAAATTATACTCTTGTAGCTAGACTTGAAGTTATTCATATAATTATATCATATACAACATTTCTTAATTTTAAACTATTTCAAATGGATGTGAGGTGTGCATTCCTTAATAGATATGTACATGAATAATTTTATATAGAACAACCAATGGTTTTGAAAATGAAAAATATCAAAAACATGTTTTTAAACTTACTAAGGAACTTTTAAGATTTAAACAAGCCCATAGAGCCTTGTTATGATAGGTTAACTAGATTTATATTACAAAATATCTTTTTTAAGGGAGCCATAGATCCATAAATTTTTATAATATAAGTTTCTAAAAACATCATCATTGTTCAAATTTATGTTGATGAAATTATATTTGGGTCAAATAAAAAATCTTTAACAGATTCATCTTCATATCTTATGAAATCTAAGTTTAAAATGAACATGACAAGAGAACTAGAATATTTTCTAGGCTATCAAATTTTACAAAAAACCATAAGAAAATTTTATATCTTAACATAATTATATATAATATATTATTTATAAATTCATATATGACAATAATAAAATATTATTACACCTATTATAACCTCAAATACATTAGATATTGATAAATCTGGGAAACCAGTTAATCAAAAGATCTTTGGAGGAATGATTGGAACTTTAATATACTTAACAGTTAGTCATTAAGATTTAATATTTTCTATATTCTTATGTACAATAAATCAAGAAAATACAGAAGAGTCACACCTTAAAGTTGTAAAACTAATATTTCCTTATATTAAGGGAATTATGGATTTATGTTTATTTTATTCTTCTAGAAATTTTTTCTATTTTTTTAGATGCAGACTTTGGTGGTAGTAGAATGGATAGAGAAAGTAATTCAAGAACTTTTAATTTCTTAGGAAAATATTTAGTGTCTTGGTCTTGAAAAAAAATACTCAGTAGCACTTTCCAATACTAAAGATGAATATGTGGTAGTTGGAATTTGTTGTGATCTTGTTTTGTGGATGCAACATAGACTCACTGACTATGGAATGAGATTTAGTAAAACTCAAATATTTCATGACAACACATGTTCCATTTATTTAAATAAAAACCCAGAACATCACTCATGAGAAAAGAACATATATATAAGACACCATTTCTTTTAGGATCACATATATAAGGAGATATAATTTTAGAATTTATCATAATGAAAGGACAACTTTCTGATATTTTTACTAAACCCATTATTTTTGATAGATTTAAATATTTTAAACATAAGATAGGAATGGTCAATAATAAATGATCATTCATATATACTTCCTATTTAAAAATCTCCTTACATTAATGAACTCCTTCTCAAAGGGGGAGTACATATGATTTTAGTTTTCTAAAATATTTATTTTTTACTAAAACATTAGTTTTCCGAAATACTTTTCCTAAATTTTTAGTGTTTATAAATTATTTGTTCTTATAAAATTTTAAAATTATTAAAATTTTTGGACATAAATTATTTACTAAAAAATTTTCAGACAATTTTTTTACTAAAAATGTTTTTAAAAAATATTTTTGATATAAATATTATTGTACAATTTTTTTAGAAAAAAATAAGAACATGTTACAGAGTAAACTTTCATAAAAAAAGTTAAAATTATACACCATGAAGTATTTTTAGTAATATTTTAGTTTCTCTATTATCCTTTAATTATATTTCTTTATTACTATTCACATTTTCCTAATTGTTATAAGTTTTCAATTTTCAATTTTTTTTGAAATTTTCATAATTGGAAAATTGTTCAGTATGATAATATTGTTTTCATAAAAACAAATTTAAAAGTATAATATTTATTTAAGAATTTGGGGATTAATCTCAACCATGAGATCAAATTTGGGTTTTTCTTCTAATGTTTAAATATTTAGAATGTGAAGAGTCACCACCATGCATATATATGTGGTAGTGGTTTACCATGAACCACATGAATTTTATATGAATTTTCTCTCAACTATCAACCCTCTTTATGTTCAGTATGATTGTTTGGTGTCAGTCCGATATGATTCTTCCGAGAAGTTCTCATTTTCATCAGATTCAGAAAGTTGAATTCTGTAGAAGATTTTTATAAGTATGAAGTTCTGAAATAATGACTGATCATGAAATATTGGTATGAAAAAACATACTCTTTATTGAAAGAAGTTATAAAATTATATGTATGGGAGAATGTTTTATCCGAGAAAGATAATTTTGATCTTTACTATCCATATATTTTAAAATAATTTTATTCTTCTATTGAATTTATATATGAGGATGATATGGAAGAAATTATATTTAATATTTTCAATAAAATTTTTAAATAAAAAATTCATCAAGTGTTTAATTTAGTCAAAGTTTCATTAGAAGGAGAATAATATATTCCTTCTAATAAGATTTTATAGAATCTTATATGTTTTGAAAAATCCAAATCCAAATATTCTATATTTTTAACTTTTGAAAAAAATACGAAAAGTGTAACATATTTCACCAGATGAAAGAGTTGTGACATTGTTGAAACATAGATTTTTTATGCTAAGTAAAGGAGACTGAGACACATTGAAATTTATTTATATTTTCATACAGTATTTCCTAATGGGTGTGAGAAAGTTTAGTTTAGTAAATTTTTTCTTCTTATCAGTTAAATCCATGAAGAAAAGTTTAATGAAGTTAAATATAATATTTTTTCCTTGATTCATTAATAAAATGTTATCCAATTTCATGAATGTTATAAAAATTATTAACTAGGCTATAAATTTTTTTGAAAAAGTTTCTTTAATTGGAGAGGAATCTACATCTAAGATGAAGTTAGTAATTAATCCAAAACTGAAAAAATTTATAGAAAAATTAGAAAAATATGCACATGATACTGAAGAATCACATCAAAAAAATTGAAATAACCATTTTAGGAAAAAAGGAAATATGATTCACATCCAAAAAAGTCAAAGATGGAACTAAAAACAATGTATGATGAGGAATTTAAAAATTTGATAGTTCATAAGGCTTAGAAAAAGCCTATATATCCAGTGTTTGGTCTAGAAAAATAAAATGTTTTGGCTTTAATGAAAAAAAATGATGAATCCATGAAAGATGATGAAAATAAAAAGAAGAAAAATACAATATTAGATCAATATAAGGTTGTGGAAAAATTGATCAAAGGTGTTGAGAGAGAATAAGCTTATATTCCTTTACTAATTATATATCTATCAGTAGTACAACCAATTCTTAGTTTTGGTACCCGTTCTGTTTTCAATTAGAAAATTCCAGATCAATTGGTACCAATAGGAATAGAAATTGCTGAAACTTTAGTTTTTCCTATTATAGTTGATAAGGAAAAGGGTAAAGAAGTGGCAGTTGCAACTCAAGTTCAAAAATTATTTCAAAAATCAGTTCAGAAAAAAGTTCAAAAATTAGTTTAGAAATCAGAACATATTTCCAAAAAAGGATATTTTAAAAAATTCAAGGTAATTATAAAAATATTTAGAAGAATAATAATAATAGGAAGAAGAAAAATAAGAAGTATGCTCTTTAGATCCATCATCATCCTCTTCATCTTTTTAAACCCAGTCTAACAAAAATCCTATCTTAGATGTTTATATGAATGAAAATTCTTCATCACATGAGAAAAAATAATTACAAAACTCCTGTAAAAAAATATTATAAAAATTAGTGAATTATAGGGATATTGATGTGATAAAAATATCAAATTAAGAAAAAGAGAATGAAAAATAAAAGTCAGATGTTGGTCTTTCTATTTAATAAATTGGTGATACTTTATCAAAGTCAAATGAATTTCAAACAATTGGAAATGAGAGAAGAGTAGATTATATTTTTATTTCTTTGAAACAGATTTCAGACTAAATTACATATCTTTTTAATATTGAATCTCAACATAAGAAAATAAAAAATAGTTTGAATGAAAAATCAGATGCTTTAAAGATTCTGATAGAAACCACTATTTAAAATGAAGTTGATATAAAATGTTTCAAATACAAATAAAAGGAAAAAAGAAGGATATTTATTCAAATGGTAATATGGTCAAATTTTTTTGATGGAAATTTGAAATTCCATGATGATCATTTTGAGAAAGTAAGGAAAGTTTCATATGATATTGAAAACTCATTTGAAAATTATCATCAAATGTTTCTGAAATATTAAAATTTATGCATCAGTTAAAAAATTTATCTGAGCCATAGAATCAAGAAATCACTAAAATGAAAAAAATAAAATGTAAAGCTAAAATAATAGAATTTCTAGATCTAATCTTTTGAAGAGGAGTTTTGGAGTCTAAAATAAGACAATAAAAATATCATACTTCTTAAAGAAGAGGTAGTTAGTTTGAAAGAAAAAAATTGAAAGTTCATTATCCAGGAGTAAAAGATAGTGAAAATCGAGTCCATAACTACATATGTTGAGAATAACAATGAGTATTTATAGAATATGAAATCTATAGTTAATAAGTTACTTAATAAATAATGGATATTTTTTTCTTATGAACTCTTAATGTACTTAAAACCAATTTTTTTGAATGTGTATTTTGTTTTGAATTGATTATTAATCTTATATGTTATTTTTAAATATTTATCCCATTTTACTTGGATTAAAATTCTTTCTTTAAACTTTGGATGAATGTTTATTCAAAAAAATTGTTTTGTAGTTAAATTTTATACTATTTATAGGATATATTATTACTAATCCTATTATTTTTGAAAAAAATCAAATGGGGAGAATATATTAAGGGAGAGAATATATTAAGGTTGATAATTATTTGAAGGAGAGAATTTATTTAAAAGGGAGAATTATATTAAGGGAAATATCTTTTAAACCAGGAATAGTAAACTAAATGAAGTTATCTAGATTAGGAGAAATAAGAAACAAAGGGAATAAATTTATTTTAAATAATATTTCTTTAAAATTATTAAATGAATAAAGGTTTTGTAAGTTTTTCAAAGTTAGTAGTTTTTCATTTTAAGTATTGTTTTTGTTCTTTTCAAAAAGGGGGATATTATAGAGGCTAAAGTTTATACTTTATACATTTCATTTCCACTATTTTAAAAATCACGAACACTTAAAAACTTATTTTACTAACTTTATACTTCCCAAGTATTTTGTAATTTTTTTTAGAAAAAATATTTTTCTATGAGATGCACAAATAGTTCTTAAATAAATGAATATAAAATTTTAATACTTAACTTAGATCCATCAGACAAACTAAGTTCTAATACATACGATTACTGATATCCTGTTCCATTATATTGACAATATTTGTTTATCAACATGACAATATACAGTCCTTTGGAGTAATGATACCTAGTCTATCAGTATAATGATATCTAATATATGATTATGATGATATTTAGTTTATCAGTGTGATTTATATTAGTCTGTAGATGTTACTAATATTAGTCTATTGGTGTCATGATATTTAGTCTATCAGTGTGATGATATCTAGTCTATTAGTGTAACAATATTTAGTATATCAGTGTGACATAGTTTCATATATCGGACTAAAAATTTATTACATCAAAATAAAAAAGTTTATAATCAGATTATTTGAATTATTTATATTGGAAAAAATAATTTTATTATAGCATTGTAATGGTGCTACCAGAATGACATCCAACGAAGATATAATTTTCCGATCTATTTAGAGAAGAACATCCAAGGCCATTGAAACCAAATCCAAGAATAAAAAAAATATGACCATTATAGGTATGAATATAAATAGGAGTGAATTTGAGGATCTGGGATTTTATGATTTTACAAAATCTTCCCATTTGATATTTTTCTCACATGTAACCACTCGTTACATTTTCTTTGTAATGTTTTGAGAGAGTTTGTTTTCTAAGGATTCCATGCGAGGAATTGTAAAATCCTTAGAATAGATTTTTTCATTTTTATTCTATGTTAAATCATGGTTATAATAAAGGTATTCCAAGGATAGCAATATGGATAGATCCAATCAGGATTATTGAGGGTTTCTAGGCATAAGAAGATAGAGCTGATTTCGATCTTAATGATCTATATCTTTCTACTGAAGAAAGATAGACCTGAAAATTTGGTTGAAACTATGGATTCATAAATTGAAGATACATATTTAAGTTTATTTAAAGAAATAATATTATATTTATGACATATTTATCATTATTTTAAATATAAAATAACACTTATATTCTTTCCATTATGATCATTAAAAAATGGAAACGTTACATATGCGTATATACGACCTATCATCTCCATGATTGTAATATACTTTATTTTTTATAATTAATGGTTACTTTTTAAAAGTATAATTTTTTTAAAAAAGTATAATTACGTAATTATTAATATTCTATAGATGATGTAATAATGACCCCTTTTACCACTATTAGTACACCAATTCTGTTTTGAAATTATGAAATGAGCATCCTCAAAACACCTGACTTGGACACAATTGATTAAGTAATTAAATACACAATTAAAATAAATGAATAATTTTTTTTATAAGGTATTAAAACTTTAAAAGGTTATTATAAAAACAAATGACTGATATAATTTTATTATATAGAAGATAAAAGACATACATGACAAAGTTTGGACTCGAGGTAAGGGTTTTGTCTCAAAACTTCCTTCTTCGAGACATATGATATTTTATGCACATAATTTCTTTTAAATGGTGTATATATTACCAATTTACATATTATATCATGAATAATTCACACTTAATAATATTTTAATATATAATTAATTGACTCCATTCATGGAATCTATGATTCAAAAGTTCTTAAAGCGGTAAGGGTTTATGTTTCAATCTCATTTTAATTGGGATTATTCATGCTTGAATTTCCATTGTAGAAAATTATTTGATAATTGTATAATAAAACCATTTAATTTTCATATAAAATTTATATTCATGAAATTTTCAAGTAATAATACCATTTTTTTCTCTTTAGTACTTAAAATGATTAATAAAATGTGTTTAAGAAAAGTTGACTTCATTTCTCTCTTTGGTCGAAAATCCTTTTACTTTAATATCCATGTTTTCCAAAAATATTTTCAATAAAGTTTTTAACATTATCCAAATTATTTATTAAATAATTTTTTACCCATGTTTGAATTTTTACAAAATGATTTAAAATGAATATTCATGTCATTTTTTGAATGAAGTACTTTTTAACCATTTTACAAGAGTGTGAAAGTAATGTTTTTTAACTTATAAGACATGTATGAAATTAACCTCCATCATGAATACTAAATTATTTAAATATTCCTTTATAATTTTACATGGTTATTTTTAAATAATTTTTTATATTATATTTTGATTTTTTTAGATTTTAAAGCGATTTTAAAGTGAAAAAGGCGTTTTCCTCAAGAAATATTCAATGAAAGACATTTTCATCAATGAAGAAAACCTTTGATGTTATATATTGCTTCTAAATTATGTATATATGTCTCTCACATATATACCTATCTTATTCTCCTCTTAATTTTATGGGGCAATACATGTCTTATTATCATATATAAAATGCATTCATTATGAAATTTCCTTTGGTTATTGTCACGACCCGTCCTATTTAAGATGAGGGAAGGGACAACAAAGTGCCACACCCTTCCTTCCTCAAAATGTTGGTGAGATAATAACCCCCAAGTACCATATTCAATAGGCCCTTGATCGATGACTATCACCATGGGTATAGAATCTCACATAATATAAGAGGAATTACCCTTTTTATATAAAAATATTAGGAGATAAGATGATAAATCCCAATAAACTCCAAATACTAAAAGTAAAAGTAAAGCCAAAATCCATTCCAACATGCATGTTTAAAAGTAAATATGATATAAGGTAAAAAAACTCCAAAGTAAAGTTCCAAAATAAAATAGACTAAGCATCAATAATATCTAATCCCAACACCTTAGCTAGTAAAGTCCAACACGGTCCTCAACATCCTCATGGAAACTTGAAAACAATTTTATATACCTTAGGTGAGATTATGAGTATACTCATCAAGGAAACTAAAGATACCGCAACACAAGTGGGGAACATACTAATGTCCTTGTGAGAAAACAATAGAACATCAAATCAACTACCAAGGAATACTAACCATCCAGCCTCACCAAGGCACACTCACCAAATAATGCAAGTCAAGTAAGGTAGTAGTATAAACACATCGACATTTAGGTACCTTGCACCACTTTCCCAAATGTTAACTGATCCTACCTAATGGCTAACGTTTTGATGCTACCACTCTTCCCATACATATTCCCACTACCGTAACTTTCCCACACACAACTGGGCCTCAAACCACACACTATCTCGCCGGCAGACACTTAGGATACAACAACCACACCACTTGCCCGAATAAACCTGTGCCTCATCCTGAAGACACTTGGGAAAACAATCCTAGCCCGAAAACACCCGCCTATAATCCACAACAAACCTTCCCGATTGATTTGGGACTATGGTAAGCCTCAAGCCATTATAGCCTGCCTGGATATGATCGAGTAGTAAGAACCCAGAAGAGGGTGTGAGGACGAAAGTTAGTAACTAGCCATCCATCCTCCCACCAGGATGTTGGGAAAGACACCCTCCCCATGAAATGGGGGTGTTCGGTACATGGTTTTAAACAAGGGTGGGGTGCATATAGAAATCACAAGGAACTATAATTTATACAAAGAGGTAATCAAACACTCAACCCAACCTACAAGTTTCAAACATCCAAACAAATGATCCCACCAATACCACTTTTGCTGCTACCTCTATATGCAAAACCACACAACACCCACTACCAAGAACAAACCAAAACCCTTTTTATTTAACCACTTTACATTTATTTATTTAAGTGGATTCCCCATAAATTTATTCCATCACTATCGGGAAACTACCAACCACAAGCATACCAAAACAACAACAAAACTAGATTTGCAGTCCCACTGCACACCCCCATTCAACCATTGCCAACTATCATCCTTAAAAGTTATACCAAACAATCCTTCTCTCACAACCTATCCCTAAAACCCCACTACCTAAACAATTACCAAATGTATTCTCACTATATAAAAATTTCATAACCATACTGTAGTCCTACTGCCCAATGTTTCTCCACGACTACATCATAAACAAATACAACCCCACTACCTACAAGTCCATCTATTCCATAATAAATCAGTCTCTCAACCTACGACTCCAACATACCACACATACCACCCCACACACCAAACCCACATCAACTTCCATTAACCCATAACCCCACTTTACACACATCACACACCCTTCTCACAGAACCCACTCCTCCATCAACCCCTACACCCATAACTGTGCTCCCAATAGTAGCACCACAAAACTCACACAAGGTCACAAAACCCAACAAAACACAACACTCAGCTACACATATCAAACATGACATATTTAGATTTAGCAAACACTATTATTTTAGTACACTTGATCAATAGGGGTGATCAAACAACAATTTTCATCCCGGGGCATCCATTTCATTTAATCAGGTATACATGATTATCTAGATTAGAATTTACACCAATTATTCATAAGGAAACAACATTAGTTATAAAGTGTCACCCATGAACAGAAAAATAACACTAAATACCATAATTTTTAGATGGATTTACATCCACGAAAGATCATAATATCAATAAGGATAAAAATTAAAACAGGCAATCAACATCAAACCACTCCCAGGACATTATGTTACTAAACCCCATTATCTTTTGATCATATTTACTTATTATTTACTTCCTGTTTTAAGAAAGAGTATTCAATATTCTTCACAAAGTATCAATAGTACACCCACCCCACATGATGCATAATTAAAGAGAGGCCGAATAAATATCTACTTGAAACAATAGGCGATCAAGGCTCCTCTTCGTGTCAAGAATAAGGGATCACGTGAGCAGCACAGAACTCCAAGAAACTGAGTCGGAGTGGGGGGAGGGGGTTCTCACACAGGCACATGTATCGTCTATAGAGGAATAATTTTTGGCACACCAAGAGGGAACAAAAAACAAACTCGGAAGGAAAGATCCCAACTTTGAAGAGCCAGATCCTATATTAAAGGAAGAACGATTTCCAAAAGTCATTAATCATGGGATCATGGTAAAAATCATGTGTTTTGAGTATCTCAAATCCCCCAGAATGTTATTATATTAAAGATATACTTAATATCATTTGAAACTCCCTTATAAACACTCAAACAAGGCTTTAAACTTGGTTTACATCAGATAATATGTAAGAGGGGTGAAACTAGAAAACTAAGAAAAACTGGGAAAACTACAAATGAGTCACTGATGGGTGAGTTACCGAAACTGATCTACTAATGCTGAGCTATCTATGCAATGACTTACCGACACCATGACCTACCAACACCCTAAACTACTGACACCTCAATATAGAAACGCCCTAACTCGCCGATACCAATGCTCCCGAATTACCGATGCCGATGCCTTTGATTCACCGATGCACTGAAATTTCGACGCACTAACATGCAGACGCCAACAACCTGAGTTACTGATAAAAATACCAGAAAAACTAAAAATTTGAAAAACACTTAAAATGAGCCCCCATTGCCTCTGAGAGCACCCTAAACACTAGTTTTTCACAAAGTAAAGGCCTGAGGAAATTCGGGTCATTACATTAGATACCTCTCGAACTATTCTTGTCCTTGAGAATTCAAAACTATCCAATAAGAAAGGGGGTATGAAAAACTACCCCTTAAGATACCTCTCAGGAGAAAACCAACTTGTGTTATTCTAAATCTAAAGTGAAAACCTCAACATACGAGGGACACATCCTTGATATATATCTCATAAGAAACTGATAAAAAAATAAGGCCCCACTACCCCAAAAAACCACAAAAATACCAAGGTTACACAATCTAGACACATGGATTAGGGATCCCCTTCATCCATATCAAGATACTATCCTATTTGGGTGACACTATCTCACCCACACAGGTTTAATTTCATCCGTATTAATGTGTCTTGATTAGGGATTAGGTCCTCCCCTCACCATACATCATGAATTTTCACACACATTCAGAGAATAAGGAAAAATCTCATATTATAGAAAATAAGGTCATGCATTACATCATAAGCAAGGCGCAAAGCAAAACACAAGAGAAAAACTTAGAATAGTTCTGGCTACTGGGCACACATCTGTACCTCTCGTTCCCAAGTACTCTCCTCGAAGCCACTGTGCCTCTATAACACATGAAACAAATGTATGATCCATCCATGAAGCACCTTCTCCTCATGATCCTCAATTCTTACGAGCCACTCCAAAAACATCAAGTTGTTCTCGATATCCAACCCTCCCCGGTCAATGATGTGGGAGTCGTCGTGTAGATATCGATAGAGTTGAGAGACATGGAAGACATTGTGGATCCTATCCAACAATGGTGGCAATTACAAATGATATTCCACCTTTCCAACTCATCCCAACACATAAAAAGGTCTAATAAACCTGGGAGAAATCTTTCTTCCCATACTAAACCTTCACTTCCCATGCTGAGGGGAAACCATTAAGAAAACATGGTCCCCAACCTCAAACTCCAAAGGACTCCTCCTGTGATTGGCATATGACTTCTATCGGTCATGTGCTGCCTTCATCCTATCACACATAAGATGAACCTTCTCCATTCTGGTATGCTCTACCTCTGGTCTAAGAAGGGATGCTTACCCAACCTCTGTCCAACATACTGGAGAATGAAACAAAACACAATACCCACAATCCAAAGCCTCAAATGGTGCTATGACAATGGTATAATTATAGATATTATTGTAGTAAAACTCTAACAGGGGCAAGTTTCATACCCACAATCCTCCAAAGTTGAAAACAAACTCTCTTCAGATATCCTCCAATGTTTGGATGGTACTCTCTATCTTACCATTCGTCTGAGGGTGGAAAGTAGTGATGAGGTGTAGCTGGGTTCCAAAAGCATGCTGCAATCCCCTCTGACTCGTGATGTAAAATTTGTATCCCAATCTGAGACAATGGATCTTGGAACTCTATGCAGTCACACAACATCATCCATATACCTCCTTTACAAGTCATCTACCGTGCTCGACTCCTTGATTTCTAGGAAGTGAGCTGACTTTGTCAACCATTACACTACTAACCAAAGAGGATCACATACTCCCTAAGTCCCGGGAAAACCTGTGATGAAATTCATTGATATGTAACCCCATTCCACTCAGGAACATCTAAGGGCTGCAATAGACCTCCAAGAACATGATTCTCAACCTTCACCTATTGACACACTAGGCAGCTTTCCACAAACTCTTCCACTGCCTGCTTCATCCTGGGCCACCAAAATTGTTCCCTCAAGACTTGGTACATCTTAGTAACTCCTGAATGCACCACTAGGGGTGAGATATAGAACTCATAGAGAACTCTTTCTCACATTGGAACTGGGATAAATTGATTTCCATGGAACAACATCCGATTCTAATCATCCTTCGACCATCCTTCCAGAGCATCCCCCTGGGCAGTGCAATCATGAATCACTTTAGTATCAGAGTCTCCCCACTAAGACTCCTACACCTACCTTACTAAGGAAGGATAAAATATCATTTTAAATAGATATACTATACCTCCATCCACTCTCGTATCTAGATGCAAAGCGGCCAACTCCTCCATCGCCTTCCAAGTGACTATGGATTCCTGAACTACCTCCTTCTACGACTTCCTTATCAAGGAATCAACCACCACATTCCCTTTCTGTGGGGTGTAATAGATATCTAAGTCATAGTCCTAGAGAAACTCCACCCACCTTCACTGTCATAAGTTCTGGTCTTTCTAGGAGAAGATATAACTTAGGCTTTTGTGATCTATGGAGACCAAAAAGTGCTCTTCGATGAGGTAATACCACCACAACATCAGTGCGAACGCGACTGTGGAATGCTCTAGATCATGGGTGTTATAGTTACATTCATGTGAACGTAACTTCCTAGACCTATTAGATATAAATCCTCACTACTACATCAGTACACACCCTAAACCTAAGCTGTAACCATCACAAAAAACCTCAAACATAACCCCTTCCTATAGAAACCTAAGCACTGGGGAATTGACCAGATTCCCCTTTAGGTAGCTAAAATATACCTAACACTGATCACTCCACATTAATTCCTAGTATTTTCTAGTCAAAGCTGTTAACAGAGATGCAAATAGAGAGAATTTAGGAACAAATCTATGGTAACAGCCTGCTAGACCCAGTAAGATATGAACTAATGCCACATTCTTGGGTGTTTCCCAAGAAACAACTGCTTCAACCTTTGATGGGTCCACTGCTATCCCCTACAGAGACATTATGTGTCCAAGGAAGTTCACTTCTCATGTCCATAACTTTCACTTGGAAAACTTTTCATAGAGCTCATGGTGTGAGAGGATCTCCAAGACAGTCCTTATATTCTCAACATGCTCATCCTATAAACTTGAGTATATTAGAATTTAGTCAATGAACACGATGACGAACCGGTCCAGGAATTTGCGGAAGACAGAGTTCGTAAGCCCTATGAACACAGCTAGTGCATTAGTAACACCGAAGGGAATGAACAAGAACTGAAACTGGCCGTAACTGCATCTGAAATTAGTCTTCGGGATGTCACCCTCCTTCACCCTCAACTGGTGATATCCAGACCGCAGATTGATCTTAGAGAACATACTTGCTAATTTTAACTGGTGGAAAAGATTTTCGATCCTCAGAAGGGGGTAACGGTTCTTGAGCATCACCTGATTTAGTCTTTGATAATCTTTGCATAGTGTTAGGACACTGTCTTCCTTCTTCATGAACAAGACTGGAAAACCCCATGATGATACACTATGTCAGATAAAACCCTTCTTCATCGGGTTTCAATCTGAATCTGAAACTCCTGCAACTCATAAGGCGTCATCCGATAGGGATCTATCATAACCAGACGGGCACTGGGTTGCAAGTCTATTCTGAACTCAACGTTATGTCGAGGGGGTAAATTCACAACCACATCTAAGAATACATCCAAAAACTCTTTGAAATCTTATAGAACCTCCACTATCTCTACATCCATCGACCCCTATGATAGCATGGCTAACACAGAAAGAAGGAGTTCCACACACTGGCTGGCCACCCAACAACTCCGCTCACCAACAAAAACTACATATTGGCCATCCATATATGAAAACATGACTCTCCTACAAAAGCAGTAAATAAAAGAGTGAACATAAAACAACCATTCAATTCATAGGATGACATCGTATGACTGTATCTGTAGCAGAAGAATATCCACACATGACGAATGTGGTCCCATCATCAGTCTACATACCCAGCACACATCAAACAAATTTGTCTGGTCTCCAACTGGTGTACTCAAAACCAGGGGCACGAAAAGTCTCTCCACATCTAGTATTAAGGAATGGGTTAGACTGGGTGAAACAAAGGAGTGAGAATATCCTAAATTAGACAAAGAAAATGAAAGAGTACTTAACAGACTGATCATACCTCATACAACCTATGGTCTTGCTGGAACAGATGCCTCTACGACATGCAACTGCCCACACCCAGCTCCTCTACCTCTCTGCTTTTTAACTCCTCCCCAAACATGCCCTGCTCTAGGTCCCTATGGAACACCATGAGGTCGACCTCCTCTAGCACTATCTACCCTCGGTGGAGTGGGAGCCCGCTGCCTCTACTGCTGGAAAGGCCTGACTAGAAACTACTACTGCTAAGGTGGGTGCAGAACCTAACTACCCCCACTATATTATACTCAAAATGGGAACTGGTTCTAAAGGTTCCCCTGAAATCCATAGATAAAGAACCTCTATCTCTGGCCCATGGGGAAAGTTCATGAACCAGAAGATCAGAACTGGAATTGCTGAGACCTACTTCCCGCTGGCCGAAACCTGGAAGGCCCTGACATCGGAGACCTATTGCTAATGGCCTTCCCCTTAAATGATATCATCTGAATCCCCTATCAAGGCACACCTCATAGTTATTACATCCTTTCTAATACCTCATCCTTCTTCTAAACCTCCAACTACGTTATTAGAGTGAATGGAGTAACAACATACTGAAGAGAAGGTCAGAGTGCCTCTTCCAAGCATATCTCCTACAACTGCTCATCCATAAAGAGATCTGGTTCAAAGTGTAGGAGATCCTTGAACATGATCCCCAATTCCCTTACTAAAATACTCCCCTGCTTGAAGGATAATATCTTTTACCTCTTCTCATCATTCATCGTGGAAGAAAGGAATTCTGCCTGAAACTCCTTCTCAAAGTCAGCCCACGAAACCTCAGTTTCCTTCCTCTCCCTGAGGTAAAGTGTCCACCACTGATGTAATACTCCTCATATCTAGATCACTTCAATAGGAACCTAGTACTCTATCAGATCCCAAATCAAGCTGAAATAAATCACCATCTCATCGATCCAGCTCTCCATCTCCATGTATGCGATGTTGCCCTTATACTCTCCTAGAGTCTGCTACAGGAAGGCACACAATGTCTTCTTCCAATGGTTATCCTCCTCCTATTTATTATCCCTCCACTTATTAGATAGGCCAACCTACTAGGCCTCAACTTCTCATACTACACGTAAGTGATGTTCGGGTTCCATAGCTAAAAAAGTAAACAAGGAACTCCTAAGCCTGAGTAGTGTGAAAATTTTCTTTTAAATTTTATTAACTTTTCATTTATTTTAAATTCCCAAAAAACCAATGAAAAACAAGAATATAAGTAATTATAATGAATATAACTTTCCTGGGGTATCTTCCCTATAATCGGTGTAGCCTCACTTGGTCGTTCAATAGGTCCAGATTCCTTGCATCAGATCATAGGGGCCCTAAAATCCCGTGTCCTAGCCGGTCATCCCTGGCCTATTTCATGTACCAAGACTGACTAACATCATTTCCCTATAATCCCATGCAATCCTTACTATACCTAACTAAAAAATCCTTCCTACCTCTCAAACTCCTAAACCTATGCCTGTGATACTATTTTGTCACAACACACCTTCTTCAAGATGAGGGAAGGGACAACAAAGTGCCAAGCTCTTCCTTCCTCAAAATGAAAGAGAGATAATGACCCCCAAAGTCTCGCCTTCAACAGGCCCCAGAGTAGAGACTAGAACCAAGGGTATAAAATCTCACATAATATAGAAGGAAATTCCCTTTTTATAGAACAAGATCAAGAGATAATATGGTAAATAACAAGAAACTCCAAATACTAAAAGTAAAAGTAAATCCAAAATCCATTCCCACATGCATGATTAAAAGTAAAGATGATACAAGGTAAAAAAAAAACTCCAAAGTAAATTACCAAAATAAAAGAGACTAAGCATAAAAAATAACTAATCCTAACACCCGAGCTAGTAAAGTATAGCACTGTCCTCAAATTCCTCCTAGAAACCTGAAAATAGTTTTATATACGTAGGGTGAGCATACTTGTATACTTAGAAGGGAAACTAAATCTACCCATGAAAAAGTGGGGGAACATACTACTATCCCTATGAGAAAATAATAGAACCTCAAAACACCTACCAATGAATACTAACCAACCCAGCCTTACCAAGGCACGCTCCACAAATAATGCAAGTTAAGTAAGGTAGTAGTATAAACACATCAACATTTGGGTACCCTGCACCACTTTCCCACTAGTTAAATGCTCATCCATAATGGATAACGTCTTGATGCTACCAATATTCCCATACGCAGTCCCACTGCCACAACCTACCCATACACACCAAGGCCTCAAACCACACACAATTCTTCCCACAGACATTAGGTCCACAACAACCACTCCTCTCACCCGAAGACCCTTGGGCCTCATTCCAAAGACACTTGAGAAAACAATCCTGGCCTAAAAACAACAAGGCCTTTCATCCAAAAAAACCTGCCCAAAGTATCTAGGACCATGGTAAGCCTCAAGACATTACAACATTCATAGATATGCTCGAGCAGTAAGAACCTAGAAGAGGGTATGATGAAAAATGTTAGTAACCATCCATCCATCCTCCCACTAGAATTATGGGAAAGACACAATCCCCCATGAAATGGGGGTGTTCGACACATGGTGATAAACAAGGGTGGGAAACATATAGAAATAACAAGGGACTAAAATTTAAACATATATGTAATCAAACACTCATCCCAACCTATGGGTTTCAAACAACCAAAAAAATAATCCCACAAGTTCCACTTTTGCTGCTACCCCTATATGCACAACCACACAACACCCACTGCCAAAAATAAACCAAACCCTTTTAATTTAGCCACATTACATTTATTTATTTAAGGGTATTAACCCTAAATTTATTCCATCACTACCATAAAACTACCAATGAAAACTATACCAAAACTAGAACAAAATTAGATTTACAGTCCCACTGCACACCCCAATTCAACCACTGCAAACTATCATCCTTCAAAGTTATACCAAACAATACTTTTCTCACAACCTATACCTGGAGCCTCGCTTCCCAAAAAAATCCCCAGATGAAGTCCCACTACATAAAAAGTTCATAAGCATACCACAGTCCTACTGCCCAATTTCACTCTGCGACCACATCACAAAAAAAGGCAGTCCCAATGCCTATAAGTCCATCCATTCCACAATCAATCAGTCACTCAACTTCAGACTCCAACACACCACATGAACCACCCCACACACTAAAACCACAACAAATACCATTAACCCACATCCCCACTATGAAAAAATCCCACACCCTTCTCAAATAACCAACTTCTCAATCCCCCCTGCAACCATAACCGTGCTTCCAACAACTGCACCACACAACTCACACAAGGTCACAAAACCCAACAGAACACAAAACTCAAACACCCCTATCAAACATGGCATATTAATATTTGGTAAAAACTGTTATTTAAGTCCACTTGATAAATAGGTGTGATCACACAAGTGTTTTCATCATGGGGCATTCATTTCATTTAACCAGGTATACATGATTAGCCAGATTAGAATTTACACCAATTGTTCATAAGGCAAAAAATAGTTATAAAAAGTCACCCATGCACAGACAAATACAACCAACAACTATGATTTTTAGAAGGATTTACATCCATGAAAAATCATAACATCAACAAGGATAGTAATTAAAATAGGCGATTAACGTCAAACCACTCTCACCTTGTTATGTTACTAACCCCTGTTATCTTTTGATCATATTCAATTCTTATTTATTTCTTTTTTTAAGAAATATTATTAAATATTATTCATAAAAAATCATTAGTACACCCAAACCTCATGATTCACAATTTAAGAGAGGTATAAGAAATCCCTACTTGAAATAACATGCGATCATGGCTCCTCTTCGCGTTAAAAACAAGGGATCACACGAGTAGCACATAACTCCAAGAAACTGAACATGGGGGGGGGGATCTAGCACAGGAACATGAATTATCTAGAGAGTAATAATTTTTGGTGCACCAAGATGGAATGAAAAATAAATCAGGAAGGGAAGATCCTGTCTTTGAAGATCTAGATCCTATATTAAAGGAAGAATGATTTAAAAAATTCATTAATCATGGGATCATGGTCAATATCACACAGTTTGAGTATCTAAAATTCCATAGAATGATAGGATATTAAATATATACTTAATATCCTTTGAAAATCCCTTAAAGATTCTCAAAAAATGATTTAAGCTTGGTTTATGTCAAATAAGATGTAAGAGGGGTGAAACTGGAAAACTAAGAAAAACTAGGAAAACTGTAAATGAGTCACTGACATTGAGCTACCAACACTGGGCTACCAATATAATGAATTACTAATGCCTCGACCTACCGACACCCTGATCTACTGATTCCTTAACCTATCGATGCCCTAACTCACCGACACTGTCGCTCTTGAATCACTGATTCCGACACCTTTGACTCACCGATGCACTGACATGCTGACACCCTGACATGCCAAAACATTGACATGATGATGCGTAGACATACTGACGTCAACTCCCTGAGTTACCAATGAGGAAATTGAAAAAACTAGAAATTTGGAAAACTCTTGAAATGAGCCACTTTTACCTCCTAGAACACCCTAAACACTGGTTTTTCATAAAGGAAAGGCTCAGGGAAATCTGGGTCATTACTGTTATGACATGAGACAAGATTATGAAATCCATTTATTTCCATGGTTAATTATCTTGTTTATTAATTATGCTTGATTTCCTTTATATGAAACACATAAATCATTAACATGTTATGATTAGTGTTCCTAGATAGTACTCCAATGAATGGGGCAAATCTTTAGTTTCATGAAGCATCATGTATGGGATTAGAGAGTAAACCTATTCTATTATGGGACTTTTTCCACCATGTTATATTGTCTATAAAGTTAGACTTGAATCATGTTTATGTAATATTATATGTTTCTACCAAAGTTACTATGATTACCTAATATTATGATTTCATATTACTTATATTATTCTACCATGTGATCACTCTTGTTCTTTCTCTTTTATGATATCATGTTATACTTTTGACTCAAAAGTTATGCTTACTTATCATGTTTATTCCCTCACTGTTATTTTATCTCACCCCTTTTATCTAGGTGTTCCCTAGGTTATCCCATAAATTTTTAGAAGATTAAAAGGATTTATGATCTCATTATGGACAATAAAATAAAGTAGTTTTATTTTATTCTCACTTTGATATCTTATGAACTTAGTATTCTAAAAACACTAGGCCTCATGATCTTTGTGTTGTGATTATGGTATGTTTATATTAAATAAATCGAATAATATATGTAAAATAATTGGGTTTATATACTTGGTATCAGAGAAATGGTTTAGTTAACCTTGGGGAACTAAGATGAAAAAAATTTAGTTATAACCTTAGAGATAAGTATAAGGATAATTCTAAGTATAGTAACATATCCTAGAATATTGGTGAAGGATAGAATGAGTGGTTTCTAAGAAATTAAATCCCTATCTATATACTATAAGTTGATGTGGATTTATAATAGTTATACCTAGGTGTAATAACTCTGAAAAGGGTGTATTAAGATAGATTCGATCATCACCTGGTGCATGACAATGATCCTTTCCACACACCTGGTTTGAAACTCCCATGGGATATACTTTTGAAATTCAAAAAACACTTTACAAATTTTTTTTAAGGACTTGAAAAAATTATTAGGTTAGAAAACCTAATAGAAAACATTACTATACATAACCTATATTAAAACATATAGACTCATAAGCCAGGATATAATTATAATTTGTTAGTTATTCCTTCTACATTTATAAGTTTCCATTTTATATTTTAATATTCTCATTTTTTTTCGTTTTAGTTAATGGATAGAAATAATATAAATCAAGATGATAACCAATGTGATGGGTAATGTAACGATTTACCTAAAAATATTCCTAATCTAATGGGAAAGTAAGTTATAAATCATGTGATCATTCGAAATGATCTCTCTATAATTATTATTAACAACTGAAACATAGTATAATTTAAAAATACATCAAAGAAGAGAAGAATGACATCTTATGGAAGTTCAAGTGTTAAAGATGATAAAGAAAAAAAAATCAATTTTCTATATATCAAAAATGTGGGAAGAGTAACCATGGAAAATAACTTAAAGGAACTAGAATAATATTTATGTATAGAAATGGATAAAACAAAGTAGCTAATTTCTAGAGAAAACCGAAGAGTCCATTTAACAAGACGTAGGGAAATAAAGTTCGACCTATGGATCCACTAACAGTTCAAGGTTATATATGTGGGGAACTTTGTCATTATACAATAAAATTACCTAATAAAATTTTTAATTCCAAAGGGCCTATGTTATGAAAAGAATTTAAGTGGAATTATTGAAGTGTTTAGATTTTAGAATTTAAGAATCATGTTTTTGAAGTGTTTTCATTAATGGTATCATAAAACTTCTAAGGATCATTCTGCAATAGTTTATATTTAAGGGTTTATAAGAATATTTTGAATGGTATTAATGAAATATAAAGGTTATTTAATGGAAATCATATATTTTATTTAAAGACACATGATTTAGGAAAATATAATTTTTAATATTTTCTTGATATTGGGGTAATTATTGTCAATTAAAATTATTTGATTTTGTAGAAAAGAATAAGATAGATAGAAAACCTTAGAGGTAAAAAAAGTTATTTGACGGCTAATGTTATTTTTAATGATTTTCATCATATTATTGGAAAATTTATAGGATTAAGGTTACTTATGAATATTATTATCACATTTTTCCCATAGTTTTAGAAAAATAAAAACTAGCTAGCCAGCCGACAACCCATCGCATCCCAAAATTCTACAGGATTGAACCCAAAACCAAATAGAGATAAGGCTGTAGTGCCTACCATTTGACTATGTGATATAATGGTTAGTATTAAATTGTTTTTACTAAAAATATTTGATAAAGAAATATTAATTTTATTTTGGGAAACATATTTTGGAATTATTAAGATTTTTAGGTGATTAACGATATTTTGGGAAATATTTCATTAGGTTAATATATTTATAACTATTAGGTGTAACATGTGATTTAACATGAAATGTTATTTTGGAAGAAAACAAATAAAATTTTTAATTTTGAGGTTATTTGGTGTGTATGGTTATTTATTTATGGAATGACTTAAGTTGAACTTTGGATTTGGAGATTAATATTAAGGTGTATTCATTTTAGGAATTATCTTACATTATTCTAACTATTTATGGTTCTGGTAAATGTATAAAGACAATAGTAATATATTTATATTATTCTTAGGAATAAAGTGATCCATTATAATTTAATTTTGGTGCTTCAAGAGTGAAAAATTCATCTTGATTACTCATTTTTTAGAGAAAAAGATTAGATTGTGGTGGAAATTTATTAGTAGATGAAATTATACTTATCATGTAAGTATATATACTTATGTTCTTTAGATATATGGTAAATTAATTTATTAACTCTAGTAAATTGATCTTGAAACAAAAATATTATACTATTACTATCATTTCCAATGAAATCGATGGTCTTTTTCACACCAATTTGGTTTATGGTTTTGTAGTTATTGACTTTCTCCTGATCATTCAATTTATTATGATCAATGATATCTATAAATATACATAATTATTTATTCATTTATTCCATGTATAAATTTTTAATTATTTCAAATGTTTTTCTACTTGAAACCTAGGCACATGTTATTTTATATTACCATTATACTTCTCTTTATCTCTTATTAAGAGGAAGTTTTATTAACCCTTTTTATGATGTGGGTTTTGCACAATTGAATTTTCAAATTTAAATCTCTTTATTTTTGAGAAAAATTTAAAATTTTTATGATTAAATTTATTTTAATGGAGGTATAATTTAACACCTTGAGATTTTAAAAGAAGAACATTATGTTCGATAGTGTATGCAATACACAACATAGAGCCTAAACAAACCATGATTATTTATGACCATCATTACCTAGATGTTAAATTGGTAGGTATGAATAGTATTCAATAATTTATAAAATAAACATATAAAGGTACTAATATATATTAAATTATTGATAAATTCTTATTATATAATCACTCAATTTTCAGTAAGTCTTTTTATTTTTCAAAAATACATTTTCTTAAAAAATGATTTTATTTCTTCTTTTAATAAAATATTATAATGAATTTATAAAAATTTTAGAAAATTTATGCGATAAAATGATCTTAAGTTTTGAAATCAATGTATAAAATTTAACCTAGGGTTAATTTTTTTTATTTTTTAGAAAATATTAATTTTTCAGTGAATATTGAAAAATAACATTTTAATAATATTATCATTTTTTTAATAAATTAAATAATTTAAAATTACTATTATTCTATTAATTTGATTTAAAATTAAAATAATTATTATTTAGTTACATGTAATCTAATTAATTACATTTAAATCAAATTTATATTGGATTTTAGTATAAGTTTATTCTTATTCCTAAAGACACATTTGTTTTGAAAATTCTTTTAAAGTGCCTAATGTTTCTCCATTTTAATTAATTAAAATAACCACTAATTTGAAATTATTTAAATGAAATTTATATTTTATATATCTATATTTTTTAATTTAAATTCATATAATGATGATTTCTATTCATAAAGATAATAATATCAACTTTTTTTTTTGTTATAATGAATATTAAAAATAGTAAAAAATATAGTTATCATGGTAAAATGATTTAAATGGTTAAAGTGAGTAACCTTAGAGGTAAAGAGGATAAAATTTTTAAAAAATGTTTAATTTTAGTGGTAGTGGTGTGTATCAGCCTTATACATCCTCCAATACTTTATTTTTTAATTTTTGAGGCACTTGGATTGAGGGTGATGCCCCATTATTGAATATTTTTGCGTATTTAAAAAAATGCCACTCCTCCCCACTTATAAAAGGATACCCACTCTCCACTAATTTTAAAACTTCCAAATACATTTGGATAAGTAAAAACATGTATAAATATCTACCCAATGTCCCTATCCATATTATAGAGCTTATTTTCTTCCAAAAATTATATCCTTTGAGTCCTTAATAAGAGATCCAGAGGAGGTTCTTCTAAGTGAAGGTAATTGTCTTCAGTGAGCTCCTTATTTTTTAATTATTATTTTTCCACATTAAATTAAATATTAATAATTAAAATATAATAAAAATAGTATACAATATTCACTTAGATATTATTATCTTTATGGAATAGTATTTATCTATCTTTTTCTTCCATAAAATATGAAACAAAACCATTGTTTGTGTGTACGGCGGCCTAATAGCTTGCGAACTGATGTAATTTTTTTTTCCATAATCACCTCTCACATATATTAATAATGATGTATTTAATGTTTATATTTTATATTCTGGAAATATTAATAATTCTATAAAATTAATATATCATATAACTTCTTAAATTACCATCCATTGAAAAATGATAACATTGTTTGTGCCTCCAACGAACTACCGCCTCACGAAGTGATGTGATTCATTTTGTACCACATATCATGGAAGATATATTCAAGTGTATTTAAAGAAATAATATTATATTTATTCTATATTTATTATTATGGAAAGATAAAATAACCATTAACTATTTATATCAAGATCATTGAAAAATATAAACATTACGAATGCGTGCGTACAACCTACCGTCTCCATGATTATAACATAGTTCATTTTTCATAATTAATGGTTATTTTTTAAAATTATAATTTGTGTATAAAAATTATAATTATTTAAATATTATTATTCTATAGATTATGTAAGAATTACCCATTTTACCATGACCAACACACCAATTATGTTTTGAAATTATGTACTGTGCATTCTAAAAACACCCAATATAGACATAATTGATTAAATAATTAAATATTTTATTAAAATAAAGAAAGAAAATGGTTTAATTATAAGGGATTAAAACTGTATAAGTTTATTAAGAAAATAAATATGTGATATAATTTTATTATACATGATATATAATACATACACGACAAAGTCTGTACTTGAGGTAATGGTTTCATCAAAATTTATTTCCTTGAGACACATATTATTTTATGAACCTAATTTATTGTAAATGGTTTATATATATATCATTTAAATATTATATCATGAATACTTCATAATTAATCATATTTTAAGATATAATTCATTTACTTAATTCATTTGAATATGATTCAAAAATTACCGAAGTGGTAAGGGTTTATGTTTCAATATCATTTTATGGATAATTGTTTATTCTTGAATTTCTATTATAAGAAATTATTTGATAATTATCCAATAAAAAACATTATGTTTATTATACACTGGTTATTCATAAAATTTTCATGTAATATGAACATTTCCTCTCTTTGGTACTTAAAATGATTGATAAAATGTTTTTAGAAAAATCTTACTTCATTTATCTCTTTGGTCGAAAATCTTTTTACTTCACACTCTATGTTTTCTAAAACTATTTTCAAGAATGTATTTAAAATTATAAAAATGATTTATTGAGTAACTTTTTACTCATGTTTTTGTTTTTATAAAATTATTTAATAGGAATTTTTTTTTTCCAAATGTAGTATTTTTTAGACTTTTTAGAACAACGTGAAAATAATGTTTTTTAACTTATATGACATGTAATAAATTACCCACCATTTGGCCACTCAATTATTTAAAGATTTATTTATAGGTTTCCATGATTATTTTTTTAAAAATGTTTTCTAAAATATTTTGTATTTTTTTTATATTTTTAAGAAGAAATTTTAAAATTAAACATTTATTTTCCTTAAAAAAATTCCATGTAATATTTTAAAGACATTTTCATCAACAATGAAAACCTTTGATGTTATGAATTTCTTATAAATTATGTATCTATGTCTCTAAAATATATACCTATATTATTCTCTCTTACTTTTATGGGGTAATACATACCTTATTATCATCTCTCAAATGCCTTCGTTATAAAATTTCATTTGGTTATGATTTGATACAAGATTATGCAACCCATTTCTTTCCCTAGTTAATTCTTATGTTTATGAAATATATTTAATTTTATTTATGTGTCATGCATAAATCATGAACATGTTATGATGGGTGTTCCCAAATATTACTATAATTAATTTAATTAATCTTTAGACTCATGAGTTGTCATGTATGAAATTATGGAGTAAACCTTTTCCATTATGGGACTTTTTCCATCATGTGATATTGTCTAAACAGTTAGCCTTGACTCATGTTTATGTCATGTTATATTTTTCTCCCACATTTTATATTATTCCAAGATATTTTGATATCATGTTCCTTATGTTATGTTCCCATATGATTATTCTTGATCCTTATCTTTTATGAAATTGCATTATACTTTTGACTCACAATTTATGCATCCTTATCATGTTCATTCCCTTAATGAGATTTTTAACTCACCTATTTTTTATATGTATTCAACTAGTTATCCCATAAAGTTTTAGTATCTATAAATGATTTAGTATATCATGATGTAGAATAAAATAAATAATTTTTATTTTAGTTCCACTTTTATGTATTATGAATGAAGTCTTCCAAAGACACCAGCCCTCATGGTCTTTGGGTTGTAATTATGAGTTTTTATGTTAACAATCATGTAATAATATGTGTAAAAGGATTGGGTTGCTATATATATGACTTCTTCCATGAAACTTTTAATATATATTTTTCACTACTATAACATCATCTATATATAGTACGTATTTACTACCTAATGTTTATTTTATCTATTATTAGATTGGATTGTGTTATCTTTATTTTTGATGTGTTTTACTATGATACATAGGGTATAATATCCCCATTGAAAATCCATACACCCTAAATGCTCTTTGGAAGTATCTAGAATATGAGAAGGTGTGATTGAGGTGTTATTGACCTTTAGACCAGTTACTTATTGGTGAACCAGTCAGGGGTGTCACAAAGTGGCTTTATAGTTTTTTTTCTTTTATTACTATTTGGTAGGTAGACATGAGACTAGTAAGTGTCATAACTTGGTAATAATCCTATGTTTGGGAGTATTAGACCCATGTGTGGTGGAAAGAATAATTTTCCTAGGAAGGGACTTGTTGTTTGGAATTTACTTGTTATAGTTGTAATATTTTCACCTTTAGGTGATGAACATATTATGTAATGTTATGCTTTATTTTATTTTTACCCTTGGGATAGTATGAAAATAAATCATTAGATCCTGAATAATAGTAGGCATGTATTTATTTATATTTTATTCATTTTAAATTCCATGAATGTTTTATTTATTTTACTTCTTATTGCCTACTTTATATGTATTGGTTTCTATGCTTGTAATTTATAACATTACTTGGTGTAAAAAATTGGTTATTTAAAGTGTTCGCATCAATATAAACTATGTTTTCCTATGTATCTTAATGATGCAATTTATTTAACAAATCTTAATATAATTAAGGAATCGAAACCTTGGTTACATAATGTAACACCACTATATTTTAAAAAGAAAGAAATTATGTTTGATAACACAAATGAAATGAAACACTGAACATATAAGTGAAGTAACTCCCTAAGAATTTATGATATAATTATTTTTAAATAAATTTAATATAGTCAATATCTTTCTATACACTCCACCCTGATATTTTTATGTTCGATAGCATATTCGACACACAAAACCGATCTTAAACAAACCAAGATATATATATATATCCATTATAACCTAGCTATTAAATTAGAGGGTATGAATAATATTAAATAATTTATGAGTTATATATATATATATTCCCTACTCAATATTAATTATTTAAATTTTTTTAGTAAATAATCATTCAATTTTTAGTAAAGTAATTTTATTACTCCAAAATATGTTTTCTTCAAAAATGATATTTATTACATTTCAGGAAAAAATGTTATAAAATAATTTTTTTAAAATTTAGAAAATTTATCTGATAAAGTAAACTTAATTTTTGAAATAAAAATATTAAAATTTACTTTGGGTTTAATTTTGGGATTTTTTGGAAAATATTTATTTTTCACTGAATAGTGAAAACACAGATTTTTGTAAAAATATCATTTCTTTTCAATAAAATAATTAATTTAAATGTCACATTATGTTTTGAATATTATTTAAAGAAACATAAGTATTATTTATCTATATTTAATCCACTTAATTACATTTTAATCATCATTATATTGTATTTTAGTAATAGTTTGTTTTTGTGTTTAAAAAGAGATTTTTCTGAAAACAACTTTAATGTGCATGTTTATCAATTTTAATTAATTAAAATAATATTTAATGAGGAATGATTTAAATGAAATGAATATATCATATATCAATAAATATTAATTTATATTGATACAATGATTATTTTTAGACATAGAGTTAATATAAAATCAGATTGTGCTTGAAAAAAAATACACTTCTCGAAAACCCTTTTTTCATTACGCCTTTAGGTTTTGTTTTAAATTTAATTTTTGGAAATTTTAGAATATTTTTTAATAATAAAATTATTTTTTAAATCATATTTTAAAAATTATATTAGGGTGAATTTGTGATAATTTTATGAAAACATTATTGTTTTGAGGAATAATGAAAATACTAAATTTTAATTGAAAACTACCTTTTCATTTATATTATTTAAAAAGTTAAATTATATTTTAAATTGGTTTTAAAGTATTATTAGTTAAATTATATATATATATATATTAATCTAATTTAGGTCATTTTAATCAATTTCAAATTGAAATTGGATATAAAAAACTTTGTTAACATGTGAACATTTTCCTCTTTAAAAACCCGCTTTCTCATCGCATCTACAAGATTAATTTTAAATTAATATTTAAAAATTATATGAATAGAATTTTTAAAAATGGATTTCTTATTTTTAATCATCCTAATTTATATTTTCTAATAAGGCCAAATTATTTTTTCACAAAAAATGAATAGTAAAAATAGTAAAAATTAATTACCGCAGTTAAGGTAAAAATGTATTTATCGGTGGGGGGGGGGGGGGTAAAATGAATAGATAAGGCATAATATGAAATAAAATTTAGATACCCTATTTTTTTTACTTTTAATACTTTTAAATATATTTATAAATATTTTCAGAATCAGTCCCTAAAACGGCGCATGATTCCGAGGCCCAGTGTGCCCAAGATTAATTTTTTAAATATACAAAATATATTTTATATCACGTAAGAACAATTTTTCAAAATTAATGGGTTAAATATTAAATTGAGTATTATATAAAGAAATATTATACCGTGTTTGAATCCATATTGTATGGTTTACCCTAGGTGTGACCTAAAGTCAGTCAGCACAGGGCATTCAGATATAACGACCGTTGATGGGTGCATTTAATTAAAATAAATAATTTATTTATTTATTTTATTAAATAACCTATAACTATCCTACTCTATAAATAAATCATTTTAAAATATTATCTCAGTTAGCCTCATAACCCATGGAATATTGAGTGAAGATTTTTTTCTACCCTTTGATTGGTAAATCAAGATCAGACGATATCAAGCAATTAGATTATGACGAATCGAAGCGTATCGAAGAAAATTAATTATATTATTTCTTAGAGAGAACATTATTCATTTATTAATGATCAAATATAAAGTTATGACACATAATATGTGTATTATACCCCATTTTATTGAAATATTGAGCATGATAATTTCCCTATCTTTAATCTGCGTTTATTATGTACCGTTGCATGCACCCATGTACCGATTTGTAATTTGATAATAAATCTGTATTTTTTGTTACATATGTATCATGAAATAATATAGAATTTAATTCATTATCCAAGAAATTTTTTTCAATTATTGTTTCACCTCTGTTTCTTGTTCTTTTACTCCACTATTCTTCCCGATTTTCTCTATTGGGATACGTAGACCACAGTTCGACATTACTATGTGGGATCAAGCACGATCAGACCCCCAGATATGTGGAAGATTCATGGATGGTGAAAATATAGGTTAATAGATAATGTATTAGGATGATTTTTGGGTTATGGATTATTTTTTCGTGGATTTGGGATCTGAAGCGTACTTGGTACATAACAGGAGGCATACGAGATTCATACGGGTAATGGATGAATCGACAAAAGTCTGATTTCCCGCCACCAGATGGACTAAAACAATGATTGGATCATTACCACTTCAATTTCAGGTGAATTATATGTGGGTTTTTATAGCAGAGAGACTATATTGGGGATCTATGAAGTAGATCTAAGTTTCTTTGAAAACCTAACTACAGAATGTATAGGATGATGAACCCATGTTGTGTACTACCCCTACGGTTATGGTGCTAGGGTTTTGGAAAAGTTAAATATCACATAATTTCTGGATGGGTCACATTCTATGTGAACCTTTCTAGGTAGATAGTTTGGGTGATACAATCACATGGGTAGGACCCTGTTTGGTATAACACACCATGTACCAAAGTACACAAGCATGGGAAAGGTTACACAGACATGAATAAGAGCATGGACAAGACCCCATGTGGCTAAGGCACACCATGTAGTCCCCTTACACACCATTTAGGGATACATGAGTGGTAATACATGTATCAAATGGGACATTTACAAGAAAAGGAGTGGGACCACATGTCGTGTGGGTCCCCATACACACCTTGTACCTTTACTTCCTTTTTAAAGAAACTTCTACCTCTTATATCTACTTCTCTTGGAATCATATTTTGGCCTGTGAGTTTCCAATCCTAAGTTTTTTTAAATGTAGAACATGATGGTGGTCTTCATAGTGGCCTTAATGATATGATGTGAGGTGTTATGAGTGTGGTTCTTCTTGAGGTGATTCTTGATGATGATAGTGATCAGGAAGTATCACCAAAGACACTAGAGTGGAACCCTTCTAATGAGATAAGTAATTATTCCTCTACCAATCTATATAGTGGAACCCTCATGATGGGACATAGCACGAGCCCTCTATTAACTTTCAGAGTGTAACCCTCTAGCTGGTCTAGTTATGGGTCCTCTACTGATCACTAGAGTTTCACGCTTTTTCTAGGATATAGAAGGGGTCCTCTAATTACCCACTAAGTGGAACCCTCCTACAAAGTCAGATCATGGGTGATTGACAATCAGAGTGGAACCCTCCCACTGGGAAGGGCATGGGTCCTCTACTAAATATTAGCGTGACACCCTCTTGTTGGGATAGAGCATGGGTCCTTTATCTACTATTAGAGTGGCACCCTCCTGTGGTGTTAGAGAATGGGTTTTCAATCGGTTATTAGAGTAACACCCTCCAACCAGGATAGGGAATGGGTCGTTAATCAACCATTTGAGTGGAACCTTATTGTTATACTAGGGCATGGGTCCTCTACATAGATATTGTTCCCCATGATTGTGAAGCACAATGGTGAGCTATATCTTAACTTGGATGTCTCTTCGAAAAGACGCATGATATGATGAGAATCATTGATGGAACTTTGGAATTATTAACACTCTTTTCTTGGAATGGGCTATGAGATAGAGATCCACTTTCTCTCTCATTTGGGTTTATTTTATGAGCATATATATACATCTATATCAATATCTTTGGATTTTGTTAGACTCTTGATATGGGTTGATATGTATATTAATATCACATCTCTTTCTACTCCCCCTTTATATTTTAGATCACCCAAATGAGTATGTATATACTCACCCCTACATGGGATTTTCCTGCACATTTCATGTCATATGAAAATGATGGATAGGTTAGTGATGATTACAGAGGAGCATAGGGATACCTGGTGCATGTTAATGCATATTATGGTTGGAGTTTGAAGATTCAGAGCTGGTATATCTCAGCATTTACTTTTCTAATTTTGTTAGCTAGGGACATCTATCTGGTTGGGCATGTATTTTTACCCTTTTTATTTCAGTTTACATCATCATACTATTTTACTACCTTGAGGTTTTACATGCATGGTTTATAATTGAGATATTTCATCTTTTAATATTATCCCTATGCACTTCTGCACGGAGTTGGTTGTATGTGTGTGTATATAGGTACTTTATAAAATTCATCCCATATTAGTATGCCTTTCGATGCTTGTCTCCAGCCCCTGAACTATGGAGGCATGCATGGGGTAGTTTTGGATTGAGACCCATTGGGTTGGGTTATGATCGATTGGTATTAGAGCAATTAATTTCTTGGGATGGTGTTTGGAGTTATCCCCTTATGAGTATTTAGTTGGGATTTAGGGAAATAATGTCAAAGTTTCCTGAGTGTGGATCCCATGCTAGAGAACCCAATGTTGGTATGGGAATCCAACGTATCCATTCACCAAGACTCTGAATACCTACTTATTGAATCAACATACCGAGACATTAGATGTAGGGATAAACGATACATGCATCATATATGATTGACTCTTTGCATCTCTTTATTGAGTAATCTTCATATATATATATATATTCTCATCTTACAGTGGAACATCTTGATTAAAATTTCAGGATGCCTTTATAAAGACAACCATCCAGGTTATCGATTCTGGATTGTGAGGAAAATATGATGAGCAATGAAGCCTTTGTTTATAATCCATAAAATGAGATTATTCCTCCAGATTGAAAGTTAGAAGCACCCCCACCTATTGAGAAGTAGTTCATAGTAGAAAAAAGGTTGAGGATGCACGTAGGATTAGTGTACTCCATAAGTTCTAATGCCATAAACTGCTGAGGTTCCATAATGACCCAAATACCCAGGTATTGGAGGATTGGATAGAGTTAGTGATCTGTCTTTTTAGGATTATATAGACAACAACTCATTATGTGGTTTCACTGCTATCCATCCTTTTCAATGGATCTACTGGACACTGGTGGATTCTGGTTACATAGATTCATGATGAGTCCACAATCTCATGGGACAACTTCTAGAAGCTATTTCATGAGGTGTAATACACCTATTTCTTATGATCAGTTTATATTCAGGATATTTTAGAGCTATAGTAGGGAGGGATGATAGTGGCTGAGTATTCTATGAGGTTTACATACCTTACACAACACTCCCTCAACATGATTTGGGATGGATACTTTTGAGAACTGAAGTTTGAGTAGGTTCTCCACATTGATATTTGTGTAGTGTAGTACCCATGTGAATTCCCACCCATGCTAGTGTGTTATAGTGTAAAATGGTTATAGATATATTCCTTCCATAGGGATTCCAGGCAGTCGAAGCTAGAAATGGGATTTATAGGGTTGAGTCATCTGTAGCAGCTATAAAGTGCCAGTCGATATGATCTCGATGTATGAGATCTTCCCTGGATCAGACTCAGGCATGCGGTCAGGGATATCATAGAGGTCCAAGGAATCTTAGAGAGGGGTGGTTCTATGCATGTGATAGTAAAGGTCACATGAAACATGATTTCCTGACTCGATGTGCTGAAGGGGGAAGGCCGATAGCGGGTGGAATGCCACAATAGAGGAAACGTTGTGATGGATCTCCAAGGTGAGGACATGGTGTCCCCTAGGGAGGTGGAGATAGAAGAATATTAAGTGATTATCTTTTATGAGGATATGTGGGTAGTGAATTATGTTATGAGTTCCTTCCACCACCACCACCATACGGCCCACGTATGGATCAGGGAGCTGGCAGTTGGGGCCACAAACAACTGTAGGATATGGATATGTATGACCCAAAAACACATGAGATGATTAAAGGTATGTTATATGTTTAATATTATCTTAATTAAATATTATTAGACACTGGTGTGATTCATTACTTCACCTATTTACTCCTAAAATGAGATCTGGATCTCCCAGCTAAGGCTTTAGATCAATATCTTTGTCTTGAGGTTCCAATGTTGAATTATTTTTTGATCTCTTTTATCTGTAGGATGTATGAGCTATGTCTTGGTAGAGATTGGTTATCATGGGACCTTTTTGTCATCACAATGGGACCCTATGAAATCATATTGAGTATGGATTGGTTGTCCATGGTCTGATCCTATATTGACTATCACTATAGATGAGTCATATTCCTTCCCACCAAATAGATGAGATTATCATTTATGGGAAAGAGAGATCTCATGGAAGGATAAGTGGTTTTTTCGAGAAGGATGCTAAAATCCATTACCCATAAGTTTTCAATTATATCCCTGGGAATAGTAGGCTCTTTAAGAATCTGAATTCCTTTAGTCATGAAGGATTTTATGGATTTATTTACCACGGACGTTTCAGGACTAACTATGAGGAGATAAATGGAATTTTTCATCAACTTTCACCCCAGGACCGCTTAAATATGTTATACTTCATATTAGATAGCTCTGATTGAGATTAGAGAGTTGTGGTTGTAGTTATAGGACCTTTGAGAGAAGGTTTTTATCAAACCCAGTGTGTCCCCCTAGGTAGATATAGTATTGTTCATGAAAAAGGCAGATAGGAGCTTATGGATTTTATGTGGATTATTTTTCCCTGAACTTAGCCAAAATAAAGAACAAGGACCCATTTCCTCAGATTGATGACCTATTTGATTTGTTTCAAGGCAAAAAATGGTTCTTGAAGATTCATATCAGGTTTTTCTACCACCATTTGGGAGTTCCTGAGGCTTATATTCTGAATATTTCATTTTATGTCTCTATGAACACTATGAGTTCTTGGTGATGCATTTAGGTGTGATGAATTCCCCCATCGTGTTTATATATTTGATTATCCAGATATACCATTCGTACTTAGACTGATTTATTGTTTTTTTCATTAACGACATACACATATACTTTGCGTTATAGGAGGAGCATGTAGGGAACTTAAGTATGGTACTAGGTATGCTTTGGGAGAACTAGCTTTATGGTAATCTCTTGGGGTGCCTGTTCTAGATCCAGGAGGTTCACTTCCTAGGGAATTTTATTTCTGAGCATGGATTAGCTATGGACCCAGTGAAGATCGATGTAAGGAAATCTTGGGATCCACCCAAGAGCATGTCATAGGTGTGGAGTTTTCTTATCTTAGTAGCATACAACATGAGTTTTATTGAGGAATTCAATTGGATTGATACCCCTTTGGCCACACTAACATTGAAAGAGTAGCTGTTTACCTGGACTGAGTAGTGTTAGAGGGAATTTGAGAAGGTGAGGCTATGGCTTCCAATTTCTCTTATTTTGAGACTACTGGAGGAGGGTGCAAAGTATGTACTTTATTATGATGTCTCTGGAGCTGGGCTCAGATGAATATTTTTGTAGAGATATAAAATTATCACATAGGGTTGAGGTAGTTAAGAACCCACAAGTAGAAATATATGACTCATGACCTAGATCTGGTATTGAAAGTCTTCACATTGAGGATGTGGAGGCAGTATCTTATGGTAGAGAAATTTATTGTTTACTCAAACCATTAGATCCTCAGGTATTTCTTCATATAGAGAGAATTGAACCTAAGGTAGAGGAATTGGTTGGAGTTCATAAAGGAGTATGAATTTTAGATAGTATATAATCATAGGAAGGGAAACATGGTGGTATATTCCATTAGTAAGAATTTCTAGGATCTCTTGGTGTAGGTGGCATCAGATCAGTTGGATTCATCGTAGCTAACTTTGGTTGAGAAGGGGGGTGCGGTTTTTCTTCAATTGATGATGTTAAAAAATCTACTTCTCGAGCATGTGAGTGAGTCCCAGTTGGGAGAAATCAACTATGAGGTCTTACATGAATATATAACCTTATAATATTCACTGTATGGATTTTATGAAGGAGGTAAGCACATTATCCTTTTCCAGGGATGAGTAGTGGTCACTGTCATGATGCAGGAGGAGGTGATGAGAGAGTTTCAAACTTCTCCTTTGGCTATATATCCCAGTGTGGGGAATATTTATAGATACCTTTAGTATTATTTTTGGTGGGATATAATGAGAGAAAACATGTATGATTTCATTGGTGCCACACCTTTCATCAGGTGAAGGTTGAGAACCAAGTTACAACAGGTTTGTTACACCCCCTTGAGATCTCAGAGTGGATGTGGTACGATATATCCATGGAATTAATATAGGGATTCCATGGATAGAGAGATTCCATAATTCCATATGGGCGATACTTTGTTAAATCATAAAGTCAACACACTTACTTAACATTAGGGAGTTGAGTTTAGTGGAGAGTTTGGGAGAGTTGTATATACAATAGATCATTCTCCTTCACGGGGTTCCATCGACTATTTTCTCTAAATGTGATACTCGATTTACATCACGATTGTGGAGAGGAATACAGGAGGCATTCAAGACCCAAATGATTATGAGTGAAACCTTCCTCTATAAGATATATGGGGAGACCAATTACACTATCTAGGTGATATAGTATATGTTTAGGGTTTGTGTGTTAGACTTTCTCCAGATATGGAAGGATCACTTTACATTGTTAGAGTTTGCATACAACAATATCTACCATTCTACTATTAAAATAATGCCTTTTGTGACCTAGTATAGGAGACCCTATAGTTCAACCTTATATTGGACTAAGATTGTTAAGACACATTTTTTTGGGTCAGAGATGGTGCAAGTGGTGATAAAAAAGGTCCTATTCATCCATAAGAATGTGAGGACATGCAGATTGACATCGTATGCCTTAGAGTTTGATCAGGGAGACTGTGTTTTCCAGAGAGTCTCTCTAAAATGAGTATTGTGGATATTTTGTCAAGGAGTAAAGCTATACCCAAGGTTAATTAGGCTATTTTAGATATTTTAGAGGGTTGGAGTGGTTTCTTATCACCTTTCCATACCCCCACAATTGGATCGGGTGGACGACGACTTCCACGTGTTGCAACAGAGGAGATATGTGCATGAACCTATGCATGTTATTGACTAGGGAGAGATGGATATTAAGGATCATTCCACTTTCATGGAGCACCCAGTGGTGATCAAGGATCAGTAGGAGAGGACCCTGCATGGAATGACAATCCCTTTGGGGTTTTTTCTATGGAAACATAAGAGCATGCATGAAATCATCTGGGAGAGAGAAAGCTAGATGTGGGATTAGTATCCAAATCATTTTATTTAGTTTTTTCTTTTCAAGGATGAAGTTTTGAATTATGTAATAATATAGAGACTCTATTGTTTCCTTGTAAGACTTTTAAATATATCCAGAAATGTTTTCGGAGCTAGGCGCTAAAATGGCATGTGATTATGAGGCCCAATGTGCCCGAAATTTATTTTATAAAAATATTAAATATATTTTATATCATGAATGAATATTTTTTCATAAATAATGAGATAAATATTAAATTAAGTATCATATTGAAAATATGAGACCACATTTGAATCTAGAATGTGAAGTTTACCCTATGACTAACCTAAATTCTGTTGGTGCAGGACGTTCAAATATAAATACTATTGGCAGGTGCATTTAATTAAAATAAATAATTTTATTTATTTATTTTATTAAATGACCTAGACCTAGAATCCTCTATAAATACACTATTATAGAAGATCTATAGGGTTATCCTTATAACCATGGGACCATTTATTAGATATTTTCTTCCACCCTTTGATTGGAGAATCAAGAGAAGATGACAAGGAGGAATTGGATCGAGGTGAATCGAAACTTAGTGAACGCAATGAATTATCTTCTTTGTTGGAAATCATGTTCTTCATCGACAAATGATCCAATCCCATGATAAGAATCATAATTTTTGGATTATTCCCCATTTTATTAACATATTTAACATGATCATTTTCTCGTTTTGATTTATGTTTGTTATGAAACTTTTCATGCACCTGCATACCAATTTTCAATTGGTTATTAAATTTATATTCATTCTGCCTTGTTTCTCATAAAATCTGTTTTAATTTTATTTTCGGGCCAATAAATCTTGAACAATGATTGTTTTATCTCTATTTATTTTGATTTTCTCAACATGACTTCATGATCTTCATCATTGGGTTATGGGGACCACAACTTGTCATTGCTGGGTGGGATCGAGCATGATCAGACCCCCAGATATGTTGAAGATTCACGAGCGGTGAACAAATTAGTGATTAGAGAAAAATTGGGATGATTTTTAGGTTTCATTTGAATACTTCATGGATATGGGATTTGAAGTGGAGTTTGTAAAAAATGAGAGATGTTAAAGGTGTGTAAAGGCATTAGAAAGATTGATGAAAGTTCAATTTTCGGACACCCGATAGATGGAAATGATGAAAATAGCCTTCCCCTTCAATTTCAAGTGAACTCAAGGATGATTTTGGAAGAGGAAAGGTAAGAAAATGAATATGTAGAGTATATCTGAGTTTCTATGAAAAAACTGACTACATGGTGTGTATGATGATGAACACCCTCCAGGTAGCACCCCTACGTTTGAAATGATAGGGTTTTGAAAAATTTAAGGATCACATGATGTGTGGTTGGGTCACTTGCCATGTGACCCTCCCCTGGTATATAGGCCCTATGAAAAAAGTACATAGGTAGGACCCCATGTGGGAGGACAAGCCATATACCAAGGTACACAGGGATGTGAAAGGTCACACTGACATGGCTAGGAGCACGAGAAAGACCCAGGGTGGATGGAGCACACCATGTAGTCCCATTACATGTTGTGTAGGGATACATGTGTTGTAATCCATGTGTTGTAAATGACATGAATAGAAAGTGGATTGGGGACACAAACTATGTGCATCCTCTTACACATTGTGTACCAATAATTCTTGTTTGAGGAAACTTATACCTCTCGTATCTCCTTCACTAAGATTCGGATTTTGGATTGTGAGTATCCTATTATGTGTATTTTTCCATTTATAATGTTAAAGTGAACTTCTTATTGGAATTTTGGATATGATGTGAGGTGTTCCAAGTGTGAATATTCTTGAGGCGATGCTCAATGATGGTAGTTATTGGACATGATCACCAAACACACTAGAGTGACACCCTCCTACAGGGATAAGGAATGAGTCTTCTACCTATCTATATAGTGGAACCCTTATACTGGGAGAGATAATGGGTCATCTATCTAATTTCAGAGTGTAACACTCCTACTGGGCAGGTTATGGGTCCTCTTATAATCACTAGAGTGGAAACCTCCTGTTGGGATAGGGCATGAGTCCTTTACCTACTCACCAAGTTGCACCCTCCTACAGAGTTAGGGCATGGGTCCTTGACTATCAAAGTGGAACCCTCCTACTGGGTAGGGAATGAGTCCTATACAGGATATTAGAGTAGAACCCTCCTATTAAGACATGGAATGTGTTCTCTATATGATTCGTGAGAGGAACTCTCCTGTAGTGTTAGGACATGGGCCCTCAATCGATTATTAGAGTGGAACCCTCCTATCGAGACAAGGCATGGGTCCTCTATCAAACATTTTAGTGGAACCCTCTTGTTGTACTAGGGCGTGGGTCCTCTACCTAGAGAATGTTCCCCCTAACTGCGAGGTAAAGTGGTGAGGTATATATTGAATTAGATGTATCTTAGGATAGACTCGTGAGATGATGGGAATCATTGATAGACCTTTATAACTATTGGAACTCTTTTCTTGGACTAGGCTCTAAGATGAAGACCCCCTTTCTCTCTCATCTGGGTTGCTTTTTTAAGAATATATATATATATATATAAATGTCATTGCATTTTGTTACTCTATTTCTATGGGTTCAACTATCTATTCCTATTTTTTCTCTAATAGTATTCGCTTTATCTTTCGGGGTGTCCTACTGGGTATGTATATACTCACCCCTGCATGGGATTTTCCCAAATGTGTTGTGTCTTATGCAGATAACAGATAGGTCGATGAAAATTACATAGGAGCATAGGGATACCTAATCCATTAGACCATGTACGGTGGTGAGATATTATAGATTTATATTCAGGCTCTCTCAGAATTTACTTTTTTATTTTTTTAGCTTGGTACATCTATTTGGTTGGGCGTGTATTTTTTCCCTTTTCTTTTTAGTTGACACTATCATACTATTTTACTCCCTAGAGGTTTTACATGCATGGTTTATACCAAATATTTTTCATATTTTATCATTATTACTCTAAAATTATACATGTAGATGGTTGTGTGTGTTTATATAGGCAATTATAAAAAGGCCTCCCATATTAGTTATGCCTTTCAACGCTTGTCTCCAACTCCTATACTATGGTGGTTGGCTTGGGGTAGTTGCGGATTGAGCCCTGTTGGGTCGGTTTGTGAAATAAAAAATTATATTAAATATATTATCTAGCCATATTTTTACCTTATCCCTTATAAGATCGAGAATGGTACATTATGGGATCCTTTTTACATGAAAAAAACAAGGGTGTAATTCATTCTTTTAAATAATTATAATTGTTCCACTCACCTCACTTATAAAAGGCCACCCAATCTCCTCCTCTATCCAAACCTTCAAAAACCATTGGTTTGGACAATACCTACCCAAATAAATTTTATAAATACCTAATATAATCCTAGAAAAATTATTCAAGGCATATATTCAACCATGTAAGGCCTTTGGGGAAAACAAAGTAAAGTTACCTGAAGAAGAGGTAACATTCTTCAACGAGTATTTTTATTTTATTTCTTCTACCACACACATCAATTATTATTAAACCATTATTATATAATAAAATAAGTATCTTTCATATACTGAGATGTTATTATGTTAAATTCACAACCTAAATCTTTCTCCTCATCCATCAAATAGGTTATGAAATAATCATTCATGTGTATAGCGGACTACCGTCATGCGAACTAATGTCATTAGTTTTTTCATTACCACCTCTCACGGTTGGGTATGATGATGGATATCAAGTATATATATGATATTTATAATATAATATTATATGGAGTCAACATATCTTCTATAATGTTTTAATTTCCATTTCATAAGGGATATTATAATGTCGTTCATCTGTATGGCGGAGTACCACCTCATGAAGCGATGCGATTCTTTTTCACTTATGATTTACATAAAAAATAATAAGGGTAAAAATAATGAATGTATGTGATATACATGGAATACTTATGATTTTAATGAAATATTTATCATTCTAAAAATATAATATATCATTTTCACTTTTTACACTGAAAAATGATAACATCGTTCGTGTACGTGTGGACTACTGCCTTTACGAAGCGATGCAACTCTCTTTTAATAACCACACCAAATGGATGATATATATAAGTATATTTAAATAAATAATATGTTATATATGATATTATTATCATCTTTTAAGGATAAAATATTACTTACCTCCTTTCCATAATGATCGTCTAAAAGTGGAAAAATTACTCATGTGTATGTATGACCAACAATCTCCATGATTGTAGCATAGTCCATTTTTTTGTAACCAACTTTCATTGTTGGTTTTAGAAATATAATTGAAGTAAAAATATTATAATTATGTAATGATTATTATTTTTTATATGATATAACTGTGTAATATTCACAAAAATTAAATCTTTCATAACGGAACATGCATGAGAAAACAAGACAATTAACACACGAAATAGTGAAAATAATTAAATATTATTAATGGAAGGGTGAGAAGTTGTTATAAAAGGATAATATAAGAAATTATAAATATTAATATGGTTTTGGTACAAGTAAATAACATTTTTAAAACCATTATATATGAGGTCAAAGCACGTTCAACAAAAAAGGAAGTGTGAGGTAATGGATTTCGTCTCAGTTTCATTTCATTGAGGAAAATTATAATGTTATGCATATAATTTCATTTATATGGTGTGTAAAATGATTTTTAATGTATTATCATGAATAGTTAATAATTAATTATATTTTAATTTTCAATTTAAATTGTTTTATCTAAGGGGATTTGAATTAAAACTTATCAAGTGGTAAATAATTTCATAACTCGATTTCTTTTCAACGGATTATATTACTTATTTGGCATCTTTGATATTTTTAGATTATGTATTAAATGACTTTTTATTATATTATGTTTTGTTTCCACTTGATTTATGTGGTTTTTTATCTTATAAACATAATTTATTCACTGATTAATCCTCACTTCAAAGTTAGATTATTATAATGGTTTATTTCACAATCTCATTCTAATCGAGATTGCCTATTTTTGAATCATAGATAAAGAAAATTATTTAACCATTTCCTAATAAACCCATTTAATTCTATTATTCTATAGTTATAAATTATATTTTAAATTAATATTACCATTTTTCTACTATTTGGTATTTAAAATAATTGAGAATTTTTTTAAAGAAAATCCAAATTCATTTATCTCTTTGGTTGGAAATCCATTTTCTTCCAAAACCATGTTTTCCAAAAAATGTTTTAAAAAAATATTTTTATCCTTTTCCAATGATTTTTAGACACATTTTTACCCAATTTTCACTATTTAATTTTTTTTTCAAAGAAATATTTATGTAATTTTCCAAACAATTCCCATTTGGATTTTACCGAAGAAGGGAAATAAATATTTATTTAAAAACACACGACATGAAAAAAATTTCCATCTGTCATGAACAATCAAATATTTTAGAATCATCCTTTATAAGTTTCAAATATTATTTTATATTTTCAAAATGTTTGGGAATTTTTTGTTTTAAAAGGTGATTTTAAAAATGAAATGTATTTTTCTCATGAATGTTTTTAAATATATTTTATGGTATTTCTATTTATCAATCACTAAAAACATTTATTCTTACTTCAATGTGTATCTGTTTTATTGATACCATGATTATTTTTTCTTTGAATGGATTAATATGTTTTAAATATATTATTATAGAACTCATTTATTTTTTACAGGTTAATCATGTTTCAATTTTTTTATGGAACTTATTTGTTTTCCACAAATTAATCATGTTTCAAAGAGACTATTACAGAACCCATTTATTTTCTATGGGTTAATAATGTTTCAAAGAGTTTTTATGGACCCCATTTCTCTTCTATGGGTTAACCATGTATCAAAGAGATTTTGATAGATTCTGTTTTTTCCATGACTTAATCATATTTCAAATAAATTGATATGAAACCCATTTATTTTTCATGGGTTCATCATGTAATAAAAGGAATAATTCTTTTTCTATGAGGTTTATGATTAAATGGAAGCTATATTCACTTTATTAATGTTGTGTTTCTTGGAAATTATATATGATGGGTGAAACCAGATATTGACAAGTGAGCCTATTATTGATTATATGATGGATGCTCCCATACAGTGACAATTGAGCCTATTATATGATATCTGATGGGTGCACCCAGATAGTGTCGGGTGATCCTATTATACCTTATATGATTGGTGCACCTAAATAGTGCTGGGTGAGCCCAATATATATTATACTATATGTGCATCTAGATAATTATCTAATTCATTGGGTAATGATTATGTCATTCATAGAATTATATTAGAAGTCAACTGTATGGTTATTCCATTTGTAAGGGTTGTATAAGTGTTCTATGAATATGATGTTCCAAGATACCAACACATTTTATCTATGATTTCCATGAATTTATAATATTTATTTTGATCAATATTGATATCAAATGGCTCATGATTATTGATTCTTATGACTCTTTCCTTTTTTAAATCCTTATTTCATGTTTCATGATTGATGATTAAAGTATTGATGGGTATGAGTTCTTTTATTATTCAATTATTAACTCTAATTATTTTTTATACTATTATACTAATCTTTTAATCACTGATGACATTCTATTATTAATGATTATGATTTCCCTTACTGATCATTTGATCTCACTATTATTATGTTTTATTTTTCTTAGGTTATCATGAAATTATTTTGAACTAATTATGTCTAGAAGGGATTTTATATGAATGATGATGATGACTTAATGTGAAATAAGAAAATATGGGTTAAGTGGGAGAAAATACCATTTATAAATATGATTATTGTTTATGTAGGAGTTTTCCCTTAATATCTAAAACTCTAAAACTAAAATGTTCTTGAGAATATAAGTGATCCATTTTTTCCTTTTGATTTTGTAAGGTGTGGATGGAAAAAACTAGGCCACAATTATGAGTATCAAATATGGAAATATAAAGTTTACTTTTTCAGCACCAGATCTGGGAGTGTGGGTTCTAAGCTATTATAGTTGGTATTAGAGGTCAACTTAGATATATTTGGATATTTTTATGTTTTTATTTGAGTTTGTATTAAAAGTTATTGATACCATCATAAGTTTATAATATCAAGTATGATCATAAGTTCAAAGTCTTATACTCCCATTTTGAGGTTTAATGTGACAAGATCTTAAAGTGATTAATAAAAATTTAAGAGAAGTTTCATTAGGTTGAAGTATATGTAAATACTTGGTTTAATTTGAAATATGAATTTAAATTTTGTGGAAATAATATTTATGGTTTTAAAAACCTTTAGGGTTTATATATTTTTGGATATTGAGGTAATTATGGGAACACAAGTTTTATCTATAGATAACCATGGGATTAAAAAGTAATTTTGTGACTAAGTAATTAATTTTATTTCAAAAAAAAATATATATTTTGGGTTGGAATACTAAAATGTATGAGATAAAATTTTTGGTTAAAACACTCTTTAATGTTGAGGGTTTTTAGGAATGATTTAGTTTGAACTTTGGGTATTACTATTGAATTTTGGAGAATAATGTATTATTTCATCATATGAAGGTTTAATATTTTTGGGAATTATCTTAAAATGTGATAGAAATTCTTGTTTTGGTTAATGTAAAAAAATTGGTCCAATATATTGTTATCCCTTTTATTGTTATATGGATATTTAAAAGTTGATTTTTAGTGCTTCAGGCATGAAAAATTCATCTTGAATACTCATAATTTGGGGAAGAGATGAGATTATGCTGAAAATTGGATAAAGGATGATATTATACATTTAAATTAATTATATTTTACTATGAATTTAGTATATATGATGAAATAATTCCTTAACTTTAGTAAAATAATCATGAAAAAATGTTATCCTATTATATTCATATCTGATGAATCATATGGTATTTTAAATTATCATATATTTATGGTTTTGAGGACCTTAAATTTCCATTGATCATTAAATTTTTTATTATCAGTGACCTAAATGAATCTTCATATTTATTTACCCTTTTTTTCCATGTCCAAATATTCTCTTCCCACCTATGTTATTCTATTTGGAAACCTAGTATGTGTTATTCTATATCACCCTTATACTTCCTTGTCAATTTTATAAAGAATATTTTTTTATTAACACTTTTAATGATGTGATTTTAAAACAAAATTATTATAATATAACTAACCTTTAATTATATATATTTAGTTCAAATTTAAAGGACAAAATTTTTTAAGCCGGGGTGGGGGGGATGTAACAACTCAAGATTTTAAAAGAAGAAAATTATGTTTGATTGTGTAAATGACACAAAAAAATGAACTTAGATGAGAGTGTAAATCCCTAAGTCTTTAATATATAATAATTTTAAATAAATGTAACATCTTTGATAATTTTGGTACACACAACCCCTAGTTTTTTATGTTTGATATCATATTCAACATGCAACATCGAGCTTAAATGACCCATAATATATATAACTGTTATAACCTACCTGTTAAATTGGTGGGTATGAATAATATTAAATACTTTATAATATATATATATATATATATTCTACTCAATATAAATTATTTATAAATTTTTCATAAATATTTAATCAATTTTTAGTAAGGTAATTTTATTCTTCAAAAATATGATTTCTTCAAAAATCATTTTTATTGCTTTTCATGAAAAAAAATTATAATTATATTTTAGAAAATTTAGATAATATATTTGATAAAATTAAATCTGTTTTTGAAATTGGAATATCAAAATTTACTTTTGGTGATTTTTTTCGATTTTTCAGAAAATATTGATTTTCCCGTGAATAGTGAAAACACTGATTTTTGTAAAAATTCCATTTCTTTTCTATAAATTAAGTAATTTAAAAGTCACATTATGTTTTGAATATTATTAAAATTAAAATAAATATTATTTATTTGTACTTAATCTACTTAAATATATTTTAATAATCACAATATTTTATTTTATTATAAGTTATTTTTTGGGTTTAAAAACAAGATTTTTCTGAAAATTGTTTTAAAGTACATAATGTTTCTATATTTTAATTAATTAAAATAATACCTAATTAGGAATGATATAAATGAAATGTATAGATTATATATCAATGAATATTAATTTAGATTCATACAATAATAATTATTTTATATATAGTTAATATCAAATCATCTTGTACTTGAAAAAAATACACATCTCAAAAACCCACTTTTTCGTTGCGTCTATGAGTTTTATTTGATTTTTTTTCATGTTTTGAAAAATTTATTTGAAAAAATAAACACAATTTTTTAAATAATCATGTTAAAATTATATTAGGTTTAATTTTTGAGAATTTTCTAAATAGATTATTATTTTGTTAAATAGTGAAAATACTTAATTTTAATTGAAAACTAAATTTTCTTTTAAATTATTTATAAAATTAATTATATTTTTAATTGTTTTTAAGTAAAATTAGTTCAAATATATATCTATTAATATAATTTTTATCATTTTAATCAATTTTATATTGAAATTTTATATAAAAACTTTGTAAACATGTTAACATTTTTCTCTTGGAAAACCCACTATCTTGTAAAGTCTTCGAGATTAATTTTAAATTAAAATTGGCCAATTAGGTTAATGGAATTTGGAAAAATGGATTAACTATTTTTAATAATATTAATTAATATTTTATTATAAGGTAAAATTAATTTTTTTTCCAAAATGAATAGTGAAAATAGTAAAACTTAATTACCGCAGTTTTGGTAAAAATGGATTTATTGGGGGGGTTAAACGAAACTCATAAGGGTTAAAATAACATAAATACTTGTATAAAATCTAATTTTTGGACATATTTAGAACTTATACCTTATAGTATCTATTTTAGTCTATTATTAGATCCTTGTGACTTGAAGGAATTCATTCTTTTCAAAAATTACAAGTGTGCCACTAACCTCACTTATAAAAGGCCACCCCCTCTTCTCCTCTATTGACACATTAAAAACAAATTGGTTCAGAAAATAATGGGGAAAATAAGTTTTATAATTTTATAATATAATCATATATTCCTTAGTTTGGGCATAAATCCAACCTTGGAAGGCCTTTGGTGTAAAAAAATAGAAGTTACCCGAAGAAGGGGTAACGTTTTTCAATGAGTATTTTTATTTTATTTCTTCCACCACCTATAAAATTATTGTTAAACATGATTATATAATAACCTAATTATCTTAAATATACTTATATGTTATTATTTTAATTTAATAATCTAAATCCTTTTTCTCTTCCATCAAATGGGTTATGAAATTATCATTCGTGTGTATGGAAAACTACTGCCTCTAGAACTAATGTAATTCATTTTTCTGTTACCACCTATCACGATTGTGTACTATGATGTATATAAAGTATATATATGATATTTATAACATAATTAATCTTCTGGATTCATTATATTGTATATACATATTTACTATCCATTTCATAGGGGATATGATAACATTATTCATGTGTACGATGGACTATCGCCTCACGAAGTGATGTGATTAATTTTTAGTTAAGATTTATATGGAAGGTAATAAGTGTGAATATAATTAATATATGTGATATATATGTAATAATTATAATATTAATGGAATATTTATTATTCTGAAATGATAATATATCATATTATTTTTTACACTAAAAAACGATAACATCATTCGTGTACGTGTGGAATGACGCCTTCACAAAGGATGTGACTCTCTTTTCATCACCACACTAAATGGGTGATATATATAAGTATATTTAAACAAATAATACGTTATATATTATATTCTTATCATTTTTAAATATAAAATATTACTTACCTCCTTTCCTTAACAATCATTGAAAAATGAAAATGTTACTCATGCGTATGTACGACCTATATTCTCAATAATTGTAACATAGTCCATTTTTTGTAACCATATTTCATGATTGGTTTTAAAAGTATAATTAATTTAAAAATACTATAATTATTTCATTATTATTATTTTAGATATGATATAACTATATAATATGTGCAAGAACCAGATCTTTCATGATGAAACACACTTGAGAAAACAAGACAATTAATACCCGAGACAATGAAAATAATGAATGACTGTTAATAGAAGGGAAATAAGATGTTATAAAAGTATAATATAATATATTATAAATATTTATATTGTTCTAGTATAATTTAATAAAATTTTCAAAACCATTATATAGGATTTTAATACATTTTCAACTAAAAGGAAGCACAAGGTAAGGGATTTCACCTAAATTTCATTTCATTGAGGCATATTATAATGTTATGCACCTAATTTATTTTATATGATGTATATAATATAAATTTATCATGTAATATCATTAATAATTAATACTTTATGATATTATAAGTTTCAATTTGAATTATTCTATCTAAGGGTATTTGAATTAAAAGTTACCATGTGGTAACGAATTTCATAACTCAATTTATTTTCATTGTGTTATATTAATTCTTAATCATAATTCATATTATTAGATGATTTTTGAAAAGAATTTTTATTATCTTATGTTTTTTACACTTATTTTATTTGGATTTATAGTTGATACACGTAATTTATTTATTTATTAATCCTCCATTCAATGCTATGATTGTTATAATGTTTTATTTCACAATATAATTCTAATCAAGATTGTTTTTCCCTCAATCTTAGTTGAGGGAAATTATTTGACCATTTACTTATAAATCCATTTAATTTTCTTATACCGCATTTTTAATGAAATTTTAAAGTAATATTACCATTTTACCACTCTTTGTTACTTATAATAATTAATAATATATTTTTAAGAAAATCTAAATTCATTTCTCTCTTGGGTTGGAAATCCATTTTCTTCAAATACCATGTTTTAAAAAAATGTTTTCAAAAATGTTTTTACCCTTTTAAAAATAATTTATTAAACAATTTATTACTTAATTTTTCATTTTTAAAAATTATTTTCAAAGGAATCTTTATTTAATTTTTAAAACAATTCTCAGTTGGATTTTACAAAAAAATTAAAAGGAATATTTATTTTAACATATATGGAATGAATAGAATTTCTATCCATCATGAACTCTGAAATGTTTTAAAAATTACTTTATTATTTTTAGAGATTATTATCAACTATTTTTTTTTCAAAATGATTTGCAAACCTTTAGTTTTAAGAAGTGATTTTCAAAATGAAATATATTTCTTCCTCAATAATGTTTTTAAAGATATTTTTATGTTATTTATATTGCTCAATGAAAACAAACCTTTATTATTACTCCAATGGGTATATGTTGTATTGATACCATCCTTATTATTTCTCTGTATGGATTAAGATTATTTCAAATAGATTATTATGGAACCCATTTCTTTTCCACAGGTAAATCATGTTTCAAAAAGATTATTATGGAACCTATTTATTTTTCATAGGTTAATCATGTTTCCTAGAGATTATTATGAAACCCATTTATTTTACATAGTTTAATCATGTTTTAATGATATTATTATATAACCCATTTCTTTTCAATGGGTTTACCATGTTTCAAATATATTTTTATAAAACCAATTTTTTTAGGGGTTACTCATGTTTCAATGAGATTGATATGAAACCCATTTCTTTTCCATGGGTTAATCATGTTATAAAAGGAATAAATTCTATAGGTTTTATGATGAAATTAAAGAGAAATGTACTTTATTCATGTTTTGGTGCTTGGACATTATATATGAGGGTGTCCCTAGATAGTACCGGGTGAGCCCGTTATAGTTTATACGATGGGTGCACCCTGTTAGCGCTGGGTGATCCCGTTATAGCTTATATGACAGGTGCACCTAGAAATCACTCGATGAGACCATTATAGCTTATAAAATGGGTGTTCCTAGATAACATTGGGTTAGAATGATATAGCTTATATGATGGGTTCACCCAGATTGCTCTTTAATGCATTGTGTAATGATTATGTTCTCCAGAGAATTATATTTGAATTAAACCGTATAGTTATTCCATTTTTAAGGGTTCTATAAATTTTATTTGAAGATGATGTTCCAAGATACCAACATGTTTTATCTATTATTTCCATGACTTTATAATGTTTCCTTTGATCAAGGTTGATATCACACGACTCATGATTATTGATTCTTATAACCCTTTCCTTTGTTAAATACTTATGCCATGTTTCATGATTGATGATCAAGGTATTGATGGGAATTAGTTCATTTATGATTCTCTTATGCACTCAGATTACGTCATCATAATCTTATACCCCTCTTATACTCATTAATGAAACTGAATTATTAATGATTATTTTTACCCTTAATGATAATTTGAGTTCACCCTTATTATGTTTCCATTTTCCCAGGTTTTCTTGAAATTATGTTAAACAAATTATGTCTTGAAGGTATTTTATATGGATGGTGAAGATGAATTAATGTGAAATAAGAAAATATCAGTTAAGTGGGGAAAATAAGAATTTAATGACATGGGTATTGTTTATGTAGGATTTTATCCTAATTCTATAAATCTATAAACCTAATAGATCATTGATAATGTCAATGATCCAATTTTTCCTTCTGATGTTGTATGTTTTGGATAAAAAAATAGGGTCACAATTATCGTCATCAAAATAAAAAATTTAAAGGTTATGTTTTCAGCACTGGATCTGGGAGTGTGGGTTCTAGTCTGTTATACAAAAGGTATTAATTAAAACTGGTTGTTCTTAAATGGAGTTCTAACAACAAATTATAGGGTGTATACCTTTATAACTTTGGAATGGAAAACCATATAATTAAAGAATTATATATAATCCTGTTAAATTTTAACTTCCGAAGATAATTTTTTTAGTTTTAGATAAATGGGATTACAATTACAACTTAATGAGTGGTTTAATCTATAAAGTTGGATTCAAAAACCTTATAAATAAACCATTATAATAAATACTTCAAACATTACCATATAACTTGACCTTAAGGATGGGTAGTTGGGGTCAGTGTAATCACCTGAATTAAAATATTTTTATGAATTTAGGGTATCTCATGTAGAAAGGAATTGATCCTACTATTTCTTTCCCTACCTATAATTTCTTATTCTATAATATTATGTTCCAAGGTATTTTATTGGAATTGTAGATACATTCCTCCATGAAGACCTCAGATTGATCACCTGAAATGTGCCAATGACCATACTCTTGAGGTAGTGGGTCCTAAACCACCTATGGTTTCTCCTATAGTTCCACCTGTGGAACCTCTTATTATGCCACCTATAATAAATGGATTTGGAAATGATTCCTTATTTAGAGTGGTTTTTATATGTCTTATACAGTCTATAGAGGGATATCCACAAGATGCATTGACCATGTACGAGTTGACTAAGGTGTTATAATAGCAACATCCACCATCTTTCTTAGGGGAAGATGGTCCTTAGGATGCGAAGTCTTATTTATATGATATGTATATGCCCTTATAACATTTAGATATTCCACCATATAATAGAGTGAATCATGCATCCTATATTCTTCATTGATCTACGTAGTGATGGTGATACATTATTACTCATGAATATAAACATATGGGGATGGTTTGGAGGGACTTCTAGAATATCTCTTCGATTACTTATCCCCAGAGACTTTGAGGGCTGCTCGAGCTAGGGAATTAATGAATCTGAAGTAGGGTAATATTTCTGTCATGGATTACTCATCATACTTCACTAATCTCTAGTTTATTGTATCCAATTCTGTGGGTGATGAGTTTTCCAGGTCAACACATTTTTATGATGGAATTAGGAATACTATTCTGTATTAGGTTTATATATTTTTATTAACTACCATATCTAATATGGTAAAACATAACCTTAACTCTAAGTAGAATATGAGGTAAGATTAATGTACAATGAATGTTGGTTAATCTACTAGGCTAGGAAGTGGATCATCCAATGGCAGGAAGCATCTCCATGAGACATCTCTCTAGGGAAGTGGTAGACAAGGTGTGCACACAAGTATATCTGTAGTTTTTCATCATTGTGGTTGGTTGTGTCACCTGAATCGTTAGTGTAATAGTGAACCAATGGAGTGTTTATCTTGTAGTAAAATGGTCCATCCTTATATATTCTATAGAACCATTCCATCGATGCTCATTGAGAGGGGATATATACAAGTTTAAAGTCTTGGAGTGGGATTTATGGCTCTATGCTAGGATGGAAGCTGGAGTACTGCTGTTTATTTAGATAAATGAGGTGGATTAAGTCTAAGGATCCATACAAAGGATTTACATCACTATCATATCTAATCTACTCAAGGAGGTTAGGTTATAGCTTAGGGTTGTGGATCTATCTAGTTACATGTTTCATAGACTACATCTATTGATTAGAGTGCTTGAACATCTAGAGTGTGATGTATGATATTGGGCCCCTCTAATTTAGTATTTTACTTATTTTACATAGGCTCATCGTACTAATTCATATCTACTTATTTTATGGGAACCCTAGTTTTAGATATTTAATACCTATATGGAGTGATTTCCCTTGACACACCCATAGGAGTTTGGTTAGAGGGAATTCGATGTTGCAAGGAGTGCCCCATCGAGATAGGTGGATGCTAATTTATATGGGACCTTTTTTTCTTTGAGATGATAAACTATTACTTAATTCTCAGGATAGACTAGTTGGTGACTTTTAAAACTCATATTTAATGTTATCGCTGAAAAGTTTCCTTCTCATCATCCAAGGGTGATAACTATGTTTACAAGGGAGAATGGGACTTCCAGTAAGGCCATGCTGGACCTAAGAATCATGGGATGGGTGGAGTGTCAACCAAAATTTTTGACCTCTTATTGTATGACCAGGGAGTACTATAGGCTATCATTCCTTTGATTCTAGATAGTTTTAGGTATTTATTCCCTAATGATTTTTCTAGGCTACCTTTTGAGAGAGATAGGTTGAATTTACTATTGAAATTATAATAAGAGTAGAGCTAATATACATTCCCCCATATAGGATAGATCCCACTGAGCTATAGGAACTCAAGTGGTATTTGGAGGACCTAGAAGACCCGAGGTTTATTTGACCCATTACATCAACTTGGGGTTCACCAATACTTTTGACCAAGAATTTGGATGGAAATTTTCATTTATGTGTGGATTAAAAGTGGTGGAATCAGATTATAGTTAAAAACTGGTACCCACTACCGCATATAGATGATATATTTGACCAGCTATAGGGAACTAGGGTCTTCTCAAATTTCGATTTGAGATTGGACTATCATCAGGTGAGAGTTAGACCCTTGGACATCCCACATACAATGTTCTAATGTAGGTATTAATTATATGAGTATTTGATAATTATTTTAGGTTTAACAAACACACCATTTATCTTTGAGGATTTAATGAACTGAGACTTCCACTTGTTTCTAGATGCCTTCATGGTCATTGTTGTTGATGATATCTTGATGTTATCCTGGGCATGGGAGGAGCACACGTGATGTCTAGATTTCATTTTGGCTACTCCATGGTATAATTAGATTTATGAAAAATTTCAAAGTACATATTTTGGATTGAACTATTTCACTTCTTGGGTCACATCATATCATAATTAGGGATATCAGTGGATCCAAAGAAGGTGATAGTAGTTGTTTCTTAAGAGCATCCCAAGAATTTTTTTGATACTTGGTTCTTCTTGGGACTAGTAGGTTACCATGGATGATTCATTCAAAAAAAATTTCACCTTAAATCTTCGCTGATAGGATTGACTAATAAGGGTGTAAGGTCTATATGATCTGAAGCTTGTGAAAAGGATTTTTAGGAGATGAAATAAAAATTAACCTCAACATTGATCCTGATTTTTACCAATCTTAGAAAAGGATATATAGTTTATTGTGATTTTCAGGCATCGAGATGGGATCTATACTAATTTAATGAGAGATGTCATGAAATACGAGTATTTAAAGTTGAGGCCTCATTAATGATTTTTTTGACACATGACCTTGAGTTAACAACTTATGTTCATGCTCCGTGTTGCTATAGATATTACCTCTGGTGGGGGGGGGGGGTGGTGGTGGTGGTGGTGGGGGGGTATAGTACATATAGATAATAAGATCTTCATATATATATTTTCTTAGAGGAACCTAAACCTACCACAACCAAGGTGGGTTGAATATATTTAGTCTTTAAACTTTGATATTTCATATATACCAGTGAAAATTAATTTTGTTGCTGATGCTTTGAGCCAAATTACTCAGACTTAATTAGTTCAGAAATATATTAGTGAATGGAAAATGATGATTTTTTTTTGAAATATATCTTGATGTTCTATAGTTTTAGCAAAAAACTTTCCTCATATCTTTATCAGTGGTTCTTTAACTTTTGAATAAAATAAAGAGGAGGCATGTTTCTGATCCTAAAGGCTTGGTCACAGGGGATGTCGTTTAGAGTGAGGATCTACCTTCTAGTTCGGTTATTGATGAGGATGATATTATTATTTTCCATGAGAATTTATGGGTTCCTATATGCATACAATAGGAACTGATGTAAGAATATCATGCTTCTAAGTGGGTAGCGAATCCCATATTTACAAAGATATATCTTGATTTTCACTAAGTATATTGGCGGTAAGGGATGAAGAAGGAAATAATAATCTTTTTTCAAACAGTGATCCACCTATTAATAGGTGAAATGTGAACACCAATGGCACACTATCCTATTATATACATTACCAATTCTAGAATGTAAGTGGGATGATGTCATCATGTACTACATGATAAAGTTACTAAAGTTACCCTGGGGAAGTGATGCTGTATGGGTGATTTTGGATAGGTCAATGAATATTACCATTTCATACATATCTGGTACACCTTGTTAATGGATGAGGTTGGAAAATTATATGTCTCATAGGGAATAAATCTTCACAGGTTTCCAAATACCATTATATCATATGAGGATGCTCTATTTAAATCGTAGTTTTAGAAAGGGTTATAAAATTATCTTGGTTCATTGGTACACTTAAGTAAAACATGTCACCCTCAAATTGATGGCCATTATAAGTGGACTATACAAGAATTGGAGAAAATTATTCACGTATTTATCCTAGATTTTAGAGGATTACGGGGGAAACACCCACCTTTTGCTATGTTTTCAAATAATAATAACTTCAAAGAGACAATTTAGATGGATCCTTATGAGGTGCTATATGTTAGGCTCTAACATTAACCTCTATTATAGTTAGAGGCACAAGAGGCAATAATTACGGGACTAAGTCTCATTTAAGAGACATTAGAGAAAGTATAATTAACTAATATGTATATGGAAATAACTCAGTCTAGATATAATTCATACGTCAATTGACATCACTGACCTATGGAGTTGAGGTGGGGGATCATGTATTCTTCCATGCTTCACCTAGATTGGGTCATTGATAGATTCATAGGTAAGGAAAGATAAAACCTATATTTATTAGGACTCTTAAGATTTTGGAGTAGTTAGGGATGGTAACTTATAAATTATCTCTTCATAAATGGTACATTTCTATTCATGATGTCTTCCATAAATATCATCTCCATCATTATTATCCTGAACCATCTCATGATTTTTATCTCGAGGAAGTTAAATAGGAGGATGATGCTTCTTTTGAGGATTATCCACTTTGTATCATCAATAATAACATGGAGACTCTCTGAGGCTGAATGGTTCATATAGTTTGGGTGTTATGACTACATAACCATATCTAGGAGGAGACATGATAATAATAGTTTGATACACATGCTCAATAGCTTGAATTGTTCTCTGATATAGATAAAAAACCATGAGAGGTATAACTTGGGGATGAGTTGTTTTAAGAAGGGGGGAATTTGAGATCCCAAATCTTCAATAAGGTATGAACCCATTTAATTTCTTCCAAAATCCCTTGATTTTTTCTTTTTGGAAGTGATTGAGGGGGTTTAGGTGGTCACATGGGTGTTCAAGGAGAGTGAGAGGAGGATGGGGAATGTAGTCTAAGGAATGCAGTGCCATTGGATAGCCATTAGTAGTCTGCCGAATATCTTATGGGCTTCTTATAGGCTTGGTAATCCATTGGAAGCACCAACAGATAGTCGGTGAGACCACTAACCAACAACCAATATTTGAATGTTTTTTTAAAAGGGAACAATGTGATTTTTACTCTTTTATCCCTACCCATTCTTACATGGTATTTTCCCCTTATTTTGGGTAGTAGCTATGGACTTGGAGCTCTCATATCCTCCCCTTGATGCTAGAGTGGATTTCCCTTTTATGAAATTCGATTCCTTTTTCATTCATCACATTTGAATTCTTATAGTAAGGTTATCTATCCACTACCTTCTATTCTCACTATTTTTTTATATTAAAATATCTTCTATATTATTTGATATAAATACCATATTTTATGATTTTTTTCTTGGTTTTTCAATATCTCTCATTTTTATTCAAATTTTAGGATAATACCATATGAGGAATATTCCAAAAGACATAGGTAGGAGGTTTATATGCTTTTACTTAAATGTATTTCCATTTATAAATTGTTCCATTGTGCAACATGTCGGTATTTTTGAGCATTGACTATATAATTTATATTCCATTAAATTTTCACATAAATCCTGACCTAAACATGCTACGGACCTCCCTTATTATGACCCAATTTTTTATCAATGAAATTACCCTATTATAATTATATATTATAGTATAATCATATAATATTACATATGAAATACAATACAAACCTTATAAATGAATAATGAGTAAAATAAAATGTATCTCTAGAAGTTAAGGAACATATACTGATGAAATAGTAACTCGACATTTGGAATAGTAATATGACCCTCATAAATAGTAAACCGAAAAATTGAACAGTAAACTCACTAATGAAAATATAAATAAAATTTATCCATCTTATAAGTGAAAATATGATATAATTATATCATAGTATATGTAAGTAAATATTTTAAAAATTATTAATTATGTGATGGTATTTTTGTAAGTCATGTATATTTAAGTAAAATATTATGATTAATTTAATAATTTTAAAGAAATTTTATTTTTATAAAATGTATTCATAAATAATAATTTTTATAACTTATGATAATAATATAATTTTAAGAGATATTAATTAATTTTTCAACTTGTTAGAAAAGCAGTTTTAATTTTAAAATTTTCATTTTTCAAGTAATTTACAATTCTAATTAAAAATTAAATTTCACATATTTAGAAAATTATTTTCACAAAATTGAGTTAATTTTTGAATTCTTCACATAAAAAAATGTTTTCCTTGAATTTTTTTGTGAATAATAAAATATGATAATTTAGATTAAATGATAAATAAAGGAATTTATGCATCACGCTTGAGTCATAAATGATGTAAATGGCCATTGGTTAGAACTAAAATTCCATATTTACAGTTTTTGGTCCTAGAAATCATGACTATTCATAGTCTAGAGAAAAAATATTAAACTAATGATTAAAATAATGGGAAACCCCACCTCTCTTCCACTATAAATACCACCCCTCTTTGCCTCCTCTCCACCACCTATCAAGCATTGTTAATAGTCCAAATTATACTCAAATATCTCACTAATACCCTCTAATACTTTCATAATCCCTTTTTCTCTTCAAAATACCAAATACTCTCCCCTAAAGGGGTTCTCAAGGAAGATATATTAAATAGATAAATTCCTCTTTTCATTTCTTTTATTTTCCTTCAAGTTCCTTTCTTTATTTTTCTTTCCTCAAATCCTTTCATACATATTTTATGATAACTAAAGTGACTTAAATTTAATTGAATTTTGTTATGATAGTGGAATAATTCATCATCATCTCTCCTTTCCCCTCCTTTTATACTATAAATGAAAACACCATATGAGATGTGTTAATTTGACACATTCAAGGATGACAAGTTTTCAATTTATATTACCATCTTCAATTCTAGTCACAAAACCATTTTTATGGTTGATAAAAACTATAATATATGTATTAAAACTATTTTAAGGTTCTTAAATATTTTTTACACATGATATTAATTTATAAATAAAAATGTGTTCGATGTGATAAAAACTTCCAATTAACCAAAAAAGTTATCATTAAAGTTTTATATAATGATTCATTTTCCCTCCAAATAACCAAATGAATTTTATAAAAATTTAATATTATTTATATTCAATAATAACATAAAACTTTAATTATGGATAACCATTATCATCTTAAATGTTTATCCTTACATGTAAACCAATCATGAAAACTAAGGAAACAAATGCGCCCAAACAATGATATTGAACCTATTAACCCATCAAAAAGCTCATGAATGAACTTAATAAAGTTATAACAAATAAATTAAATAAAAAATAGGTTCTGTACATATTAATTAATGAATTTAATTTGGTTATCTAGTACATTAATATCAAGTTAAGGACACCATAATACTTAAGGTAAGGGATTCTACCCGAACCTCCATTATCCCTTCAGGTTGTTCTATCTTTCTTTTTACCCAAATGAAGTTATTTTTTTATTCACATATTATAAATTATGTTTAAATGATCCAAAACCATGTATCAAGATCCATTCATTAGTATATTTTGGGAAAATACATGTTTTTAAATGATTCCCTCCTCAATTATTCTTGATAAACAAGTCCGTTTTAAGGGAGCTTTCCGAATTCCTACCCATTTTAAAGTACACTATAAAATCAGTTTTCAAGACACCATTATTTTTATAAAACAAATATTTTTATTATGAAAAAATTATTGGTTCACTTCTGGTTTTATATAAAATATTATTCCATTTTATGTTTAAATGACCTTTGATATTTTCCTTTAATCTCACTAATTTTTTTTAAAATATAATGTTTATTAAGAAATATTTTTTAAAAGTTATTACTTCAAGTTGAAATCAATTTTCATGATATATTCCTATCTTAACCTATTATTTTCCATGCATGTTCTAATTCCTTTCCTACATGGAAATTTTTATGATACTCTTATTTGTTATGCTTTATGATATGATTATGAAACCTAATTCTTAGCATGGATAACCCTTATTTTTTTAAGATTGATTACGTATAGTTCTATATGTGGTACGAATATTCATGAACATGTTATGGTGGGTGTACCTGGTTAGTACTCCAATGCATTGGGAAAAGTTGAGTCACATGCAATGTTATGTGCAATAGTCTTGGTGGTTAGCCTTGACTCATGCTACCATATGAAATGGTCTTGGGGGTTAACCTTAAATTTTGATCCCCTATGTGCAACGAGCCTTGAATCATGCTAAAATCATGTTTTATGTTACTACCACATTACTATGACTCAATGTTTATATGATCCCATTTTTGTATGTTATGATTCCATATGTTCTATGCCTTTTTATATCACTATGTCATGCTTTCTAACCCATGTGCTAAACCTTTATTCTTATGTTTATTCCATTACCAAGATTTTTTTCTCATCCCTTTGATCATATTATCTCCAAGTTATCCTATGAATATATATGACCACAATGAAAGTTAGAATCTCTTTATTAAGATTAAATAAATAAATTTTTTATTTAGTCCCATGTTTTGAGTTTTATGTACCTAATATTCAAAGACACTAGATTTTAGGATCCTTGGCTTATAATGTGATGTTTTATTAGGCCTAAAATCATGTAATGATATGTGTAAAAGGCTAGGTTCACTATAGTTGGTATCATGGGAAGTTCTATTTATTTTTAGAGATTTGGAATAGAGAACTTTATTAAGAACCATATAGATGATACTAAGTATAAGAAAATATCACTAAATTTTTGTAATTATAGATTAAGTGGTTTATCATGAAAATAAATTCCTGTCAGGATATGAACAAGTTGATGTGGCTCTAGTATAGATGTATCTAGGGGTAAAACCCGAAAACACCGCATTGAGCCAGACTTGAATGAGAACTGGTGGATGAAAATGAGCCTTGATGCACTCTTGTTTTGACACTTCAGGGAGATATTCTTTGGTAAATTCATAATCCTAGTTGGAACCATTATTAAGGGAACAAAAAAAGAAGAAAATCATAAGAATAAATGTGGGGAAATAGATCATGGATAACTTAGATTGAAACCTATATAACCAAAAGTTAGGATATAATTTCGTTTTTCAGGATTATCCTTTTATGTTTAAAGTTTCTTTTTTATACTTATTAGATAATCATTCAATCCCTCTAATTGTACGTTCTTTTTCTTAGTTAATGAAAAGAAATATAAGAACATGTACCAACAATTATTGTGATATGCAATGTGACGATTTCCCTAATTATATACCTGATATGATGGAAATGATTTTTCAAAACATTATAAAATTAATTTTTAAACTAGATCAAGTTATGAATAATAACTTTAATCATCTGGAACACCCTCCTCCTCCAAGGAAAGGGAAAGTTTTTGTATAATCCTTCATGCAACAAAGGCCTCCCATGTTTAGTGGATCTTCTGATAACATCCTCACGGAACAATGGATTAAATCCATTGAAAAGATATTCACTATCCTCCAGTGCTCATAAGATGAGAAAGTCATGCTGTTGGTCTATCATTTTGATGGGGAAGATGATCAATAGTGGAAAATGATCAATAATACGAAGTCCTAGGAAGAAATTGATTCCCTGGATTAGGAGGAATTCCAGAAAATAATTTTCAATAAATATTTTCCCTCTACCCTCTGTCTCAAGATGTAAAGAGAGTTCCTACGACATAAGAAGAAGGAAGATGAGTCCATCAGGGCATATGAATAAAACTTCACAAGGCTTGCAGGATATGCCTCTGTATTTTTCATGAATACCAAAAGTAAAGTGGATCTCTTCTTTAGCATACTAAAGTTAAGTCTATGAAAATTGTTGGTGATTCAGGACTTTGATAGTTATGAAGAGATTTTATGTTGTACCCTAAAGGTTGAAATAGAGATCAAAGACTCTCAGTGCTATAATGGGCCTAGTGAAATGATTCAGAAAATAGAGTCTAATATGGGTGGTTTGGAAAATAAATCCCATCATGGAGAAAAGATCAAAAATTGCACTTGTCAAAATTATGGGAAGAAGCATCATGGGAAATGTCTAAAGAGAACCTATAATTGATTAAAATGTGGAATAAGGAGACATATGGAAAAGAATTATTAGAGGGATATGAAGAATCCCAATAATTTGGAAGAAGAAAGGAAGGTTCAGATCAACACTCAGCTTATACTATAGTGTTACAGCTTCAAGGAACATGGGCATTATGTGAAAAATTTACCTAATACAAGGTTTTTCTGAGGAAATAAACAAAAAAATACAAGGAAATAAGGAAGTGATTATGATATCACTACTACTAAGGTGGAGATAGATAATGATACAGTGATAGGTACACTAGTTATTCAATCCAGAATAGTAAACACACTATTTGATTCTAGTTCTATGTATCCTTCCATATCTTGGAAGTTTAGTAGAACTATTCCAACACCACCTCAAAATTTAAATATTGGATTATCTATGAGAACAAAAAATGGGGAAATTATTGTATAAAAATTATACAAATCCTCCCTGGTTAACATTTGTGAACTGAACCTCCCATAAAATATAATCATACTTCCTTTAGTGGAGTTCAATGTTATGTTGGGAATGTATTTTCTATCTTTATACAAATCAAACATCAACTGTCTGAAAAGGGAGATCACTCTTCACATACCAAAGCATCCTAAAATTATTTAATAGTGTAAGGAGGAAGATGAATCTCCTTTAGAATCATTTTCTACAATGTGGATATTAATTTCTTTATGAGAAAGCATGTCTAGCTCAAATGATTGAGACAAAGCAGATAATCATTCTCAAATACATTCCAATTGTAAGGGATTACATTGATGTATTCCCTAAATAATTTACTGGTCTTCCTCATGATCAAGAGGTTGAGTTCTCAATAAAACTTATTCCAAGATCTCTACCTATATCAAATAAACCTTATAGAATGGCAACCATTGAGCTAGAAGAACTGAAGAAGAAGTTACAGGAGAATCTAGAAAATGGTTTTATACTTCCAAGTGCTTCACCTTGGGGAGCACTAGTGATCTTTATTAAGAATATTTTTGGATCAATTCCCCTCTACATTTATTATAGTGAGATTAATAAAATCATCATAAAGAACATGTATCCCCTTCCTAGGATATATGACTTGTTCGATCAGCTTTGTGGGGATAGTTATTTCTCTAAAGTGGACCTTCAGTGGGGATATCACCAATTAAATGTGAGGAAGGAATATATTCCCAGTAATTCCTTTCAAATGAGGTATGGAAACAATGATTTTATAGTTATTCCCTTCAGAATCACTAATTATACAATAATATTCATGGATTTAATGAATAGAATCATTAGATATTTCCCCAACAAACTTGTAGAAGTATTTATCGATGATATTCTGATATAATCAAAGAGCAAGGAGGAACACAAAGAGAATTTGAATACTATGATAAAGACTTTGATAAGTGAGAAAATATATGAAAAGTATAGTAAATGTGAATTCTGTATGGAAGAAGTATCATTCTTGGGTCATGTTATCACCGGTAAAGGGATATCTGTCGACCCTTCCAAGACAAAGGAAATTGAAGAGTGGACCGAGCTAACATCTGTAACAGATATCCATAGATTTCTCAATCTAGTAGGGTATTATCAATGATTTTTGAAGAGATTCTCACAATTTTCAAACACAATTACCAAGCTATCATGAAAGGGAGTGAAGTTCGTCTATACTTAAGAATGCGAGGAATTCTTTAAGGAGCTCAAAAAGAGGCTTATCACTACGCTAGTACTCACACTCCTGATAAGTGGAGAAATATTTGTGATGTATAGTGATACTTAAAATAATGGATTAGGCTATGTGCTAATGAAAAATGATAAATTGATAGCCTATTCCATAAGGTAGTTGAAAATCCATGAGAAAAACTATCCCACACATGATCTAGAATTGGAAGCTATGATATTTGCTTTGAAAATCTATCGACATTATCTCTATGGGGAGAAGTGTGAGATATATAGTGATCAAAAGAGTCTCAAAAATATATTTCCATAAAAATAGCTTAATATGATCTATAAAATGTGGTTAGATCTCATTAAGGATTATGACTACTCAATCCACTAACATACAAATAAGGAAAATAAAGTTGAAGATGCTCTAAGTAGAACAGATCCTGCATCTTTATCAATGATTATAATTGAAAAGGATCCAATATTATTATATTTGTAGAGGATAGAAATGGAAATAATTAAGGGAGGAATATCATCAATCCTTTCTCAAATGATTTTATAACCATCCCTCATAGAGAAAAAAAACAGATTCTCAAAGAAAAGTTATGGAAATTAAAAAAAGGGTGGAAGATATTAGAAATGAGAAATCCTATTATTTCAAGATTGACCAAGATGGATTAGTAATATTTGGGTCATGATTATGTGTACCATCCAATATAGAGATAAAGAAGGAGCTTCTGAATGATGAACATAGCTCATCCTTCTTTATTCACCCATGGAGCACAAATATGTATCAAGATCTTCGAGATAATTATTTTTGAGACAATATGAAGAAGGAGATTGCCGAGTATACATCAAAGTTCCTGGTATGTCAACAAGTGAAGGATAAAAGAAAAAATCCTAAGGTAATGATGAAACCACTACCCATACCAACATGTAAGTGGGAGAAAATTACTATGAACTTTGTCACTATACTTATAAGGACATCCAAAGGAAACAATTCTATATGAGTCAATATGGATGATCTTACAAAGATAGCTCACTTTATCACAATTTGAGAAGAATTATCATTGGATAAACTTGCACAGATATATATCAAAGACGTGGAAAGGTTTAATGGAGTACCACTATCTATTATATCTGATTGAGATTCAAGATCCACCTCAAATTTTTGGAAAAGTCTCCAACATGCTCTAAGCATTGAGTTGAACTTCAGTATGACCTATCATCCTCAAACTGAAGGCCAATCTAAACGAACTATTCATACACTGAAATACATGTTGAGAGTGTGTTCTATTAACTTCAAAGGAGGATGGGACCAACATCTTCCACTAGTCAAATTATCTTACAACAATAGTTTACACTCCATTATCTAAATGGAACTATATAAAGCCCTTTACGGGAAAAGGTACAGAACACCAGTGTTCTAGGATGAAGTCAGTGAGAATAAGATGTTAGGACCTTAAATGGTCAAATAAATGTTAGAGAAGGTGAAAACCATTCAACACCGCATCAAGTTATCCTAATTAAACAAAAGAACTTTTTATAAAATTGTCGATGAGATCTTGAGTTTAAAGTTGGAGACATGGTATTCCTCCGAATATCTCTAGGAAAGAAGGTCATAAGATTTGGGAAGAAAGGAAAGCTAAGTCTTAGGTACATTGGACCCTTTGAGATTTATGATCATGTTGATGCTGTGACCTATCGACTAGTATTTACACCTACCGTGTCTAAAGTACACGATGTATTCCACGTATCCCTCTTAAGGAAGTATATACCAGACCCTTCACAAGCACTATCATCAGAGGTAGTACAATTGGGGAATGATATTTCTTACGAGGAGCAGCTAGTGAAGATCTTGGATCATATAGATAATGTTCTATGTAACAAGAATACTCACCTGGTCAAAGTAGTATGGAAGAACCATAAGTATGAAGAGGAAACATGGGAATTGGAGGAATCAATGAAGGAAAAGTACCCACACCTTCTTACATCTTCGAATGTAAAACAAAATTTCAAGGAAAAATGTTATAAGGGGGGAAGAAATCAATGAACCAATGTTTTATCAATAAAATTCCCTTATTATGATTATGCATTATAGTATAATCATACAAAATTACATATAAAATACAATTAAAACCTTATAAATGAAGATTGAGTAAAATAAAAGGTATATCTAGAATTTAAGGGATGTATACCAATGAGATAGTAACTTGACCTTTGGAATAGTAATGTGACCCTTAAGAATAGTAAACCATCCAATTGAATAGTAGCCACACTAATGAAAGTATAAATAAATTTTTTAGATATTATAAGTGAAAATATTATATAATTATATCATAGTATAAGTAAGAAAATATTTTAAAAATTATTAATTAAGTGTTGGTATTTTGTAAGTCATGTATATTTAAATACAATTTTATGATTAATTTAATAATTTAAAATAAAATTTATTTTCATAAAATGTATTCATAAATAAGTATTTTTATGACTTATTATTATAATATAATTTTAGGAGAACTTAATTAACTTTTCAAAGTGATAGAAAAGCAGTTTTAATTTTAAAATTTTTATTTTTAAAGTAAATTATGATTTTAATTAAAAATTAAATTTCACATATTTAGAAAATAATTTTCATAAAATGGAATTCATTTTTGAATTCTAAATATTAAAAAATTGTTGGTGTGAATTTTTTGAATTTTTCTAAAATACTTGAATTTTGGGTGAATAGTAAAATATCATAATTTACGATAAATGCTAAATAAATGAATGTATGCATAATCCGTGAATCATGAATGATGTAAATAAACATTGGTTAGAACTTAAATGATTTATTTACTATTTTTTTTTCACATGAATCAATACTATTGAATGTCTTGATCAAAAATATTAAACTAATGATTAAAATAATGGGAAACCCCTCCTCTTTTCCATTATAAATACCACCCCTCTTTACCTCCTTTCCTCACACATATCAAGCCTTGTGACTAGTAAAAATTCTACTCAAATATCACCCTAATCCCCTATCCCACGTGCAATATCCCCTTTTCTCTTCAAAAGACTAAATTCTTTCTCCTAAACAGGTTCTCAAGGAAGATATATTCAAGAGGTAAATTCCTATTTTCATTTCTTTTATTTTCTTTTAAGTTTCTTTATTTCTTTTTTACTTCCTCACATAATTTAATCCAAATGTTATGATAACTTCAGTAACTTAAATTTACTATAATGTTTTTATGATAATGGAATAATTCATCATTATATCTCCTTTTCCCTCCTTTTATACTAGAAATGAAAACACCATCTCATATGTGTTAATTTATAACAGTCAAGGACGATGGGTTTTGAATTTCTATTACCATCTTCAATTATGGTCATTAAACCAATTTTATGGTTTAAAAATACTTAATATATTTATTATAACTTATTTAATGTTCTTAAATCTTTTTTTACACATGAAATTAATTTATTATGAAAAATGTGTTCGATGTGATAAAAAACCGCCAATTAACCAAAATAGAAATAATTAAAGTTTTATATAATGATTCATATTAAATAAAAATATAAAAATTAATTTTATAAACATGATATTATTTATGTTCAATAATAACATAAAACCTTAATTCTTGACAACCATTACCATCTTACATGTTTATCCTTACATGTGTATCAGTAAACCAATCGTGAAAACCAAGGAGACAAACGCTCTCAAACAATGAAATTGAACCTCATAACCCATAAAAAAGGTCATGAATGAACTTAATAAGGTTATAATAAATAAATTACATGAATAATATATTCATTAAATATAAATTAATGAATTTAATTTGGTTATCCAGGACATTAAGATTAAGTGAAGGACACCATCAGACTTAAGGTAAGGGATTCTACCCGAACCTCCATTATTCCTTTGGGTTATTCTATCTTTCTTTTTAACCAAATTAAGTTATCTATTATTTTTTTTAAAATCTTATAAATTATGTTTATATTCTCCAAAATCATTTATCAATATATATTCATCATTATATTTATGGGATATACATGTTTTCAAATGATTCCCTCCTCAATTATTCCCAACAAGCAAACCCGTTTTAAGGGAGCTTTCCGAATTCCTACCCATTTTCAAGTACACTATAGAATATATTTTTAAGACACCATTATTTTTATAAATATTCTATTTTTATTATGAAAAAATTCTTGGTTCACTTATGGTTTTATATAAAATATTATTCCATTTTATGTTTTAATTGACCTTTGATATTTTCATTTAACCGCACAAAAATGTTTTAAATATAACGTTTCTTAAGTAATCTTTTTACATGTTATTAATTTAAGTTGACATCACATTTTATGATATATGACTATTATAACCTATTATTTTCCATGATCTAATTCCTTTACATCATGGAAATTTTTATGATACTCTCATTTGTTATGCTTTATGACATGATTATGATTCCCAATTCTTGCCATGGGTAACCCTTATGTTTATGTATGATGGATTATGTATGATTATATATGTGGAATTCATATTCATTAACATATTATCATTGGTTCACCCATATATCACTCCAATACATTGGGTAAAGTTCAGTCTCATGAGTCATTATGTGCAATGATCTTGGTGGTTAACCTTGACTCGTGATACCATGTGCAATGGTCTTGGTGGTTAACCTTGACTTGTTCTCTTCTATGTGAAACAAGAATTAAATCGTAATAAAATAATGTTTTATGTTGCCGAAACATCACTATGAATCAATGTTTATATGATCCTATGTTTATATGTTATGATTCCATATGTCCTATGCCTTTTTATATCACTATGTCATGCCTTCTTACCCATGTGCTAAAGATCTATTCTTAACTTTATTACCTTATTGGGATTATTAGATCATACCTTTTTTCATGTTATTCCCAAGTTATCCTATGAATATTTATGATCACAATTAAATTTTGGACCTCTTTATAAATATTAAAAAAATAAATGTTTTTTTAGTCCCATGTTTTCAGTTTTTTGTACCCTATCTTCCAAAATACTAGACTTTACAATCATTGGATTGTAATGTGATGTTTTATTATTCCTAAAATCAAGTAATGATATGTGTAAAATTGGGGGTTCAAAACCCATTGTGTATAGGCAATGTAGCAGTATTGTAGCGGTACGGTAGCAGCGGTGATACTGTTGATCGGCGGGTACTGTAGCAGTGGCGGGTACTATAACACTCAGTTTACTATTCATAGAATGGGCCTTGGTCCAAAAGTTTGGGCCTACGGGCTATGTAATGGGTACATGCCCCCTGGGCCTTCGAGCCATGTAATGGGTCTCCCTCTACCGAGTTAAAACAGGTCTTTGATTTTCTTTAATAATAAAATGAGGCTTCGGCCCCGACCTTAAAAAAATGTAATGATATATATAAAATTATAGGGTCTCTATATCCCAAACCTCATCAGTGGTTGAACAACTCAACCCAAACCACCCATTAAGGTGTGTTTGACCTAACACCTATGATAAACATACTATAAATGTTACCAAACCCCCCCCTTGGGTGTGTTTAGTGTGTCACTTAATAGAGGGAATTTTTAAGAGGGGTATTCAAGAATGTATTGGGAAAATTAATCATATATTATATAATTAGGGTTTCTTAGATAAGTGCTATATCTAGAACACTATAATAGTTATGTAATTCTAAAAAAATGGGTTAATTTAGTTTTGAAATGACGTAGGTATTTCATGGAAAATATTTTTAGATACTTCCAAGTTTGTGATTTAATTTTGATAAAAACCTTGGAATGAATAATTTACTTGTAAATATTTAATTGTTACTATGGATGCCTTGGTAACTAATTATAGAACTTAGTCACACCATCAAAGGTGATTCATGCATTGAGAAAACCTTGGATTCTCTATTTGTAATTCCTTGAGTGAACTCTTAGGATTCTACATGATTCATTGATGTGAATTACAAGTGATAAATCCACCTTGGATATGGTCAGTTAATTAATTTCAAGAATTCCATAACTAGTTTTATAAATTAATATAAGACTCATAAAAAACTAGAGTGATTGGGATGATATCCTATGTTTGGATTGATGTTCTTAGACAAGGAATTCCTTGGTCACCCCCTTAGATTCCAATCATGGCCTACCCTAAAAATCAACGATAAATTTACTTAGTTTGGTTAGAAAATATTAGGAGTGGAATAGAAGGTGTTTATACCATAGATTACTCTCAAAACCCAAGAGATAAACGTAAAATATTGATCATAACAAGTTAGCTAAAAAACCAAAGGTAAAGAATTCCATGGGCCTTCCATGGATTCAAAATGGGCGTGTTGTGTAGGAATTCCTAGATTAGTTCCAAGGATTTATTGTCATTAATAGTTATTAGATACCTAGGATATATGACTCAAATTCACTGACCAATTAAAATTTCATATGATTAGAGACATCTAGCTTAAGCTAAAGTAGGAAGGGTCATATGGGTATCCCATAAGGAGCTCAGTCTTGACAAGAATTCTCTTACTTTAATAATTTAAATTTATTATATATGAACATTATTAAGTTTTATATTAACATTCCAAATTTTCATTAGACAACATTGGTGGTGGCCTATTGAGTTGTACTCATGACCTATTTGGGCTACTGCTTAATACCTAGGTAGATTTCATAGATACAAGAAATAACAAAGGAAATTACCCTATTGTGGATTCTTGATTTTTGTCTTAGGTTGGGGAAATGGGAGTAGATGAACAAGATGGAACTTGATATTATCATGTATTTTAACAGTTTTTTAGTCTTTTTTTCTTTTACTTATCTCAACACTACTTGTATAACTACTACAATGACACACTTGATTTATATTTTTCAGTACTAGAACATCATCTGTATATATTACTTCTTTACTTTATTATGTCATTTTATTTATTATTTGGTTGGATTGTGATGCCTTTATTTACATTTTGTTTCAATATTATATAGAGGGTATAGTCTCCCCACCCCACAATAAGACACCCTATTTACTAATCATAAACCTCTCGAATAAGGGGAGGAACACTTGAGGAATTGTGGCCCATTGAACTGGTTACTTATCAATGAATCAGGCTGGGTACAACAAAAATAGAAATACCAATTTTGGTGGAAGGAACATATCATGTGGATAAAAAATGATGCTTATTTATTTATTCTTTATTGGGTTGAATGACTTGGATATTTTCATTCTTTTATGTTTTAGTATATAAAAATTAATTTATCTATTATTCATTCATATATAAAGAATAATGATAATTATAGGAAACTAATGAATTCTCTTTTGACATCCTTATATGAAAAGTAACTTTTTAGGGTAATGTATTGAAAAATATCAAAATAAGTTTTAGATAAATTGACAAACATGGATGGAGAGAAAAAAATAAAGTGAGAAAATCTTTAAATTTTGAAATATAAATTTGTGAATGAAAGGATGTCAACATATGAAAATGTATATGTAATTTTTGCGAAGTTCAATAAAATTATAAGAATCATAAATGAATTTAATGAAAAATAAAAGACTCAATTATGGTTAAGAAATTATTTAAAGTCTTTTCTGAAATGTTTCATTCCAATGTTTTAGTTATAAAGGTTATATTTTGAAAATGTTTTTACTTTGTATTACTTAAATAAAATATTAGTTTGTTATTTAATGACGAAAACACCCATTCTATAACAAAGGTGAATATATATAAGAATATTTATTTTAAATCAATGAAGAATTTGAAAATAAAATAAATGAAGGAGGTTTCCAATATTCATTTTGAAGTGGATGTAGATAATGAAATGATCAAAAAATTTATACAATTGATCTATAGAAAAGGAAAAATGGAATTATAAATATAAATATAGTTTTCCTTGTATGTGGTAAAATAATGATAACATTAAACACTTTGTTTATAGATTTTAGAAAGCGTGAGATCCCTAAATTCTAGAATATGTATATGAAATTTTTTCTCCTAGAAGTAAATTCATTAGATATTATAATAATGAGATAGGTGTAAATGCTTCCAAGTAAAATTATTAAATATATAAATATGGGAAGGAAATAATTCTTGAGTAAGAATAATGTGGATAACACTAATGAATATTTTAAAGATGATAACTAAAGTTCTTGAGAAGAACAAAAACTTTTATGACTTACAATGAAAGAAATAAAATAATTTTTAGTATTGAAAAGATTTTAAGAATAAGAGTATACTTATATAAAGCATATTCTTAAAATTCAACTCAATAACCAACTTGATAAAGTGATTAGAAGTGCAAAGGAGAGTAATCTAAATCAATATTAAAGTGAAGAAACATTCTAAATAAAATATTATTAATACATAACATATACTAAAAACACAATTTTATTATTGTAAAAGATATAAAATAAATAATGTTTTTGAAATGAAAATTAGTACCATAGAACAAGATATTAGGGATATTAAATCAAGCATTTTAAAGGATGAGAGGGCTTGGATTTATATATAATAGATTTAAAAGATTATATGGAAGATCATTTTAGAACTTTCAAATATACTTTGAAGAGAAATAATTATTTTAAAAATATTAAGAAGTGTCTTAATTAATAAATAAAATAATTTTCGTGAATAAAGAAATTATATTTATTAATTATAAATTTGGTTTTAATCATAAGAAAAATAAATATATTTCATAGTTAATGATATAAAAAAACCTGAATTTGTTTTCATTATAATGCAGTATTGAAAGATAAATATGGGAAAATATGGGTGGATATTTTTTAATAAAATATCCATTATTTCAAGTAATGTAAGAAGGATGTATTTAAATTTTATATCATGAAAAAAAGTGTAAAATAGTCCAAAAATAATATAAATAAAAAATAAAAAATGTGAATAATAAACTTTTAGAAAATTCAAAATTCAGTGGATATTGTTGGTGTTGTATAGAATTAGTGTATAAAGAGATTTTTTATGGTATAGTATTCTAGTTGTAATGGGGAATATAATTCAATATTCAACTTGAAAATATCCCAATATAAATAATAATAATTTTTTGAGGATAAATATTTTTGAATTGATTTATTATAGAAGATGTGATTAACATGATTACTATATTGCGGAATGTTTGATTATCCATTTAAAAACTTAAATAATATGAGTGTGATAAAAATTATCTAATATAAAAAAAATGAAAATTAATAATCCATGGTAGTGGATGTTGTTTTAATGGATTTAAATGAAGAGAACCCTTGAATATTAAAAAACAAGTATTTCTCTCAAATGATTAAAGTCATCAATGAGTTAAAATATTTTGACAAATACAATGGTTCATTATTTAAATTTAAAAATTATGGAAATTTGAAAATGTTTCTACATTGTTTAATTTGAAAAAAATATGAAAATAAAAGGTTGTTTTAATGTGATAAATAAAAATATCTTGAATGTATGTTAACATTATTATACTGGTAATTTGGTCATATTAAGAAACAATGGTTTTGTATTGAAGTGGTAAATATATGGAGTTGTTACCAAAATAGGATAAAAGATAGTGAAATTTTATTTTAGAATGGAAGTGAGCCCAATTCATTCTATTTTATACCTAAATAAGAATAATTATTATAACATAATATCCTTGATCACCTTGGGAAACAAATTCTAGTAAATATTTTTGTGATTAAATGGATTGGGATGAATAGATATGTTTTTCTTGTATTTTTTGTTAATATTCCAATGATGCAAAAATTTATTATGAGTTGAGAGATTATGATGATATTAATGAGTCAATATTTTGAAGGACCACATGCTTAATGAAGTGAACCATGTAAAGGGGGATTTAAGAACTCATAGAGATGTGTGGGATATCACCAGAGTTTCTATGTATTTCACTTTTCTATAGTGTTATGAAGATCCATTCATAATTTGGAAAAGCTGATTGAATCAGGATATTGGGATGGTACCCATAAATAGATGGTAAATGATGGTTGTGATACTTCCTAGTATTTTGGAAATAGCACTTAAATATCGTGATTATAGTTATAGTATTATTTGAATCAATGAAAGGTAATTATGTATAATGATATCACTATTTGTTATATGTTCATAATGATTTTGAGATACTAGATGTGATTAAAGATTATTTAATTAGAACACAACTATATAGAAGAGTGAGTAACCATACACATGTTATCTAAAATAACGGTTACTGGATATTTTGATCAACACACTTAGATTATGGTAAAATAATATTTACTTTGAATCAAAGTATTGATAAGGTAGTGATGTTTCATGGAAAGATTCAAATATAGCACACATATGATGAAATATGCATTGGGAATTCTGTAGAATAGTTTTAAGAATATTTTATATATTCATAAAGTCATTTTAGTTGTTTTAAAATGTAATGGAGTGTATGGATATTCCCTACAAATGTTTGAGGAGGTTTTGAGTTGCTTTGAAGAATTTCTTGAATTCTGAGCTAATGATGAAAATTAGAAAAGTTATACATTGGTTTTTATTAGAATAGAAAAATTAGAATAGAAAAATTAGAAAAGTATTGAAATCCATAAAGATGAGTAATATTCTTAGGATTATATGAGATAATATCTCTTATTTGAAGTCAAATAGTTGATTTTCTAGAGTTTACACCCTGATACATAATACATTTCATACAACATGTAATATATTTTTCCAATACATAATATATCAAAATGTATAGAGAATAAATTTTTTAGGCTTATAATGAAAATTTTTAAAGGAAAAAACCCAATGTTCCTATAAAAGATATTTCAGAAGAATAAAAAATATATTTTCTAGAGTCCCTACAAATATGAAGTAACAGAAAAAAACTATTTGATACATAAGATATTTTGAGCATATGTAATATATCACATATGCACAAGAGCCTCAACCAAGTTGGTGAGGGATCAACAAGTTCATTTAAGATACCTGAGTTCAAAATCAGGTAGAGACATAATTTCTTGGTATTGTAGAAGGTACTCTAGCAGGTACTATAGCACCTGTAACTATTCATCTATTTGGGCTTTCAGGCCACCAGTTTGGGCTTCGGGTCCTTTAAGTCCTTCGGAACACCCAAGGGCTTTGGGACACCCAAGCCCTTCGGGCAAGTAAGGATTTCATAATTCTTAAGGCCTTGGGGTCATCTCAAGGCCTTAGAGCCACCTTAAGGCCTTCTGGACACCTGAAGTTGTGTTTAAATGACCAGACGAACTGTACAAGGGGCAGACTCTAGATGAGGATTCAGAGCATGCACATTCAACAGAGTATAAGATAATAATATTTGTTATAAAGAGATGGTATGGAATTTCTATCGGACTAGACTATGCATGCAAAAGAAGCCTAGCCGAATAATCCATTAGAAGGTGGAGAGGTGACATCACTATAAATAAGCTGGGTAGGAGCTATTCCATGTAGTTATAGTTTGTATATTTCCTAATACTAATAGGTCATGTAATCTCTAATCCTAAGGGCCTTGTAAGGGGTCCCCCTCATCCCTTGAATGGGGGGTTATCAAAAATCAATAAAAAAATTATTCCTTCTGGACATTTGAGGGTGTAATATATCACATATTATAGGTAACATATTTCTAAGTGGAAAATTTTAAAATTATAAGAGTTTTTGTGATATATAATAAATTTTATCTAAAATAAAATATATTTAAAGGCATGTGTAAGATATTACTAGAATACATATGATTATCATGATCATATAGAAGATATTATAAATCATGAATAAGATATTGGATGTCACATAAGTGATATATAAGAAATTCCATTTCTTAAATAAGGTTCATCAAGTTTGTGAAAATTAATTTTTTTAGAAATTCAATTCAGATGATTTTGAAATATTATTCATAGATTAAATATCATTATTGATTCATGATTCAAACTGAGTAAAAATGAAAATTTACTAAGAGAATATTGAGAGGATCTTGGCATGATAATTTTGGGATTTCAAATATAAATATTTAAAATCATTTATGATAATAAAAGATGGGGGAATTATCATGAATATTGTGAACACTTTTAAATAAGATAATGGGTATTTTTGGAATACTAGTTGAGATAAGTTGTTACATTAAGAATAATATTTTAAGATCATGGGTAGGAGGACCATGTGATTCTATTAATAAATTTAATGGGAATATTGAGGAGATTATAGTATTGAATATCATGATATATATATATTCAAAATATTGAAATGATATTTATGTGATTTTATGAATATATAAGAGAAAGTAAAAAAATTTAATAGTGTGGAAGAATATATAAGAGAGAATAAATTGATATTGTATTCTACTGAAGATACTATGTATCAAAGAAAAGAGGAATATAAAAGGAAGAGGTCAATGAGGTGTCACTACTATATACCTTATTACTGTTGAAGTTAGAAGAGATGAAAGAAGAAGAAGAAGCATTTGGAACGACGCATCTCATGATATTATTATATCATATAATCCAAAGAAGAAGAAGATGAGTGGGATATCAAAAATTACCAATAATTTTTATCACTTATGTTGAGAGCCTTAAAAATTAAATAAAATAAAGGATTTATGATCACAAAAGTATCAATGAATATTGAGTTGAGTGAGAAAATCCAAAAATCCACATTCTGAATAAGGTAATAATGTCTGGATAATTGAATAAGGATAATGTACATGTAATTATATATTTTTGTGTATTATCAATCAAAGATATATTTCTATGGATGAAGATCTTATATGGAGATGTAGTGATATAATAGAGCAGAAGGCTGAACTTGTTACTTAAGGATTTTAGGAGGACCCATTGTAAACTGAAGGGATCCAGTATAAAGAACCAACCAAGATATTTTAGAAACTATAGAGAGGCATTAAATGATTATTGGGAGATAATATCTTTAAATCAACATGACTAATATAGTGTATATCTATGTATCAGAATTGAACCAAACATAATAATGTGTAGTTGTGCACATTGGGATTGAACCTTATAAAAATAAAATGTGATACTATCTAGGTTAATTTAATACTTTTTATGTGGTGTTGTGTGTTGGGGATTAATAAGTATATCCATTCATCTTAATTGATAATTTTTTTAATATTAGGAGGGTAAATTTAAAAGATATTTTTTTTAAAATAGGTTCGTACTGATTCACCCCCTTCTAATAAGGACTACATGATTCTATTAGGGATTAAAGTTAATCCATATTCCCACTAATTGAATCTACTTTCTTTATGATTTTTTTAAAATAAATGAATTTTATATTTTAGAATGATTAAAATTTAAATCATATATAAAATTCAACTTCCATACTTATCCATATAAACATTGAGGTTTTATCCAAAACCATGAACAATTTGTTCAATAAAGAGGAAATTAAATTGATAAAGACTTAAAAGAATAAATAGGGCATGAAATTAATTTAAGTTATTTGAATTGGTAGTTTATCTATCACATCTTTGAAGTTTAATTTGAATAATCAAATCCAAGTTATGAAGATCATGTGGAGATTGATTCACTTACTGATTTTACAATAAAATAAAGGACTATTTAAAAATTTCCCTATTAAATTAATCATTTATATACTTTTTTTATCAAGGGGATATAGTAATATAAAACTATCTTCAGTTCTAAGATGATGTGATATATAAGGCATTAATAAAGAAGTTAAAAAAGTGAAACACTCTTATTAATGAAATGAAAATGACTGAACAATCCTTAACGACCAATAAATTATAGTTCTCTATGGTTTTAAGAATTATTGAAAAGTATTATTTATGATAGAGATGAGTTAAGTAAATTTAGTTAATAGAAGATCCATACATCATAATAGACTTATAAAGATACTATTACAATCAAATATTCGTAATTAGAGATTAATGAAAAATTAATTAAGGACCTTAACAATTATTTTCTAGAAAATAGAAAAAAATGAAGTTTAGATTGAGAAAAATAAGAGAGAATGGGAATGTATATTGAGATTTTTTATATTGAGAAAAATTACCCTTAGTTTAAATTGACATAAGCTAAAGGTAAAAATGAGAAATCTAGAGGTGAAACAAGCTGAGACTTCCCAAGAAGTCAAAATAAGAAGTGATTCCATAAAAGGTATTGATGAGATTTATGTCTCTAAAAATACTCACTCAAGTGGAAAGAAAATATTTAAATAATCTTTTAATTCATCCACTATAGTCTCAAAAGCTAAGGTAACCCTTTTTTGAGAAAATATTATTTAAACTAAATCATTTTTCATTTAAAATGTATTTTATAATTTTTTTAGAAAAATATTTATTGAGAAAAAATGATTAAAAAAACACCAAAATGTCAAGCATATATGTGAGAATTTGAAAGAAGAGAATATACCTAGGAATATCCCAAAGGTATGGTGTTTTTTTCCAAAAATATCATTCTACCAAAGTTAGATAGACTATGGTTAATGATAAAATATTAAGGTTAATTGGTAACTTTCTGTGTTTTAGATCTTTTGTGTAGATTATATAATTCCTACATCAAGGGGGATAAATGTAGAATATATGAAAAGAATATAGAAAAAGAGAAATAGTTTCACTAAAAATAATTTTGAATGTAATGATAATTTCTTTAGAAGTTACAACAGGAGATCTCACAATATTGAATATTTTTAGTATACATCAATCAATAATATACCAAAAGAAATTAATAGAACAATACCAAAACAATTTAATAACTAAAGAAGAAATGGAAATGATTCTATCTTGTGGTGAAAAAAATAATCACGTAGAGAAAATCACACCCAAGAAGAATTATTCAAAGGATGTTACACCAAAGTCAAGATAATTTTACTATGGAAAAAAGGATATATCATGGATCTTTGTCAAAAATAAGTCAATATTAATGAAAAATTGAACAATATGGAATAGAAAATAAAATCAATTCAAGAAATAAATAAAAGGATTATTTTGGTAGAAGTTATCTATGAAGGAAAATACCAATTTCATGAGATGATTCCAAATAAGGGTAACATAAAGCTTGTTTAGAATACATGTGGAAGGTACAAATAGACTAGATACAATGAAAATATATTCATGAAAATTCTTTCAAAGTATGAGGATATATTTATAAATAAAGATAATGCACCATTGAATCTATTTACTAACGACAATATTGTGAAAAAAGAGTTTTCTCACAAGAGGAAATATTAACATGATTTTAATGAATGCAAGATCATATGTATTGTATAGTTGTAAATGGAAAAGAATATGAAGAAACAACAAAATAATGAATGTTCCATTATATATAATTTGTAAAAACTAATTCCAAATGGGAATAACATTGTAAAAAACAAGAAGAATATGCCACTTATAAATGATCATGTTTGAAAAATAAAATGAGGAAACATGAAAAGTTTCCATAAATTTAAAGCTAAAAAGAAAAGAGTTTCTAGATTAATAATGAAATATCTACCTTTCTTCTCTCATAAAATATTTATATATAATTGACCTTATTCCAATTTATTAATTTTTATATGTTTCCTTACATATAATAATGAAGCTAATTCATGTAGGTAGATAACTGAAATGTTGTGAATGTATTACATCATGGAGTATTTTTTATCATGAATTTATTTAATTGACATTATTTTGTCTCATTTCAATATTTATAGGGGTACTAAATGATTCTTGAAGGTAATTTTTAAGAAGTTCATACATGATGAATAATTATGGAGTTTATACTTAAGTTGAGTTGAGTTGAGAAACTATAATAATATTATTCATTTATGCGAGTCTATACAATCTATAAAATACTCAATCTAAGGTATGGAAATCACTTTTCACATATTTTTTTTAATGTTTAATGAATTCTAATTATTAAGGGTGAGTGTTTTTAATCTAGAAGGTGCATTAAAGGGGGAGAAATATACTATCACTTTAATACTTTTGATGTGTTTGCAAAGTTGAGTGCAGTTAATAAAATTACATGTAAAATTTTCTTGAACTACCCATGGAAATTGAAATCTAAGTTGGTATCACATGATGAATAGTTTTATAGAAATTGTTTTTGTATAAGTTAGTCACACTTGTTTTATACAACAATATTCCAAACATAGTTTAGAGTTGATTGATTTATGGATCATTGATTATGATACATTTTATCCCACCCTTCACTAAAGAAAATCAGGTTTTACTAAGTAGAGGATATAGAAAATAAATTATAGAATAATATAGAGATGATTAGGACTTCTGCTCACCCTTGTATATTTTTATTTATTATCAATAATATGGAGAATGATATTAAATTTACAATTAAAATTGGAATGATTTAAATGGGTATTAACAGAAACATAAAGGGGGATATTGAAGTTCCTAAATGGATTGTGATAGAGAGAGCTGTATCTGTTCTATTTTTTTGTCCATATGTATATGAATAGTAAATTCAATATTTTTTAAGAGATAATAAATTTCTCAATGTTTCAAGAGTTTTAAGGACCCCATGATTAATTAAGAGTACCATTAAAATAAAGACTTAATAACTATTGGTGATCTGTAATATATAATTAGAATTTCTATAAGCTATATGTATTACTGTATACAATTGTATTGTAAAGATATATTTATAAGTTTGTAATACTGATTGAATTAGGAGAATTGGATGCTTCAAATAAATAGATGAAAAAATATGGTTGATATACTACCTGGTGTTTTATAAGTATCGTTTATATCAAATGATTATAAAGCTGTAATTTTAATGAATTAATGAAAAGTGATCATGTATGATGAGAGAACTGTCACTATATGTTCTTGATGATTTTTGAGATGTTTTCTATGATTGAATCTGATTGAATAAGACCATGCTTAATATAAGAGTGGGTAACCATAAGTATGTTATCAGTCATGAAGGGTACTAGATATATTGATAAACACATTTAGATAATGGTTATAGAATATCGAGTTTGAAGTTGAGTATTGATGAGGCAATGATTTTTCATGCAAATACTAAAATAGAGTACACATATGCTGAAAGATTCTTTGGTAAGTGTGTTGAATATTCTTGATAATGTTTTATATAGTACTAATGGAATTTTAACTATTTTTATATGTACTGAAGTGTTTATAGATTCCCTAAGAATGTTTTAAGAGGTCCTGGTAATATTTGAATATGTTTAGAAATTCTGAGATAAATCTAAAAATTATAAAATGAATACATATGTTTTTCTCACAATAGAATAATTTTAAGTGTTGGAGGCCACCGTGAGGTGTAATATTCTTAGAATGATATAAAGTACTCTAAGTTGAGGCTAAAGAATTATAAAAGTGACTATGAGTTTACATTATGATACATAACATATTTTAAATGGTATGTAAGATGTTCTTCCAATATGAAATATATCCCAATGTATATGGAATATACTTATTAAATATAATACTGAAATATCAATAAGGAAAAAAACTTATGTTGATATATAAGATATTTTAGAAGTATAAAAAAAATATTTTTTAAAGTGCCTACTAAAATGTTAAAAAGGAAAATACCACTATGATACATAATATATTTAGATCAAATGTAATATATCATAAATAATATATAAGATATTACCAAGTGGGAAATTTGAAATGTATCATAGGTGTTATTATATGTAATAGATTATATACAATAGGTAAGATATTCAAAGAAAAGTGTAAGACATTCTGAGAATATTTAATATTCTCATGAGCATATGGAAGATATTTTGAAGCATGTGTAAGATATTGGAGCTCATTGGAGTGATTAATAATAAATTCTATTTCTTACATAAGGTTTATCATTTTGAGAAAATGTGATATTTCTGGAGATTCAAGTCATACGATGCTGAGCTATTCTTCATGGATTAAATATCATAATTGATATATGATTTAAGATGATTTAAAATGATAATTTAATGATAGGAAATTATTAGGATATTGGTGTGATAATTATAGGATTTTAATTATAAATATTTTAAATCATTTATAGAAATCAATGTTATAAGAATTATTAGTGATATTTTCAACTAATTTAAATAAGATAATGAGAATTTATGGAATACCAATTGAGATAATTTTTTATAAAAAGAAAAATATTCTAAGATAATGGGGAGTAGGCCCAAATGATTCTATTGATAAATTCAATGATAATATTGGGGAGATCACAATATAGAATATCATGGAATTTATATATTCAAAATATGAAAATAATATGTATGTGATTTTATGAATAAATGAGAGAATGTAGAAGAAGAGAATATTTTGTAATAATAAATAAGAGATAATAAAATGATACTATATTTGGATAAAGATATATTATGTCAATGAAAAGTAAAATAAAAGAATAATGTTGATGAGGTTCTTCTACAATAAACCCTATTACCATCAATGGAATAAGAGACAAAAGAAGAAGTAAAATCACGTGACAATACTTTTACTACTATCTAACTATGTCATAAAAGATGAATAATAATAATAATAATAAGATAAGAGTTTAGAGAGAGATTGAAAAGAACCACTACTATTGTTCATCACTTATGTTAATACCATCAAATATTGAGAAACTATTATGATCGAATATTGAAAAATTCTCAATAAACATTGATTTGAGTAAACAAGGCCAATAATCTGTATCCTATATAAGGTATGAAAGTTGGGATACTTGAACAAGGTAGACGTTTAGACTACTATATCAATTTATATATTGGTTGTAAAAGTCCATTTTCAAAGGAAGAAGATCATATATAGGGATTTAGTAACATCCCAGAGAAAAAGGAATATATTTCACATTAGAGTGTTCTGAAGGAACCATTGTAAATTATGGGATCCAATATATAGAACCGGCTAGGAGACTTTAAAATTTCTAATATATAGTAATGTATTTAAATAGATAACCTCTTTGTATTCACTTGAGTAATATAATTGATATTTGTGTCTTTAATTTGACTCAAACATAGTAAGGAGTGGATACCCACATTGGGATCAAAATTTTTAAAAATTACTTGTCTTGTTGTCTCAGTTTATTTACTAATTTTTATATGGTTTTGTGTATGGGGATTCTTAAATATATCCATTAATATTTAAAAATTCATAGGTTTTAATATTAAGAGGCCAAATTTAAAAGAGTAATGAATTCAGTAAAATAAAGTCAAAGAGATTCACCCCCCTTCCAAGTGATTGAATGATCCAATTGGGGGAAAACAAAGATCACCATATAAAATGTCATGATAACCTTTCCCAAGTTAAAGATAAAAATGATCACAATATTCTACACTTTTAAAAATAGAAATATTAAAAATTATAGTCATAAAAATATTTAAATTGAAACTAAATATTATTTAAATAAATTCATTCATATTTATGTGGTCAAATGAGGCATCAATAAATAAGATGAGAATTGTTTTTGTTCATGATTTAACAAGAATGAAAAGTATAATGTTTAAGAAACATAAATAACTATCTATATATATATTTAATATTTTTATAGGGGTTATGTAAAATTAAGATATATTATCCAAAATAAAAATAATAAAATATAATATAATCAAGCTTACTTATAGAGATTTTGAAAATTATCCATAAACACATCATATTAAACATGATTTTGGCACACAAAATACCCCATAATAAAAAAGGTTTGTCTTAATAGAACACTAAGAGTTTGGTGGAATTGGGGAGGACCATGTTTGTAGAACATTATACATCAACATCCTTATTTAGAGAATATCTTTCAACTTCCATTCAGATTAAAGATTTAATATTTTAGACCAAATTATGTTATGAAAGTTCATAAGACATCCATTGGAAAGAAACCATTAGTTAAAATTTTAAGGTACTTGGGATCCCATGCTTTATTGAAATAAAATTAAAGAATATTTGAAAATTTGGTAAAAAGTCTAGTGATAAGAGTTAAATTGGTTATCACCCAAATATAAGAGAGATGTGGTGAAAAAAATGGTTTCATAAGTTAGTAAATTATTTTGATGTTAAGACAACAAAAATGGAATAAAAATAAAAAAGTAGCAGTCAATAGAAGTAAAAATTAAAGAATTAACTAATGATTTAAGGTATAAATGTAGGAAAAATTATGATATTGTAGAAATTCATAAACCAGGTTATAAATAATTCATTATAGAGGATAAATCTATGTATATCAGTAATAATTAAGTTTTAAAAAATCCAAACATTTTTCTCTAGAATTAAAAACATTTATAAGTTTATAATGTAATTAGAGATCAAAATTTTCTAGTTAAAAAATAACTTTGAGTAAAACTATAGAGAACCACAATTTTATTTGTTTCAATTTTGTGAAATTCCATGAGCATTTTGGTATTTCACATCGTAAGGAAAAAATTATAATTTTAAATTAATAAAAATCATTGTATTAGAAAAATGATCAAACCATTGATATTATAATAAGATATAAATAGTGGGATATGAGTTTTATATCATTTTGAGATAGTTGAATTTTCAGCCATTTATGTGGGTCAACCAGATTAGTGATTTAAGAATATAAATACAAATTAAGGCCTTTGGTTAATTTGTAAAATTATCCAAACCAATAATTTAGATAAACCTAATCTTCTCAGGGAGGATTCCAATCTTTGATAGTGATAATAAGACTTTGTAAATATAAATTGTGTTTGAAGACTCAAGATCACTTTTTATTGTGGATTAAGAATTCTTTTACCAATCTTTATGAAATTTCATATAATTTCATGGATACTTTTTTTATAATTTCATTATCATTATTTTTATTGATTTATTATTACCTATATGATCTATGTTTTAATTAAAACAAAATTATATTGTTTAATATCATATTAAATGTGTTTTTCTTCAAATATAAACAATATTGGAAAACCAACTATTTTATTAATAAAAATTCAATTAGTGGATAATAAATTACATAAATATATGTGTACTATAGTGAACCATACTTTTCATATATAAATATTAAATATTTTATATGAATATTCAATACATGTCATTAATAGACACTTTATGACAATAAATGTATATGTTGTGCCAGAGAATGGATAACTGAAAACTCAAGAGGGGGGTGAATTGAGTTTCAAAAAATTTTATTTGTTAAAAACCTACCTTGTCAGGTATGATAGTTCAAATATTATCCTTAAATAAAATAGGTAGAAATAATATAAAATCTTAATAGAAAGATATTGAATGTAGATGATTTAGAGTGGTTCAGGGAATATAAATCCCCTTGTACACTCCACCAAAACTCAACTCTATGTGTTTGGTGATTTTCACTATAATAACACTTTAAATGAAGGTTACCAGATGAGTACAAGATGTTTTAACTTGTTAAAAAGGTCTAAGAGATTTGAACTATGATCTAAATTTACAATACCTATCCCTGGCCTTTACAAACTCACTTACAATGAGTGTAAAGAAAATGATATGAATAAACATTAGAAGAATTATTACCGAACATAGTTGCAAGTTGAAATTGACAGTAGTTGAAGATACATCCTGAGAAGATAATAATCTTCAAGGAACTCCTCCGGTTGATATTCCATTAAAACTAATATATTTTAAAATTAAGTACACTAGTTATGTATATGATCTTATCTATATATATATGTACTTTTTTATCATTATCAAAGTATTCATATGTATGTGTGTTCTATCCTTCTTCTTATCATTTTTCATGCAAAAGCTAAATCTTCATTTTATATCTTTTATTTGATTCCGAACTTAATTAGTGATATAATCATAATAGTCAAGTTGATAATCTATTGAAAAGTTGGTATGATGGTCTATTAATGAAATTTATCCATTCTTTCTAAATATGGAATAATATTCTACAGTGGCACTGCCAGATATCTTCTTCTTCTTCGGATATTTCCATTTATTAAAAAATGTAAATTTATACAAATTGATATTTCCTTAAATAGAAAACCCATTTTCTTATATGTTCTAACAGCATGAAATGAATTTTCAAGAGATTATGAAGGAAATCATGATATTCTAAATAACAACTAATTCTTCATAAGATATCCAACTCACAGTACTATTCTCAAAAGTTAATCTATTAAGAAACTTTGTAAGATAAAAAATATCTTTGTCTTCTTTAGATCATAAGATAAACTAAATTCCACACTACATAAGATAATTCACTTCATAAGATAGTTTTTTTACTAAGGTGTGCTACTTATCTTTCACAATATCTTTTCGAATTCATAAGATAATATTTAATGGATACCCTTTTTATAAGACAAATAATTCTCATAACTTCATTCTAACTAAAGTATATAACTTTAAACGTAAAACAACTCAGTCATTTTATTTTTAGGATAATATCTTACATATTAGTATATAACTTTAACACATATTATTTTGATTATAAGTAGATGAAATATATTCTTTCTAAACTCTGACTCTCATAAGATAAAATAATTTTATGTAGAATAAAATTAGAGATTTTTTGAATCATAAAAACACATAGGAACTAAGATATGTTGGAACAAAAAAATTCTATCAAATATTATCTCTATTTTTGATGATCACAAAACCCATTGAATATAAATTTTTTGGAGAAGGATCTTTTAAAAAAACTTTTAAGTTTTGTATTTTTCTCCCTTTAAAATAAAACTTTTAAATTATGTATTCTTCCTTTTTTTTTCTCCCCCTTTTTAGAATAAAATTTTAAATCATTTAAATTTTATATTCTCCCCATTTTTGTCATATAAAAAAGTTGTAGAATAAAACAATACAATCAATATTAAACATGAAAAATTATAAGTAGTCAATATTAGTAATTGTGAATTGAATTTGGTACGAAGTTGTGTTAAAAAAATAAATAGCCAAGATCATGAAGTAATTAAGGAAACTAAAACATAAAACATGAATAGGCAATAGGCATTAAGAATATAATAGCAACATATTGACAATATAGATAACCAGATTCAAAAAATGCTATAATAAAAAGAAAAGTGAGAAAAAAAATCCTTAGACAAGAATAGGTGAATAAATGATAAAAATAAGTAGAATATTATCCAAAACATATTCAATAAGATATTAATTCGAAAGATAAATGCATTAAAAACATGTAAACATAGCATGAAATCATTAAAATGTTCTAGATTCACCATTAAACCAAACCCATGCATGAAAAATGGGAAGGTGTATCAACTGTGGAATGTGAAATTATTCTTTAAAGGTGGTTTCTTTTAAGATAGAGGATGTGTGTAGGGTATAGAGGATGAAGGTATAATAGTGTCAACCATTTCTCCCACAAAATCAGCCAATGTCAATAAAGATGCTCCAAGTCCCATTTGATCAATTCAAGCGATCCTTATAGAATTGTATTGAATATTGATAGCAGATTGTTGATCTACTTCCTTATCAAATTTATCCACAGGTATAAAGTATTGTTTAGAATATGGTTCAAGTATAAGTAAAGATACTTCTTTGACAAACTTGAGATTTTCCCTTTGATATATTTTAGTAGGGTCAAATATTTCTTTTATCCTTTCAAAGGTAGAAGCATGGAGGTCAATAATAGAAGGTATTGGTAAATGTATCCCTCTAATTGGAAATAATGAATCATCACTTACATAAATCTTTTTTACCACGTCATTATTACAGTAATCAAGGAGTGTTGTAAAACCATTCTAGACCCACTGTGAAATATTTCCAAGTAAATTCTGTACATCTCCCTTCTTAGAACAACCACCTACCACATTCTTCATTATTTCAAACCGATTATCTGAAATACTGATTGGGTGATCCGCTAAAAAACCTCTTTTACTCTTGCATACAAATGTCATTATTTAGGCTAATTTTTTTTATCAAACTCTTCCTCTTCTTTATATTACGTGGATTTTGGATTCAAATTTCTTACAACTACATGATTAAAATTTTCAAGCTTCTTTTTTAAAACAACAAAGTTATTATCAATAGATCCAAACATTAATTTTAATACATTAAGGATAAAAATTAAATCCATTTGTACTTGTGATGAGATAATTTGAATTTTTGGTACCTTTTTTTTTCACCATGACATTATTTCCACTCTCGATTAATAAATTGATATAATAGAACTTTGAGGAAATGATGGAATCCTTTTAATTTCAGTTATTACATCCCTTTGAAAATCTGGAACCATTTCTCTAGAGAATATTTTACATTGACTTGAAGTAATGGTAGAAGTAATTGTGTCTATTACCCTAAGACACTCCTTCTAATATAGAAAGTACATTCACCTGATTGGTTATAAAGTTTAATCTACTAAATATTTCTCTAATAAAAACTGAACCAAAATTTTAACTTCATTAACATTATCTTTTGAGAAAACAAGATCACATAGATTCCTAAGTTCATTTCTAGACTCTAGAAACTAAACCTTTAATGATTCTATCTCTGATATTAACATTGAGAATTTTTTTCAATCTCTCTCATTAGTTGTATAAAATTCATCTATAGAAATTTTTAATCATGCATGCTAAGAAAGAATACGAGAAAAAGTGTCTTAATAAATTTTTTTTTATAGTGTCATAATCTTGTTGATTTCTATCAACATTGTGTCTCTCATCTTATAACGGTTCAATATATTCTAATATTACACTTCCACTTGCAACTAATTGAGTTTCATTCTTTTCTTATTGTTCTTATTCACTGATGATATTTTCAATAATAAGGTCAGAAAATTTTGTTCGAATTCTACCACTCATCTCACTAGATAAATATATTTCCACCAGAGGCATTGAACCCAACACTATTGATATGGTCCTTACTTGACCAACATTTGCTAACCTTGTGATATCTGATATGAACTCTTCTATACTAGAATAAATTGGGATAACATCAGGTCAAAATGATATAGAATAAGGAGGATAACTAATTTTAGAAGCATATTATCCCCTGGATTGAAAAAAGACTCTTACCAATATTTTTTTATTTACATAATATTACTGTTATCAAGAAAATATCTTATATCAAAAAATTGAAATTTCCTTTCTACTGAGATAGTAACAACTATAGGAACCACAAAATCTTTGGATAATGCCACCCAAGATGATTCCCACTATTTTAAATTAGATTATACTATGATGTATTATTTATAACTTAGTAGAACCAACTTGTTTAAATAAGAATTCAAAAAGAACAACTTATCCTTAAAATATTCACACACAAATTTGTCAGTCCATGACAACAGGTTTCGATACTATCATCCAGAAAAACACCAAACTTATGAAAAAATAAGATTAGAATATACTCCAAAGGATATAAATTTGCTAAATTATTATATACATGACACCTGAATCTCATGACCTATCAGGATATATTCACAGGCTTCTAAATCATGAAAAAATATAATAAAGTAACATCTTGAAATAAAACTTTTTCAAACTCACCAATGAGTTATGTGATAGAAGAGTGAATGAACTTTATAATAACTTTTATTTACAGTTCCAAGTCTTTCACATTATTCTTCTAAAAAATTTTAGATCCAAACAAATAATTCATGATTTTGGGTGGAATGAATTCATCTACAATGATCAATGAATCTTCATAGAATTCGTGAGGGACTTGAATGCTTAATGCATCACCAATGAGTTTATTGAGAAACTTTTCTAATTTATGGTTGTATTAACTAAATCATAATTATCACTAAAATAAAAAATCCAGACTTGTAGAACTCAAAAACATCCTTCTCAAATAGAAATTAGTTTTTCTTTTATAAAAAAAGATTCCCTTTTCTGATGGTTGATAACTTTCTTTAGAAACATGTCTATTTCATCCAACCAGATAAAATCTATTGATCATCCACTTTGAAAATTCCTTGATGTTATTTGATACTTGGATCTACTTAAATAATACCCATCATTTCTCTTAGTTTCTTCCATTATTGGTAGAATTTAGAATTATTGAGGGTTAGGGAAATAAGGTTTGGATAGGAATAATAATGAGGGTTGGAATGTTTTAAAAGGTTTCACACATAGAGTTGACACACTTTATTTTATTTTGTGGTAATTGAGGGGTCACTCAGTGATGTGAAGAGTGATCACTATAAAACCTAGATGAAGTGTATATTTGATGTGACTAATACTTAAAATAGGGATTCCAAAACATAAATAAAATAATTTTAAATTATTTACTTGAATACGAAACTATGCTACTAATAAAAATTAAAATAACATCATGTAAAATTAAAAAAAAACTAGTTCTGATTTAATAAGATCAATTATATTAGTAGTAAAAGGTTTAGTAAAAATTTATTCTAATTAATTTTCTATGAAAACAAATTATAAAGAGATATTACCTTTTTGTACATGATATCTTAATAAATTATGTCTAAAATCAATGTGTTTTGTTCTAGAATAGTTAATTGGATTCTTTGAAATGCTGATATCACCAGTGTTATCAAATTTGATTGGAACACAATTAAATTTGAATCCAAAATCCATTAAAGATTGTTTCATCCAAAAATAATGTGCACAATAACTTCCTGTGGAAATATATTATGCTTTAATAGTTGATAATGATACATAGTTCAATTTCTTACTCAACCCAGATATTAGAGATTTATGAGGAAAATGATATGTTTATGAGGCGATTATTCTATATATTCTACATCCAAAAAAATAAGTATAAATATGAAATTAAATTAAAATCATAGGTTTTTGAAAAAATTAGAGAAAGATATACAGTTCCTTGTAAATATCTTAAAATTATTTTGGCAGTATTTAAATGAGATTATTTAGAATTGGATTGAAATATTGCAAAAAGAAATAATGAAAACATAATATCTAGTCTTCTTGAATTAAGATACAATGAACTTCTAAGTATTTCTCTATAAAACTTACTATCAACTGGTTTTAAAATCTCATCCATATCATGTTTAATATTGGATCTCATAGGGTTTGAATAAGTCTAACTATTTTTGAGTACAAACTTCTTAAGAATATCAAATATGTATTTTATTTGGTTTAAAAAATTTCCATTTTTTGTGGTAAAATTGAAATCCTAAAAAAAATTTAACTTACCCATCATACTCATTTAAAACTTAGTTTGCATAAGTTTTTAAAAATAATTACATAATTGATGATTTTTTTACCAAAAAATAACATCATCAACACATATTTTTACTAATAAAATATCCAAAGATGAAGTTTTATAAAATAATGTATGATCTTAAAATCTTATAGTAGAAATATTTTATAAAATAAAATAAAATAATCTTTCATACCATTATCTCTATGCATGTTTAAGTCCATATAGAGCTTCAGTAATTTTAAGAACAGAATTTTGAAAGCGAGGTCTTCAAAACTAGGAGGTTGTTCGACATAAAATCCCTCCATTAAAAATTAATTTAGAAAATAATATGCAACATCCTTCTAATATAAATTTAAATTCATATAATATGAATATTCTAGAAGGATCTTGATTTCTTTTAACCTAGTTATAGGATAAAAGGATTCTTTATGGTCTATTCATTCTTTCAAATTGTAATATTTTTCAACTAGTATAGCATTATTTCTCATGATTTCACCACGATCATCTTGTTAGTTTCTAAATACCAATTTTGTTTTTCTAATAATAGGATAATAAAATGATGTTTTAACTATTTCCCACACTTTATTTCTTTTTAAATGATATAACTATTCTTTTACTGATAAAAACCAAATTTCATCAAATAAATATTCTTATATAAATTTAGGTTTTAGATATGAGAAAATGGAAGAGAATTATTATTGGTTCCCTATATTTCTTCTATTTCTAACTCCTTTATCTAGGCATACTATTACTATTTTAAAAGGATAGACCTTAATATTTCTAGGTAATCTATGCAGCACATTTTCAACATCACTAGTATCAAATTTTACTGGATTTGGTTCAAAAAAATCAATTTCAAAATTATCATCCTTATTGTTGTTAAATAGAGATTTAAGTCTGATGTCTTTAAGAGGATTATTCAGCACATTAGTTTGAGTAATTTTTTGATAAAAAAGACCACTTTTATCAAACATCCCATGCATTGATTCTTCAATAATCCTAGACCTTTCTTTGAAAACTCTATAAGTTTTGGAAGTAGTAGAATAAAATAGGAACATACCTTCATTAGATTTTAGATCAAACATAATATGATTATCCTTAGTGTACAAGATATAAAGCTTTCATCCAAATACTTTGAAGTATCCCACCTTTGTTTTTCTATTATTACATAACACATAGGGTGTTTTCTTTAAGATAGGTATTATTATAACTATTTTAATGACATAACATGTTGTGTTAATATATTTAGCCCCAAAATAAGTGGGAATGTTATATTGACATAACATTCATGAAAATTCCCGTTCCTCCTTTTAAGAACACCATTATGTTGAGGTGATGTGTAATTGCCGAGTCAAGATAATTATATCACTAAGAGGGGGATGAGATGAATTATTGACATATTTTTATTTTATTCTTTCCTTATTATGAAACAACCTTATCCTCTAGTTAAATATTACTTTCCAAACTAAAAATAATTCAAACACACATCTACATGAACACAAGAATTTAAAACGTTCACTATTCAATATGAATAGATATGTCCTTGGTATAGTTTGGAAAGGATCCAATACCTCACAATTAACTAGAAAACATATATTTTTGTATCGAATAAAATAAGTAGGATATTCCCTCTCACTCATGTAGAACTATGTAAATAATCCAATAGTTCATTTTCTCCTACCATCACAAAGTATGTAATACAATTTTTTTTATAACAAACATGTTATGATACTTCTTGGATAACTTTTAAAGATGAAATATTTTAAAAAAAACTTCAATTTCTTACCCTGATGCTGGTAATAAATTTTATAGACTTTGTAATAAAACTCAGTTTTAATTCCCAATCCAAATACCAAGTCCAATTTCCTCAATATGATAATATAACTCCATTATAATACGATTGTGACAATTCTGAGCAGCTTCTACTCAGATTCTGGAAATCCAAGCCCAATTTCTCAATACTGAAAATATTTAGCACTATCATAATACTACTAAAACAATTCTAGATAACTTATTCTTCAATCCAAAAAACTCAATATGATTTCCCTGATTCAATAATACATTTTAATATGATAGTTAACTAAATAAGATAATCATCTAAATATGATTATCAGATGAAATGTTTCTATCTTGTCTCTTCTCCTATCTATTATGTTATGCACAACTTCTTCAAGAAAGATAATCCAAAAACCTATTCTTCTCTCTATAATTTCATCAGATCACCACCTTATTTTATCATTTTGTGAACGATACTTCAGCCAGAATGTACAAGGTACTTTCCCTTTTATACTCACTCAAAAAATGGATTTTGCAGGATTACTAAATTTTATTCCCGCTCTACCAAATTACCCGAATCATACATTTATTTCTAATTTTGGGTTCATCTTGACTTCATCAATGTTTCTCAACTCTAATAATTTCTTCTTGATCCTTCTAGAATCTTCTAACAACTATAGATCACCTATAAATTTATTCATAAACATCAGTTTGATTCCAATTCTCCATTCCAATTTTCATTATGATCTATCTCATTATAATGAATAAAAATGTAAAAAAATAGATTATTCTTCTTATGTTCTCTTGACCTACTTTAATGATAAAAAAGTAGTTCAACCTTTTGTAAATAGTTGAATACATTGTTGATGAACTCTGAAATTATTCTTTGTATTGATCACCACATACTTTTCTTTTTATTTTAATTCATTGGTTCCAAACTATTCTTACTCCTTTGATTATGATGGAATACCGAGTCTGATGGACCGGTGTTAGTAGCTTCGACTTCAATTTTTTTCTTTTCTTCATTACAGTCACCCTTCTCAGTTTTTAAACAAATCTACACCTATAAAAATTATTACAATGATATTGAGATAAAAAAACTTTGGCATTATCAACTTTCTTCTTTAAAAAACTTCTCTTATATCATGGCTTCCTTCATGACTTTGATTATTTTGAAGACTAGATTCAACATCATCACATTTATAATTGAAATTATTGTAGCTTCCCAATTCACAAATTTATTTCCTTCTCAGCTTGAATATGATTGATATTATTAAAACCAAACTGAATATGATTTCTAGAACCTTTTATCTATTTCTAACCAGATATGATTAATCTGAATATGATTGGAAACACCTCTTCTCCCCCTTTCCTTAATCAAGATTACATCAATAGTTTCAAAAATTACTTATTACTTATGAGAAATTCAAAATAACAAATCATCGTCAGATTTATATATGATCCTTGATGAATATGATGATCTTCCTCATTATGATCAAAAACTCATTCTGAACCCAAGGTGAGTCCGATGTACAACTTCTTCTCAATACAATGGAATTTATTAAACAATTTGTGTATGATTTTTTGAATATGATGGTCATTCCAAATGGACAAAACTTTTAAAAATTTAATTGATTTATCCTTTTTGACAACAAAAGACAATAAACTTTCAAAAATAAAAACTTCTTCAAAACTTCCAAAAACATTCTCCATCTAACTTGGTCCCCACAATCTCCCCATTTGGATTTTTTTGTCAACCAAGATTCATAAATCAATGAAATTTGTAACCTAAATCTATGTATTACTTATATACAATTATAATCCTACACGAGGTAACTCATTATAGGAAATAAGAATTATTGATCGCAAGACCATGCTGTCCAAATGTAGTGGTTATAAAACCTATTCAAATTTCATTCCTTTATCTTTTCTTCCTCATAGTTTCAAATTTTCTAGAATAAAAAAGTTTTGTTTCCTACAATCACTCTATCAATGAGTTATAATAGTTCACGCACTTAAAATTCTTAATTCACAGATTACCCACAACCCCCCTTTAAACTTGATTCCTTTCAAGATATATTTATGAACAATTCTCCCAATTGATAACATTATCCAAAGGTAAGGTAAGAGAGGGTAAAAAAATACATACCTAAACCTTGACAAGAAATAGGTTGGATGCCCTTTTTTAACCTCAATTTAAAAAAATCATCCTTTTGTAAAGGTTTGTGAAAAAGTCAAAAACGTGTTACGATATAGAAACATACTCTAGCTTCAATTCATTCTTATCCACATACTCTTTAATGAAATAATATTTGATATCAATATATTTTTAATGATAATGGTGTACCAGATTCTTGATGAATTCTATTTCACACTGATTATCACAACCTAAGAGCAAGGGTAAATTCACTTCAACAAGTCTTCTAAACGAGTCTTCATCTACATGAGTTGGGTAACAACTTGAGTAACAATAACATACTCAGATTCAGCCATAATAAGATTTATTGATTTCTATTTTTATTCCAACTAACATAAATTTTACCTAGAAATAAAACTCCACTATATATAGATCTGATTCCGAATTTTTGTGTGACTTTATTATAGAATTATTTTTCCATCATGTAAATGCGATTCTTTATGAGCTCTCTGAAATAATTCTTATAAGGAAACAATATAAACAATGTTAGGTCTTGAGGTAATCTAATATAACAAACTTCCAATAATCTTCCCAAATTCTTTCTAATCAACCTTTTTTCCTTATCCATATTTATAGAACTTTGTTCCCATTGAAATTGGTGTGTAAATAGGTTTTGAGTTTTCCATGCTGAATTTCCTAATATGTTCCTTAACAAAATTTTATTGAGAAAGAAAAATGTGTTTCTTCTTTTATATACTTTGTGAACCAAGAAAGTGTTTAACTTTTTCCAGCATGGAAGTTTGAAAAAAAAATCATATCTTCAGCAAATATTTCACATGAATCTTTTATCATTCCCAGAAAAGATAATGTCATCAACATAAACAATTACGATGAGGAAAATATCCTGGCTTTATTTAAAGTAAATATTACTATCAAATCTTCCTTTCATGAAATTCATATTATTTAATCAAGTATAAAATCCGGATTACCATTCCCTCAGAGTTTTTTATACCATACAAGGTCTTCTTCAACTTACACACATAAATTTCATATTTTCCAACAACAAAGCCACAATGTTGTTCAATGTCAAATTTCTCATCAAGATCAACATTTTGAAATGTAGACCTTTCTTCCACTTGATTTTTTTGTAAATTATTTATGAAATAATATAAAAAATATTCCAATTATTTATAATCTTTCCATTATAGAAAAAATATCATCAAAATCAACACCTTCAATTTGTAAGTAACCTTAGCACACCAATCTTTCTTTTTTCCTTATCACTCCACCTTCTTCATTCAAATTTTTCTAAAAAACCCAATTTGTACCAATAACATTTTTTCTATCTAGATTAGGTATGAGTTACCATGTATCATTAGTTTTTATATGATGTAGCTTTTCATTCATGTCCTAAATCCATTCTGAATTTTCAAAAGCTTCCTTCACATCATTCGGCTCAACTTTTGAATACAAAGAAGTATGTGAATTTTTTCTTCTTTTTTGAAGCTTTTTATGTTGATCACAAATAATGTAATTATCCTCCACTTTCTTCCTTATTCTAGGATGATATTTTTGAGATTCTTCCTCATCACTTGAAAACGGTGAGTCCAATTCTTCTTCTTGATTAGGATCATAGTTGGATGTATCCTTATCAAAATTGTTAAGAGAAGTTTCCCTATTGTTGAGTCAATAAGGTTTCCTTATGACTTTTCCATTCCTTCATGTTTTGAAAATCAAAAACACTATATCTTAAGGAAAATTTCATTTTCCCTAAGATTTTTCTTAATGAGGAAAATTTTCCTTCCCCAAGGAAAATTTATCCTTACCAGTTTCTCATTATTCATATTTTATTCTAACTCTTTTTATTTCTAAGTGAAAAATTCGGTTTCACATCTAAAACCATAGAATTATATAAATACTTAGTTATAGAGTGATCTGTTTTAGGATCCGAATTCAGGTTCCAAATCCTATGAAATTCAAAATCCGAATTCTCTGAAATTCCGAATCCGAATTCACAGAAATTTAGAATCTGAATTCTCTGAAATTCAGAATCCGAATTCACTGAAATTTAAAATCCGAATTCTCTAAAATTTAGAATCCAAATTATCTGAAATTCAGACTCCAAATTCCTTATAATTAAGGTTCCTAAATCCTCATAATTAAGACTCTGGATTTATTAGAATTCAGGTTCTGAATTCCTCATAATTTAGACATTGAATTCCTTAGAATTCAGACTTCGAATTCCTCAGACTTTAGGTTCTGAATTCATCAGAATTTAGACTCCGAACTTCTTAAAAAAATAATTTGAGTATCATTGTAATATAGACTCTAAATATTTACTTGGTTAGACTCCTAATTCTATTTTTCCTTATACTCTGAAAAATTAAATTTGGTTGAGCAACCATATTTTACTTACTCTTGTTTGAGTTATAAAATGATTTCATGCATTCTGTTACTAACTAACCATTGTTTGAGTGACACGTGTATAGGTCCCTCTGAAATTCAAGAAAAAATATGACCATTAGAGGAGGGAGATGACAGTTGAATATGTGCCTATAAATAGGATCTCATTTGAACGATCTCAAAAACACAACTGAGACACATTGATCAATCTAGAGATTACATGCTGAAGTGATTTCTTGAGAGAGAGACTTTAATGCATTGTTCGTACTGAAAATCTTGTTCAGAATTTCTTCATGCGACTCTGAGTACATTCTAGGGCTTCTAGGGATAAGAAGATAGAGGTTCTGACTACCTTGAAGTTCGAGGGCTTGCATGGATAACAATATAGACTCCGATATTCGTATCGAGGGATTACCCTGGTGTTGGTAAGACAAAATTTCTTGAAAGTATAAATCAAGGGACCTTTATCCAAGGTTGTTAGATACCATAATCTTTGGGTTAAAATATTTCTTACTTGTTACTTGTATTTTTCCAAGTTTGTTTTTTATTGCATTTTGATTGATAAGGAAAGTATAACTATCTTATAATTTCATAAACTTGTACTCTAATTAGTAAGATTCTATACACTTTGAGGTAGAATATTTTTCCTTGTAAACATTCCTTAAGTTTCATTTCCAAAACCATATTTCTGGAATCAAGCAAGTTTGTAGAACTAAAAGGTCTTTTGAATTTACCTTATTTAACTTTGTTAAACACTACCATCTTTAAAAGTTCCAAAGGATTTTTTTTAAAGTATACAATTCACCCCCTCTTATTTATTGAGCTTCTACATCTTATTTAGATCCTACAATTGGTATCAGAGAAGGTCTCTGAAATACTTATATTCATATATAATTTTTCTTACTCAAGTTTTTCCTTGTTCTATATTTTCCTTACTTAAGATTATTATTCTTGCTTACAAACTTTTATTACTAACTAGTTTGTGTGGAAATATATTTTCTTTGAGATGGAAGGAATGAATTTTGGTTTGATTGACAATCATAGTCCTACTAGAACACTTATATTTGATGGGAATTATTATGAATATTAGAGAGATCATATGAAGACTTTTTTCATTAAAACTAGAGTGGAAAACATTGTTATGCTGACTGGAGATTAAAAGATTCCTGATAAAGATGTCAGAACTTTTAATCATCAAGAAAATTCAGAATATCAACTTAACTATAAGGTATTTAATACTTTGTTGTGTTCCCTGACCAGAAATATATATAGCCAGATTTCCTCTTGTGAAGCAGCAAATTGTATTTGGAAGAAGCTTGAAGTAACTCATTTTGGTACATCCAAAGTTATTGAAACTAGAAGAACTATCCTTATAGATGAGTATCTTGGTTTTTTCTTTCCTTAAGGAGAACCTATATGTAAGGTACAACAAAGATTCATGACTATTGTCAACAGATGAAAATCCATGGGTGAAAAAGGTTTAGATGATGAGGCACTTGTGGAAAAGATTATAGAAATCATGCCTAATGAGTGGGAATCAAAGAGAAAAACTATTGATGAGAATAGGAAAGTCTCATAGATTACTCTTTATGAGCTTTTTGAAACTCTTCTTCAACATGAGACTAAAGTGAAAAGAGATGACGACAATGTTAAGAAGAAGAATGGGAATGGAAGTGTTTCTTTTACAACTACCTCTAATCATATGAAAGCCAAGACTCCTGAGAGAGTTACAAGATCTAAATCGAAGAAGGTCATTTTTTATCAGAATCAATTGAAAGTGAACATTCTGAGAATGAACTCACTAATCTTGCTCATAGGATGAACTGAATAGTTGGTAAGAAAAACTTTCAGTATAGATATAAGAAAAAAGAAATAAAGGATAAGAAAGAATCTGAAGTTACTTGTTATTAATGAAAAAGAGCAGGTCATATAAGGCCATATTGTCCTATGCTTAAGAGAAAAGACAGAAAGGAAAATAATTCTAAGAGGAATATAAATAAGTACTAAAAATCTAAAGCTAGGAAAGTTTTAAAATCCAATGACACCTGAAGTGCCAGTGGTGGAGACTCTTCTAATGAATCCTCAGATTATGAATCATTTGGTCATAAGAATCTTGGTATATTAACAAAGCTACCCATTGAAAATCATTGTTTAATGGATAAGGTAAAAAATTCTGAATCCATAACCAATTTATCCTTGAATTATAATTATATTGATAGTAAATATTATGAATCTTCAAATGAATAATCTTCTTATGATGAAGATAATACATTACCTACCTATAAAGAAGTGTTTATGTTTTCTAAGCTCCTTGAGAATGAAAATTCTAAAGTCAAGAAAAATCTTGATACGGAAAATTATAGGATTTCTTTTAATAAGGAAATATCAGATCTTTCTAAAGAACTTGATAATAAAATTTATGATTTTCAAAGTATTTCAAAAACCCTTGAGGAAGTTAATTCTGAGAAGGATAAACTTTCTAAGGATCTAGAAAATGTAATTTCTAAGAAAAATGTTTTTGAGCCTAACTCTAGTGCTAAAACTAATGTTTTTTAGGATAAGAACATAGTTATTAGACTAAAGTCAGAAATATTTTCCTTGAGGAAGTTTTTGTCAAAGTTTACCTTAGGTAAGGAAAATTTTGATAAGATGTATTTCCAAATTCTACCTCTAAGGAATAATTCTGGATTTGGTTATACTTGTTCAAAACTGATTTTCAGTAACAATTATTTTGTTCCTAAAAGTGCTACATTCTGCACTAAGTGTCAGTGTGGTGGGAATTGGGAAAAATATTGTTCCTTAAACAAAAATCAATATTTAGGTTTTCGTAAATCTTATTTTTAAAATAAAACATGGATTCCTAAAATTTTTCTTTCTGAAGTTTCTGGATCTAAGAAAGTTTTTGTTCCGAAAGTCTAATACTCTTATTTTCAGGAAAATAAAGATAGTACCAACATCAATACATGGTACATAGATAATTGATGTTTCCATCACATGACTGGTAACAAAAACTTCTTTGAAAATATTATCAAGGTGAAAAGAGGAAAATTAACTTTTGGAGATAATGATAAGGGAGAAATTATTGGTATAGGTGACATTGTTCTTCTTGAAAAAACTTTGATTTCAAATGTTTTATTAATTAAGGGTATTAAGCACAACCTCATCAGCATAAGTCAATTATGTGATGAAGGTTACCTTGTGAATTTTAGGAATGACAAGTGCTTAGTAAACAATTCCAAGGAAGAGTTTATTATTTCTTCCAATAGGTAAGAGAATGTATACACACTAAACTTAGAAGACCTTAGGAGACAAGGTCTACCTTGCCTTAGTGAAATGGAAGATCATTCTTGGTTGTGGAATAGAAGTTTAGGACATTGTAACCTTATAAACCTTTGAAAACTCTCTAAGAAAAGACTAGTTAAGGATATACCATAGATTAGATTAGATTATTCAAAAGTTTATTATCCTTATAAATATGGAAAGCAACATAAATAAAGTTTTAAATCAATCAGTGAAGTCTCAACTACTGATGTATTACCGTTGGTGCATATGGATCTGTTTTGTCCAACACAAAATGGAAGTATTGGAGGCAAATATTATTTATTTGTATTAGTTAATGATTACACTAGTTTTATGTGGGTCTATTTTCTAGCAAAGAAATATGAATCTTTTTCTTATTTTAGAAGTTTTAAATCCCAAGTTAAAAATGAGAAAAACCTGCCATTAATACTATTCATAGTGATCAAGGAGGAGAATTTCAAAATTCTGATTTTGAAAATTTTTGTAGTAGAAAATGCATTACTCATAACTTCTCAGCACCAAGAACACCTCAACAAAATTGTGTTGTTGAGAGAAGAAATAGAATTCTTCAAGAGATAACAAGAACCATGTTGAGTGAATATTCAGTAGCCAATCCTTTTTGCACTTAGGCTATAAGTACTTCTTTCTATACTAAAAATCTTGTTTTTATTAGACCTTTTCTTAATAAAACTCTTTATGAGCTATGGAATGTTAGAAAACCTAGACTTTCCTACTTCAAGGTTTTTGGTTGTAAGGTATTCATTCTAAATATTAAAGATAATCTACAAATATTTGCACCAAAATCTGATGAAGGAATTTTCTTAGGCTACTCCAAAACTTCTAAGGCTTATAGATTTTTGAACAAAAATACTTGTACTATTGGAAAAACAGTACATGTCAAATTTGATGAAACTAATCCTTTTTTTTAAACAACCGCAACCTACATCTTCTGATGTGTTTTAAAAAACTGATTATCAACCCTTGATAGAAGATCCTTTTAATAAGGAAAATGTTCAAGAAAATGTTTCTGAAGCATTTACCCCAAAATATTTCCTACCCTATATTGATGAACTGGTTTTACAAAACCCAAATTAGTGGTTTCTAAAGAATCATCCCAGGGATAGTATCATTGGTGATGTAAATCAACCTGTAAGGACTAGAAGTTCCTTATGAAATGAAGTAGAACATCTATAATTCCTTTCCCAATTAGAAAAAAAAAGAACTGATGAAGCTTTAGGTGATGATGATTGAATAAAAACTTTGCAAGATTAGCTAAATGAATTTTTAAGGAATAAAGTCTGTACCTTGGTTGAAAGATCTAAGAAAAATTCTATTATTTGAGTAAAATGGGTCTTCAGAAATAAGTGTGATGAAAATAGAATCATTTTAAGAAAAAAATCTAGATTGGTTGCTAAAGTAAATAATCAACAAGAAGGAATAGAATATGAAGAAACCTATGATCCAGTAGCTATAATTAAATCTATTCATATTCTACTTGCCTTTGCAGCATTCTTCAATTTCAAACTTTTTTAAATGGATGTTAAATGTGCATTAATTAATGGTTATGTTCAAGAGGAAGTTTTTTCGAACAACCTCCTAGTTTTGAATATACAAAATATCTTGAACATGTTTTTAAACTTACCAAATCTTTGTATGGACTTAAACAAGACTCGAGATCCTGGTATGATAGACTTATGTGATTTTTTCTTCAAAATAATTATGTTAAGGGAAATGATGATCCAACCCTTTTTATAAATAAAGTTAAGAAAAATGTTTTGACTGTTCAAACTTATGTTGATGACATTATATTTGGTTCAACTCAGCAATATATAACTGATTCCTTTGTGAATCTAATGAAATATGAGTTCGAAATGAGTATGATGGGTGAGTTAACATTTTTCCTTGGTTTTAAAATTCCTCATAAACTAGAAGGAATCTATATATCCCAACATAAGTATATTAATGATCTTATTAAAAGGTATGTATATGAAAATTGTAAGAGTATAAGTACTCCCATTGGTACCTCAAATTCACTTGATCTTGATGAAGCTAGGAAACCATTAGATCAAACATCTTTTAGAGGTATGATCGGAAGTCTACTTTACTTGACATCTATTCTTCCATAAATAATGTTTTCGATATGATTATGTACATGATATCAATTCAATCCTAAGAAATTTTATTTAAAGGAAGTGAAAATAATTTTTCACTACTTAAAGGGAACCATGGATCTATGACTCTTTTCTAATTTTGGAAATGATTTTGTTTTAAATTTTTTTAGGATGCTGACTTTGGTGGATGTAGAATGGATAGGAAAAGTACATCCTGAACTTATCATTTCTTAAGAGATTCATTAGTTTATTGGTCATACAAAAAGAAACACTCAGTATCACTTTCCACTCCTGAAGCTTAATATATAGCACATGGAAGTTGTTATGCTCAAGTGTTGTGGATACAACACACACTCACAGACTATGGTATGAGTTTTACCAAAACGAAAATATTGTGTTATAATAATAGTGCCATTTCCTTAAGTAAAAACCCTGCACATCACTCTCATGAAAAACACATAGATATTAGGCATCACTTTCTTAGAGATCGCATACAAAAAGGAGATATCATTATTCAATTTTTCAGAATGCAAGATCAACTTGCTGATATTTTCATAAAATCTTTACCATTCGATAGATTTGAATACATAAAATAAAATTTAGGAATGATAACCGTAAGGTAATATTCCTTATTAACTTCTTGTTGAAACCTATATCCTTACAGTAAGAAAATCTTTTCCATATGGAGAGTATATTTTCTTGTTAGCTAATTCTTTTTCGTTGTTAAAATTTTTATAGTTAAAATTTTGATAGTTAAAATTTTGATAGTTAAAATTTTCATAGTTAAAATTTTTGTAGTTAAAATTTTTGTAGTTAAAATTTTTATAGTTAAAATTATCATAGTTAAAATTTGCGTAGTTAAAATTTTCATAGTTAAAATTTTTGTAGTTAAAATTTTTATAGTTAAAATTTTCATAGTCTAATTTTTTTGTAGTCAATATTTTTTGTAGTTAAAATTTTTTCGCAGTCAAAATTTTTGTGGTATAAAATTTTCATATCTAAATATTCTTCAAGAATAATTTTCCTCATTACGAATAATTTAACTAAAAAATCCAAAAGGTATGATTTGTTTCCTTAAGTTTTTTTAATCGACCCTTTTACTTGCTGGTATTTCATTCTGTTTTAAGAAAAAAAATTTGTATTCATTTTAATTTTTCTTAAATCCAATTGTTTTCTTTCTAAAAACCTCAAAAGATTGGATTGGACCAAATTTACTTCTATGGATATCTTTTCAACCATCAAATCTGATCAGAAATTATTCAACCATTGGATCAATCTGGGAAGCTGAATCATCACTTTGATTTCCTATATAAAGGACCCCCTAATGGTTATCCCAAATCGAACTCAAGTCTTTGCGTGCTGAAGCTCTGCCCTCCCAAATTATGTCTATTCCAGATCCTCAAGGTTTCCTTAGTTCTGATGGTCTTATAAAGATTCATCTCAAAAAGAAATGGTGTCTGTAAAGGAAATATCTGAATGACAGATTTATAGAGAATGGTTGGTTCATCTGAATTTATTTTCTAAGTTTGATTCCATTATCTCTAAGAATATCAAGCTAAATGGGTGGGAGAGTGTTTGCCTATCGAAACCGAAAGCACAAGATCCGGTGTATCCGAAGTTGCTGGTTGAATTTTATGATACAATAATCTTTTCCAATGAAGGAGAAAGCGATAATTTTTTTTAAGAGTTACGGGAAGACATATTCTATTTCTTATAGCAAGGCATCCAGTCTGATTGGTATTACTTATGAAGGGGAAGATGAGTTCTATACTCACAAACTACACAATGTATTAGGTTCCTTTGGTAAGGAAAAATATCTATCTTTCCTTGGTCTTTCATAGGTAAAGACTTTGAAGATAATACATCTATCTACAAACCTTAAAATTCTTGAATTGTGGGTTCAATGGTTTGTCATACCGAGAAACGGAGACAAGGATACTCTAAAGAAGAGTTATATATATATTGGATTTCTTGGTGAACCTCATAAAGATTAACCTGGTCAAGTATATCTTGGTTACGATTGAAAATTTCAATAATGGGAATTTAATGTCTCATATTATCATGTATCTAATAATTATTTCAAAGATCATTGTTCTTTGTCTTCAGTCCGTCAGGATTTCATGTGGTTCCAAGATGAGGAACTCCAAGGTGATGCTGATAAGTGATGATACTCTTAGGAGGATGAATATTGGCTTTAATAGTCAATCTAAATAATTTTATGATCTATCAGAAAAGGAATTTGAATCCTTAACAAAGAAACAGGAAGAAAATGAGAAATCTAAGAAGGGTGGAAGGAAGAGGAAAGATAAGGATCCAGAAGAGAAAGCAAACACCCTAGTGGCTAAGGAAACTCAATCTTCACCTCCAAAGACAAAGAAGAAAAAAGCATAGCTTGATGAAGTAGTGGCTAAGTGGAGAGAATATAAGAAGAATAGGAAGTAAGGGGAGCCTAAGTTTGGCCTAGACCCAGCAGAGGAAAAGGCTTTGAAAGAAAAGGTTGTTGAAGATCTTGAGAAGCAACAAAAAGAGAAGAAGCAGAAGAAGAAGATGTTGGAAACTAAGATAACGCAATCCCTTATGAGGGCTGCGAATAAAGCCTCTGAGAATATTCTAGTACCAGAATCATTTCTATAAGAGTCTCTTCCTGAGACTCTGGGAAAGAAGTTTGTAATTTTGGAAAAACATCAAGAAGAAGTAGTTGAAGAATAATAAGTATAAGAGAAAGAATAAGGCAGTGGTGACACCGAAGATGTGTTAAAGAAGGTCGAGGAATATCACAAGAAGGAAAGCCCTTCTGAGAAATTATCATTATGAACCTCTCAAGTCGAATCATCAAAGCTTACTACTCCTGAGAAGCATGAAGAGAATGCTAAAGATAAAGTGAATAAACTATCTGGGGAATAAAGCATTAATAAATATTTCATTCACCCAGAGGATGTTGAGGTATGAGCCGAGATTGAAGAAGTTGATGAAGACAAAATTGTTCAGCTATTAGATAGTGAATATGAATCTAATGATCAAGAAGAAGTCATTCCAAAGAATGATAAGGGAAAACAGGTGGTTGTGGATATACCTAGAAAATCTATGGTAAAGAAGAAAGAATTTGGTGGTTCATCAAAGAGGAAAGCCGTTGAATTAGAAAAGAAATCCTCACCAACAAAAGTCTCAGATTCAGAATCATCATCTCTTGGACATGACTTTGTAGTTCAATCTTTGAAAAAACTTATCAGGACTATTCCAATATTTCCCAGTATAGAATCGAGATGCCATATGCTTCATCATTCATTAAATAAAAAATCATATTTAGTATCCATGGTGATGGATAAGTGTGTCAAACTTGAGGAAGACTTTAAGAATTTTCTCATTAGCTAAAAGGATCATAAAAGATCTTGCAAAAAGATGACAAGATGGTCAAGAAAGATAATAGAATAAATGAGAATCTTTGATGATTTTCAAGGAAGTGTCAAGGATGGTTTTGACACCGAAGATGTAAAGATCAAGGATATCACTAATAGTTTTGAGGAAAATATAACTTTGGAACAAACTTCTCAAAATAAATAAGTGAAAGATCTAAATGGGAAATTGAATTCAGTTGCTCAGAGTTGGAAGAGAGAAAAGGATCCCAGAATTAAGATAGAAGAGAAGCTTGTTAAGTAGGAAGAAGTCTTGAAGGCTCAGGCATAATCTCTTAAGGCTCAAGAAGAGAAAATTAAAGCCTTAGAAAAGAAAACATAAGATCAGGATCAGATACTCAAGCATGCAGAAGAGTATCACAAGGATCTCAAGAAGCTGAAGACTATAGTGAAGAATCTGATGCCGAAGGAGAAGGAAGGATAATATTTTCCAAATCCGATCTTTTGTTGTATTTTCCTATTGTAAAAAATATTTTAATCTTAATGAAAATTTTGTTGCTCTTCCTATTTTTTGTTGTTTAGTAATAATATTTCAGGTACCATATTTTCCATTACATTCCCTATATTTCTTTTTGAAAATCACCAAGGGGGAGAAAGGGTTGTCATAAGAGAATACTTAGTAAAAAATAAATTTCCCTAAGTAAGGAGAGTTCATCTAATGGAGAGTTTTCATTATGATGATTTTTGTATGCAAGAAAATGAAAAATATCATTCAATTCAGAATACGATCCTTAGTGTTTCTAAAGAATAAGGGGGAGTTAGTTGTATTCACTTTGATCCATAAGTAAATGAAGATAAGTTTTTTTTACAAGCCCATAAAATTTCTAAGTCCTTATATTATTTTTTTGAAAGGTTGTTTGTGCTTTCCAAAAAGAGGGAGATTTTTGAGTCAATATAGTTTCCTTATGAATTTTCCATTCATTCATGTTTTGAAAATCACAAACACTCTATCTTAAGGAAAATTTCATTTTCCCTCTAATTTTTTCTAATGAGGAAAATTTTCCTTCCCCAAGGAAAATTTATCCTTACCTATTTCTCATTGTTCATATTTTAGTATAACTTTTTTATTTATAAGTGAAAAATTTGGTTTCACATCTAAAATCTTAGAATTATATAAATACTTAGATATAGAGTATTATATTTTCAGGATCCAAATTCAGGTTCTGAATCCTCTGAAATTCAAAATCTTAATTTTTTGAAATTTAGAATCTGAATTCATTGAAATTCAGACTCTGAATTTTCTGAAATTCAGAATCTGAATTCTCTGAAATTTAGACTTTGAATTCCTTAGAATTCAGGTTCCAAAATCCTTAGAATTCAGACTATGAATTCCTTATAATTCAGGTTCCAAAATCCTCAGAATTTAGACTCCGAATTCCTTATAATTCATGTTCTGAATTCCTCAGAATTCAGACTCTGAATTCTTCAGAATTCAGACTTCGAATTCCTCAGAATTCTGGCTCTGAATTCCCCAAAATTCATACTCTAAATTCCTTAGAATTTAGACTCCAAATTCCTTGAAAAAAAGAATCATAATATCCTTCTAATATATACTCCAATGGTTAAATTTCTTAGACTCAGGATTCTATTTTTCCTTAGACTCTGAAAAATTGAATTTGGTTGAGAGACCATATTTTACTTACTCCTTTTTGAGATATAAAACAATTTCATGCATTCTGTTACTAAATAACCGTTGTTTGAGTGACATGTGTACACGTCCCTCCAAAATTCAAGAAAAAATATGACCATTGGAGGAGGGAGCCAACCGTTGAAAACGTACCTATAAATAGGAGCTCATTTGAACAAGCTCAAAAACACAACTGAGACATGTTGATCAATCTAGAGATTACATGATGAAGTGATTTTGAGAGAGAGAGACTTTAATGCTTTGTGCATACTGAACATCTTGTTTGTAATTTCTTCGTGCAACTCTGAATGTTGTTGAATACATTCGAGGGCTTCTGGGGATAGGAAGACAGAGGGGCCGACTACCTTGAAGTTCAATGTCTTGTGGGGATAGCAAGATAAACTCCGATATTCATATCGAGGGCTTACCCTGGTGTGGGTAAGATAAAATTTATTGAAAGTATAAATCAAGGGACCTTTATCCAAGGTTGTTGGATACCCTACTCTTTGGGTTAAAAGATTTCTTATTTATTACCTGTATAGTTTCAAGTTTGTTTTCTGCTGCATTTTGATTGATAAAGAAAGTATAACTATATTATACTTACTTATACTTTTACTCTAATTACTAAGATTCTATATGCTTTGAGGTAGAATCTTTTTCCTTGTAAACTTTCCTTAAGTTTCATTTTCGGAACCATATTTCAAAAATCAGGCAAGTTTGTATAACTAAGAGGTCTGGTGAATTTACCTTGTTTAAATTTTTTAAACACTAACATCTTTAAAAGTTCCAAAGTAATTTTTTAAAGTATACAATTCACCCACTCTTGTATATTGATAATCTATATCTTATTTAGATCCTACACCTATCATTCTAAAGTTTTTTATTCTCATGAGTTTATTTATGTTAATTAGGGTTTGCAATAACTTTCACATAAAGAAAATTAACAATTATTTAGGTTTCATTATTGAAACATATATATCCTCTTACTTCTAAAGAAAATCCAAGGAAGATTCCATCCTCACATTTCTGCTCAAACTTTCCAAGGTTTCCACCGTTCCCCTTTAAAATGCATGGACTCCTAAAAAATATTAAGTGATTCAAACATGGAGTTTTATCATAAAACATTTCATATAGAGTAATATTTTAATTTGGCCTATAGAAACAATTTTTTTGAAAATATACCCTAGTACTCATGGATTGCCTCCAATAGGAATATGAAATTCCATGTTCAAGTAATATAGTTGTCCCAATTTCCTCCAAACTTCTATTCCATCTTTCAGAAATCCCATTTTGTTGAGGAGTGTATGGGGAACTATACGCATTCCTAATTCCATTATTATCAAGATAAATTTAAAAATCTTAATTCTTATACTCACCACCATTTTCAGTTCTCAACTTCTTCAATAAATATTCACATTACTTCTCAGCTTTCCTCCTAAAAAATTTAAACATTTTTAGATAATATGACTTATGTTTCATAAAAATAACACAAGTAATGTGAGTAAATTCATGAATGAAGTTTATGAAGTACTTATCTTTACTTTTTCATTGTTTTGTCATTAGATGACAGATTTAAAAATGAATAAGTTCTAGGGGTTGTTTTGAATAAATCTTAACTTTCTTATGCACTGAGTTTTTAATTTATCCTTTATGAAAAATAGTGTAACACCAATATGTTATTCTTGAAAAATCTGGAATATCTTAGACACTATCTCACTTTAATAACTTAATATTGTTTCTTTGACCCATGTATCCAAACCTTTTATGACATAATTAATTCTCTTCCACCATACCCTTATAACAAGTGTTTTTTATTTCACCAAATTGAAACAAGTTTCCTTTTGTACGTTGTCCTCTTATAACTATCTTTCTATATTCTTTATTTTCCACAATAAACCCTTCTTTTCTAAAAAAACTTTTTTACCATCATCAAAAAATTATGAAACACTTAGAATGTTGTGTTTCATCCCATCAAAATATAAATATTTCTTGGATTTCATATTTTCTTTCTTAATAACGGCTTAATTAACCCCTTTGTTTCTTAATGATTAATCATTGAATTTTTTTACGATTTCTTTATTTGTAGTATTTCACATTCTTAAACAACCTTAATTCTCATGTAATATGAGAGTAACACCCACTATTAATAATCCAATGTCTTTCTCATTTTATAAATTTAAGAGTAGTTTCAACAACAAGAGCCTATTCTTATTTCTTTTTCTTTTTCACTTCTGATTTTTTAGAATTGTTAAGAATGATTTGTTGTGTTGAAAAAAAACAATACATCATTTTTCAAGGTTTCTAGGTTGTTCACACCTTCAAAAAATAGTCTCTAGGTGTTGAAACCTATTTCAACTTTTACTCCAACCTTCTCAGGTTTATTCCTTTGATGAGATTGACTCCCACTCAAACTCTGTCTTCTATAACTTATGGAATAGTAGTAATGTTTTTGGTTTAATCAACACATATTTTTTATTTGTTTGAATCTAACACAATACCAACTATATCAATAGAAAGAATATTTTCCTATGAAACTTTTATACTAACAAGAGTAGTGAACATGTTTTGAAGTAATATTTTTTTCTTTCTTATATAGACCACTATCCATTCTATTATCAATTGGAATATTATTTTTCAGATTAATTTTATTTTCATTCTTAATGAAACTAGAAGTAATAGAACTATTTTTGTATTCATAATGTTAGAAAATATTTTCAGATTCAGGTTTTTCAGAAACTTCTGTATTCTCTGCTTTGTTAATCTTGGCCATGTACATAACTTTCCCATCTTTATTATTTTCATAAATATATCTATATTTATTCGAAACCTTTTAAGGTAAATTTTTGTTGATCCTTATGAGGTTTATTCTTGTGAGAACTTTCAACAACTTTAGAGATAGATTTTTTGAAGCTTTCATTTCTCTATTCAACTTTAGAATGTTTTTATTAGACAAGTTCAAACTCTTCTTCTTTTTTCCTTCATCTTCACTTCCAAATGTTCAGTAAAATTATTTTTTTCTTTAATATATTTATTTAAATCATAAATTTATTTCACCAACTTTGATTTCTCATCAGGATAACTTTATTGATATATTTTTGAGGAACTTTCACTTTTAAACATCCTAATTTCTTTCTCTTTCTTTCCAATATTTCTCAAAAATTATTTAAATTCCTCTTTCAGATGATATTATAATTAATTTTCTTATTCTTCATAACTACTAAATATTAATTCTTCATTATTAAAAATTGTAATACAAGTATTCTCACTAACCTAATCAATAGATTTTTTAGATTCACCATAAATGTATTCTTCTTCTCCATCTTTAGATAAGAAACTTATTCTTTTGGATTTGAAGTACCTTTCATATTTCAATCAGAAAATGGATTTATCCTTTCTATCCAATTTCTTCCATGATTTTTTTGGACATATTTATTCTTTATCACTATCATCTTCTTTCTTTCTTCTAGGAAAATTATCCACAAAGTTCCCAATGAATCTACATTCAAATAATTTCAAGGGATTTTTCCTTTTATATCTACCTATACCTATTCTCACATTTTTAGAGAAAAAGGATAAAATATCATCAAGATTTTTCCATACCTCATTTTTGGAATCAGAATCACCAGCTTATTATTCAATAAGAATCATTGTTGACTTTTATTTCTTGGATATTTTAAAAGAAATTTATCTATCAGATTTTGTTTTAATTTTTGTTGCATTCACAATTATCATTTCATAAGTGATGACAGTTCTATGTAATCATCTGAAGATAATGTTTCAGTATATCTATCTTACCATGTAGAAAATTTAGAATAAATTCTTTTTGAGAGAATTCATAAGATTATTTATTCTATGTTTACTTTCTTATGAAAAAAACTTCACCTCATGTTAAATATTACTTTCCCTACTGAAAATAGTTGAAACACACAATCATAGGAATCAAAGAATTGACAAGGTTCACTATTCAATAAGAATATCCATGTCATTGGTATGGTTTATAAATGATCTAATACCACACAATCCACTGGAAAAAAAAAATCCTTTTTTGTGGAATAAAATGAGTATGATATTCATTTTCACTCATGTAGTACTATGTAAAAAATCCAATAGTGCATGTTCTCAATCTAGAAAAAATAATGCAATATAAATTTTTTTGTAACAAACATGTTAATGTAATTCTTGAACAACTTTCATAGATGTAATATTTTAAAATAATTCTTCACTTTATTACCTAGAAGATTGTAAGAACTTTTCTATAATTTTTAATAAAACTCAGTCCAATTACCTAGTTCAATTTTCCAGTTTGATTTTCTCAATATGATAATTTAACTCTATCAAAATACGATTGAGACAATTTTGAACCAAAACTATTCAGAGTCTGAAAATCCCAGTTTGATTTTCCCAGTCCATTTTCTCTTTATGGAAAATATATAGCTCTATCAGAATACCACTAAAACAATTCTATTACACTTCTTATTCAATCCAGAAAACTCAATACTAGTTCCCTAAACTGATTATCCTTCATAATATGATAATCAATTAAATATGATAATCAATTGAATACAATGATCAACTAAAACTTTTCAATATTTTCTCTCTCATTTCTCTTCTGTTTGATATGAATTATCCAAGAAATATAATCCAGAAACCTCTTATTCTCTCAATAATTTCTTCAAATCTCTTCCTTCTCTCCTCTTTTTTGTAAACAATACTTTAGTAATAAAGTACAAGGTACTTTCCCTTTTATATTCTCCCCAAAAATGGATTGGCTGAGATTTCAATTTTTTTTTCAGATCATCCAAATTACCCAAATCATATATTTCATTTGAATTTTGGGTGAATCTTGACTTTATAAACATTTATTTACTCTTCTAATATTTTCTCAATCCTTATATAATCTTCCAACAACTTCATCCTGCCTTTGAATTTCTTTATAAACATCAGTCTGATTCCAATTCTCCATTCCAATTCTCGTTAAAATCTTCATCATTATGATGAAGGAAAATGTAAAATAATAGATTCTTCTTCTTATTTTTTCTTGACCTACTCAAATGATAAAAAAATTAGTTTAACCTTTTGTAAATGGTCGACTAAATTTTTTATGAAATATGAAATTATTCTTCATATCGGTCACCACATACTTTTCTTTTTTATTTTCATTAATCTGTTCTAAATTGATCTTACACCTCTGATTGTGATGGTATACCAAGTTTGATGAACCAGTGTCAGTATCTTAAACTTTAGAAACTTCTTTATTATGATCATCCTTATTATCCTTTAAACAAATATGCATATGTTAAATTTATTATGTTGATATTGAGATCATAAAACTTTAGGTTTATAAGCATTATTATTTCACAAACATTGTCTTGTATCATTAATTCATTCATGTATTTGATTAAATTGAATATCATATTAGCATTATCACATTTACAAGGGAAAGTTTTGTAACTTCCTAATTCACATATTTCTTTCCTTATTAGCCTAAATATTATTGGCATGATTATGATCAGACTGAATACAATTTCTAGCACATTTTCTCTCATTCCAACTAGATATAATTAATCTGAATGTGATTGGAAATACCCCTTCTCCCCCTTTTACCAAAATTTCATCATAAGATTCAAAAATTAATTATGATTTGTGAGAAATACCAAACAAAAAAGAATCATGATATTTACATTGGATCCAAGCTGAATCTAATTCCCTTTCTTATTGTGATTAGAACCTCATTCTGGACCCAAGGTGAGTCTGAGAGATAACTTGTTCTCAATACGATGGACTTTACTAAACAATGTGTGTATGATTTTCTAAATACTATGGTCAATAAATTTTTTCAAACCTTTTACAAAGTGAATTGATTTATCATTTTTGATAATAAAATAAAATACACTTTCAAGAAAAAAATATTCAAAACTTCCAAAAACCATCTCCATCCAACTTGGTCTCAACATCCGGGGGGTAGAAAAAGTATGTTTAATACATTGTTTTGATTAAAATGAATTAAATTCATGATTCTAAAAATCACCTCCATGATCACTTCTCAAAGTCACAATTTTAGCATCTTTTTCATTTTACACAATATTAAAGAAATTGATAAAAATAGAATAATCTTCACATTTAAGTCTTAAAAAGTAAAACCATTTAAATATTGAAAAATAATCAAACAACACATAGAAAAATGATTTACCAGAAATAAATGTAGTTCTAGTAGGTCTGAACAAATCCATATGGATAAGATATAGAGGTTTAGATGTAGAAAGCTCTTTAATTGGTTTAAAAGATGAATTGCGCTGCTTTCCCATTTGACATGCATCACACAGTTTCTTTTTATCCAAGTTAATGCCAATAAAGTTAGAAACCAAATGTATTTTAATTTTTTTTTCATGGAGTGAACAATAAAATCTCCAAACCTTCTATTCCAAATCCACAATTCATCAATTTCATTATTCAAACAATTTACATTTTTTCTACACAAGGAATTGAGATCTAATGTATAAAATTACATCTATTCTATGTTCTTTAAACATGAGAAACATATCTTTGAATACAAAACATGAAATGTTAGAAAAAAATAAACTGAATAACCATCATCATAGAGTTGTGAAATTCTTATTATGTTGTGATTCAAGCCTTTAACATAAATAAATCTGTTAATGGGAATAAATTTATGATTTTCAAAAAAAAAAATTCTAATCTTTTTTCCTTTTTTATTATCACCAAATGTTCCATATCCTCCATTTATATTAGATAGTGAGTGAACTTTAGAAAACTATACTCTCATATGTATTGAACAACCATTTTCTATAAACCATTTTTTTATTATGGTTCATAAGGTTTTTTCCCTATAATGAAAAATCTAACAACAAGATTTTTTGGTACCCAAATGATCTTGGGTCCAACAATGTAACCAAAAAAAACTTGGGAATCAAAATCTATTTTTTTTTCTAGAAAACTTAGCGACATGTTTTGAAAAATAATTTTTTAAAAAATCATATTTGATTCCACAAAATTGAGGATTTTTCAGATTATAGATATTAACATAATGTCATATTTCTCCGTAATAAAAATTGGAAACTTTGGAAAGTTTTTTATTTTTAGAACTATGAAAAAATGGGTTTTTTAAAATCTGGGCCTTTTACCTTGACTTCCTCTTCAAAAATATTCTTTTTGAGTTGATTATGGCCAAGAATTTTGTTTAAATAATCTTCCAATTTAGTGAAAACACTTGAAATATATTTACAATTTTGAACCTCCTTTTGTAGGTTCTCAATTGTTTTAATCTTATCAGTGCATAAGACAGTAGATTCTTCCAATTGATTTTTAAAAACTAAATTTTTTCTATTTAATTACTCCTCTTAATTGAAAAATTTATTATAGAATATTCTGGGAGATTTTTTTATTTTTTAATATTTTATTATTAGTTTATAACATGGTATAATATTCATTTAATTATTCATATGATCAATTTTCATCTTATAATTAATGCTCATGCTCACTCTAAGAAGAATGGTAAGATTGTACCTCATCTGAATGTTCCATAAATAATATGCTATAATTTTGATTAATATATTGAGCTTCGAATTCTGATGATGTGTACTCACTAGAATCTTTGGAAGCACTCTAGGTGACCATTATAAATTTCTTAGATTTCTTCTTATAACCAACTTTATTTAACTATTTATTTTCTGAATTTTTATCATCCTTAAGCTATGGAATACCAAGATTGATGTTTCCTAGATTATTTCACTCATAAAACCTTAATTATTTATAGTTTTACCATTATTACTATACTTGTTGAAAGGTTTTTTGAAACCTCTTCTCTTGTTATAGGATTTTTTGAATTTTTGAGAAAAGTTTGCAAGTCCATCATTTGATCAAGACTAACATGAAAAGTCTTATTATTTTTAGGTTTTAGAGATTTGGATTTTCTTTCTTCTTATCATCCTTAAAAGTACAAAACTAAAAAATAGTATTTTATTTCTTAACGATTTTATGTTCTACATATTCAGTCTCCATTTAAGAATTTTTTACATCTTAAGAGTTACAATGGGATCTTTTATTTTGAATTTATATACCTCTGTTGATTGTGTGATGATAACTGATATTCCACTCCACTTGGGCAGTAAAACTCTGAGAAATTTCAATTCTTGTTTGGTATTGGTGATAGGTTCTCCTATAGTATATACGTTATTAACAATTTTAGTGTGTCTTCTATTCAACTGAATAATTATTTCTCCTTCATATATTTTGAATGTGACAAATTTAAGTTTGAAATTGTAATATCTAATAGCCTTCTCATATTTAGTACCTTCATAGGTAACTGCTATAGTGTTCCACATTTCATAAGCCATTTGAAACTGAGAAACTCTATTGAAATCATTTGGTCCTAATCCATAGATTATATCATTCATAGATTTGGAGTTCAGATTGTAGTCTACTTCAATTTTATCATACCCTGTTTCAGGTTCTATATTTGGTATTACATTGGTATTTACTACTTTAAGAAAAACTTTGAATCCAATATTATTTAAATACATGGTCATGCGAGCCTTCCAACAACCATAATTTTGACCATTAAAGTAACGAGATCCAACCATTTCCATACCTTCTAGATTATCATCCATAACAACCATTTGAAAATAGATATATGGAATTCAACCTTTAACAACTATGAACTCAAGAGTTATGAGATCTGATATCAATTTTTGTCCCAGATAATTTCTAACTAAAAACTCAAGAGGGGGAGAGGGTGTGAATTGTGTTCCTAAAAATTTTCTTTGTAAAAAACTACCCTCTACAGGTATGATAGTTAAAATACTTTCCTTAAATAAAATAGGCAGCATAAATATAAAATATTAATAGAAAGAGATTGAATGCAAGATATTTATAGTGGTTTGAGAATAAAAATCCCCAATTTCACTCCACCAACACTCTACTCCATGGTTTTGGTGATTTTAAATATAACAACACATTTTCTAATTGCTCCAAGTTGATTACAAGTAACTATCACTTATTATAATGGTTCAATATATTTCATCTAGGGTCTCCCTTTACAAGAAATACCACAACCATAACATACTCACTTAAAATGAGTGTAAATAAAAATATATGAATAAAATTTAGACAAATTATTACAGTACACAGTTTCAAGAAATAATTGACAGAATTTGAAGATATGTCATGAGAAGATGATAATTTTCAAGGCACTACTCAGGATGATCTTCAATTGAAATTGATAGATTTTAAAATACATTATGTGAGTGTTTTATATGATCTTTTCTGTATATAGAGGTTATTGGTTACCATTATCAGATTATTCGTATGTATATTCATTCTGTCCTTTTACTCATCATTTTAGATTTAGTAGCTAAATCTTTATTTTATACCAATTATTTGATTTTGAACTTAATTAGTGAGATAATCATAACAGGGAAGTTGATAATCTATTAAAAATTTTATATGATAGCCTGTAAATGGAATGTAACCATTATTTACAAATATGAAATAATCTTCTGTAGTGGCACTATCAAAGTTATTCCTCTTTGAATCTTTCCATTACTAAATAAATGACACTTTATATAAATCAATATTTCCTTAAATGGAAACTCCATTTTATGATACGTTCTGAAAGTATGAAATGAATTATCAAGAGATTATGAAGGAAATACTGATATTCTTCATAACATCTAATTCTTCATAAAATATCCAACTAGTATAACTATTATCCTAAGATAAACTTCTAAGAGACTTCTTAAGATAAAACATATATCTTTCTTATTTAGAGCATAAGAAAAAATGAATTCAACACTGCGTAGGATAATTTTCAATGTAAGATAAATATGTTACTAAGGTGTGGTACTTAGATTTCATAAATTATTTTAAAATTTGTAAAATAATATTTTATAGATATCCTTTTTGTAAGATAAAAATTCTCACAACTTAACTCTGACTGAAGTATCTAACTTTTAATATACAACCACTCAATCATTCTCTAAATAGGATAATATATTATGGAGTAAGATACACATTTAACATATTGTTTTCTAATTCTTATTAGATGAAATATATTCTTTCAAAACTTCTATTCTCATAAAATAAAATAATTTTCCATTGAATGATTATTTTACACGACATAAGATAAACTTTTATATCCATCCAAAGATAAATTCCTTTGATAAAATTATAATATAAAAAACAAGTGAAACATATTTGAATAAATTTAGGGTGTTTTTGAATCCTCAAAACACATAAAAATTGAGATATGTTCGAATATAATAAGTATATCCAATAGTATAGTGTATCCAGAGACAATATACACAATATTCTTATTTCATGGAAAACCTTGAACATATCCCACAAAGATCTGACCACATAATCCTCTATTTAGACATAACCTACTTAAAACCTTTCTTCATAACCTAAGTAAAGGAAACCTGAGAAATGTTTAGCTCAGATTCTTAGTAAGGGTAAATAAGGGAGATATCGATGATCACTTAAGCATAATATGAGAATAAGGGCATGTGAACATGATCTTAACATTAAAAAACCATACCATGCATATCATAGATCCTAATCCTAAGTCATGGTATAGACCAAAGATTTTATAAGACATGAATCATAATGGAATTAGAGAAAATGATCCATGATAGTATAACATGGATATAGGAATGTGTAAAAAAATAAGATTATAAAATTACAATCATGTATAAATAGAATAAAGACCACTAATTAAGTTAAGGAGATGAAATTAGGCCCTATAATAAACTTATGGACATGAAACCATTTCCAAACATAATATTATAGACATAAAATCTTTGTCCATGCATAAAATTATAGACATGAAAATTGATTCCTTACATAATCTTATATAAATAAAATCTAGGAACACATATAAACTGATGGACTTGAAAAACAGGTCCACAAATAAAATTGTGAAGATGAAATTAGGTTCACACATAACATATTTATCTCATGATTTATCAATATTTACTTAATTAGTTAGAGGGACTTATCATACCCAACTATCACAAAATAATAATCCATATATATAAATGCCAAAATATTATAAATCATTCATGATAACATCATAATGTAACACATGGAAAATAAATGGGTTTTATAAACAGCTCATCATCATAATCATAAACCACAGAGAGAATTAATAAGGATAGTAACATTGGATAATATCCCCAGTAAAGTATAATTATTTTAAAATTATGTTATTATAGTATAAAAATATCTTTAATAGATCACTCAAATAATTCTTGAGGAAAATAACCTTTTAGTTTTAAAGTCACTTATTTAAATTATAAAAATTTAAAAAATATTATGGAAAAAAATTTCTTTGAAAAGAAACATTTAAAATTTTAATGAAATAATTAAATTATCGAGTGGTCATAATGGTGGTAAATTCCATTAGTTCTATATATGTTAAAAAATAATGATGTTACACTTTAAAAAAAAGTAAAAAATAACCTTGTTCAGAAAATGATAAGAATATTACATTTAAATAAAATTTTAAATATTAAATAATTGAAAAAAATGACTTTAAACAATAATAGGATAATAATATAAAAATTCTTGAAAAAATTATTAGAAAACATTTTCTTATAATAAAAAGGGTTTTCGACCGAAGATAGAAATAAAGTTGATTTTCTGTAAAAATATTCTTTCAGTATCTTGAGTACTTAAATTGAGGAAAAATAATAGAAAACATGTATTCTCAATAAATAAATAGTTTGTAAGAAAATATATGAGTTCCATGAGAGTTAGATATAAATTTCATCATTGGAAACTCAATCATAAATAATCCCTATAAATAATGAGATTTCAAAAAAACCCCATTACCACTTGGTAACTTTTTAATTGTAAGCCTCATAAAAAAATAAGATAAAATGAAAAGTTAAATATAATTAGTATATTTATATTCATGATATAACATGAAAATGGGTTTTTATATACAACATGAATAATAAATAAGAGATGAATATGACATATGTCTCTAAGAAATAAAAGTCAGACTAAAATCCCTTACCATTAGTATTGTCTTATTTCATATGCATTCAAACCTTATGTATAGTAAATATAGATTTATTATAAATATATTCTAGAACCATATTAATATATAAATTAATATATCAAATTCATTTTATCATTTCCTATTATTCTTTTATAAACAATTTTTCCTTAAAACAGACATTCGAGTGAAAACTATTCAGTTTTCCATACATGTTTCGGTTTGATTGATCTAGTCCTTATACTTTGATTATAGTTAAATTATATATTGAATGTTAATAATGATATAAATATGATATATAATCATTATATATATATATATATTCATCCATTAAGGATATATATAGAGAAATGAATTACATCATTCATGAAGATAGTAGGCCATACGTACACGTGAACATTATATTCAATTTTTGATGGATGGAATGAATGAAAGGTAAATGATAATTAAAAATTATTGTATAATTATTATATCAATTATATCATATATATTCATGAAATATATCCTTATAACCATCCATGTAAATAGTAGAGGAAAAATGAATCACATTGCTTTACGGAAGTTGTTGCCCACATGTACACATGAGTGACATTATCATTTCCAAAAAGATTTGAAAGTAAGAAGGTAGATATGATATTATAATTAAACATGCACAATTATTTTATAAATATAATATATATTAATTATGTCTATCATTAAAACCATCCCAGTAAAATAGTGATGGAAAACAAATTACACTACTGCGTGGAGAAGGTAAGCTGTATATACGCATGAGCGATGTTTTCACTTTTCATATGATGGAAAAGAGATGGAAAATGGTTGTCCTATAACCATAAAAAATAGTAGTATATTTATTATACTTTATTTATTATTTTATTCTAGTTTGAATATATTTAAATGAATTATAGGAAGAAATAAATTTGAAAGAGTCGGTAAATATGATTACCTATTCTTTGATAGAGTTACTTTAGATTTCTTATTAAGGGTCCAATGGATGGTATTTTGGGAAAAAAATAAACTATATAACTTATATAATAAATTTTATAATATAAATGGGTATGTTTTTTAAGATATTTTTTTTAAATTATTGTATATAAAAGAGATAAGGGGTTTGATTCTATAAGTGAGGGGAATGGTGCTCTTGGAATTTTTAAAAGATTAAAATATAATTAAGTAATTCTAAATAACTCTTTGGAACAGATATATATTAGAATTAAAATAGTATAATTTATATATATAATCAACTAATAAAATTTATATAGGTTTTTGTTTCATTTTAAACCTTATCTTTTGGTTTAACTATTTCGTTAACCAATTTTAACCTAAACGCAATAAAAACTTTCCTCAATATTCAAGGGTTATATTTTTAAATATAAGGTGAAAATTTACTAATAAATGGAAAACCGATAAAATTTTAGACTATATTTTAGACACCTTTTCCTATTTAATTATTTTTATGAGTTTTAAATAATTTAACAAAATATTACTCCCATAAAATATCACTAATGTCATTTTGATAGTATTCATTTAAATTTGACAATAAAGACACCAAGGAAAAATAAAATTTTAATATAAAATTTTAAAATATCCCTAATTTGTAATATTAATCTAAACAATTCTTGTAAATCAATAATGACTCCAAATTTTATTACTATTTATATTTTTAAAATGAATTATTTTATTTTTCTACAGATTAAATAATTATTATGGTAGTGTTGCATAAGCATTTAAAGTAATTATATCATCACAAAAAAATAAAAATAAATTACCATGATAAAAATAAATAATTTAAGTTCGATATAAACTTTTAAATTTATTAAATATGTATATTTATACACATATATGTCATGAAAAATTATTTAATATGTTATTTTGACTTTTCCGCCCTTGTGCATGCATTGCACATGAATTTGAATAATTCACTTGTTATATAACTCCAAAATTTATATATATACATAAACATAACCAATAATACTTAATATTTATTAAAACATTCGATCAATAACTTCTATATTCTTAAATATTATCTTTATGACACTAAATTTTACCTTTACAGTGCTGCGTAGGCACTACGTTTTCACTGAAATGATTTTCATCTTTATCATGAAATAAATTATAATTTCTACTTTTTTAAATATTTTTATAAGATATTTTTAGTATACTATTATAAATTAGTCCTTAAATTAGTTTAATAGATTTCTATAACATTTTTATGTCTTGGTGATATCATAAAATATATAATATTTCATAAAATTATATATTTTTTTACTATTCACCAAAAATTTAACTTTAGAAAAAAATCTTAAAAATTAATACTAGGATAAATTTTAATTTATAAATAAAAAATAAAATACCATTTTATAAAATTAAAATCTTATTATTTTCATAAATTAATTTTGATACATATGTATAAAACACAACGAAAAACAATTTTTAGAAAAAAATGCAATTTTAAGCTCAAAAAAGAACTTATACCAAAATCAAGTGTTATAATGATTCTGAGTTATGTAATTAGATTATTGCTAAATAATGGAGACCTATTCTTATTTAATATAAAATTAAAATCATAATGAAACATTTACATGAAATGAAATGAAAATTTTATAAAAAATATAAAAAAAGGTATTTCAACTATTCACTAAAAAATCAATTTTTTTTTAAAAAAAAACCTAAAATTTTACCCTAATTTAATTTTAATATTTTGATTTCATAATTTAATTTAATAATATAAAAAAATTTCTCAAATTTATAGAAATTAATTATAATATATTTCTCACAAAATAAATAAAAAACATTTTTGATGAAAATGTATTTTCTCAAAATAAAATGACCCAACTAAAAATTGATTTCTTTTTTCCTAATAATTAATCAATAATTTTTTTTGATTACGAAAATTATTTATATTTCATAATTTTTTTAATCTTATTAATTTAATGATTAAGTTATAACTATTATATTTAAAGAATAATATTTCATGGTTCATTTAAGATCAATGTTGTGTGTTGTATATTAGATCGATTATAGTATTATTTTAAAATATATGGGTGTTACATTATCCCACCATTAATAAATTTTACCATAAAAATTTTATCTTGGTTTATACCTTTTTTGAAACCCACATCTTATAAAGGGTTAACAAAAATTCCTTTAAAAAGGGATAGTGGGAAACAAAAATGTTATCTGAAATAACACATAATCAGGTTCCCTTATAAGGATAACATTGGTGGGAAGTTAAAAAATTGACATGGAAGAGAAAAATAATTCCCAAGGACTAATATATTGTGATAGAAAACATGGTCATGATAAAGTTAACGACCACTAAACCATCGATTTTTGATGGGTGAAAATACTATAGATTCATCATTAATGAAGGTAAAAGTCTAAATTTTTTATTTCAATAACATTTTCCTAAATTTGAGGGAGTTTTTTTACTTTCAACATAGGGAACATGAGAAAATATAATTACTCGATTTATTTCCATTTAATAAATAAAATTTCATGCTTTAGATTTTCGTTGATTAATTTCCACTTAATGTCTTACTCTGTGGAATGAATATTAACTATAATTTTTTCATGAATGAAGAACTAAAATTAAATTTTATAAAATCATAAGATCCATAATTTATTCCTTCAACATTAAATTATTAATAAAAAAATGGTTTAAAAAAGTTATCCAATATAGATAAATACAATACATTAATTTATAAAACATCAAAAATAACACCTAAAGTTCAATGTAATTAATTCTATAAATAGTTTACATTATAGATATTATAAAATATGTATTACCAAATTTGAATACCAAATATCAGAATTATTTAAACTCATATCCTTCCATGATCAGCATTACAATTATCTTGAAATAATTTTAATCACTCATAAAGTCTCATACCAAAACGTCTATACCCTAATAATTTCCCAAAATAATGTCCCAATATAATCATATATATTTAACAAAGATAATTCAAACAATATTCATTAAATAATATCCAATATTAGCCAAAAAGATTTCCATTTTCTGTTTGGCTTTCTCCTTAAACTAATAGACAATCATTGGTTGATTCATAATATCAAATGTAATTTCCTTATTCCAAAAATTTAAGTAAAATGTATGTAGAGAGAGATACTCATTACTCAGAATCACATAAAATTTTACTAAAGGTTAAAATATAATATTTTCATATGGATAATGAATAAAAACATAAATATGAAATTACCAACATTGGAGTAGAGGATAAGTGTTCCCTAATTATCATGATTCATTTATGTTGTTGTGATTGCATAAGTTTCCCATTTTCCCTTTGACTTGAAAGGTTATTGTGGATTATTTTCCCCATTATCACTTGTATTTGGGATTTGATTCACATAATTCCAAAACTTCTTGTATATATTTCACTAAATTGTGAGTGGTGTGTTCTATTTAACTCTATATCCATTAATTTTATTGACTGGAATCTTCACATAATCTCAATGTTAATTTTCTTGATGACTAGGATTCCTACACTAGAAAAATATTATTATTCCTTTTAGGAATTCACCTAAGTTATAATTTATACATTTTTGGCGTGTAGGTGGTTGAAACTTTTTATTTCCTTCATACCACTTGATCCTCCATGAAATTCTATATTTCTTTTCTCATCACCAGAACCATGATGGTTTCTAGCTTCCATTTCCACTTTGAGTTCACATCGTATGATTTCTTCATAACTTCCAAGGTTTATTATGGATAATACCTTTCAAAGTCTTGGTTTAAAACCACCAAATGATTGATAAATATTACTTCCCAGGTCAATGATAAAACCAGAAGCATACCTTCCAAGTTTTGTTAAATTTTCTTCATAGGTACCAATGGATTCATCATCATTCGGTTTCAAATCTAGAAATTCAATCTCAATTTTAGTTTGAATAGTTCATGAAAATTACTTATTGAGGAATACCATATTAAACTCCTCCCATTCCATAGAGTTTATTTATTTTTATTACCTCTTATTCTTTATAAGATCCCACCATTGATTAGCTTTACCTTCCATGAGATAAACCACTAAGATAAATTTCTCATTGTCTGAACATTAAAGAATGGGAAATATCTTTTTCATCACATTAATCTATTTCTCAATAAAAAGTGAATAAAAATACCTATATATGGAGTTGTGAAGTTTTCCCATAAAATATCTAATTAAATTTTTCTCCCTCCATGGAGAATTCATAATTTCAACTTGATTTTGTGTTTCCACTCATAGCTTGAGATATTTGAGTGATCACAGTTATAAGTTATTACATTATATCTCTTAATCCATTTGGTTTCTTATGAGTAAGATCATTTCATTGGCTATAAAATTCATTGTTCACATGATTCCTTTGACTTCCATGCGTTGATTAAAACCAAAAACAAGATGTGATCATAAAACTACCAAAATTAGAGTGATAAATCATATATTCATGAAGATATTTCCTGAGATGCCCTAAATTATGACACCTAGGTCATTCATGGTCATCAAATCTATTAAAATACTTTATAACAGTTCATAAAGAAAATTTTATTTAACCTAATAATATCTCCCTAGAGTTTCAAACTAGGTGTACAGTAGGGAAACACTCATTGGGAACCGGAATGATGGTTGAGATATCCTTAACCAACTCTTTTTGGGGTTAGTACCTCTAGATGCATCAGTTCCAAAACCACATCTACTTGTCATATCTAGAGAGATATTCACTACTATAAAACCACATAATCCTTTCCTTACCAAAACTACAGGATGTTATCATTTACTTAAACATATCCCCAATGCTTTGACTAAATTTCTCTAATCAAAATATTCAAATATTGACTAACAATTTCCTTTGATACCAACTATGGTGACCCATAATTTTCATTCATAAATATTACAAATTTTTAGATTAATATTCAATAAATTTAAAAAATAAATTCTATAGGATCATAAATTTATAATGCATTAGAAGAATAGATACACAATATTTTTATTTGATGACAGACCTTGAACATATATCACAAAAAACTTCTTGATAGTACACTTCTTATAAATACCATATATAAATTCTTTCTTTATAACTTTTGGAAAAGAAACATAAGAAAGAGTGATCTTAGATTATCAATAAGGGTAAATAAGGGAGATATAAATGATCACATAAGCAGAACATGAGCATAAGGGTATGATAACGTTAGATAAACATTTAAAAACACACCCTGTATATCATTAAACATAATACCAAGTCATGGAATAAATATTGGAAATTAATAATACATGAATCATAAAGGATTAAAATAAAATGATCCATTAGGACATAACATAGACATAGTAATATTATAAAACATAAGATTATAACATTTTTAATATGTATAAAAAGAAATAGGTTAACTAATTATGTTAAGGACATGAAATTAGGCCATCACATTAACTTATGGACATGAAATGAGGTATATGCATAATCTTATAAACATGAAATCCAGATACACACATAAACATATAGATATAAAAACTAGGTCTTTGAAAAATCGTATAGATATTAAAACTAGGTCCATACATAAACATATAGTCCTAAAAACTAGGTCCATGCATAATTTTTTTTAAATGAAGTCAACTGCATGCATAAAATATTAATCTCATGAGTTATAAATCTTTACCCAATGTATTGGAGGGCTTTAAAATACCCAAATTTCTCGTAATCATAATCCATATAGATAAATTCCATCGGATCATAAATCAGTCATCATAAAATTATAATGTATCCCTTGTAAAATAAAACTATTTTATAAAAATATCATCATTATAATCCTAAACCATCCAGGGAATGAATAATAATGGTATCATTAAATCATATCCCCACTAAATCATATTTAACAAAAAATTATGTTATCATAGATAAAAAATTTATTTAAATGATCATAGGAATATTTTTTAAGGAAAATGAACTTCTCATTTTGAAATCACTTATTTAAAATCTAAATTTTTTCAAAATAGTATAGAAAAAACTTTCTCTGAAAATAAAATTGGAAAATTTTTAAATAATATTTAATGTATTGAGTGTCTATGATACTGTTACTTTCTGTTCATGTTGTACAAGTTAAAAGAAAACATTATTTTCACACTTTCGTAACAAATATAAAAAGTACCTTATTTATAAAATGAAAAAAATATTCCTTTTTAATTTTCATAAAAGTAAATAATGGGTAAAAATGACCTTAAAAAATCATATTATAATATTAAAATAAATTCTTGAAATCATTTTTAGAAAACATGGAGAATGAGGAATTTTTTTTCAACCCAAGAGAGAAATAAAGTTGATTTTCCTACCCCAATGGACCAAAGGACTTATTTTTATTTGATTATTGGATAATACACATTTTAAGGGTTTAAGGGGAACCTTTACATGACTCTTTGGTCTAAGGAACAAGACCCATTTATGACTCAATACATGACCTCAAATGCCCAAGACCTAACACACTTGAAACTGTCCCTCCCCAACATCTGCATCTTGAAGGCGCCTAGCTCCCCACCTCACATGGATGATTAGATAGCATTTCCCCGTGTATAGTTGCATGACACCTAGTCCCGATGGATGTTGAAATGTTAGTATATATACCATACAAAAGAAATTAGTGGTTAATATGACATATATCTCCCAAAAATAAAAGTTATACTATAAATATCTTACCATAAGGCTTGTCTTATTTCATAAAAATTAAAACCTAATTTATAAAAAATATATATTTATTATAAATATATTAAAAACCCTATTCATATATAAATTAATATGTTAAATTCATTTTATAATTTTCAGTTATTCTTTTATAAAAAATTCCCCCTTAAAATTCAAGTGAAATCTAGTCCGTTTTCCATTCATGTTTCGATTTGATAGTTCTGGTCCATATACTTTGATTACTGTTTCATAATATATATAGTGTTAATAAATTTAAAAATAAAATATATATCCATTATATATATATATATATATATATATATATATTCATCCATAAATGATAGGGATTGAAAAATGAATTACACTATTTATGGAGACGACATTCCATACGTATGTATGAACGTTATTTTCATTTTTCAACGGATAGAACAAAATTAGGGTAAATAATAATTCACCCTTAAAAATTTATTATTATATAATATATATCACATTTTTTCATTAAATATATACTTATCACAATCCATGTAAATCGTAAAGGAAAAATGAATCACATCACTGTGTGGAGGTGGTAGTCCACACATAATCTTGATCAGTGCCACTGTTTTCTAATGGATATGAGGGTGAGAAGGTAGACATGATATTATAATTTTGGAGGAATAATTATTTCATAAATATCATATATATTCATTATCTCATTATTTATAATCATCCAAGTAAAATTGTGTTTAAAAATGAACTACATCGCTATTTGGAGATGGTAAGCTGTACATACGCACAAGCGATGTTTTTGATTTTCATAGGATGAAAAATAAATAGAAAATGGTTTTAAAATAATCATAAGAGAATAAAAGTATATATATTTTACATTATTTATTATTTTATGATGGATACAATATATTTATATGAAGTAGACTAATAAAGAAATTTTAAAGAGCCAGTAAAGACGATTGCCTCTTCTTCAATAGAATTCCTTTAGATATCCTCTTAAAGGTCATAGAGTTAGTCTTTTAGAAATAAAAAAATATATAAAACATGTATAAGAATTTTTATAAGGTAAATGGTTAGGTTTTGGTTGAGTTATATCGAAAAAAGTGGTGTAAATAAAAGAGAGAAATGGTTCCCTTGTATAAGTGAGGATAAGGGTACTCTTGGAATTTCTTAAAAGATTAAAATATAATTAATTAATTATCAATACAAATTATTTGAAATTGTAAGATATTATAATAAAAAGATTCTAATTTTTTAATATCATAATACAATTAAATTTAGTTAGGTATTTGTTTCATTTTAAACCTTACATTTTTATTTAACCCATTTATTAACTAATTTTAACCTTAATAATGCTAATAACATTTTTCAATATTTAAGGGTTATAAGTTTACTTATAAGGTAAAAAATAGATCATAAATGTAAAATGGATGAAATTTTCGGAAAATATATTATCCCACTTATTATATTTTGATATTTTTTATGATTTTTAAATAATTTAATAAATTTTCATTCTCATAAAATTTCATTAATTACATTTTAGATAGTATTTATTTAAATTTGACATTAAAGATACCAAGATAAAGATAAAATTTGAATATGATATTTTAAAAGATATCTAATATCTAATATTAATCTAAAAATTTGTGGAACTCAATAATTCATCCAAGTTGTATTACTTTTAATATTTTTAAAATGATTTATTTTATATTTCTATTAATTAAATAATTACTCTATTGGTGTTTTGTAAGCATGTAAGGTAATTATATCACCACTTAAAATTGAAATAAATTAAAATAATTTTTAATAACATTAATTATAATCTTTTAAATTCATTAAATATGTATATTAACCCACATATATATCAGGAAAATTTATTTAATATGTTATTTTGACTTTTCCGACATTCTTTAAGAATTTCATAATTATTTGGATAATACACTTGTAATATAACTCCAAAATCTGTATACATAAATACAAATAATCAATAATAATTTATATATATTAACCATGATGATAAAGGAATTATTAATTCTCAAATATCATATTTAGAACACTAAATTTTACTTTTCTAGTACTGCACGATCACAACGTCGATGATGAAAATGATTTTTATATTTATCATGAAATAAATTTGAATTTATATGTTTTGAATTATTTTTATATGATATTTTTATTATATTATCTTACATGATTCATTAAATAAGTTTGATAAATTTTTATATCAAGTTTATTGGTTTGAGAAATCCTAAAAGATACAAAATTTCATAAAACTTTATTTTTTTTAACATTCACAAAAAAATAGCTTCTCAAAAAAATATCCAAAATGAATAATTGGATAAATTTTACTTGATTAATCAAAAAATAAATACCACTTAATAAAATATAATTCCTATAAGTAATAGAAATTCTTATTAATATAAATGAGTAAAACAGACCAAAAAAGAGTTTTTAGAAAACAATTCATTTTTAAGAAAAAAATGAACTTATAAAAAAATAAATTATATTGATGATTCCTATGTAATTAATAAAATTATTTATAATTAAATTGTATATTTGTTAACTTAAGATCAAATATATAGAATAATGGTTTATTTAAATGAAATGAAATGGTAGTTTTAGAGAAGATGTATAAAAAATGGTATTTTCACTATTTATTGAAAAATTAATATTTTCAGAAGAATCCCAAGATTTCATTTTAAGATATTTTTTATATGATGATTTAAAAATTAATTACATTTTATTTAATAAATTTTAAAAAATTTACAAAAATTAATTGTAATATTTTCTCATAAAAATCAATAAAAACCATTTTTGAAGTAAATATATTTTTGAAAAAAATGACTTTAATAAAAATTGAGTGATAATTTCTTAAGAAATAATAAATACATTTTTATTGAGTATGAACTATATAAATATTTTATAATGTGGTTAATAATATTCTTACCCACCAATTTAATGGGTAGGTTATAATTATAACATTTAAGTAATAATATTTTGTGGTTTGTTTAAACTCTGTGTTGCATGATTTATATGCAATCATACATAGTGTTATTTTAAGATATTTGAGTGTTATACTTAAAAACAAGATTTTTTTATCATTATTATCCCAAAGTTTTGTAAGTATCTTATTTAAAATGAATCCAAAATTTGAATTTTCAATTATTTAGCATTCTTTATCAAAAAAAGAGTTTTATGGTAAAACATCACATGATCTTATTACTTTATCAATTAATTAGTGATAAAATGTTGTATGGTAAATTCAATATATTTGTATCCTTATTTTTATTTTGACACTTTTATGATGCAATGAAGTATTAAGATTTTTTGGAGAGGAAAATTGATGTTGCGCATATTGTTTTTTTGGATCTACCACTTGACACATAATGGTGTATCACTAGATAAATGATATATATAGAGATCTCCATTGGAGTGACACTAGATTATTAGTGATGTTTCTGGATATTTATTGGCCTATTGACCATAATAGAGAATAAAAAATTTCTAGTTTCCAACATAAATCTATTGGCTTGTTAGTAGATGTCTAGTAGGTTTCATTTGAATATCTAATGGTTTATTAGGGGACCCAATAGACATTAAGGGCACATATATTTGTTGTGTATTCATTTATTCATATTTATTTGAGTTTATCAGTGTTGTTTTTAGTTAAATTTTGGAGTCCAAGGATTATTTAAAATATCCTATTCATCCAATTAGGAATATATTACATGATTATTGATGAAGGATTCAAGTTCAATTATCATCTATGTATATTTCATGTGACATCCAGCCTAGGGTCCCATCATAAATTCCCATAGGTAGGGTTTCACAAGTCCTTAATAATGTTTATCCTTATTTTATAGGATATTAAATAGTGTAAGGGGACTAACAAAGTTCACTGAGATCCCACACCCTTGAAACACAACCACCTCTTTATGCCTTTATCTACTATAAAACTGGCATGAGGTATTCATGCATTAGACTACCCAAAAACTATTGGAAAAGAAAGAATAGATTAGATGGGTTATAAAAATATCAATATTATAAATAAAAATAAATAAATTCTATATTTCATGAATATGATCATATTCATTTTCTACAGTTATATCAGATTCAATAACATAAATAGACACCAAATAAATAAAGGACCCCTTAAATTAATTCCACAATCATCTCCCACCAACCCTAGTCGCCCCCGATACATTTTTATCTTTAGAATGTCTTCCTATAACCAAATCCTGATATAGACCATAGACTACTTGAAATTACACAATGTTTTATAATACAACTTGTGATTAAATAATAATAGTTTCATGTACACCTTAGTTCACATCTAGGGTGTGGGCATGATGTATCGATAGGTATTACTAGGTGAACCTACATCTGTAATAGTGAAGATTTGTATGGAAATGATAATGTAGTGAGAAAAGATATTTTAATGGATCTAATGTACCCCAATATAGAATAAAAATATATCACATGAAAATAAACTCACTATAAAAGTAATTGAATAATGAACTCATAACACAAAATGATAGGTCCCTATACACTTAACAAGCCACCACAGTCCCCAACTATACCTACTTAAGATTCCATTTTTTTAGTTGACGGGACATAAGTTAACATCCTATTGGTTATTGTTATAATAGGATATTAACATGAATTTGATAAGGGATGATAAGATAAATCAACCAACCATCTATCAATCGTCTATTGAGTTGAATGATAATATAAATTAAGTAACTTCCTCTCACTCATTATCTATGAGGGATACTAAAATTACTTTGATAAATTCCTCTCATATATTTTTCAAGAGGTAAAATAATATTACTCAAATAAATTTCCCTCAAATATAAACAGAGAGGGATAATAAAATTACATGAATAACTTCCTATTGATCAAAATCACAGAGGGATAATCACTTTAATTAAATAACCTCCCCTTTACCACTTCTTTAGAGAGATAATAAAATCAACATAGTCTAACCTTCCATTATTTATTATCTAAAAGTGATATTTTATAAATAAGTACAACTTATTCTTATTTAATAACTAAACAGACCATATTGAAATAAAAAATGAACTGCACTTCCATTCAAAAATATAGTATAGACAAATATATATATTATTCATTAAATTTATCATTTATCAGAATGTTAGAAAATGTATTAAAAATAACTTCAATTTATCAGATTTTTATTAATAATAATTACATAGTATTTTCATCAATATTTTCAACATTTAGATATTTTTATTCTTAGGAAATTTTAGGGTAAAACACTATGTATCTTGTTATCAAATGATCACGAGAGTGATTTAAAATAGGTATAAGAACAAGAAATATGAAACATAAAACATTTCTTTTGTATTCCATAAAAACATGCTTAAAATTAACTCATTTGATTGAAAAAATACCCATCAATAATTAATTACCCCATGTGGCCAATGTATGTTCACATCATTGGTAAATCCAAGGTCATTCTTCCATGTGTTGAACAAAAACCTCGACCCCCATAGATACCATGAATTCCCTAATTAATAATTGATTATCCAATACACTTATTCATGTTTTATTTTCTAAAACTACCAATTGAGGCTCATTTGGATACTACCTCTCCTATTAAACTAAAAAAATTCTTCTGTTGGAATAATGTTCATCCTAGTTTCACTAGCCTCTATAAATGTTATAAAGAAAATTTTAAACCACAAGATACCCATTAATATATCCTCTATATAGACTATCCCATTGAACTCTCAATGAGAAACTATGTTACAAAACAACCCAAACGGAACTTTGATGATGGTGGTACTTTGTTCCCATATATAATAATATATATGAAATTTATCATGAAAATTTAGAATCCCTTACCATATTTTGCTCCTATTACCTCACTAAACCTATAGGATTCCTAGGAAACTATTTCCCAATATAGTCTAAAAATAATTTCAACCATTATGGAATGATAACATCATTCATCTAAAGATACATGAATTTTATAATAAAGATTCAAACACTCATGATACCCATTAACTTACCTTATGTTCAATTAACCCTCTACCCATACTCTTGAGTATTCAAAACATTATTTAATTCAAAAAAGATATAGGGTCACCTACCTTATATGTTGATCAAATCCTATTACTAAAAAATTGTTTATTAAAACATGTGTGTCAACAATGTTTTTAAACTATCCTAACAAAAAACACTGGGGGGGGGGGGTTAGTGAATTCTAATGAAATGATGATGGAAACATTAAATATATATATGAAAGTTACCTTATTATCATTTCTAAATGAATACTACTGCATATAGATCTCAAATCCATTGAGTAGGGAGTGAAATAGAGTGAGGAAGAGAGGGATTGGAGAGGTGAGGGTTAACCCCCCATTCCCTAGGCATGTCTCATATCCCAAATGAGGGGTTAACCCTATATTAAACTATTGATAGTTTTAATTAGAAAATTCAAATATAATTATAATTATTATTTTGATAGTCATAGTAATAATAATAATAATAACTCAAACCAAATATGCACAGAAATGTGTGTGTGTGAGTGTGTGATACCGGTATACTAGGTTTTTGATTAAAATTATTTGGTTCTTATTATCCCACCATGCACATAGTATAAAACCACTGGGTACTTGGAGGTAGTTGCAGATTTCCACCACACTACCAAGGTTACTGAAAAACTAGTAACATTCTATCAGGTAACCCATAGAAATATGTTGTGATAACATAACATAACATGTGATATAGGTCTATCTCTTCCATGACACACATGGTATTTGGTGTGAGGGTGAAAAATTTTATATGATAATAATATTTTCTGGATTTTCATTCAATGAAATAGAGGATGTTATAAGATAATGTTTCCCACTACTTGAATAATAAAACATTGAAAATTACGTAACATAGCCACATCATGCTTATTTTATTGATTTCATTATAAAGGATGATGTTTTAAGAAAAAACTACCCCTAGATAGTGTTATCTAAAAGTTTCATATCATAGGTAGTTTATAATAAACCAAATCAGGATACCCTATCCTAATACATGAGTTAGTCCTCTATAACTCCCAAAGCATGTTCTCGATCATTATGGGTTGGATAAAAGTGTTGGGGAATCAATATTTTACAGCTATGAATATTTTCTCTAAAAAAATCATAATACTAAATGATGGGTTGGATTCATCCTATGAATCAAAAATGATCTCTCCATATATTAGAGATTTCATACACACATAAATAAACAATTTTAAAATATGAACATAACCAAACAAGGCTTAATATACTCAATAAAATATATAAGACACTAAATATGAATAATAAACATAACCATAACCAATAATATCAATATATATCCAATAATAGATTATAAAAAACAAAATTATGTTAAAAAATGAGAAACATGTAGGACAAAAAGTTGAAATAGCTAAATACATGTGGTTACAAAAATATATCATCAAAATAAGTAAAATAAAATGATACCCATCTTTATATGACAAGAGAGAATCTCACTCTTGTCATATTTACTAAAGCAGAATAAATGGTAATCTACTAACTAAAAGAAAAGACTTATGAAGCAACCCAAACTTTAGTAACCTAGATTCAGTGATTAATTAATATATTGGTATAAGATACAAGGGATCATAATATCCATTATTTATCAATTTAATATCCTTATAAAACTATATACATACCTTAATTACATATTACATTGAAAATTAAAAACATATATTTAAAAAATTTCAGGCATCATTTAAAATCATTCATATATTCCTTATTCATATATTAGAGAAAGGAAAACAAATAAAAGATGAGATAAAATTATCAATTAGAGTTATATACAATATAAGCTATAAAGAGTAAGTAAATCATAATTGATATAGTAGAGTGAATAATCAAATTAAATTCCATTTAATCAATAACTTGAGTTCAATTTACATCTATCTCAAATATCAACATAGAAATCACATGGATAATAAAAACTAAATTCTCAGTAAATCATGTACATAAACCAAAAAGTTACCCATCATAACATCAATACTTCGACCAATATATCATAAATATTACCATCAAGGCCTTTTCTAGGACACATTCATTGTATGGGTAGGTATACATCATTTAACCAACTAATGGGGACCCCTATTTTATCTCACGAGAAATTTCAATGCATTAAGAGGATATACAAATTTGGGCCCCACCCATCGATATCATATCTTAAGTATTCATCATGTATTTAATGATCAATAAATTCATTCTCAAAATTCCTTATAAGGTAACAATTATCCATATATAATTGAGAATACGGCACACAATAGTTCCATAATAAATGAAATAATTTTCTTAATAAGCTTTCTTTAACTAAAACCAAATATTTAAATGGTATATGTTTAAAAAAATATCAGTGTATTATAAATGATAATAAATATGTCCATGATACTGAAAATATAGACATGAAGGAAAAAAAAATATCTAATGAATAATGGAGATTGATAGATAATATGATCACAAGAATGTGAATGTTCACAAAGTCATGAATCAGTAAATGGTGACAAAAGACCATCATTTCATCAGAAATGAAGGTTTGAAATAAATATTTTTTTTGGGAAAATTAGAGAGGAAAATGGAATTAAAACTTTTAAATTAACTTTACCTAAATATTTTATAACATTTTTGTGAAAAACAAGTTATAAATCATTTCCAAAATTGTTTTCAAATTTTTATAAAAAATTCCATTATTATTTTAGTATAAAAAAAAATAACAGAATAATGGAAAAATATTTTCTTTGAAAAACCTGGAAACTTTTAGTGTAATATTAATAATTAATATCATCTATAATTATGAGAAAATTCTTTTACTCCATATATGTTAAAAATAACATTATTTTTACACTTTTGTAAAGAAAGTCAAAGAAAACATATTTAGATTTTTTTTAAAAAGATTCCATTTAAACCTTTGTAAATAAATTCAATGTTAGTGGAAATGAACCTTTAAAAATATTTCATGTATATTTAAAAACTTACATAAAATAATTTTAAGAACATCAATATGAATGAAAAATATTCCCGATCGAAAAGAAGTATAAGGTCAACATTTCTTAAATGTAACTTACTTGTTGATTCCTCATCCAAGAAGAGAAAAAATTGAAAATAAAGATGTAAACCCAAATCATAACCATAGGAGAATAAAGGTGACAATATTTAGGGTATTATAATAATATAATTTTCTAAAATAAAATCTAAACATAAAATATCCAAAATTAAAATGAGTTTGTAACAGAAACCCCTTACTAATATGGTTACTTTTAAGTTGAAACCCCTTAAAATAGAAAAATTAAATTAATGTTTTTAATAACACGAATTAATATTAGTTCATTATATAACATGTTAAAGGGTAAGTACATGCACCATGAAAAATAAATTAGGTGTAAAATGTAACACTTGCCTCATTGAAGTGGAAATGAGATGAAATTACACTTTCTTTAAGTCCAACTTGCTTTGTTTTTCTCTTAACCTCCTATATAATAAATTTATATTTATATAAATATATAAAAACCATATTCATAGTTATAATAACATATATTATTCACTTATAACATTCTATTACCCATTTACTGACAATTCTTTATTAACATAACCATCCTATTTGTTAACTTTTATATTTTTCATAAATTTTTGGGTTTCATAGTTTCAATATTTGCATCTTGGTCATGATTTAATAGAATAAAAATATTAATAATGAAATTATTATCATGTTTATAAATTAAATATAAATTTATAATTAACCATCAATTTTGGATATAAAAAATGAATCACATCACTTCATAGAGGTTATAGTCCATACATACAAAAAAATGACTTGGATTTTCCAATAGATGGAAGGGTACAATGGTAAGTAATATATAATAATTTAAGAATAATAATAATTTCCTAAACCACATATATTTATATATATATTAATTTTATATGTAATTATATTAAAAAATGATAGGCAGTGGTGGAAAATGAACTAGATCGCTATGTGGAGGTGTTTGGAAATCTTATAAATATATGAAATATTAATATATAATAGGTGCCCAAATCTTGTCAAATGGATACATATTTACATATATTACACTTTAAGGAGTATAATATCTAAATTATATCAACCAATATATATGTTTTTAGGTTATTATAAACCTCATATTCTAGTTTAACCTATTCATGAACCATCTTTAACCATAATCCTAAGAACAAAAGTTACGCTATTTAAGAGTCATGAAAGTAATTCTAAAAATGAAAAGTAGAAAATACCTGAAACATGATTGATAAGATCTAAATTTTATAATACAATTGAGTCAATATTGGATTTTATAATTTTCTAATAAATAAAAAATAATTTTTAAGCATTAAATACCATTTATATATATTTTTAAGACTATTCACATATCTTGACAATAAAGACATCAAGATAAAAATGTGATTTTAATAAAAAATATTTAAGAAATAATTTTACATTATAATTGTCCAATAAATTCACGATCCACCATAATTCATGAAAAATATATTAATTTTAATGTTTTTAAAATCATTCGTTGGATTTTTTTACTCTATGCATAAGTGCTACATCCATATTGCATAAGTATTCAGGGTAATTATACAATCAATAAAAATTAAAAATAAATTAATATTATAAATATAGGTGAGTAATTATCAGTTTTATCATCTATGTTCATTCATATTTCAATTATTTATATATCCATATTATGACAACATAATAAGTGAGTGAGAGTAAATTTTTTTACATATTCTTAAGGTAAAATAATATAAATATTATAATCAAAGTCAAGTTGCTCAAAAATTAAATATTTTAGAATTTGGAATGGTTTTTATGTAGTTAAAGTCATATAATAAAATAAATATATGTTTTTGGTTAATTTGGAGACCTTATCTACTATTTTTTACCTTAATTAAATTTTTTTCCCATTACCATAGTAATAAACATTTACCATGGTTACTATTCATTATGACTAAAAATAAAATTGAGATATTTACCAAATTTGAATATTCATATTATAAATGTTAAATATATTTTTCAAGATTCAGTTTCTAAAAATTTACCATGGTTACTATTCATATTATAAATGTTAAATGTTAAATATATTTTCAAGATTCAGTTTCTAAAATTTTTATAAATTAATTTTAATATAAATATAAAAAACACACCAAAAATAACTTCTAGAAAAATGTGTTTTTAAGAATAAAATCTAACTTATAAGAAAATAAAATATATTTATGATTATTAAGAAATTAATTATATTTTTTTTAATAAAATAAATATTATTTTTCTTAAAAAAATCTAAAATATAAAGATACTCTTAAATTAATTGATTTAAAGAAAAGAAATCACAGTTTTAAAAAAATTAGTTTTTTTCATTATTCACCTGAAAATTAATCTTTTCAAAAAATATTCAAAAATTCACCGCAATATAATTTTTATGTATAGATTTCAAAAATTATTTTCATTTTATAAAATAGAAATTTTAAAAGTAATAATGATCAATTTAAATAAACCATTTATAAAAAATCTAAAACCTATTTTTAAAGAAAAGTATTTTTAAATAATAAAATAAATTTATTCTTATTATTTTATTAGTATCAATAATTAGATGAATGCTAAAATTATTGATTTAATTCATTATTTTTATTTAATAAAAAATCTCTTACATATACTTCATAATGTGGTTATTTCTATTCATATCCATCAACCTAATGAATTGGTTATAACAATAATATTTAAATTATATTGTTTCATGGTTCGTTTAACATTGGGGGTGTATTTGGTGTATGTTATTAAAAATAGTGTTATTTTAAAATAAAATATAAACTAAAATAAATAGGTATTATATTCTCCCCACCTTAAAAAATTTCATTCTTGTAATTTTAATTCTTCTTTTCTAAACTGAATATATCATAACCTAATAAAAAATCAGATATTTATTTTATCATAAAACTTAATTTCTAGGTTATGACCATGAAACATATTATGCACGTACCTACATAAGACCCATACCTTTAAATTATTTTTTTTTAAAATTTACCTATGTGGATGACTGTTACTTTCAACATAAGATTCAAAAGATTTATCTTTAGTTTTCTCTAGTTTGAGAAATTACTTTACCATAAGGATTGAAAGTATGGTAAAATTTAATTAAATTATTTATTCACATTAAATTAGAATATTTTCATCCCACTATGTGAATCATTATTACCATGAATAATTTTATATGCATGTAGAACTAAAATTAACATTTAATTAACCATAAGATCCAAAAAATGATGAAACATTATTCCATATTTATATAACGAAAATTGTTATAAAAATCTAAAATAGTAATCAAAGATCAAATTAAAACTCCTAAAATATTATTGATTAAATTTTAAACAAAAAATCATAAATATTAGATATTGTTTGGACCAATTTGGTATATTCTCAACACTAATGTGGGTGAATTAGTGTTGGGAACTTTTTAAACCAATTAATAATTTTTATCCACTTACTAAATAGTCTTGTTTGGATCTTGGTTATATTGTTATATATTAGTTTTCATATTGAATAATATGAATGTGAGTGAAGGACGGTGGATGATGTTTTTGCATGTTTCAATTCCCAAAAAGAGTAGCTAGTCCTTACTGCATATGGTGGGGACTAGTATATATATTTTCCACTATAATGATCTATCAATTACATCCATTTGGCTCAAAAATAATCTTGAACCCATGCATGGTTCTATACACTTTAATTGGGGGGCTAAAAAATCATGATTCCCTAGATAGGTGATAGCCTAGTTCATATGTAGCTCCTGTTGGTTCTTTATAATGCTTGTGCAGGCAATGCTCAAATTTTTTTAATTTCTTTAAAACACCAAGAAAGTGATCTACTATTTGATTCCTTTGTTGAATGTCATAGTGTTTCCTTGAATTATTATTATTTCCTTACTTACACAATAACATGAAACTTACATTTCTTCTTCTTCTCTTGTATGAAAATTGGTGCATATAACATTATTACAATTCATAGTAGTAAACTGTAATTCTTGTTTTCTTACACAGGTGAAAGAATTATTCTCCTCTTATTATTCTTCTCTTTCACTGGATGAAATATATCTCTAAAATATGTGTAACCTAGAATGAAAAAAACCTTATTTATTATTATTTATCCTATGTGAAAAAAACTATAGAAAACTATTTTATTCTTCTATTTTCTTATTCCCTTATTATCTTAATATTATTCAATGCATATGTTCTTCACTAGTTCTATTCTCCTTAGATTCAACTCTCAAAATTTTTATATGAGTGATAATCACTAATTCGGGTATCATTCTTCTTAAAACAAGAATATTCTCTTTTGAATATTAGTGTATAACCTCTCTTAAATTATTTTAAACATAGTTTGTTGAGAACTACATTATCTGGATCATAAATTCTTTATCTAATTTTTTTTTGTATAGAATATATTCCTCTAATATCTCTTTTTTGAAAACTCATGTATGGTTCTCATCTTTTTAAAACCCTTTATCCAGTTCTTATCTATTTTTAATTTGGTTTCTAGTTCATCTCCTTCCAAAACCATGTGTCTGGTTCTTAGACTTAAACAAAATTATCTGAAGATACTTAGTCAACACCTCACATTTTCAACAAAAAATTCAAAATATACCAGATACCATTTATATACCAATCATTTCTAAAAAATATAAGGGATAAAGAAAAACTTAAAATTATAATTTATCTCTTGAATATTTCTTTGGTTGACCACTTTCTAAGCCTCTGAGTAAATTGGAGTTAGTAAAATTCCAAAAAACATTCCTAAAAAATCAGCATCAGTGATCTTCAAAGATTCCTAAAATCTCATCTATAATCACAACCATTATTCATGTTTATTGAGGAATTATAAGTATATCTCAACATTGTTACAATTTATGGATTTTTTTGAAAATATACTTAATCCTTAGTCTAATTATTCTTCATAAAAACTACTCCATATAGTAATGCTCCATATGGTATTACTTCATAATGATCTTCATTATCATGTACCTATTTGTGGGGATACCATCAATTTTGTAATATTTAAAATTTTCTATTTATTAAGCCTTAAAATTTTCCCTGTCTTGCGTTTTTGAGTTTCCCATTTTTATGAAACCACAAAACTTATTACAAAGAATATACATATCTGAATTATTTAAAAGGTTTACTTGGTTCTAATTCATATATTTTCTTCTTATGAAAAAATCAATATTCAGCCCTCTGATTGAAAAAGAATTATCCTTCTTATTATTCTTTATTTGATCCATCTTGAATTGTCATAAGTCTTCATTGAACTGGAAAAACTCTATTTAGTAATCTTTATTTAGAAACCTTTATTTAGAGAACTTCGTCCAAAAAATTTACAAATGGCTGTCTTCCTTTCTCATTCTGATGAACTCATAAATATTATTCCTCTAGTATAGTTTCACACTATTCACTATCCAATAATTTCACAATGATTATTAATATTATAAATTCATATAATTCCTATTTCCATTAATATTTCAAATTCACTCCACCTTATATACTCATGAATTTATCCTACATATTTTAGTTAACTAATCCTTCAACCATACATCTTGAATCACTATTGATATTCCATCAATGTGATATTTATACCTTAAATGATCAAATAGAACATCTTCTATCTTTACATGTCTGAACATCATAGTTTGAACATCCTAGTTTGAAAAATTCACTATTCACCATCTGATACATGAGAAATATTTATTCTATCCATAACACTCCAACTATAAATGTCATATGGTGGATTTAACTTCACTATATTTCTAACAAATTTTCTTCACCAAACATCAAACACATGTTTGAGACATTTAATTCAGATACCAAATCATCATAAGTAATTCAAATTCATCAAATAATATCTAACCTTTATTTAATGAATATATCTCAAATCTTATAAAGGAAAACACCATTTATCTTTTTTCAAAATAAAAATACTTAAGAAATTATCCTATTTTTCAACAAATAATTAGGAATTCATCATCACCATATCCATTCAAAATAAAATCTACATATTATTTATTGAAAATCCTGGATACTTCAACCAAATTTCCAAGAAACTTATTATTTTCTACTTCTATAACATATTTTCATTAATAATAGGCTTGGATACTTCAACCAAAATTCCAATAATCTTCTTATTTATTATTTATCAAACCTAATTTTATCAATAATTGTCTTGTATACTTCATCAAAACATACAAGAAACTTCTACTTTACAACCTCATCAATATATTGAAAACAAATAAATCCCTCTAATTCATTAACAACCATTGAAAAAAAATAAAACACACACAAATTGGGCTCAAAACACCCTTTTTATTTTTTGTTAATACCTTCAAAATGAATATATCAATATGTGATTTATTCCTTCTATAACCCTTTTTTTAAATTTTCATTTTACTTTCTATCCCTCTTATTTATAAGAAAAATAAAATAATTGAGAAAAGGGTATCAATTAATTCTTAAGAAATGTACCAAAAATAATCTCACTCTAAGTCTATGTGAGCCATTCTCAATATAGAAAACAAGAGGATTTTATTTAGAAAATAAAATATAACCATTTACAAATGAACTTGATATTAAATGAAATGAGAAATAATAAAATTGAATTCAAGGACTTTCTGAATGCTTTTTATCTTAAAGATACAAATTGTGATACAAGTCTGTTATATAATAAATCAATAAAAAACTCCTATATTTACTTAAAAAAACAAGTTAAAAGCATTCAAGTAAAAATTTGTAGGATATATAGTCTTAGTGCACCTTAATTATTTAAAATTATTTATGTCATGGATTAATTCAATTTATCCCTCTTTCTGTTAAGTTTTTAATTTTTAGTTACCAAGGGTGAGAGATTAAGAACGACATACCTTTTCAATGAAACTTCTTCAATCACATTATAGATTAATTATATTTTTATTAAATAATTATTCCAACATCTTCTTTAATATACTCCACTTATCTCCCCTGTAAAGAGGTATTTCTTATGATCTTCATGATAATGAATCTATTCAATAGATTTTATTTAGGATGTGTATGTTGAGATTACACCAAAATGGTATTTTACTTCTTATTTTAAATATTTGACAATTTTATCAACTCCACCAAGGATGATCTTCTTAAATATATTCATTTTGAATTATAAATGTAAGATCAAACAAAAATGGGATATTCTTTACCTTTCTATCATGTGTTTAAAAAAACCACAACAACTCCATAAATGATAATCCTATTATTATATTTTTTAGTATACTAATTTATTAATTATTCTTGGATAGTTACTTCCTTATAGATTTCTAATATTGATAGTATATCCAATTTTTTAATTTTTCAAAATTGATAAACAAATCTTCTTAGATTATGCCCATAAAATTATGATTCAACTTCAATTCCTTGATTTTAAATTAAAAATACAATTTACAAATATTAATAGAATAAGGAAAATCCTCCTATATCTTAATGTGAATAGTAGTGTTGAGAGGAGTTTCTTAACCAAGTTTCACCATTCCCTTCATTCTTCAGGCTGATACATCAAAACATCAATTCTTATTTATTTTGAGGCATCATGAATCTCATCACTTCTTTAATTTCTTTATGCATAAATTTTATTTTCCCAAGAAACTTTAAGTAAAATGAATCACTTAGTAAAAATTTAGACTTATTTAGAATCAATTATTATGATGGAATTATATAAAAACAATTTCTAGAAGCATTTCCAATAATATTAAACCTCAAAAAACATAAGCTATTCAGTATAGGGGTTGTAATTTATTGATAACCTCTCATGAAATTTGAATTCTCTATGTGTAATAACTTCTTATTATTTGGTAATAGTTTTTCTCACACCTCTTATATATTTCTTTCCTTTTCTAAATATTCTATCCAAATTACTAATATATATTTTGGGTCATTTTCTTCCTTCTTAGATTCTCCACAATCTTTCATATAGTTTACTTTCTTCATATCAGTTATTTTGGATATATTAATCCTCTTTATCTTCTTATATATGGTATTCAAGGAACTTTCATTTATCTTATTTGATATATTCTTGAGAGAGTTCTAACTTTAAGATGTATTATTATTTTTTCCCAATGATGCTTTTTATCTCCTTAGCAGATTCTATGTTCTTCTATTCCCATCAACTTTTGATCCATGTTGAGATGATCGGGAACTAATATTGTGGGCACTATTATATCATACATTATATAAATTTTTATTCATTATAAATATATTTTATGTATGAGGTTTCTTCATAGTCTATAAATGTTGTACCATCATTTATGGATTGAACCCCCTTGACATAAACTTCCATTATACTTTAATATTTAAAATATTATACCAATAATCTAATTCACAATTCCTAAACATGTTTCAATACAAATGTTGACCCAAAAAAATTGATCTTATGATATTTACTATATTCAATCCTGAATTTATAGAAAAATGGGCATGCTATTTTTGGGTTTTATTCAAAATATGTTGAAATATTCATGAGTAAAATGATTCTATAATCCTTCTAAAATATACCATGGAAATGGTGTTATAATTATAATCATTTTTATTCACCCATACAGGTATTGATTTTTTTTCAACCTATACAGTTCATGAAAACATATTTAGGTTAATCATTACAAGAAGGTATGGAGGGTACCTATTTATTCATAGATTATTATGAGGGATCATTAATTGATATAATGATTTTATTTCTATATGATGTAGATATTTTATGAGAAGAATAATTTATATAACATTGGGGATAAAAAATAAATTTTCATTCTTTTGTGGATACTTAATATGCATCTTTTCAAAATTGACCAACTAAACTTCCTATTCCTGACACCTCATATTAAGGTTTTTCTTCTTATCTTTAATCATAATCAAATTTTATTCTCTATAATTTGTTATTATATAAACTTCTTTATAATGAAACTTAATTATTTCTTGAATTAAGGAATAATGTTCCTTGATTTATTTATTTTATCTACAGTTGAGCATCCATGAAATTTATGTTATGTTTTAGTTTTTATTCAAGTGAATGGATCCTCTCATCAAGTGTCATATTAATCATTTCCTTCTCTTCAAATTCATTGAGACATATATATTAAAAATTTAAATAAACTATTTAAATTTATTTTTTTATTTTTTTATAACTCTAACTTGTTTAGAGAGCATTATACATTCTAGAAACTTTTCTTGTAAATCCTTTTCCATGTTATCTTCTTAAATTTCAAGATAGGTGATCAATTCTCTCCAATATTCAAAAATACCACACATAAAAAAACTATTTATTGGGTAAAAGAGTGTATCATATCTTTTAGTATTTAAAACAATATATATTTTGAATTAAAAAATGTATGACAACTTCCACTTTATTCTTTTTCTTATAAAAACCTTTTACAAAAATTTTATCATACCTCATGATCACTTGAAATCTTTGACTGACTTGAGGTAGGAGAACTTTTCCTCTCCTTGACGGTATTTTGATCCACCTATTATTTTTTCTTATAATCTTTACTTAACTTCCTTGTTATAATTGATTAAAGATATTGATATTTCTTCATATTTGGTTATGAGGGAAATATTTTTTAAATTTATTTTCTCTTTCCTTTTCCCATTAATCATGGTTTTGTTAGAAATATATTTATTCTGTAAGATAAATTAATATTAAAAAAACCTCACTTCATTTTAAATACAAAAAAGAAACTAAAATATTCAGAAGATAAAAATTTCCAATATATAGAATCAAATAGAGGAAAACCTGGCTCTAATATGGCTTTTTAGGAACACTTTGGGATATGATCAACACTATGGAGGGGGGGGGGGAGGTGAAATAGTTCTTGGTAATTTTTATACCAATTAATAATTTTTATCCATTTACCTCTTATACCTATTGGGATATTGGTTTTACCATTCTCTCTTAACTTTCATATGCAAGATGATGAAACCAAATAATGGTTGACACATGATGTTTTTACAAGGTTCACTACTAAATAAGGGGGAAGTAAAACAATAATGATTCCCTAGATTGGTGACAACTAGGTCTATATGCACCTCTTGCTACATCATTATACAACCTATGCATACAGTCCATAGATTTTGAAATTACTTTAAAACACCAATTATATCCTCCACTATTTTAGTCCTATGTTGAATATAATTATGTTGTCATGGATTATTCCTCTTCTTTTAATTTCATAATAGTGTACAAAAAAATCTTCTTCTTCTTTTCTTGTATGAAAAGTATTATGCACAACCTTCTTTCTCGTCTTAAAAAAATATAAATCTACTTTTATTACATAGTTTTAAGACTTATTCTTCTCCTATTATTTTTATATTTCACTAGATAAAAGATTAATTTACAATTTTTATAACCTGTAATTTATAGAAAATTATTTATTCTTCTAATTATTCATCCTATGAAACAAAAGTACCTAGTACCATTGTATTATCCCCTTTTATTATTATACTTATTCTCATTATTTTATTATTTAGTGCACATGTTTTTCGCTGGTTCTCTTATCCTCGTATTTGAATCACAGCATGTGTGTATAAATGATAATCATTAACTCAACTCTCCTTCTTCTTAACACTAAAATATTCTCCTTTAAATATCAGTTTAGAAACAATATTAAAACTCTTTCTTGAACCTTGTTTTTCTGAATCTACTTCATATGAATCAATAATTTTTTATACTATACATGTTCATACAAAATAGATTCCTTTGAATAATACTTTACAAAACCTCATGTATGTTTCTACTCCTTCTAGAACTTTGTGTATGGGTTTTCTTCATTCAGAACCCTATATATGGGATTTCTCCATGTAGAACCCTATGTCCAGTTCTTCGACCAAAAAAATTCTGTAAATATTCCTGGTTAGCACCTCAATTTTCAATAGTAAATTCACATTAAACCTACTCTACATTATATTACCATAATTTCTTTGAAAAATAAGAGAGAATCATGAAATTGAAATTGAAATTTCTATCTCAAATTATTATTTAGTTGGCCACCTTCAAAGCTTTTGTGTAAATTGGACTTTGAAAATGTTGTAAAAACATTCCTCTAATCTCAGCATCAACAATTTTTAAATCTTCTTAAAATATCTGCAAAAATCATGATATTTCCTTCATTATTATTAAGATATTGAAATTTCATTTTATCATAATAACAATGTATAAATTTTCAAAAAAATTTCAGAGATACTCAATCATCTATTCGGTTCTTCTTCATAAGAACTCCCCTAAAATGTAATTATCCATCCGATATTCCTTTGTGAGGATGTTATTCATATGGTATTTATTTTTCAATATCCTCTCCATCTAGTAATCTTTAAAATATCTATCCGGGTAAACATTACATATTTCCTATGTTTGGTGATTTTCTAGTTTCTCTTTTTATAAACTTATAGAACTTATTCCAAATAATATACATCACTGAATTATTTAAAAGGTTCACCTGGTTCTAATTCACAACTTTTATTCTTACAGAAAACTCAAATTTTGGTTATATAATTGATGTATACCTCATCATCTTCTTCTTCAATTTATCCACATGAAAATGTCACAGGTTTTAAAAAAATATAGAAAACTCTATCTAGTAACATTTATCTAGAAACCACTATTCAGATACCCTTATCTAGAAAACATACAAATGTTATTATTAATTCATATATCCAATAAACTCAAAAATGTTCTTCCTCTGGTAGACTCAAAAAACTATCACTGTTAGTAATTTTACAAAGATACTTCATCTAATGGATTCACAGAATTACTATATCTAATAATATTACATAGTCACTCCAGTTGGTAATCTCTTGAATTTCTTATATTGCTTTAGGATGAGTCATCATTCAACCACTCAACCAGAATCATTATTGATCATTGATCTAAGTGACTTTTCTACTTCAAACTATCATATAAAGAATTGTATATCTTTCTTTATGAAAATATTATAGTCTAAACATCTCAGTCTAATATAGTTATTGTTGACCATCTGGTATGTGAGTAAGGTTTATTCTATTTAGAACACTCTATTTAGAAACATCTGATGGTGGATTCTACTTCATTTTGTTATTAATAAATATGATTCTATAAAAATTAGAGAACATTTTTATGAAATTAAAATTAGATAACATTTCATCATAAGTAATTCAAAATATTTAAATAATATCTCACCCATAAGTAATGAATATATCCCAAATATTCAAAAGGAAAGAATATCATTTATCTTCTTCCAAAATTACAAGACTCGGGAACTTTTTATCTTCTTTAACAAGCTTGGATTATTCAACATTCATAATCAGGACTTCATCTTCACAATATTGATTCAACATCCATGATATATCTTCTTCATTAATAGACTTGGACTCATAAATCAAACTTCCAAGAAACTTCTTCTTTACTACTTCTTCAACATATTGTCATTAAAAACAATCTTGTATAATTCAACCAAACATCCAAGAAACATCTTCTTTACTACTTCTCCAATATAGTCTCCTCAATAACTATCTAGGATACTTCAACCAAACTTCCAAGATACCTCTTCTTTATAACCTATTCAATATATTGACATCCCCATAATTCATTGAAAACCATTGAAAATGACTATAAATCACATGAATTGGGTGAAATAAATCACATATTCTCCCATAATCATCTATTTTTTTCCCAAAAACAACCTTTATCACTCAAATATGTATTTTATTAATTATATATATTATAAAATATAATTTTTCTCAAATAAACTAAAATAAAATGTAATAAAACTCATCAAGGTTCATCTTACCATATTACATAATAACCTTAAAGTTTATTTATTCATTATTATATTAATACCTATAAAAATATCACATTTTTTAAAAGTCACTTTTTATGGTGATTGATACCATTAAACATATTTTTTCCAAAATTCATATTTTCTAAAATCTCCATTAAACTAAATATTATTAGAACAATCCTTGGTTATTTTATCTTAATCCTCATACTAAGATACCATTGATAAATACCACCACATCATAATAATATATTCAATAATTTTACCATAATTACCCTGAATTAAAATCCATAAAGTTACATTCATGCATGAGATCTATTGTTTTATTTCATTTTTTCATGGAAACATCAATAGATAATCTATCAACATAGAAAATATTTCTAATAAAAGAATTTTTTTAAATCAATAATAACACTTACTAAATTTATCATATATCTCATTTTACTCTTAAATTTTCAACAATGATTCTAAATTAGTTCTCATGCTCTTAATTACCTTCAGAGTATCTGAAGATTTCATCAATAAAAATCACTGCAAAATAATCAGGGTAATCCTCAATGCTTGTGAAATTAGTTTGCATAATTCCACATATCCTATTATACATTAGTATATTATTTATTGCCTTTGAAATTATGAGAATGATTACCATTATCTCCATTCTTATAAAAAAATATTATTTCTTTTAAGCATTTACCCAAGTGCTAATTTCAACATTCTTGGTAAATATGATGCTGAATATTTTTTATTCTATGGTCTTTATCACTTGAAATCCCATGAAACATCACTTTTATCTTATTTTTAGGGAATTTATTTAGGTTTATATTGTGTTTCATTACTTGAGATAGATGGTTAGGCATTATTATAACATCCTTTATGAGTACATATATAATGTTTGGTTTCTCCCTATAGGTGAAGAGATTAATCATAACCTGAGTCATTTTACCTAATATATCCATGATCCGCTTAGATCTGACACCTTCTATATTGACATACTCATCAGGGTAATCCTTACATTTATGAAAGGTATTTTTTTACTTCTTTCCACTATGAGAGATATTTAAAAAATGACACACACTTAGTTAGATAAAAATCATTATGAATATTGATCCATGAAATTGAAATCCATATGAAAGTAAAATTTCTCAAATATTAGAAGGGATTATCATAATTATTTTATTAGTTATGTGTTTCAAAAAATCTATCCCCCAAGTGTCATACTAAAATTTCTATAATACCAACTGAAGTAGCCCAAAATCCCATAACCTATAGTTATTTCTTACTTATTACATTAGTATACGATAGAAGGGATCACAACAACCAATATTAACCAGTATATTAGTCATGGAAAATTAGATACATACATGACTTCCATATTACATTATAAAATAAAAAAATTTCTTTAAAAACATTATTTCATCCTTTAAAAATTCAAAGATTCATTCTTCACATCCTAGGGAAAGAAAAAAAAATAAAGTGTGATCATAGTTACATAATAAGTTTTATACACAACTGAATCTATTCATATTAAATAAAGAATAATCAATATGGAAGTGTGAAAAATCAGAACACATGCCATTCAACCAACAACATGATTTCAATGTACATTCATGGAAAATATCAACATCATAATCACATGGATAAAAAATGAATTTTTAATAAATTAAATTCATAAATATGAACATTCATGATCTTACTATCACATTATTGACTAAGATATTGAGTATACTTCCACCAAGGCCCTAGCCAAGACACCTTCATAGAATGGGTCGGTATAGAAAAATTATCCAACTAATGTGTCCACCTATTTTCAACCAAGCCCCACTAATTACTTGCAGTTCATATGTATTCTAGATATATTAAATTTTCAATACAATTTGTTATCCATATTTCTTATAAATGATCAATTATACATATTTAATTGAGAATATAAAACATCAATATTAAATGATTTTTTAATAATATCAATTCAACTAAAATCATATATGGAAATAGTATACAATTAATAACCTATATAATCAGTAAAAATTATAATGAATAAATCCATTATACTGAAAATATATACATGTAGAATAAAAATAATGTCCAATGAATAATGTAGAGTGATATAGAACATTATCAATATAAAGTGAATGTTTAAAAAATCATGAATGAGTAAATGAATATATAAGGTAATAAATTCATCAGAAATAATGGTTTCAAATGTAGGAAAATATTTTAATAATTTGAGAGTAAAATAGTAGATAAACAATAAAAATAATTTTAATTAAGGCTTTTATTACTTTATTGTAAAAAATTTGTAATAAATCATTTCCAAAATTCTTTTCAACTTTTTGGAAAATAATTCCATTTATCTTAATATAAAACTAAAAATTAAAAGAATAATTGAAAAATAATTTTATTTGAAAATCTATAGAAACATGTAGATGAAATTGACAATGAAGAATGACTATGATGGTGGGAAAATTCAACCATAACCTACATGTTAAAAAGAACATCCCTTTTACACTTTTTTAATTAAGGTCAAAGACAACCCATTTAAGAAACATTAAAAAATATTCTTTCAAAAATTTTATAAATAAATTAAAAGTCAATGAAAATAAAATTTTAAAAATATTTCATGTATAGTTAAAAATTTCAATAAACTAATTTGAATAACATGGATATTAAAGGGAAATATTCTTGATTGAAAATAAAAAACAAGGTCGGTATTACTTACATGTAACTTAATTGTTGATTAATGGATCAACTAGGGAAAAAATAGAAAATAATCATGTAATCTGAAAAAATAACTATAATATAATAAACTTGATAGGGATTAAGATATTAGGATCATATAATTTTTCCAATGGAAGTTAGAACATAAACCATCCCAAATTAAAATAATATTGTAACAAGAATCCCAAAATACTTTGGTCACTTTTGAATCAAAACCCCTTAGAAGAGAAAAATTGAATAAAAAACATTAAATAACATGAATAAATACGAATTAAAAATATTACATGTCAAAGGGGGAGTATATAAACCATGTAAAATAAATTAGGCCTATAATGTTACAAATGTCTCATTCAACTGGAAATGAGGTGAAATTACCCTTACCTCAAGTCCAACTTGATTTATATGTGCTCTTAACTCCTTTTCTAATAATTTAGACTCATTATAAATCTGTAAAATAACCTTATTAATTGTTATCATACCACATTATATTAACTCTTAACATCATATCAGCCGTTCATTAATAATTATTTATTAACATCATTATCTTTGGTGTTAACTACTTCATTTTTATGTGAGTTTCGATTCGGTAGTTTTGTTCCATGAATATTTTAAATGATTTAATAAACTATATTATAAAAATAATTAAATAATTATTATATCTATAAACTAAATACAAATATAGAATCATCCATTAAATGTATACATGAAAAATGAATAACATCTCTTAATGGAGGTGGTAGTCCACACACATGCACAAACAACATTATAATTTTTCGATTGACGGAAGGGTGAGAATTTAATAATATATCATATTTCTAGAATTATAATAATATATTAAATCTCATATATATATATATATATATTCATTTTACTATTAATTATATATAAACATGATAGGTGGTGATGGAAAATGAACCACATTTCTACATGGTGATAGTAGTCTACATGTATGCACGGGCGATGTTTTCATTTTCAATGGGATCTAAAAGGGGATGATATAGAATTTTTAGTTCAAAATAATAAAATATAAGTATATGTATGATTATTATGATATTATATCATCATGTCTAGGATATATTTTAAGGAGGTTGATGTAGAAAAAAAATGAAAGAACTCAGTTAAGAGTTACACCTCTTCTTTGGAATCCTACTTTAGATTACACATTAAGCTTTATTAGGATGGTTTTGTGGAAATATAAGAAACTATAGAATTTGGGTAAGAAATATAGGCTGGTTTTTTTCTATATTTTAAGAACTAAATGGTACTTGACATGTGAGGAAGAGAGGATAAATGGTTTCATTTTATAGGTGAGGTGGGTGGAAATCTTATAAATAATATTAATATATAATATGTGTCTAATTCAAGTAAAACAGATAAAAATATATATATATTCTAATATAATGATTATAATGTGTATATATTATCATCCAATATAATTTAGAAAAGTTTTTAGGTCATTTTAAACTTTATATTATAATTTAACCCCTTCATTGAACCCATTTAACCTTAACTGCAGTAACAAAATTTTCACTCTTTAAAATTCATGAAAGTTATCTTAAAACTTAAAAGTAGAAAATAAATGAAAAATAAATAATTTTCAAGAAATTTACCCATAAAATTTATTCTAGATCTTATTTTTATAATCTTATAATGATTTAAAAATAATTTTTAGACATTAAATACCATTTAAGGTAATTTTCAAAACTATTCAAGTATATGAATTTAAAGGCATAAAAATAATAAAGAAATTAAAATTAAAACTCTTTAAACAATAATTATACATCAAAATTAAACAATAAATTAAAATTAATCCCAAATATATTACTTTTAATGTTTTTAAAAATTATTTCTTTGATTTTTCTACTACTTAGAAAAGCATTGTATTGACGTTGTTTAAATGTTATAGGTAATTATAATATCACTAAAAATTAAAAATAATTTAATACCATAAATATAGATGATTAATTATTAATTTTATCATATATATTTTTTCATATTATAATTTCATACATATATCCATATTATGAAACCATAATAAGTGAGAGAGAGTGACATTTTTTATTTACTCTTAACTTAAAATACTATAAATGTTAATATCAATGTCAAGTGGCACCAAAATTCCATATTTTAAAAGTTAGGATGGATATGGTTGACTTAAAATCATCCAATAAAATAAATGTAAGTTTTGGGTTTATTTTTAGATCTTATCCCATATTTTTAAATTTAATTGACCCATTTTACCCATTACTATAGTGATAAATTTTTACCGAATTTACAATTCATTATGACTAAAAATGAAATTGGCATACTTAAAAAATTTAAAATTAATGATTTTAAATATGAAATAAAATTTTCTAGATTAATTTCCAATAATTTTAATAAATTAATTTTATGTATGAATAACATAATGAATACAGTTTCTAGAAAAATGTGTTTTTAAGCATACAAATGAATTTATACCAAAATAAAATATAATATTGATTCTTATTGAATTAGTTTAATTTTTTAATAAAAATAATCTTATGATTATTTAAAACAAAATACAAAATATTATTATATTTTTAAATTACTTCATTTATAGAAAATAAATAACATTTTTTAAAAAATTAGTAATTTTCACTATTCAACTAAAAATTAGTCTTTTAAGAAAAATTCAAAAAATTAACTATAAGATAATATTAATATAATGATTTAAAAAACATTGTTAATTTTTTAAGATAATTTTTTTAAATTAATATGAATTAATTCTAAATCTTTGAGTATGAAACACCTCAAAACCAATTTTAGAAGAAAAGTATTTTTAAATCATAAAATAAAAATTTTCTTATTCTTTTATTAGTGAAAAAATTAAATGAATGATAAATTTCTTGATTTAATTTTTTATTAGTATTAAATATAAAAATAATCTTACATATACTTCATAATGTGGTTATTCCTATTCATACCCACCATCCCAATGCAAAGGTTATAATAGTCATATTTAAATAATATTATTTCATGATTTATTTAAGCTCAAGGATTCATATGGTGTATGATTTCAAATATAATTTTATATTAAAATATTATATAAAATAAAATCTTATGTTATTAAAATTTCTATTTACTTGTATCATATAACACGAAGTCTATATACACATAGAGTGTGACTATAGGCTGTGAGTGATTATTCCTAGTAGGATTCCATCATATGCTCAATTTATAACATTTATAAAACAAACCATGACATAATAGTTTGAACTAAAAACATTAATTAACATTTAAATTTTAATTGAAAATAAGAAACAACAATTTTCACATTTATACCTTTAATTTAAAGTAAAGAAGTTATCGTATATATTTAAAAGATAAATGTATATAAATAATGGCATAAATGAAAATAGTTTAAAATAAAGCTCAATTCAAGGCATTGTTAAAAGGTTCCTTAGGAAAAGTATAAGGAAAATTATAATACATTTATAACACCTAAAAATACTTTCTCTCATGCCACTATCTATATCAAAATCCAAAACTAGTGGTGTATTCACTAGTCAGTGCATATACTATTGATAAGAGCCCAAATAGAACTAGTGAGATAATGATACTAAAATAATAAATCAAAGATAATTTATAATCTAAAATAGGGTAAATTTTTAGGTAGTGAATAATCTCTCCTAAACGGTATAATTTTGATTATAATCCCTTATAAGTTCCCAATGTATTCCTATGTGGTTCTCATCATCAAGGAGAATAAATAATTCAAGAAAAATGAAAAAATACCCTCAACTCTCCTCCAAACATTCTTCATGTAAACTACCCATTCATAATTATTTAATATTCAGGATCAATGAAATTTTATATAAATACATTTAATAATAAATTAGGGAAATAATATTGAAGGAAAAAATTACTTACCAAGATCATTTTTAAACTATAAAACCCCACTTTACCTTCCGAAAATCTTCATAAATATATTACATCAATTACTTATAATTTATATAAAATAATTACATGAAAAAATTCCCATAATTTAATAATAAAACTCTACTTGAAATTTGTTAAAAGCACTTAGTGTACAACCTTGACATAAATTCATAATTTATTAATTTTTTAAAAACATTATACTATGTAAAAATTCAAACAAGATAGAAAACATCCCTTAGTCCTCAAAGAATCATCATAAATATCATATATAGATTTTTTTTAATATAAATAATAATTTTAGATAATAAATAACTGATGGTTAAGTTAAAAAATGGAATTATGTGGAGACACGTATTGGTTATTGATGAATTTATTGACACATTATGTTTTACCACTAAATGAGAAGAAGAAGAAAAGTACTTATAGAGGTATTTTAAGCTTTAACTTAGAAAAACATTAAAGAAATATCCATCCAAGTGAAACTCTATGGCACCATAGAATCTTTTAGATGATAAAATGGTTGTAAGACATGAATAATGAGGAAATTATGACATTTAGATAAAATAACCGTGAATAGTTAACCAATTTGATGGAAAATCAGTAGAGAGTAAGCAAAAAATGGAGAGATTCAAGGGGGAGGATACCTAGAGTGTTATCTATGAAAGGATATGAAAAATTATATTAGTTTTACATTAATTTGTATTATAAAAATGAATATATTAAAAAATTTAAGAGGATTCACATTTATACTACATGGTTTCTATAACCATGTATTTAAACATGCATAACTATTTATATAAAAAATATAAGACATATGGTTTAAATGAACAACCAGGGTAATCATTCCCCATAACCATGTAATATTGATTTTGTTTAAAATTCCTAAAATTTTAAATTTGAAAAAATAAAATAAAAAATAAACCCTATAAATAATATAATACTTACTATTAAGTGGAATTGTGGGTGTCAAAATTCTCCCAACCATATTACTCTAAATCCATAGAAATCCCCTATAAATATTGTTTATCTGGAAATAAGTGGGTCAATTTAAACCTCATTTGATATTCCTATTCCCATTTTTTCTAGATTTACTACCTTTCTTCCTTGTAAAATGAATTAAATTAATTAATTTTCTTGAAAACACTTTATTTTAATAATTGATAATTTGAATTATATGTTCACTAATGATCCATCACATTCATAATATAGCTATTCCCAATTTAGAATATGAGAAGGATTAGAAAAATACTTATTTAACCATGATATTGGAAATACATTATAAATCAATATCATCTGATAAGATATTTGTAAATAATAAATTACTTTCTAAATAATTTCAATAATTTCAAAAACTTCCTATATAAATTGATATTATTTTACATTTTTTGACAAAATATATAACCAAATAAGATTCCCTTAGGGTCAAATATATATTTTAGTTTTTTCTTAGTCTTTTCATAAGGTCATTTAGGATGTTTTTTAGGAAATGAGGGTTGAAAAAAGTAATTTTGGATGAAACAATCTAGGAATATGGTTAGAGTGCACTGTTATTACTAACCATGTAGTGTGAATCTGTGAGGTTTGATAGGTGTATTTCATGGTTTAAACATGGTTATCCAAATCATGTGCCTCTCCAAGAAGATTGTTCAGGTGTTTGGGTGATTTTGTAGGGGTGCCAAATGGTTTGAGATTTGTTTTACCAAATTGTGTTCCCAATATCTAAGAAAAAATGTTCCCTTTTTTTCCAATGGACATAGTCTACACATGGTTAGCACACAGTTTTTCTAACTATGCGACCTAACCATAAAAACCAATACAAACCTCTAAAAAGATGTAATTTACCTCTTTTCCCTTGATTTTTTTTATATATAATCACCTCTTAGTCCCATTTAGCTATGAACTAAACCTCCCCCAGTGCTATAGAGGCTTTTACCCTTGGCTTCTTGTTATAATTTCTTAATTTTTGATAGATATCTTCATGGTATGTTCCATTTTTGATTTTCTTTACTATTTTTTTCATAGATCCCCAGAAGATATCTCCTCCTCTTGTATCATGGAACTTGAATGGGTTTTGGATTCGAAATATAAAGGATTTGGAATTGTTTTTATGTTGTTTCTTGTAGATCTAGGATTGTGATGACCCAATATAATCTTTTTATAATACCCATTTTTTAAGGCAACTCACATTCCTGCATTCTTGAGGTAGGTGTCTCTAAAAAACGTTTTTACTCATGAATTACCTGAAGTTATTGTAAATCCATTGGAATTTTTTTTGTGAAATTGATTTATTTCAGATCAAGGTTCTGTTATTTAAAGAGATTCATGTTTTCAGGGTATTTTTCTTTAAAAATAGATTTGTGTACAAAAAGTGTTTTATGAAATGATTTAAAGGAGGGTTTGAATCTAAAATGGGGTTTCAAGTATGGAAGTAGTTGTGATTTTCTGTGAGAAATGTTTTATAAATGGTGAGAATATTTTTCAAATGGAATTTTTAAAAATTAGTACAATGTAATCCTTAGGTGTACCAGTAAATGGACTTATCACACTTAGTGTGTATTATACAATTAGAATTTTAATTTCAACAAACTGTGATATAAATCAATATCAGTTGGAATCATGTTATTCTTAGATTATTGTTTTCTATATATATCAAATTATATATTCCCATAGGCTAGAGCCCAAATGTTTTTCATTTTCATTTATTCTTTGTTTTACATATAATGGTATATTTCATGGTTATTTTATCACTTTATTATTTTATTGTATGTATATTAATGATTTTACTTATTCTCTCATATTTTCCATCATTGAATTTTTATATTTTTTCCTTGTGATAATGTTAAAGAATTTATAAAAATAAATTGATGTTTTATAAGATGATTTAGCATTTGAATACGTTTTGAAAAAATGGTTATATTTTAAATTTAGAGCTAACATTTTCATGATATTTGACTTTTTATAGATTATTTGGAGAAATCCAACTTAGATTTCAGATTAAACCATAATTTTTTCCTTTTGTGAATTTTTATAAGTTGTCTTATAAGACTCAAGTATTGGTAAGGGTGTCTTGTAGTTCACTAGATTCTATAAGTTTTTATCACCTTCATAGTGATATAGTTTTGTGGTGACAGTTGGTCACATAAAGCTTATACTTTGGCTTATTTTTTCTTACTTTATAGTTTATCCATTTGGGATTGATGTTGTATGTCTCAGGGATATATACCATTATTACACTTTTTACTCTTTCTTCACTTCTATTATACACAAGGTTTGTGCTTTTTCACTAAACCTCACCATATGTAAGACAATATTGGGTGAATTTTTCTATTGACTCAGGATGGTTTGTCAAAAAATGGTATCAAAGGAGTTACCTAGACTAAAGTTTTATGGAACTGCTTGGGTTTGGTTTAATGCCTTTGGTATACTGGATTTAGGACCATCATGATTCACATAGTTTGTGTTGGAGGATTCCTAGCTAGCTCACTTTCATGTTTGAACTCAAGTCACCATGGGTGGCCAAGGGATTTTTTTTCCAAGTTTGAGATTTAGAGTTTGAGTTTAGTTGAATAAATTATATTTTGGGATTATTTAAATGGAAATGTTCCCTGTTAAGGTGTTTTATCTCATCCATATAATTTATGATTGCTTTAAATTGTTGTTTCTTAATGAATTAATATAGTTTCTGGTAGTAATTTTTATGATTTTGGAATTTCCCCTTAATTTTATTGGTTATTTCCTTTTGTATTAATTATAAAATTCCTACTAGAAGAGATATTCTAAATATGAGTGAGGAAACTGTGGTACAATCTCTACATGAAAATCCTCTATTGGAACCTTCCTTAGTGGAATCTATAATCTGCATTATCCAGACTTTGGGTTAGACAAGTATTGAAAAATTGGGATGAGCAGTGGATCATGTATCATAATTTACCAATAATAATCCACCCATATTACTTGGTGAAAAATGTCCCTTTTAATAGGCATACATAGCTAAGATAATTGGTTTGGGTGGAGCTTCGGTTGATGAAGATTTTATCCAAGGTGTGTCATATGGAATGAAAATGAAGAATAAAGGTATCTGTTTTTCTTCAGGAACAATTTTAAGGTATTCATTTTGAAAAAAATAAGTTATATTCTATTATTGTATATGTCTTGTTCATACCAAGACAATTGATATAGAAGTTCCCAAAACCTTTCATCATTATGGAAAATATGGCCATATTAGGTATTTTTGTGGAAGGATTTCCCAAAGTAGTAAGGAATCATCCATCATCACCAAGAGTTTTTAGGTTCATTTTGATGCATCCAAGGGTGATAGGTATTATCCTCATACCAAAGGGGTAAGTTCAAATAAATAATAAATATTATGGAGGATCTAATACCAAGTATCTTTTTGAAATGGAGTATAATATAGAGTACTCTGACTCAGGGCCAACTACCATTAGAGGTACGATCTTTATTTTATCTTATACGGTGATATATTTGTTTGATTCAAGTGACACTAACTCTTTTATATCATCATATTTATTTTATGTGTTGGTATTTAATTCAAAACATATACCATTATTTTATATATTTCTATGCATTTTGAAAAAAGGTCTGAAATGGTTTTCAAATGTCCCACATATAAGGTAACAATTGATGACTTCAAAGTGGTGTTGGATTTCTTGGTTCTTGATCTTTATATCTTCGACTATATTATTGGTATGGATTGGATTATTAGAATTAAGGCCTATATTGATTGCTATCATCTCTAAATAATATTTGTAATCACCCAATGGAATCCCTCATATCATTTTGGCTGATTAGGATTCTTGATCAAGGAGAGTGGGGACTGCTATTCCATATATTGGGGTGATCTCATGCTAGTTGCTGGAGATGTTCCATAATACCGTTTTTTGGTAATTCCTTGGCCTAAACGACCAAAGAACAAAATTTATTAAAAAGAAGATTACAGAAGTCTAAAGTATAGGATCATATTACAGTCTCTTTCATGGAAGGGCGTAAGAGAAGCTGGGAGGTATTCACACAAGGTGATGTCTTGATTAACTCCCAAGTTGGACAAGCCTTCGGCAACCATGTTTGCTTCCCAATAAACATGTGTAATGATGTAGTTCAGGTCATTGAGCAAATAGTTGCATTCTATCCAATGGGTAGTGATCGACCAAGCTAAATGAGTTACGCTGTTCCAAATTGCTTGGACTATGGCCATCGAGTCACTTTCAATACAAAGGTTGTTCCACCCATAATCCATTGAAAAATTGATCGCATGAATCATGCCCATCATCTTAGCTTCTAGGGAGGAGGAAGTGCCACAATGTCCCATGAAGCATCCAAGAATCTGTCCTAGGTGGTTCCTGAAAACAACGCCACATCTTGCGGGACCCGGATTGCCCTTGGAGGCAACATCAATGTTAATTTTGATCTATCCAGGGAGAGGGGCTCTCCAAAACACCTCTAGAGTGCAGTGTTGTTGAAAAAATTTATCGTTGATCTGTAGACGTTTCAGTATTCCAAAATCATGCACAGTATTATGGAAATGACATTTCTGAATCAAAGAAACTTCTTATATGGAGAAAATGATTAGGGTATGAACTGCATTAAGATTGAGTGAGTAGTTTTTATTAATAATAGCGTTCCGATCATACCAGATTACATGGTGAAGTTTAGCAACCACCGTAAGGAAAAGGTTTCTTATTTGTTGGGAGCCGTCCAACTCTGCACATTTCATAAGTTGATTTTTGGCAGAGTCAAGAATCAACCATCTGCAATCAAAGATATCAAAAATATAGTTCCAAAGAGTAGAGGCAGTAGCATAGGAAAGGAAGAGATGATTAGCATATTCTCTAGGTTGATTACAGATTTTACATTTATAGAAAAGATGAATTACAAACTATTGAAGGCAGATATCAGTGGGAACTCTGTTGTGAGCAAGGCACCAGATGATATTGAACCTTGGGGGTTTTATCCAAGGGTTTTTGAAGTGTATAATCCAGCTGTAATCATTCTCATTGTTACAACACATATGAGCGTAGTAATTTTTAGAGGTAAGTATTCCATTGTGAGCTGGATCCCAAATTAAGAAATCATTTTTGTAAGAAAAAGGGTAGTCATAAATGAGATTCAGAATAGTATTTGGGAGATGATATTATTGAGAGTTTAGAGAATCCTTGTTAGAGCTGTTGGTGTTTTCCGGAAGTTGATTAGGAGAAATCATAGAAATTAAAGGCATGCCAGTCTAGTTTCCAATCCATAATTTCATGGAAGAGTCTCTGCAAAACATCCATCTTGAGTTGTTTATAATGTTGGCGAAGGAGTGTTTGATGGAATACTATATGGATGAATTAATAAATCTCAAGTTTCCAGTCTTAAGTTTATCAAGAAATCTATTTTTGAGAAAAATGAGGGACTTAGAATTTTTGCAGAATAGATTCCAAGTAAGTCAAGCTTGAAGGGCTTCATTAAAGTATTTTAATTTTTTTATACCAATGCCTCTATTCTCAATAGGTTTGCAACAAGTTGACCAAGGGACCATGACAAGATTTCTTTCATGAGTACTACTGGTACAAATGAAATTTTTAATAGCCGTATTCATTTTTTTGATAATATTAATGGGCCATTTATAAACCATCATAGATTAGAACAACTTAGAGAAAATAGTGGATTTGACAAGGCATGTCCTACCTTCCATAGAGAGAGATTTACCCTTCTAAGAGGAAATCTGTTTATAAAATTTATTTATAATATTGACAAAGTGGAAAGCTTTGGTTCTACCCCAAAAAATGGGGACACCAAGGTAAGTGAAAGGGAGAGAACCTTCTTTCAGACCCAAATCATTGATAATATTGAATTTTCTGTTGGAGGGAAAATTCTTTCCAAAAAAGATACATGATTTGTTCCAACTTATGGTATGACTAGATACATCCTCATAGTGGGAGAGAGTATTTTTGAGGTTAAGAATGTGTCTTTTGTCTCATTTAAGGAAAATGATGATGTCATCAACATAGAAAAGGTGATTGGGAGCATTAACATTTTTGGATACATGAATAGGTTTCAAATTTCCTTGGCTCACTAGAAGATTGATCAACATACTAAGGTAGTCTTTCGCTATAGAGAAGAGAATGGTAGAGAGAGGGTTACCTTGTCTTACACCTTTGGGGAATTTAAAGTAACTTTTCGGAGATCCATTTATTAAAATGGAGATGGTGGTCGAATTGAGGATAGTTCTGATCGCATCAATTAAGTGCATACTGAAACCAAAACTTTGAATAACTTTGAAAATAAAAATCCAATCCATGGTGTCAAAAGATTTCCTGTGTCAAGTTTAATAGCTATATTACCTCCTCTATTAGTTTTGTTTAAGTTTTTAATACATTTAGATGCAAGATAGATACAGTCCTAAATGGATCTACATTTTATAAAGACAAATTGGTTCCATGAAACGAGTTTGTCAGTAATTGTTGATAGCCTATTATCAATAATTTTTGTAATGATTTTGTAGAGGGTTTTGATAAGAGCAATGGGTCTCAAAAGATGAATTTCAGAGGCATTGTCCACTTTAGGGATCATGGAGAGAAATTTAGCATTAATATCATGAGGAAGAACCGCATTTGTAAAAAATGCTTTAACAAGCTTACAAACATAGTATTGGATCACATCCCAGTAATGTTAGAAGAAACCATTGTTAAAGCCATCAAGACCCGGTGCACTATTGAGATTCATACTGAAGACCATGTCTTTGATTTCATGATCCAATGGTGTTTTAAGAAGGAAAATATTGTCCACATCAGTGATCACAGAAGGAATGACCTCAGGGAGGAGGTCTTTACTATTATCAGGGCCATAAAAGATGGTTTCATAATAGGAAACTATATGTTGAGCTATGTCATCATCCTTGTCAAAAACCTTATCCCCATCCTTTAGAAAGGTTAGAGGTATATAGGCTTTCCTGGTTCTTTGGAGGGCGTTATAGAATTTGGTATTTAGGTCTCCATAATTTTACTGTTTAACTTTATAAACATTCTTTCTCATATTGTCTTTAAAGGTGAGAAATGAATTGAGATTGACTGAATCGTTTATTTCTTTCGTGGGATCAGTGTGGAGGTCTGAGTTGGTGTTTTTGTTTTGGAGATCATCGAGTTTTTTCTCAAGAAGAATAATGTCATTGTTAACTTGTTTGGATTTTTAGTTACACCAAGATTTAAGAGTCTATTTGAGTTGTTTTAGTTTGAGATTTCACGTAAAGGCATCATTACTATGAAAAGAGGACCAGAACTTTTGGATAACATGACTAAAATCTTCTCAGAAAACCACAAATTATTAAAGCAGAAGGGAAATCTAGGTTTCATGTCTTTGGAGGAAATGTTTATAAGGATGGGATGATGGTCAGAGTTCAGTCTGTGGAGAGTGATGCTAGATATAGTATCCCATTTATCTAAAGTCATGATATTCGTAAAGGCTCTATCCAACTTTGATTCTACCACTTTGTTGTAATGTCTTATATACCCGGTGTATCTTGCACCAGTGAGATTAATTTCAATGAGATTATTGTCCTTGATCGAGGATTTAAAATCCCTCATGGATATAAAGGAATGAGAAGGGACAATTTTTTCTCTAGAGCTAAGAATAGAATTAAAATCCCACATAAGCACCCAAGGAGCATTGATGCTGGTTCTTAAATGAGAGAGGTCATTCCAAAGAGTTCTTCTTTCTTGGTATTTGTTCTTAGAATAAACAAAGGAGAAGAAAGTGCAAGTACCATCAATAGAAAAGGTAAAAGTGAAGATCTGATCAGAGATGCTAATGGCAGTAAAATTCTATAAAGATTAATGCACAAAAATCCATAAAGAATCAACATTTAGATTATTATTGATTTCACCAGAAAACATGTAGTTTTTCTGGAACAAGTGAGAACACTTAGAGGAGAAGAAGATTTTTGGTTCCGAAATTGCAAAAAGAGTAAGGTGATGTATGTTAACCATTCATTTCAAAAAAATTGAGGGTGTTATAGTTGGAGATAACCTGAAAATTCCAGAAAAGTATCTTCATTTGGACTCGGGTTTGGAGTTAGGACTCCCTTTTTCTTTTTTCCAGATCCTTTATTTCTATTGGATCTTCTAACCTCTTGGGTATGAGTGGTCATTTCTTGTTCTGTATGGGAATTTTTTGGGGGTTTGTTCAAGTCTGTGGCCATATCTAAGTCTATGTTATCCTTTGAAACTGGTGGAGGGTCATTGGGACATTGGGGTACCAGATTTGTAGGATTAATAGTGTATTCTACATTTAATACAGTAGGGTAAATGACAATATTTGGCTCCTTTGTGTCCACGGTAGACAGGGGTTCTTTGTTTTCCCGCTTGTTTTTTGGTTATGGAATAACAAGTGTGCTGTCAAGTGGTACTGGTTCTAATGGCAAGAAAGTAGGAGTAGTAGAGGCCAAATATAGAGACTGTGTCTTAGGTTTATCTGTTTTGCTGAGTGAGAATAACATCCGGGTCAATGTTCTCATTGGTTTTTGCAGTAGTAGGGTCTGATTTATGGATGTTTTTATTGCATGAGTGTAGTGGAATAGATTTATAATTAGGATTAGTAGATAAGGATTCTGTAGAACTCTTAGAGATAATCATAGGATTACTTTCATTATAACAAGAAAGCAGGTTTTCAGATTTCATCGAATAAATTTTAGTATGAGCAGTTGGAAGAGAAGGCATACCTGGGACAGAAGGGTCCAAAGTAGTCTTCTGTTGAATAGCTAACTGGTGACTTTGCTTGTGTTTCAGTGGGTCTTTAAGAACCTATATATGAAAAGGAGCTAGAAGCGAAGAAGCATTGTTATGTAAGATAGGTTTCATGACCTTTTTCATGTTCACTTCTGTTTCTACAATGGATAGAGACTGCTTGGTGGGGTTGCTATCCTCTGCCTGTTCGGGCCAGTGATCATAAGTGAGAGTGGGAGTAGATGTGTTATAGGAATTTTCTTATTCAGTGGATAACTTAATGGTGTCTAGAACCTGCTTTTCAATTTCAGTTAAGAGGCTTTAGTCATTAATCGATGTATTTTCTTCTTCAATATCATCTGCCCAATTAATACCCAAGCAGTCCCCTATGTGCACCAAATTGTGTTCTTTCCTTACCCAAACTTCCTTTTTGGGTGGTTTAGGTACGTCTATAATCAGGGTTTTATCAATTTCAACTTTTCTTATTTCTTTCCAATCATTCTCATTTGGTTGATTTACTTAATTTATAATCACCCTACAGTTGAAAATAGTATGACCAATGATTTTACAATGATCACAAAAGGCGGGATTCCATTCATATTCCACTCTAATTTCAGTTTCATAATCATTGGCATTGAAGGTAATTGAGCTGGGTAGCTTTGAGTCAAGATTTATTTCTACCATAATTCTAGAAAAGAGACCCAAATACACATTTAAAGTCCTATTGTCAATTTTAAGAGGAGTTCCTATATAGGAGACAATGTCATTCAAGATCTTTGGGAGCCAAAATAACTAGATGAGACCATGAAATTTAATCCAAACTTGTGATAGTGTGTTCCTATGTGTGTGCAGATTAAAAATGGAGTCCCACTATGATATTCTAAATAAGCCCGGTTTGAGGTTAAGAGTACCGGTCTTCTAGACTCTCTCTAATTCCTCATGTGATTTTAATAGTATGTGGAAATATCCTTTACCTATGGGAATTTGCTTCTAGTTTTTAGAACGCCAGAAATGGGCGATTCGAGAATGAAGTTCAGTTAAAGGCCATGGTATATTACCTTTTTGGTAGGATATGTGTCCCATTACCGAGAATTTTCACAATTGTGCTCTTTGTTGAAGAGAATCTGGATCCACCTCCACCATATATCCACCATCATCTAAACGCTTGACAAGTGAGGGATTCATCTTGAGTTGGTTCATTAGATCAGTGTTTTTCAGTGAATCTAGAAAAGATACCCCTTGAGATCTGCTGGAAGGATCATGATTATGAGTTTCTGTTACATAGGGGTGTTCATTTCTTATTTCCACTGTGATTATTCACTCAAGGGAAGATTTTACTATCTACGATTTTGTGAAATGGTGTGAATCAAATCGACTAGATGCAAGGAAATTCTCCATTGCGGAGGAAGGCGCAGAGATCAGTCCAGAAATAGTGAGGTGCCATAGGTTTTTAGAGAGAGATGGTCTCCTATCTCTCTAAGTCTCGTCCACTCATCATCCCTAATACCGTTGATCCTTATTTGAGTGGTCTACTTCCTAAAGTGGTGATTTTATATCCTGATGTCTTTCCTTATGATTTTTCAATATTACCACCATAAAGATAGGTCAAGTTTACTATTGAATTGCTTTTTAGTATGATGCCCATTTTTATTCCATCACACTGCATGCCACCTAGAGAGTTAATAGAACTCAATGTCCATATTATGGATATATAGGCTAATGGATTTATTCATCCTAGCATGTCACCTTGATTTTCACTTTTCCTTTTTTACAAGAATGAATAAATGAGCATTAAGATTTTTATTGATCATCAATAGTTAAATTATGTGACCATTACTTCTGGAAAAAGCCTATATACCCACATTTTAGGGAAAAGACCATGGGTATAGGTCCCTCTATATCCATGGTTTCCTTAAAACCATTGTAATATAGGGTTTTCCAAACCTATACCCATGGTTTTGGGAAAACCATGAGTATAGGTTGACTTATACCAAAGGTTCTATAGGAAAACAATTAGTATAGTTCTCGCTGAAAAACCCTATACCCATGGTTTTAGAGAACCATGGGTATAGGTTTCCCATGTAAAAGTGGGAAAAATTATCTTGGGAAAAGTCTATACTAATGGTTTTCCCTCCTCTACTCATAGTTCAGATTAATATATTTAGGTAAATGTATATTTATTTACACGTAATGTCATTAGGATTGTTTATGAGGCACAGTTCATCTATCAACGAGCTCGAGAGATCAAAACGAGCTGCCATTTTTTTCCTCATATTTTATGTTTGAGATCAATATATTTATATAAATGTGAATTTATATTAACAAAACTTCCATACCCTGAGTGGTGAGGTGTTGATTTTTTGAAGAGGAGGCCGCAGGTTTGAATCTTTCCTCTCATTATTTTTATAAAACAAAAAATTTATATTAATATATTTAGTTAAATGTATATATATATATTTACATAAGTTAAACAGGTCAGTTAGTGAGGACTTGCATTTTAGAAATGCGGGTCGTGGGATTGATACACACAACCCGCTTTTTTCAACATATTTTGACCCACTGTTTTTAAACCGTGGGTATAAGTCTATGACATAGTGGCAAAAAGATATACCCACGATTGTATAGGTTGTGGGGCTATACCGATTCCTCGGCTTCCCATGATTCCCAAAACTATGGGTATATCCTATACCCATAGTTTTGGGGGCTATACCCATGGTTTTTAACCATGGGTACAAGTCATTTTTCTAGTAGTGCATAAAGAACAAATATCCCATTCCAATAATTGATGATCTTTTTGATAAAATCAGAGGTTCTCATTATTTTTAAAAAATTTAAATATAGTTAGGGTACCACTAGTTGAGATATTGATAAGATAATATAAATAGGACAATGTTTAGGAGTTGGTTTGTGCATGATGAGTTTATGGTTATTTCTAACACTCCCGTACTATTTATGGCATTGATGAACCAGATCTTTCATCAGTTCTTGGAATATTTCATAGTCATGTTTTTGGATGATATTTTGGTAAACTCTATATCAAAGGAGGAACAAAAGATCATTTGGATATCATCTTTAGAACCTTAATGTAAAATCAATTGTACAGTAATATTTCCAAGTGTGAATTTTGGATTTAAGAAGTGATGTTTTTGGGGCATGTTATGTAAGATATCATATTTTCCTATGAGGTAAGGATCTTTTTAAATTTTGGTTTAAATCCTTGGTTTTGAACTAATGTGAGTACTTAATGATATAATGGTAGTTTTGGGGGGTTTTCTATGGATTTTTCAGAGCCTAGAGGCCGGTTTTTAGAAAAGGAATATGGTCCGCACAGTTAGTAGAAACCGTGTGCCCCATGCCTCACAGTTTCATGAAACCATGAAAGGTGGTCCAGGGATCTATCAAAGGATGAAAAATTTGAGGTAAACCATGTACTAATGGCCATATTATTTTGTATTCTTGTATAGAGAGAAAAAAGAGACCACGAAGTTTGAGGAATCCATGCTATCAGGTGTACTCTATCATACTGGAGCATTATAGTTTTTAAAAGTGGATTAATACATAGTCAGTGCAGTATTTTTCTAACTGTATTCCATGAATATGTGAGAGTTCATATGAGGTAAAATCATATGAAATAGTTTTTTCATGGTTTTACAAACTGTGCGCATGAACCATATGATGTCCCCCCTTGTGGAAGATAATGGTGCATGATTGGCACAGGGTTTGGCCAACTTTATTGCCAAACCATAAAACCCATGAATTTGAGTGTAAATTTACATTTCAAAGTAAAAAATCTTATAAACTGATTTTTATTTCCTCCTAATTCTAGAGTGTATCCTCCCTTACTCTATGTATATCTTCTTCAATCCTTTAGGTTTGATTTTGTGTGGATTTTCTGTGTAGACTCAGATTCAAACACCATTTGTCTCGTTAGATCTACAATGATAAGTTCTATATTCATCTTATGTCATTAATTATTTTTATTCATATTGAAGATGTTATTGTTGAGTTAATAAGTTTTTCCTTATGAATTTTCCATTCCTTCTTGTTTTGAAAATCACAAACACCTTATCTTTAAGAAAATCGCTTTTATAAGAAAAAATTGCTTTTATAAGGAAAATCGCTTTTGTAAGAAAAATTATCCTTATCATATTTTCATCCATATTTTTCTTAAGTATAAGATTCATATTCATTTCTATATTCCGGAATTGTTTGAAACTTTGATATGAAGTATTCTGTTTTAGGATCCGAATTCTAGATAAGAACTGTAATAAAGTTTCACTCCGAAATCCAGAATGAAAACTGTGATAAAGTTTCATTCCGAATTCCGGATACGAACTCTAATTAAGTTATTCTCCAGATTCAGGATACAAATCCTTATGAAGTTCGACATTGAATTCTCATTACAATTTCTAATGATGAATTCTTATTACAAATTCTTAAGATGAAATCTCATTATGAATTCTGATGATGAATTCCTATTACGAATTCTAATGAGGAATTCTCACTACGAATTCTGATGACGAATTCTCATTCAGAATTCTCATTCCGAATTCACCTATTAAACAGAATCTGATCATATTTGTTTTATACACTCTGATTTTATTTAGACTCCGAAAATTATTTTTGTTAGACTCCAAACTTTCATTTTTCTTACGCTTTTATAATTTGTCTACTCTTTAATATATATTTTTTTACTCCGAACTTTCACTCCGAATCTTCACTACGAACTTTTTAATTAAGACTTAAAATGATGTCATACATTCTGTTACACATGTTTTGTTATAAAACGATGTCGTGTATTCTTTTATGAACTAACCTTTGGTTAAGTTACACGTGTACAGGTCCCTCCAATTTTTAAGGAAAATATGACCGTTGGAAAGGAGGCCAACCTTACCTATAAACAGGAGCTCATTTGAAAGAGCTCAGTGCTGAAAGGCTGACTGATCTTCGACTCATGTGATTACATGCTTGAAGTGATTTCTAGAGAGAGAGAGGCTCTTATTAACTCTCAAAGCTTTGTGTGACTCCAAATGTTGGTGATTACATTCGAGGACTTCCGGGGATAGGAAGACATAGGTTTCCAACACCTTGAAGTTGAGGGCTTCCTTGCTGAGGAAGACCGAGGTTGCCAACTACCTTAAAGTTGAGGGCTTGCGGGGATAGCAAGAAAGAGACTCTGATCTTTGTATCAAGGGCTTACCCTGGTGTGGGTAAGACAAACTTTCTTGAAAGTATAAATCAAGGGACCTTTATCCAAGGTTGTTGGATACCCTTCTCTTTGGGTTAAAAGATTTATATCTTGTTACTTGTAGTTCTACTACTTGTTTATTTCCGCTGCATTTTGTATTATAAGTAAATTATAACTTTCATATACTTCCTTACTCGTACTCTGTTTCATTTAGATTCTATACGCTTTAAGGTAGAATCTCATATTGTAATCTTTTGTTAAGTTTCGATTTCCGGAACCATATTTTCAGAACCTACTTTCGGAATTTCTTTCCAAGTTTTCATTTGGTATTAGAGGTGTTGTGAATTTTCTTAAGTTTAACTTTGTTAAACTTATCCCTTTCCTTTGCTTAAGGAAAACATAGTTAATCATAACTAACTTTAAAAGTTAAAAAGGAATTTTTAAAGTATACAATTCACCCCCCTCTTGTAAATTGAGCATCTACATCATTATTTCGATCCTACAATTGGTATTAGAGGAGGTATCTGAATTAATTGTACTCACGTATAAGTTTTTCTTGCTCACTTTCTCATTCCAAACTTTCTCATTCTGAACTTTGTTATTACGAACTTTTTCTACTAACAAGTTTGTGTGCCGAAGGTTTATAAGTATGTCAGGAATTAATGTTGGTTCTATTGATAATCTAAATCCTACAAGACCACCAATCTTTGATGGAAATGACTATGAGTATTGGAGAGATCGAATGAAGACTTTTTTTTATCAATACTGGAGTAGACAACTTTGTTATGATTACTGGATATTATAAAATTCCTGACAAGGAAGTTATAACTTTTACTAACCAGGAAAAGCAAGAATATCAACTCAATTATAAGGTACGCAATACTATACTTTGTTCAATGACCAGAAATATATATATCCAAATTTCTTCTTGTGAAGAAGCTAATTGTATCTGGAAGAAGTTAGAGGTTACACATTTTGGAACTTCTAAGGTGATTGAGACTAGGAGAGCTATGCTTAGAGATGAATATCATGGTTTCAACTTTCCTTATGGAGAACCAATATGTAAAGTTCAACAGAGATTTATGACTATCATAAACAGTCTACAGTCTATGGTAGAGAAAGGGTTGGATGATGAAGCTCTTGTGGATAAGATAATTGATATCATGCCTAATGAGTGGGAATCCAAAAGAACTGCTATAGATGAGAATAGGAAGGTCACTCAAATTTCTCTTGATGATCTATTTGGAACTCTTCTCCAACATGAAACCAGAATGAAGAGAGATACTGGATGAGTATTCTATCACAAGTATACAGTAGATGGTCTATACGTTTCCCTTTTGGTTTGGTTTTTATTTTTCTTGTCCCAATTATAGAACATTATAGACTTACCTTCATTTCCTCTAAAATTTATTGAAACCCTTGATTAAATTATTAGAACCTATTTAGGTTTCCCACACAGTTACTTTTTTTCATTAGAGGTTATTATCCCCAACTTATGAAACCCATGGGGTGTGCTCTTATATCTTCCCTATGTTATACCACCAAGTTGGGTGTGTGTAAAATCACCACATATTTTTTTAGCCTCATTGAATTGAATGATAATTAAATGAATGTTTAAAAGAGATTTGATGTCTCCTTTTCCATATGATTAAACAATGTATACTGATTTAATTTTTTAAAGGGGAAATGTGGAAATGGTTTGAATGAACTCATGAATTGTGAATGATAATGAAATTTCTTGTGAATTGATTGATGAATTTATAATGGTATTGTATTCCTTGGACAAGTTCCTTTGATCATAATTCTATTATATTTAGTAGAAATTTATACTCTATGGATATTGATTATGTTAGTGGATGTGTTAAAAATTTATATTCATTGGATCCTGATTCCATAGGATGATAATGGCCTTGCTATCCCATGGATTTAGCTGGCTTGGACTCACATCAGGCATGCTCTGGGGACATGATCCTTAGAATCCAACCATATATTTTATAGTTTTCATCAAGATTCTCCTAGGACTCAATGTTGGTTTTTTTGTCTTTTATACCTTGGATAAGACCCTTCATGGTCTGACATAGTAGTACACAACATTGCCGCTGTGGGTGTTATACACTTGATTACACGGCGTGGATATTGTGGATATTTTTTTATGCATATAAATAGACCTGATATGCATATCATATTTCAATTGATGGACCAAATAGATCACACCTATTTATTTATGATTTATAGTATCCCTTGACTATGGTTTCTTGATTATTGTTCATAGGGAGCCATGTTGTTCTGGACATAATCATATGTGCTTTCACATTTTATTTACTTTACTACTATACCTATGATATGTTGGACACTACTTAATATTTTATACATATACTAGACATGTTATAGACAAAATTTGTGGTGTAATACTGAGTATTATCTCACACCCTGTTCAGGCCAATGTTGGGTACCCGGATAGACATCATAGATGTAAGTAAGTACCAGAAAAAGCACCCACTATATAATTCTTGATTGTTCAATTATTAAGATTAGGCGAGCATATGAATAATCTTGGATCATGATGCTATACAAAGATAATTATTTTGGTATTTTTGTATTTTGATATATATATTATACTTCTTTCCTATTTCTATTTATTTCCACCCATTAAATATAGATACATGATATGATCAACATATTGTAGATGAAAATACTTTTGGTTATTTATTAATGTTGTTTTCTAGATTTTTATACTCTATCAATGATATATATTATGCTTACCTTATTGACTATTATGTTTATACCATTGTGATACACTCTGAAAATAGAAAAAATATTCTTTCCACAGACACACCCCAAGGCCCTTGCTTCTAGTTGGTATCATATAAAATACAGGGAGGCACGCTTGAGGCCATGTGACTCACCAGCTCGGGGCACTGTTTAGTGTCTCTTAGGTGAAGATGTTACAAAGTGGTATCAGAGAATTTTCTTTTTAGAATTTATTATATTGATACAATTGATAGGAGATTATAAATTAATTAGAATTTTATAATGTGCTGTTCCTGGGAGAAACTAACCCATGTATTGGAAAAAAGCCAGATTATCTAGACTGAGAAATTCATGTTCTACATTTCTCTTATTAGAGTTGATTTTATTCCACCATTGGGTGTTCTACTTGAGGTTTTATGTTTATTATGATTACATATTTTCATAATTGGATCAATGAGATGAGGGTGTTCCATATCATGCATCATTTTAGGAACCTTACAAGATTCAAATTACATGAATTATGCCATTCCATATAGGATGCATTGCTCGAATGCATAAAATTTACTATGTGTGCCCTGAGTGATAAAACTATTTTTTTATAAATGATTTGTGATAATAATTGAGAAAAATTATTTTTTATTTAGAGTGCCTGACATAACCTAAACAATGTTTTCATATAGAGGCTACAACAGACACCCTAATTAGTAAATTATAGAACATTGAGATATGGACCATTGGTCTCATGGACAAGAACATGTTATGGTTTGGATTAATTTGATTCCACACTTTGGTGAATGAGTTTATGAGTGCTTATGAATAATAAATGGAAAACCATCTGGTTAAACCATTTAAAAAGTCTTGTCAAATTAATTTGTTTTGAATTGAAATTAAAAATTCAAAACAAGGAACTTGACCTAGAACAGACTTTTGAGTGGGTAGTAAGAAGCGTATGTGGTAATTTTTTTAGTTGTTTCTATTAACCACTCCTAGATTTAAGAGTATGAAGTGGGGTTTGGATTGTTTATAGGAAGGATTCTACCTATCATACTCTTTTAGCTATGATCTTTTTATATCAATGTTTTTGATGGTGTGTGATTGGAATTACAGAAACATGCCACCATGAAATACTCTATTCATTCGCTAAGAGTACGGGGAGTACTGATCTCTATAGGTGGTGGGTAATTGGATACCAGTAGATCCTCTAATAGTGAATGTTTCATCTCCCTTTTTAGTACCAGATATGGGTATTTTGACACAATTACATTAGATTTCCATTTTCTTTATAAAGATGATACAGGGATCCCTGCAGCTTATCCCAACTATGGTAGAGTTGACATGTGTGTTCCAATAATATCATCCTCACACATTTTCAGGTATGGAAGAAAAAATGTTTCTAATCTATGGCTAGTGACTATCTATTTTATCTTTGTGCATTTGGAGGCAACTTTTGAGAGGATAGTGAATATCATAAAATAAATGCTCTGGGGATATTCTAATCACTAGTGGGATGTTTTGAACCAAGTTGATACAATTTAAGATATGGTTTGGAGGGATTTCCATTCCAGGTTTCATGATTACTTCTTTTCTTGATCCCTTGATTGATGAAAGGGACATTTAGTTTATGTGTTTGGAGCTTGGAACGATGACCATTGTGGAGTATTTGGTACAATTTATAGAGAATCGACATTTTTACCGATTTATCTTGGTGATGAGCCATCGAGGGGGAGACACTTTGGGGAAGGTCTCAAGAATTCTATTAGATCATAGGTCAACATGTTTTAAATGAACCCTATTACAGATATAGTGAATCTGGTTCTTATTACTGAGCAGAAATTGAGGGAAGCTGGGGGCACAAAGTAAGGTAGTTCATCACTCGACCTAGTGGTTCAGTATCTTGTTGAAGGAAACACCATTTTAAGGCTTCTTGTGAGGGGAATAACAATAAGGATATGATTTATGGAAGTTTTGTATTAAATAATTAGTGTGAGAGATAAAGTAACATGAGAAACCAATGCAATGGAGACCCATTCAAGTGCCGATCTTGTGGCAGGATGGGCCCTGTACAATGTTTTTGCCAGACCTTACCTCTAGTAGTTAGTGGAAGGGGATCAACTCCGACTCCAAGTTCAAGTGTGAGATTCACAACTCCACATTTGGTTGGGAGTATGAGTATTGATATTCGTTTAGGATGAGGTGGAGGTCATGGATGAGGTAACAAGATACCAGTTTTCCCAAGACAACCAGGTGGGCCATCTTTGGGTTGTGAGGTTGTTTCACCGGGATATGGTTCAGGCCAGTTATATTCTATACAACCAATACTTGAGGAGTATAGAATTGAGATTTCTATAGTGATATGTAAAATTTTAGTATCCTTTACTCTAGTATATACTATTTTTTATGTAGGTTCATCTCATTCTTATATATCTGTATGTATTTAGAGATACTTAGTCTTTTTGTTTTGTTTTATAATGGTGTTATGACACTGGATAATCCATTGGGGATTATAATGGAGGGTTTATACCAATACAGGGAGTTACCCCTTGCGATTGATGGGGTTTACTTCACATGATATATTTTTCCATCGAGATTATAGGGTTTGACCTCATACTCAGGATGGACTGATCTATTTCTTATCACTCCCATGTTGATTACTATCACCAGAGGGTGACCTTCACATGACCAGAGGGATGAGTTTTTATTCACAAGGGTGAATGGGATGTCTAGGAAAGTCAATATAGACCAGATCCTCATGGGATTGGTGGTATGATATCCCATATTACTAGTTTGTATTTAGATGAAAATGGATCACATTAAGAAAACTTTCCTCCAGTGGATGATAATTTCAGGGATTCTTTCCTAGATTACTTTTCTAGTTTACCACCATAGAGAGGTGGAGTTCCCCATCAATAAATTCCTTGGAGCTGTTCTGGTAGCTGTTACTCCTTATAGGATGGATACTACTAATTTGTAAGAAATCAAAAGGTATCTAGAAGACTTGGACGCAAAGGGGTTTATATGATCCAGTACTTCTCCCTAGGGTTTTATGGTTATTTTTTCAAAAAATGTAGACAATATGCTCAGGATATGTGTTATTTACTATAAATTGAACCAGTTTATGATTAATAATTGGTATCCTTTTCCATTGATATGTTATCACTTCGACAATCTATAAGGATATTGGGGGTTTTTGAAGATTAATTTGAGTTTAGGATATCATCTATTGCATGTTCGACCAAAACACATACCTGATATATCTTTTTATAGAAGGTATGATTTATATGAGTACCTATTTATTACATTTTTTCTCACAAATGTACCCATAGTTTCCTTGGAACTGATGAAATTGGTTTTCCATCATTATTTGGATTCATTTTTGGTGGTATTTGTGGACAATATATTTGTGTATTATCACAATCCACATGACCATACCATACATATTGAGTTATTTTTTGATACACTGAGAGAGAATCATTTATATTATATTCTCACAAAGTTCTACTTCTAGATGGATAATATTCACTTCTTGGGTCATGTTATCTTAGAGATAGTAGTATCACCTAACCCAGAGAAGGTGAGAGAAATAGTTACCTAGAAATAGAGTAAGAATGTATTTAATATAATAAATTTTTTAGGGATATAGGGATATTAAAAGTGTTTAATATAGGACTTATAATTATTAGAATCATCTATTATAGTCTTGAATAATAAGGGAGTGAAGTTTATATGGTCAGATACCCATGAGACATATTTTTGGAGATGAAAGGATGACTGACTTTAGCAGTTTTCCAAATTTTTCCAAAGCCAGAAAGAAGCCATACAGTGTATTGTGATGCATCAGGTATCAGGATAGGAGCATTTATGATACATTATGAGAAAATCTTGGAATAAATTTCTCATCATTTGAGGCCACACAAGAGGAATTACCCAATGAATGATTTCTTGATAGCCACTACTGTACATGGTTTTCCCTATTGGAGGCATTATTTACTAAGAGAGTATTTTAAGGTGTACACTAACTAGAAAACCCTCAGGTACATATTTTTATAGAGTGATATGAATTTGAAGAAATTAATATGAATTTAATACCTTCAATCCTTTGACTTTTAGAATGACTATATTCTTGGAAAGGGAAATGTAGTTGGAAATGCGCTGATCACAAGGACTCAGATATAAGAAGTCCAGGAGGCAAGTAGTGAGAGGAAACTTATGAACTTATTTTCAGTGATTCACTTGGAGGTGTAGGATGAAAAATGGAAGAACATTATCTCATCCTTGATAGTGACATACACTCTTCTATATAGAGTGAGGATGAGGTAGTTATCTGATGCTAAGGAACTAGTCATACATGATAGTGTGGTAGGTGAGGACCTACCTCCTCATTAGACCATTTGTGAGGATTAAATTATTCATGTTTATATTCATGTTTGGGTTCTAGGAGAAATAATTGAGGATATGATGTATGATTTTAATAACTATAATTGGTGAGTACATCCCAACATCACTAATATGTATTTTTACTTGCGTTGTCAATACTAGTGGATGTGTATGACTCATGCGGTTGTTGGTTTTTTTATGAGGTGTTCCACCTATCAGTTGGTAAAGTTAGAAAACTAGAGACTGGATGAAATTTTATAGTAGTTACCTATTATTGAGTGGAAATTTGATGATTTTATGATAGATTTTGTGACCGGGTTTCCAAGTACATCATGAGGTAGTGATTCTATATGGGTTGTTGTGGACAGGTTCATAAAGGTCACACATTTATTACTAATTCGGGAGACCTTCACAGTATATGATCATGGAAGATTGTATATCCATGATACTTTTATCCTTCATGGGGTTCCTCATACCATTGAATTATATAGGGACACTTGGTTAAATTCTCGGTTTTAGTAGATTATATAAGGGGTGTTGGATACATAGATGCTTATAATCACAACAATCCACCCTCATACTGATGGCCAGTGAGACTGCATGATTTTGTTTCTTGAGGACATTTTGAGAGCATGTGTCCTTAGTTTTGGGGGCTCTTGGTAGAGGCATATACCCCTGGTCGAGTTCTTCTATAATAATATCTATCTAGTGACAATATATATGGAACCTTATGAGGATTTATATGGTAGTCCATGCTAATAACCTCTATGCTGGTTAGAGGTAGGGGAGGTAATGCTACTTGGACCGCGTCTCATGCTGGAGACTTTAGATCAGGTTCAGCTGATTTAGGAGCAGATTGATACTACAAAACATAGATTGAAATTTTACATTGATCACCATCGATGACCTATAGAGTTTGATGTCAAGTATATAGTCTTTTTATATATTTAATCGAGGCTAGGACATAGTCAAATTATGAGACAAGGTAATCTTTCAACGTTATATGTCATACCATTCGATATTACAGAGAGAGTCTAGACAATATCCTATTGGTTACAGTTGCCTCAGAGGTACTGAACCATTCATTACATCTTAAATTTATGTCAACTATGCTGTTATCACTAAGACCCTCCATATACTCTTCAATTGGATGCAGTTGAGCTACGGGTAGATGTTTCCTTCAAGGAGCATCCTATTTATATCATTTACAAAAGAATGAAGGTTATCTGAGGCTAGTCGTTTCCTCTAATATGGGTCTTCTGTTAGTATGAAACTTTACATGAATATAGTTATGAGTAGGAGGTCGACGTACATGTCCAGTGACTGCAGTTGTCTTAGGTGATTATTGACCACCCTTGGAAGGGAAGTTTAGGGAAAAATTTATTTAAGGGGGTAAGATTATAAGACCCAAGTTTTTCCTATGAGGTAAAAATCTTTTAAATTTTTGTTTAACTCCTTAATTTTTACCTTACATGAGTGCCTAATGAGATCACAAGAGTTTTTGGGGTGTTTGGGTCTTCTTTAGAGCCTAGAGGCTGATTTTTGGAAAAGGCAGCTGGGCCGCACAGTTTCATGAAACCGTGAAAGTTTGTCCAAGACTCTATCAAGGGACACTCAGTTTGGGGGAAACCATGAATTAGGGTCCAAATGCTTGTGTGGGGTTGGATATAGAGTATAAGGAGGCCGTATGGTTTGAAGAAAACATGAAACTAGGGGAACACACTATTTCCTGAGCTCTATAGTTTTTAGTAGAGGCATAACGCACAGTCGGTGCATAGTTTGTCAAACCATGCACCATGATCATGTAAGGGGTGATAGAGGACATAGTCATATTTCATGGTTTACATATAGTTTTCCAAACCATTTACATGAATCATACGAGGTCCTCCTTGATGCTGGGAAAGATGCATGGTTGGCGTATGGTTTGGAAAACTGTGCTGCCAAACCACGTGACCTAGGAATTTGAGGTGAAATTATCATTTAGACCTTAAAATTTATAGTAAACTAATTTATAATGCCTCTTCATTCCATCAGACATCCTACCTTATCATTTGGAGAGTTTATTCAATACTTGAGGTAGGATTTGATGTGGATTCTCTATCCAAACTTGGATTTGAACACTATTTATCTTGTTGGATCCACACCAATTAGCTCTATATTTATATTGTTTCATTATTTGTTTTTCTTTGTATCGATGGAGTTATTTAGGTACGAGCTAATATCCCCTCTTTCAAGTTTATTCATCCATTATTCATTATTATTATGATCTAGAAAAAATGATAGGTTTATACTAGATGAGTATTCTTCCACGAGTATATGGTAGGTATATCTTTTCCCTTATAGTTTTCATGTTCTTTAGATTTTCATAGTTACAAGGCATTCCTGATTTCTTAAAATTTCTAATAAAATTAATTTAAATCCATTATTAAATTATTGGAACCTATTTTGGTTTCCCACTTAGTGCCTTTTTATCATTGGAGGTTATTATCCCCACCCATCAGGTTTTCCGTTGTATCTGCCCTATGTTATATGACCACATTGGGTGTGTGTGAGCTCAACACTTGTTTTTGGAGCCTTGTTATATTGGATTAGAATTAAATGAATTATTAGGGGAGAGTTGATGCCTCCTTTTCCATGTGATTACAATACATAAATTGGTTTAATTATTTAAATAGAAAATTTAGAAATAGGTTGGATGAAATCATAAATTGTGAATGATAATGAAATGGGTTATGACTTGATTTATGAATTAATAATGGCAGTGGATGCATTGTATGAGCATATTTGATCTTGATTCCATTATATTCCATGGAAATTTATACTCCCAGGATCTTGATTTTTGTAGTCGATGACTTGGAAATTTATAATCCTTGGATCTTGATTCTGTAGGATGCCAAGGGTTTCAATAACACTTTGATCCAATTTTCTTAGACTTGCATCAAATATTCTATGTGGAAAAGTTCCTTGGAAGAAACCCAATTATTTATTGAGTTTCTATTGAGGTGCTCCTGGGAATCAATGAGGATTCCTTATTATTCTATACCTTGGATCCATCCCTTTATGTTATGACACTTGAGTACACGACATAAGTCTATGTCGATTTTATACACTTGATCAAACAGTGTGTCCATTTTGGATATTTTTCCTTGATTACAGATAGTTATAGTATGGGTATTATATTTCATTTTTTGGACTGAATATATCGCACATTTTTATTTATACATTATTGTAGCCTTTGATTAAAGTTTCTAGATTATTGTTTATAGGGTTCCATGTTGGGATGGACAAGATCATGTGTGATTTAATAGTTTATTTACATTAATATTTTACCAGTGATATATTGTACACTACAAAGGATTTTATACAAAGACTGAAAATATTATGGAAACCATTTGTGGTGGTCTACTAAGTGTTATCCCACACCCTGTTTAGGCTGTTACTGGGTACCCAGAAAGACTTCATGGATGCATGTAGGGACCAAGGAAATCTCCCAATGTATGATGATTGATTGTTATATGATTAGGAATAGAGTATCACATGACCAAGATTGGATCATGATGCGTTGAGAATATAGTTCCTTTGTAATTTTTGTATTTAGACACATTTATTGTACTAATTACCTATTTTAACATATTACCTACCATTTTGTATAAATACATGACATGATCAACATATTGTATACAAGACTACTTTTTTTATTTACTACTATTGTCTTATGGATTTTTATCTTCTGTCAATGATATATATTATGCTTCCACTATTGAGTATTATGTTTTTACCAATGTTTTACACTTTAAATGAGGTCCTAGTCTCCCCATATACACACCTTAGGGCCTCTCTTCTAGTTTAAAACCTATAGCTTATGGAGATTCATGCTTGAGGACATTCAATCCATCATCTCAGGAAAACCTTTCATGTCTCTTGGGATGGTAAATTACATGTTATATTGAAAATATGTGTATTAGAACAATCAGAGATGATATAAGTGGTAATGTCCTGGGAGCATCCCAAAAACATGTTTGAGATCTGAAACTTCTTGGGCTTGGTTGGTTATTACATGTGGTTTGTTCAATATTATTATGAGCTTGCATATCAAATGACAGATTTGACCCATACGAGCATGAAGTTTGAGTGAATTGAAAATATTTAGAGATATTTTGAGGAATTGAATTTGATATTGAGTTCAAATCTATTTAAAATTATATGGGAACCTGGTTCGAGTTATAATGTGTTCTAAAATGCTTCTGGTATGTTTTTGGGATGTTTCTTGTGTTATGACCTAACCCAATGGGGATTGATGTATGACTCCCCAAGCCTACCTCCATAGGCCAGGGTTTATCCTCTAGTGATGAGTAGGATATCACACTCATAGGAGGCCTTAACCTATCATACATGCACACACACACCAATATAAACCACCATGAAACAATGCAGATATATATAAATTGAAAATAAATGAATGCATACATCTATCCCAAACCAGAGTACAAAAAAGTACAAAAAGAAAAAATATAGGGCGCAAAACATAAAAATTATAAAGGAATCCAAAATTCTCAGATAGAGGGGATAACTGTCAAATGAACCTGCCATAAATCGCATCATCCAAACTCTGGTAAACTTCTATACCAGACTAGCTCACCATGCTCTTCCTACTGTAGGTCATAATGGGACTTCGTAAAAATCCTGTGGTCTAAAAAACACAACTTGTGAGGGAAAAACCCATGTAGGGGTCAGTATCAAAATAATCAATATTCACCCCAAAAATTCCTAAGAAGGGGAGTAAATAAAAGAAAAAATTGTCCTTGACTCATCCAGAGGGAACTCAAATGAGAGAGAAACTCTATCTCGAGACCATCCACTACTATACATGACTAGATATCTCGAACCACAAGGTGTGTCAACCAAAAGAAGTGACCCCACCATAAGGGAAAATAGAAATAAACCCAAATATACTCAATATCGACTCCAAGTCTCATGAGGTTATAAACTCTCATCCAACTACTAGATTCTAATCTAGGGTCTTATGGAAACACTCATCTTGGAGAATATACTCTATTAGCTCAGTCATCCCAAATGAAACTGATCCAAGAGATACATTACATTAAGAACTAAACTATCATCTCTGATGGAACCATTGAGAGATACCACTCAATAAGGTATTAAAAGCCGATAGAACAACACCACTATCCCAAGGGGTATACATCTGAGAGAACATGTTGATCTGATGTTCCCACCACGAAATTCATGTTGGAACTCACTGGATCACACTACTCAGATATGGGATATCACCTATCGTTAATAGGGGATGCTAAAAGCCATACTATAACCACACAATGTGACAATCCTTAGTAATGGGATCCCTCCAAGGATTTTCTTGTGAATAGTACAGATTGAGAATATAAAACCATAAACCACATCTCTTTAGAGAGGATATCACTCTTAGGATCCTCTATTGGATACCACAAACCCAAATATAGTAACCCAAGGACCTTTCTTAGATAGGGAATCACTCCCTGGATATGCTGGGGGATACCATGACCCAATCTAACATCTTGGAGATCATATCACTCAATAGAGGATCACCACCCATGTAGTGTTGGTCATGATGATTCCACAAACTCAATCTAGTATAACTCTCAAAGTAAGGAAATATTACTCTTGATGATACCACAACACCAATATAAACCATCTACTGAGTAGGGGATCATATATCCAATGATGTAGTGTTGTCCATGGAGATACCAAGAACCTGGTCAAGGGAATGATATTCTATAAGATGCCACTTCATTCACTATAGAGGGATACAAAAACTCTAATAATAAGATATAGGATCCCACCCTGACCTCTTCAGAGGGATGCTATAACTCTATAGTGAATGAAGTGGCATCTTCTAATAGTGAATGAAGTGGAATCCTCTAATAGTGAATGTTTCATCTCCCTTTTTAGTACCAGATATGGGTATTTTGACACAATTACATTATATTTCCATTTTCTTTATAAAGATCATACATGGATCCCTACAGCCTATCTCAACTATGGTAGAGTTGACATGTGTGTTCCAATAATAACATCCTCACACATTTTCAGGTATGGAAGAAAAAATGTTTCTAATCTATGGCTAGTGACTATCTATTTTATCTTTGTGAATTTGGAGGCAACTTTTGAGAGGATAGTGAATATCATAAAATAAATTCTCTGGGGATATTCTAATCACTAGTGGGATGTTTTGAACCAAGTTGATACAATTTAAGATATGGTTTAGAGGGATTTCCATTCCAGGTTTCATGATTACTTCTTTTCTTGATCCCTTGATTGATGAAAGGGACATTTAGTTTATGTGTTTGGAGCTTGGAATGATGACCATTGTGGAGTATTTGGTACAATTTATAGAGAATATACATTTTTACCGATTTATCTTGGTGATGAGCCATCGAGGGGGAGACACTTTGGGGAAGGTCTCAAGAATTCTATTAGATCATAGGTCAACATGTTTCCAATGAACCCTATTACAGATATAGTGAATCTGGTTCTTATTACTGAGCAGAAATTGAGGGAAGATGGGGGCACAAAGTAAGGTAGTTTATCACTCGACCGAGTGGTTCAGTATCTTGTTAAAGGAAATGCCATTTTAAGGATTGTTGTGAGGGGAATAACAATCAGGATATGATTTATGGAAGTTTTGTATTCAATCATTAGTGTGAGAGATAAGGTAACATGAGGAACCAATGCAATGGAGACCCATTCAAGTGCTGATCTTGTGGCAGGATGTGCCCTGTACAATGTTTTTACCAGACCTTCCCTCTAGTAGTTAGTGGAAGGGGATCAACTCCGACTCCAAGTTCAAGTGTGAGATTCACAACTCCACATTTGGTTGGGAGTATGAGCATTGATATTCATTTAGGATGAGGTGGAGGTCATGGATGAGGTAACAATATACCAGTTTTCCCAAGACAACCTGGTGGGCCATCTCTGGGTTGTGAGGTTGTTTCACCGGGATATGGTTCAGGCCAGTTATATTCTATACAACCAATAATTCAGGAGTATAGAATTGAGATTTCTATAGTGATATGTAAAATTTTAGTATCCTTTACTCTAGTATATAGTATTTTTTATGTAGGTTCATCTCATTCTTATATATCTATATGTATTTAGAGATACTTAGTCTTTTTGTTTTGTTTTATAATGGTGTTATGACACTGGATAATCCATTGGAGATTATAATGGAGGGTTTATACCAATGCAGGGAGTTACCCCTTGCTATTGATGGGGTTTACTTCACATGATATATTTTTCCATCGAGATTATAGGGTTTTACCTCATACTCAGGATGGACCGATCTATTTCTTATCACTCCCATGTTGATTACTATCACTGGAGGGTGACCTTCACATGACAATAGGGAAGGGTTTTTATTCACAAGGGTGAATGGGATGTCTAGGTAAGTCAATATAGACCAGATCCTCATGGGATTGGTGGTATGATATCCCAGATTACTAGTTTTTATTTAGATGAAAATGGATCACATTAAGAAGTCTTTCCTCCAGCAGATGATAATTTCAGGGATTCTTTCCAAGATTACTTTTCTAGTTTACCACCATAGAGAGGTGGAGTTCCCCATCAATAAATTCCTTGGATCTATTTTGGTAGCTGTTACTCATTATAGGATGGATACTACTAAGTTGTAATAAATCAAAAGGTATCTAGAAGACTTGGACGCAAAGGGGTTTATATGATCCAGTACTTCTCCCTAGGGTTTTATGGTTATTTTTTCAAAAAATGTAGACAATATTCTCCGGATATGTGTTATTTACTATAAATTGAACCAGTTGTTGATTAATAATTGGTATCCTTTTCCATTGATATGTTATCACTTCGACAATCTATAAGGATATTGGGTGTTTTTGAAGATTAATTTGAGGTTAGGATATCATCTAGTGCATGTTCGACCAAAACACATACCTGATATATCTTTTTATAGAAGGTATGATTTATATGAGTACCTATTTATTCCATTTTTTCTCACAAATGTACCCATAGTTTCCTTGGAACTGATGAAATTGGTTTTCCATCATTATTTGGATTCATTTTTGGTGGTATTTGTGGACAATATATTTGTGTATTATCACAATCCACATGACCATACCATACATATTGAGTTATTTTTTGATACACTGAGAGAGAATAATTTATATTATATTCTCACAAAGTTCTACTTCTAGATGGATAATATTCACTTCTTGCGTCATGTTATCTTAGAGATAGTAGTATCACCTAACCCAGAGAAGGTGAGAGAAATAGTTACCTAGAAATAGAGTAAGAATGTATTTAATATAATAAATTTTCTAGGGATATATAGATATTAAAAGTGTTTAATATAGGGATTATAACGATTAGAATCATCTATTATAGTCTTTAATAAGAAGGGAGTGAAGTTTATATGGTCAGATACCCATGAGACATATTTTTTGGAGATGAAAGGATGACTGACTTTAGCACTTGTCCAAATTTTTCCAGAGCCAGAAAGAAGCCATACAGTGTACTGTGATGCATCAGGTATCAGGATAGGAGCATTTATGATACATTATGAGAGAGTCTTGGAATACATGTCTCATCATTTTAGGCCACACAATAGGAATTACCTAATGAATGATTTCTTGATAGCCACTACTGTACAAGGTTTTCCCTATTGGAGGCATTATTTACTAAGAGAGTATTTTAAGGTGTACACTAACTAGAAAACCCTCAAGTACATATTTTTATAGAGTGATATAAATATTAGGAAATTAATATGAATTTAATACCTTCAATCCTTTGACTTTTAGAATTCCTATATTCTTGGAAAGGGAAATGTAGTTGGAAATGCGCTGATCACAAGGACTCAGATATAAGAAGTTCAAGAGGCAAGTAGTGAGTGGAAACTTATGAACTTATTTTCAGTGATTCACTTGGAGATGTAGGATTAAAAATGGAAGAACTTTATCTCATCCTTGATAGAGACATACACTATTCTATATAGAGTGAGGATGAGGTAGTTATCTGATGCTAAGGGACTAGTCATACATGATAGTGTGGTAGGTGAGGACCTACCTCCTTATTAGACCATTTGCGAGGATTAAATTATTCATGTTTATATTCATGTTTGGGTTCTAGGAGAAATAATTGAGGATATGATGTATAATTTTAATAACTATAATTGGTAAGTACATCCCAACATCACTAATATGTATTTTTAATTGCGTTGTTAATACTAGTGGATGTGTATGACTCATGCGGTTGTTTGTTTTTTTATGAGGTGTTCCACCTATCAGTTGGTAAAGTTAGAAAACTAGATACCGGATGAAATTTTATAGTAGTTACCTATTATTGAGTGGAAATTCGATGATTTTATGATAGATTTTGTGACCGGGTTTCCAAGGACATCATGAGGTAGTGATGCTATATGGGTTGTTGTGGACAGGTTCATAAAGGTCACACATTTATTACTAATCCGGGAGACCTTCACAGTAGATGATCATGGAAGATTGTATATCCATGATACTTTTATCCTTCATGGGGTTCCTCATACAATTGAATTAGATAGGGACACTTGGTTAAAGTCTTGGTTTTAGAAGATTATATAAGGGGTGTTGGATATATAGATGCTTATAATCACAACATTCCACCCTCATACTGATGGCCAGTGAGACTGCATGATTTAGTTTCTTGAGGACATTCTGAGAGCATGTGTCCTTAGTTTTGGGGGTTCTTGGTAGAGGCATGTACCCCTAGTCTAGTTCTTCTATAATAATATCTATCTGGTGACTATATATATGGAACCTTATGAGGATTTATATGGTAGGCCATGCTAATAACCTCTATAGTGGTTAGAGGTAGGGGAGGTAGTGCTACTTGGACCGCGTCTCATGCTGGAGACTTTAGATCAGGTTCAGCTGATTTAGGAGCAGACTGATACTACAAAACATAGATTGAAATTTTACATTGATCACCATCGATGAACTATAGAGTTTGATGTCAATTATATGGTCTTTTTATATATTTAATCGAGGCTAGGACATAGTAAAATTATGAGACAAGGTAATATTTCAACGTTATATGTCATACCATTCGATATTATAGAGAGAGTCTGGAAAATATCCTATTGGTTATAGTTGCCTCAGAGGTACTGAACCATTCATTACATCTTAAATTTATCTCAACTATGCTGTTATCACTATGACCCTCCATATACTCTTCAATTGGATGCATTTGAGCTACAAGTAGATGTTTCCTTCAAGGAGCATCCTATTTATATCATTTACAAAAGCATGAAGGTTATCTGAGGCTAGTCGTTTCTTCTAATATGGGTCATCTGTTAGTATGAAACTTTACATGAATATAGTTATGAGTAGGTGGTTGACGTACATGTCCAGTGGCTGGAGTTGTCTTAGGTGATTATTGAACACCCTTGGAAGGGAAGTTTAGGGAAAAATTTATTTAAGGGGGTAAGATTATAAGACCCAAGTTTTTCCTATGTGGTAAAAATCTTTTAAATTTTTGTTTAACTCCTTAATTTTTACCTTACATGAGTGCCTAATGAGATCACAAGAGTTTTTTGGGGTGTTTGGGTCTTGTTTATAGCCTAGAGGCTGATTTTTGGAAAAGGCAGCTGGGCCGCACAGTTTCATGAAACCGTGAAAGTTTGTCCAAGACTCTATCAAGGGCCACTCGGTTTGGGGGAAACCAGGAATTAGGGTCCACATGCTTGTGTGGGGTTGGATATAGAGTATAAGGAGGCCGTATGGTTTGAAGAAAACATGAAACTAGGGGAACACACTATTTCCTGAGCTCTATAGTTTTTAGTAGAGGCATAACGCACAGTCGGTGCATAGTTTGTCAAACCATGCACCATGATCATGTAAGGGGTGATAGGGGACATAGTCATATTTCATGGTTTACATATAGTTTTCGAAACCATTTACATGAATCATATGAGGTTCTCCTTGATGTTGAGAAAGATGCATGGTTGGCGTATGGTTTAGAAAACTGTGCTGCCAAACCACGTGACCTAGGAATTTGAGGTGAAATTAACATTTAGACCTTAAAAATTATAGTAAACTAATTTATAATGACTCCTCATTCCATCAGGCATCCTCCATTATCATTTGGAGAGTTTATTCAATACTTGAGGTAGGATTTGATGTGGATTCTCTATCCAAACTTGGATTTGAACACTATTTATCTTATTGGATCCACACCAATTAGCTCTATATTTATATTGTTTCATTATTTGTTTTTCTTTGTATCGATGGAGTTATTTAGGTACGAGCTAATATTCCCTATTTCAAGTTTATTCATCCATTATTCATTATTATTATGATCTAGAAAAAATGACAGGTTTATACTAGATGAGTATTCTTCCACGAGTATATGGTAGGTATATCTTTTCCCTTATAGTTTGCATGTTCTTTAGATTTTCATAGTTACAAGGCATTCCTAATTTCTTAAAATTTCTAATAAAATTAATTTAAATCCATTATTAAATTATTGGAACCTATTTTGGTTTCCCACTTAGTTCCTTTTTATCATTGGAGGTTGTTATCCCCACCCATCAGGTTTTCCATTGTATCTGCCCTATGTTATATGACCACATTGGGTGTGTGTGAGCTCAACACTTGTTCTTGGAGCCTTGTTATATTGGATTAAAATTAAATGAATTATTAGGAGAGAGTTGATGCCTCCTTTTCCATGTGATTACAATACATAAATTGGTTTAATTATTTAAATGGAAAATTTAGAAATAGGTTGGATGAAATAATAAATTGTGAATGATAATGAAATAGGTTATGACTTGATTGATGAATTAATAATGGCAGTGGAAGCATTGTATGAGCAGATTTGATCTTGATTCCATTATATTCCATGGAAATTTATACTCCCAGGATCTTGATTTTTTTAGTCGATGACTTGGACATTTATAATCCTTGGATCTTGATTCTGTAGGATGCCAAGGGTTTCAATAACACTTTGATCCAATTTTCTTAGACTTGCATCAAATATTCTATGTGGACAAGTTCCTTGGAATAAACCCAATTATTTATTGAGTTTCCATTGAGGTACTCCTGGGAATCAATGAGGATTCCTTATTATTATATACCTTGGATCCATCCCTTGATGTTATGACACTTGAGTACACGACATAAGTCTATGTCGATGTTATACACTTGATTACACAGCGTGTCCATTTTGGATATTTTTCCTTGATTACAGATAGTTATAGTATGTGTATTATATTTCATTTTTTGGACTGAACATATCGCAAATTTTTATTTATCCTTTACTGTAGCCTTTGATTAAAGTTTCTAGATTATTGTTTATAGGGTGCCATGTTGGGATGGACAGGATCATGTGTGATTTAATAGTTTATTTACATTAATATTTTACCAGTGATTTATTGTACACTACAAAGGATTTTATAAAAAGACTGAAAATATTATGGAAACCATTTGTGGTGGTCTACTGAGTGTTATCTCACACCCTGTTTAGGCTGTTACTGGGTACCCAGAAAGACTTCATGGATGCATGTAGGGACCAAGGAAAGCTCCCAATGTATGATTATTGATTGTTATATGATTAGGAATAGAGTATCACATGACCAAGATTGGATCATGATGCGTTGAGAATATAGTTCCTTTGTAATTTTTGTATTTAGACACATTTATTGTACTAATTACCAATTTTAACAAATTACCTACCATTTTTTATAAATACATGACATGATCAACATATTGTATACAAGACTACTTTTTTTTATTTACTACTATTGTCTTATGGATTTTTACCTTTTGTCAATGATATATATTATGCTTCCACTATTGAGTATTATGTTTTTACCAATGTTTTATACTTTAAATGAGGTCCTATTCTCCCCATATACACACCTTAGGCCCTCTCTTCTAGTTGAAAACCTATAGATTATGGAGATTCATGCTTGAGGACATTCAATCCATCATCTGAGGAAAACCTTTCATGTCTCTTGGGATGGTAAATTACATGTTATATTCAAAATATGTGTATTAGAACAATCAGAGATGATATAAATGGTAATGTCCAGGGAGCATCCCAAAAACATGTTTGAGATCTGAAACTTCTTGGGCTTGGTTGGTTATTATATGTGGTTTGTTCAATATTATTATGATCTTGCATATCAAATGACAGATTTGACCCATACGAGCATGAAGTTTGAGTGAATTGAAAATATTTAGAGATCTTTTGAGGAATTGAATTTGATATTGAGTTAAAATCTATTTCAAATTCTATGGGAACCTGGTTCGAGTTATAATGTGTTCTAAAATGCTTCTGGTATGTTTTTGGGATGTTTCTTGTGTTATGACCTAACCCAATGGGGATTGATGTATGACTCCCCAAGCCACCTCCATAGGCCAGGGTTTATCCTCTAGTGATGAGTAGGCTATGACACTCATAGGAGGCCTTAACCTATCATACATGCACACACACACCAATATAAACCACCATGAAACAATGCAGATATATATAAATTGAAAATAAATGAATGCATACATCTATCCCAAGCCAGAGTACAAAAAAAGTAAAAAAAGAAAAAATATAGGGCACAAAAAATAAAAATTATAAAGGAATCCAGAATTCTCAGATAGAGGGGATAACTATCAAATGAACCTGCCATAAATCGTATCATCCAAACTCTGGTAAACTTCTATACCGGACTAGCTCACCATGCTCTTCCTACTATAGGTCATATTGGGACTTCGTAAAAAGCCTGTGGTCTAAAAAACACAACTTGTGAGGGAAAAACACATGTAGGGGTCAGTATCAAAATAATCAATATTCACCCCAAAAATTCATAAGAAAGGGAGTAACTAAAAGGAAAAATTGTCCTTGACTCATCCAGAGGGAACTCAAATGATAGAGAAACTCTATCTCAAGACCATCCACTACTATACATGACTAGATATCTCGAACCACATGGTGTGTCAACCAAAGGAAGTGACCCCACCATAAGGGAAAATAGAAATAAACCCAAATATACTCAATATCGACTCCAAATCTCATGAGGTTATAACCTCACATCCAACTACTAGATTCTAATATATGGTCTTATAGAAACACTCATCTAGGAGAATACACTCTATTAGCTCAGTCATCCCAAATGCAACTGATCCAAGAGATACATTACATTAAGAACTAAACTATCATCTCTGATGGAACCATTGAGAGATACCACTCAATAAGGTATTAAAAGCCGATAGAACAACACCACTATCCCAAGGGGTATACATCTGAGAGAACATGCTGATCTGATGTTGCCACTAAGAAATTCATGTTGGAACTCACTAGATCACACTACTCAAATATGGGATCTCACCTATCCCTAATGGGGGATGCTAAAAGCCATACTATAACCACACAATGTGACAATCCTTAGTAATGGGATCCCTCCAAGTATTTTCTTGTGGATAGTACAAATTGAGAATATAAAACCATAAACCACATCTCTTTAGAGAGGATATCACTCTTAGGATCCTCTATTGGATACCACAAACCCAAATATAGTAACCCAAGGATCTTTCTTAGATAGGGAATCACTCCCTGGATATGCTGGGGGATACCATGACCCAATCTAACATCTTGGAGATCGTATCACTCAGATGGAGGATCACCACCCATGTAGTGTTGGTCATGATGATTCCACAAACTCAATCTAGTATAACTCTCAAAGTAAGGAAATATTACTCTTGATGATACCACAACACCAATATAAACCATCTACTGAGTAGGGGATCATATATCCAATGATGTAGTGTTGTCCATGGAGATACCAAGAACCTGGTCAAGGGAATGATATTCTAGAAGATGCCACTTCATTCACTATAGAGGGATACAAAAACTCTAATAATAAGATATAGGATCCCACCCTGACCTCTTCAGAGGGATGCTATAACTCTATCCAATATCATCCTATTGAGGGGATCATAATCCTATACTGAGAAACTACAATCACGTTATAAAATATATTTAATATTTTTAATATCACTACACTAAGGCTCCCTGATCTCTAGAATACCACACTAAATTAACACCTAGAGTCTTAAATATTCTTATAAATATTCAAATGTCTTATAGGTCAAAACCGAAGTCACAACATCCTCACCACCTTAATTCATTTTTTCCTGAAGAGAGAATGAATAGGAACATGGGAAAGAAACCAAGCTCTCAACTAGGACTCCCATGCCAGTGAGCTCATCCAGTCTACCATAAGGCCACTGAGTCTAGCTCAACTTGGTTGACATCATGTTTCAAAGAGGGCATATGTCTCCATAGCTATGATAAGTGGTAAACAACAAGCACCTTTTCAATCCACTTTCTTAGGGTCTAGCAGTACACCACCCCACTAACCTGAACTAGAGACCAATGAAACCCTAATATGAACACAAAAGTCAGAAGAAGTCATCCAAAAAACCTTGATACTTTCTACTTTGGGAACACTGACTCACCTACAAAGTTTTAAATTGCATCTCATGAATGTGTCTTAGTGGGGAAATCATACCTAATTATTATGAGTCTGAAGCCACATCAAACCACACCAGGACCTCCTCAAGTGTCTCATGTACAAAACTAATTCCAGACATATGAGGGTATAAATTAACAAATAGGGTTTCCCAGGTGTACACACTGGGTCTTACGAGGATCATTGTGCAAGACACCAACACAAAACCCAATCCTAATTTAACAAGTCATAGGGGATCATCCACCACACCTTGACATGATCCACTTCGGGTGGTACTAAATCACCCTCATACTTTTTCTTGCATCCCAAAAAAATGTATCATTAGAGGAATGATCCCTCTTTCTCGTGCATTCGAAGCTACCTCAAACAACACCAATATAGGGTCTTACCAACACCCCGTGTCACCCTAAACAAAATGCTCGAGAAAAAAGTAGAAAGAAAAGATTACCTCAGAAAAGTGTCTATCAATAATACTACAGAAAGTGGAAAGGACATACAGAACACCTCTATCCCTTAGAGCCACTAAGTCAAAGGCCTCTACGATCTGCACCTATCCTCTTCCCCGTCTTATAGATCCCTAAGTCTAGCGTGGACCACCTAGGGGTGGCAATATAAAATCATACTACCTGCCACCTCATTCTTCTCTACCAGCTCCTCCTTAATGTATGCTACCCTACAAACCTCCTTTATCAAAATGCTACCTCTATCAAGGTAGTTCAATGATTGAATTTATTTCAACATCATGGCTGGCCAAAAAATATCTAGAAAGGTGTCCTTGACCATCACAAGCATATGAGCACCTCTCTTATAGCTAACAAAAATTAGTCTGGAAGCCCTGAGCCATAGACCCCCCATCCCAGGATCACCTATTAAAACACCTTGGATTCATGAACCCCTAAGCCTGCCATTGATTACCAGATATCTAGATCTCAACTCCTACATCCACTATGAAAAATTCCCATTTAGTGGCGATTTAAACCACTACTTGATGGTTATGTGGCAGTTTCAAAAAACCACCAATAAAATTGTTATTAAAATTCAACACATGATAGTTCCTTTAGTTTTAATGGTGTTTTCCTTAAAGTTTCATAGAACACATATTGTATGATGGTTTTTTAAGTTCCACTAGTAGTTTTCTCTTAAAAAATAGCTATAATCTTGCGGCGGTTTTTAACTACTGCTAAAGTCTGAGCATTTTACCGAAAAAACCCCCACTAATACATATAAAACCACCATTAAGATTTTTTTTCATATTCAATGGTGGTTTTAACCACCTCCATAAAACTAATACTACAATATAGCCATGGTTTAAACTGCTGAAAAAAAACCATTTCTAGAGGTGGTTTAAATCACTTCTATATCATGAATTACAAAAAAACAAGTTACAGGTTCTGTTGCCGTAGAACCTGTAGCCAGAACAACACAATAGTAACACTAAATTTTTTACCATATCATCAAATATATCATCAACATATAATGAAAAAAACACATGTTAAAACTACAGAATCCACATATATTTATTCTCACTAAAACATAAAGATCAACACATTGACCAAGGAAAACAACACATTGAAGGAACAAATACATTTCTCAATACATTGAAAAAATAAAACAAGACACAACACATTAAAAGAATCAATAATACATAAATACATTGAAGGAATCAACACATTGAAAGAATAAATAATACATTTCTCAATACATTGAAAGAATCAATACATTTCTCATTGAAATTACATTGATTATTTAAACTATTACACAAAAAATTTCCAAGGAAAACATAAATTTAATACATTTAAAACAATATATAAATAATCAACTTACTTCCATTAAAACGAGGCATCACATGTAAAAACTAATTCTACCAAAATTAAAAACAAGATAAATTAATTTAATAATAAAGAAATAATTATCAATATGAAACCATCCATTATGAATACCATTTTCATCGAAAGGATCATTAATGATTCAAAACCAATAAGAAATTATTAGACAAAATTGAAATCACCCCAAATATCCATAAATGATCTAAACATCCAAAAGTGAGGATTAATTCTGACTTGGATTTATACAACCGGTAAATACTTTATGATATCCTAGGACTTCCAAAACTAATACCACTCCTTTATGAGATCATGAAAAACAACATAGATGACTCTATGTGCCTAGTCCGATAAGAATCCACGTAGTCTGAGTTACCCGATTACATCCCCACGACCTATCCAAGACCAACAAGATAGAGCTCAAAAAACAAGGTCCATGCACAAATAGAGAAAAAAAATATCCCAAAAGGGATATCACCCAACACATAAATATTGATCTCTATCCATGAAGGTGAAAACAAGAGGATATTAATCGAATAGAGGGTCAGATAGATAAGGGTTATCCTATATGTTATAGTCTTGAGATATCATTGTATGGATAAGTGATATATGACCTTATTTTAGTGAGAGATAACATAGAATGATCCTTTGTCAGTAGGATAGGTTCATGATGTGATATTTGGAAAAGGTTATAGAATTTCCTATAAGGGCTAGGGTTAGATAGAGATTATGGTCTTATAGAAAACTATGGGGTTTTGTGTCATGACTTGACCTATAGAAACCCTACTTGGGACACTAGTAAGCTAAGAGTGACACCACATGTTCACCCCCAATAGTTACAAGACTAAAAAAAATCCCAAAGTAAGAATATCACTAAAGTGGGAGGATTTATCCTATTGTATGTGAACAAACACACACAAACACACTCAAATCCATGAAATACTACACAGGTGTAAAGAAATAAAACCTCTAGCTGTAAAAGAATCATGTAGTAACCTCTAGAAAATACTTCATAATGAGATAGATAAATGGAAAAGGAAGGAAAATGGTAAAAGACATGCCTAACCGAGAAGAAAGAAAGTATATCCCAATCTCGAAAAAATTGAAAGAGAAAAGAAGAGGTATTCCCAACTCAAGATCCCTAAGTTTGACCACAAAAAATGTTTAGTTCATCCACTTAATTCTATGTTCCATAGATACTATGTCCATTAAGGACACCGTCTACTAGTTGTCTATATAAGAAAAATATCATGCATGAAAATCCCATGTAGGTGTGAGTATAAACATACATAGTAAGGTTCCATGAAAAACAAGTGGGAAATAGTAAAATATAGTAGTAATATAAAACTATATGTAAAAGAGAGATAAGAAACTAAACCTCATATATGATAATAACTAAATTTCAATCTCCATATCCAGTTGAAACACAACATATAGACACATGGTTATACAACACATATATAAGGAACCCATTTTCCCGATCTCATCAAAAATATAAGAAAAAGATTAAAAATACCCACATTGGACTTACTGATACATGAAAAAACCCTCTCCACTAATCATTTCCCAATGATGAACTCTTCTTGTCACCCTCTCCATCTTTATCTATACTTATTTCTACCGACACTTATAAGAAAATTATATTAAAAAGTAAACAATGTTGTATATTTATATTTAAACTTAAAATCAATAAAAGATTGTGAAATAAATGATTTTAAGTTGTGTGATTTACCTTATCAATACCATTAATCACTTTCAATCCCTATTTTCCTACCAAATACCTCAAATGGTAATGGTCCCAAACCCACCATACGCACTCAACCAAGATGCTCCTTCCCAAGAACATTACCAACTGGTTCATCCTAGGAGACAGAGTAGGACTGTGTGGGATTGACATCCAATAGTTCTTTAATTTTTACCTATAAATAAAATATCAATCATACTAAAAGAAATATATATTAACATATCATCATCTGATGATAGGTTATTATAATGAAAAATAAATTCATACCCCAACTTCTTTGTCCGGCTCCTTAATAAAACTCCCATCATATATTTTATGAACATTAAACCACAGTTCTATTTGGGATTCTTGGTGGCGTAAACTCTATGAATACATTAAACCAATATAAATAAAAAATTTAATATATTTAATAGATAAAATTTTATAATAAATATTTAAACTAATAAAAAATATTACTAGAGTCGACTGGATTCTAGAAAAACTCTTTGAACCCGTAGTGTGAGTATAACACTTCCTCCTCAGCATTCCAATCATTAAATATAATAAAATTAAGTTCAAAACATATATTTTGAAAAATTTATGTAGAAAAAATAGAAATGATAATAGATGCACAGTGCTAACAAACAAAATAAACATAACAATGATAATTAATGATGGAAAAAATGATATAAGTGGTTGATAAATGAATGGATAAATACATAGGAAATAATTTCCTCCTTCAATCATGTTGGTTTACTACTCCATCATTACTTCCTATAATTCATCCACTCTTGTAAGACTAATATTTTCAATATCATGATAGAAAAATAAGTCTGCTTCTTACTATTGATGGGATTCAATGTCAGAGGTCAAATCTTCCACTTCATCACCCATATTATACATGTCTCTTTGTTTTATGTGAGAAACTACACTCCAGCCTTCATCCACAACATCTTTCATATAATGTACCATTTTCTATTGCGATGATAAGATATTCAGATCATATAATTCATGGTCACAAAAATCCATCAAGAGAGAGAATTTCATAGAAGTAAATTGCAAAGAATGTCTTTTAACACCAATGATAATATCCACCCAAATTCATTTGAATTAAACAACTCAAAAATGTCCTTGGTGGTTTAATTCGATAATATTATTCAACCTTCCATAGTATTCCACTTCAGTGAACATAAATATTTCACTATTTTGTGTTTTCAAACCCTCTTCCTGATAAATTTTACGGAATCTAAATCCATTCACGATGTAAGCATTGAAATTTCTAGCTTGTTTTAGAGGACCTCGAGCGAGAAACTTTAAATATTCTGAAAAATCTTCTCGAGTATCAGTATTCATGATCTGATAAAATTAATATAAATTATTATATTTACAAAATATATGTATCAACCTAATATTAATATTGATTATAATATTTATGAACTTACACACCATGAAAACCATTCTACAAGCTCTTTATTAACATCTTTTGTTATATCTTTCTTATTTTGTGTTTTCCTCTCATCCATATCTTTTTTTGTACCCTAAAATCTTTAATAAATGGATCTATAATTTCACTATTCAACAACACATATCTATGTGCCTGTAATAATTACATTTCTGTTAGTGTAACATTAAAGTTCCTCCCAACTGATCGACCAATAGAAATAATGATTTTTGATTTCCTGTGTATTTCATATTGAGTCAATGTGTCATCAATACATCCAAATCAATTTTATCTTGTCTCAATATCATCCAAGTATCTAGAAAAAAGGTAAGAAACTCCTCTTCTAAATAGCCTTCAGAGAGAGAGCCTTCAGGTTGAGCTTTATTTTTCACGTATGATTTCAAATGCCAATGATATATATAAAATAAAATAATAAAAAAATAATTATGTATTTAATGAAGTTACAAGAATTGTTTACTAAAAAAAAAACATATAAATAAATTACCTCTAAATTGGATACATCCATCGATAATATACAGGGCCTCCTAATTTATCTTCCTCAACCAAATGCATAGTTAAATGCATCATGAGATTAAAAAACGAAGGATAAAGAATTATCTCTGTTGCACAAAGTGTCAATAAAAATATCTCATAAAGTTTGTAAATACGAAATGGATATATAGTTTTCTCACTTAGATATCTAAAAAATTTACAGAGTTAGAGTAAAAAAACAATAATATTTTTAGGTAATAATGTACACAATGCCAATGACAGTAACCATTGTAACAAAATATATGAATCATGGACTTTCAATCCATGTACCCTACACCGATTTAAGTCAACACACCTTGAGATGTTACTTGAATACCCATTAGATACCTTCACATGTCTTAAAATTCTAAGTAATGTATCTTTATCCCAATTTTTCATTAAAAAAATGCCAGAGGATACTTTCTATTCTCATCTGCCTAGAGATCATGTTGTATGTTCATTGCTTGAAAGTATTTCTAAGAATTGAGATGATCCTTCTACTTTTCTAGACAATTAAGCAATGTGAAGATAAAATTCTCACAAAAAGTTTTCTCAATATGTATCACATCAATATTATTCCACAAAAAATTAAATTCCCAATACAGAAGTTTGAATAATATACTTTTTTTCTTCCATTCTTGTGTACCGATTTCACTTGACGATGAAATTCAAACTCATTACCCACTATCATTCAAATGATGCACCTTCCCCAATTCTATTTCAACATTTCCAAGTTGGACCATTATTTCAGAACCTGTTAACAACTTTGGAGGTGGTATAAGATCAATGAAACCATTGAATTTTGTCATGTTCAGCCGAAATCTATGAGATACATCAAGAAATATTTACTGACACAAGAAGCACCATTTTCTACTGTGAGGTAGCTAATCAAGCTCAAAATCAATGTTACAAATAGTACAAGACAAACTCATGTAAGTGTTCCAACCAGCTAAATTACCATGTACAGGTAAGCCACTAATGGTCCATATTAGAGAAGATTGAATTTTGAACATTATTCTAGAAGATGAATCATATATCTAAACAGCGTTGCTCCATAACTCCTATAACTATTCAATTAAAGGACAAAAGTATACATCAATATCATTTATAGGCATTTTTTCCATGAATAATCATCAAAATGATAAAAGACTTTTGTTTCATACACATCCACAAAGGAATATTGTAAGGTATCAAAACAACTGTCCAATTTGTATAACTGGTACTCAAATCCCTAAATGGGTTGAATCCATCATTAGAAAATCCCAACCGAACATTTTTTAGATTAGATGAGAGATCTGGATTCAATTAATCAAATTCATTCCACGATTGTGAATCTATTGGATGTCTCATTAACCCATCATTGTTATTATCTATAGAATGTCAGTTCATGTGTTCAACGGTTTTTAATGACATGAATAATATTTTCAATCGAGAATTTAAAGGAAAGTAACACAAAATCTTTGCAAGTGTGTTCATTTTCTTCTTCTTCATGGTAGTATGTTGATTCAAACTTCCAACATCACCCATAAACTTCTTTCTAGAAGTAGAATAATTTTTTCAATCCTGTCTACTTGAATCCTCTCCCCAATAAAGAATACTATCATTAGGACATGCATGAATATTTGTATAATTAAGACCAAGATTGTTAACAACTTTTTTTATATAATAAAAAGACTCAGGAATCTTTGCTTCAAAAAATGCATCACACAACAATTCCAATATCATGGAAATCACTTTATTTGTAATTCCACATAGTCATTTTATATGGTAAAACTTCTGTAGAAAAGAAAGTTTTGAATATTTCAAACATCCACTATACAACTATTAATTTCCATCATCAACTAAACCATGAAATGCATCTTTCTGCTCACTGAAGTTTTTTCTTACATTAGTCTCCACAGAATAAAGAGGGGGATCCAATGGAATGTTACAATCTTGATCTAGTTGTCCTACAGTCTCAAAAACATCACCTGTCACATTGCTATTTATAGCACCCTAAACAGGTTGTTCTAATATGTTTTGATGTTGATGTTGGTGTTTTTCATTTCAGAATGAATCATTTATAATGTTTTACATTTCATTTTCCATTACCAAAGAATTTGAGATCTCATTATTTGGATTGACATTAGTGCTCAACCTTTCTATAATGTTTGATTTTCCATGCCAAATCCAACACAAATATTGACCTTGGAATTTATACAATATCAAGTGTTCATAAACATCATCTTTCTTCAACGATCTTCTAAGTTTACATTCTTCACATGAAAATATTACTCTCCCATCAACAAATTGATTGGAAATTGAAAAATATAAAACTCCCCAAAAACCTTAGCATACTAAGGTGTGTTCCTCAATAATGTGATCCAGAATCTATCCATATATATCACATTGTGTCTACACATTATTTGAAAAAAATAAAATAAAGAACTATTAATAAATCATAAAAGAGATTCATATATACTAGTTGAAAAATTATAAATATGTTAAATAAGGTTTTCCTATATAAATACACAAAAAGGGATAAAGAATCAATTTTCATGGATCTGTGAGTTCAATCACCAAAATTATAAGTAATTATACTTATGAAGGGATCAATCATGTAATATAATTTTATTTAGTTTAAATAATTTTTAACCATATATATGTTTTTGACACTTTAAACAACTTAATACCATTTTAAAATTCCAACTAAATTCATTCATGTATATATCATGAAATTAATATTTTCCAAATATGGTGCATTCACATCGGCCTCATTCTAGTGATAGTGGAGATGAATATTTAAATCAAAAAATTCTGAAAAAACAATATATTCCATAAAAAACTCAATCATAGAAAAAAATGAGATAAAAACAATACCACACCCATGTTAACTAGGACTCACCACAAAAAATGGTTTCATGATTCACCTATATATGGTCTATCATAGGATTTGATAAAGTCCTTAGATTACCCTCTTCTATGTAAAAAATTTATAAAATTAACTAAATTATATAATGTCACACTGTAATTCCCCATTCTAGGATCATCATAAGAGATGATTTTTGACATACCCTAAGCATTCCAAAACATTTGCAAGTGGTTTCATACTTGTTTCAAGGTACTAATAAATACTATATAGTGAAAAAATACATCAAATTACTGTACACTATAATGGAAAAATAACAAAGAAATCAACCACATATTAATTTAAATAATAAAATAGACAAAATTATATAATAAATTTCATGAATAATTCATATTATCAAACAAAAACTAATCACCCAAGGGATGCTGAAAAATATAAAATAAACCCAAAAATAAAAGACCAGAAATCATGACATGAATCCATCCTCAGGACTCAACAAACCCTATCTAAAAATATACATCATGATTTATGATACCTATCCACTACATGTGATGTGCTTAGCTAAAGTCAAAATATACGGTATGCATGCACATAGGGGTTCCCATGAATGGTGTGAGAAATACATCTCCATTAGGACTTACTAGGTTCCCCTAGTATATTCTATCATATTCATGTATACATGAGGAATATAATAAACATTCCACACAATATCATTGTATTTAATGTGGAAACCTAGATGTCATTACTCTCCATACACTAGGTCGCCTTTTGTTTACAAATAAACCCCAACTTGATCAAACATGATTCAAATACATTCTATAATTGAACTCATTTCCTTTTCTATTACATCATACCAATTCATACCATATTCCCATGAACTCTGGGTAGGGTGGCATACAGAACTTATACAATTTACTAATAGAACTAGGTATGGTTATATATTAAAATCTAATCCCACTATGTTATCTATAAAGGTAGGGTTTATCGATCTCATATCACAATGTACCATGAAACAACCCTCTCATTAGAGGTCCTTAACTAAATAATACTAAATAAAGGTCAACTTATAACACTACCTAGATCCTAGGGAGGTACACGATCAATGACATGATATAATAGGGAACAATAATACATTCTTAAAATATAACCCTCTACTTGGAAAAAAATGGAATAGTATTAGTTCCATAAATAATTTCACATCCCATTTCATTTATGGGAGGTCACATCACACACACTAACCTATCACCAAAAACTTTAGTGAGGTCATGCCAAGAATATGAATTATAGGTAAGGAACATGTCAGTCATATAGTTCACCAATTTATCTTAGGGAACTATGCAGTCGAGAGCGATCCCCTTATTAGAACAAGTTCCACATCACACTTTGGGGAATCCATTTTGACTTTCAGAACCATCATGGTTTATGATCTTTGATACAAACTAAAAAAATTATATACTTAGGGATTCTGAAGCATAAAGTATTATCCTAAATAAGATATCAATGTCCATTCCAAAATAATTGAATCAAAACCACACTCCTAGTACTTTTACCCATGGACCATTCGAATCCATGTCACTCTAAACAACATGGAATCCAAACGCCATGTCCTAATCAAAACCCACAACCCACTCATTGTCCCAATATATGATCTTCTAATGGATATCTATTAATCAATTAATTTTAGGAAATACACTCCATCAGAAATTGTTCTATCCCAACAAACCATCCCACTTAGAATGCTTAGTATGTCCCAAACCACCCTCAACATGGTGTCACTCACCATGGTTGTAATGCCATATCATCTAACTAACCATCACAAGCCCTAAGAATATCTAACCTAAATTTCTATCCCTTTTGTTAATTCATAAAAAATAATAGTTTCTTGAATTATAGGGACCACCAACCTCCATATTTACGTTACATCCTAAACCATACTCTAGCAGACCTCATCTAATCTCATCAATTCTACATCTGAGTCCGTATCAACTCTCAAAATTTTTATCACATAAAATTACATTAATAACTACCTATAAATAATTATAATTATATATTTACATTAAAATAATATGAATAAATGATATAAAACACACTGGGAACTACTATCGTAATAACCACATGTCCAACACCCCTTATATGATCTATGGAGAAATCTTGACACTATACTAGAAAATAACATATTATGTAACACCCATTTAACCATTAATATCATCCAATTTTGGAAAATAACCAGAAATAAAATTTTTCGGTGTGTTACCTTTACTTACCACTCAAACTTTTAGTGGCGGTGAGGTGGGGGTCGAGATCAGTGGAAAGGGGCGGCGAGGCGAGGCATGGAAGGGGCCAGAGAGGAATGGAGAGGTGAGGCATGAAGAGGGCCAGAGAGTGGCAGCAATGGGTGGAGATGAGTGGCGATGAGACTAGGGATTCGAGGAGTTGACAGGGTGGGGAGTCAAGGGTGTGGGGGGGAGTGTCGTATTTGTAAAAAAAATTACTACTTAGAAGTGGTTTCTAAAAAACCGCTGCTAAAAACCCATCAATAAATGATCAGTTTGGTGTAGTGACTACCAACACTAAAGGTTAAATTCTGATCAGCTAGAAAGTTTTCCACCACCATGGCCCAATCAAGAACCCCGACATAGGCGGGAATGCACAATAACACCAATAATGCCCTGGTATCCTAGCATAGGCCCTAATTGAACATCCATGCTCTAAATAATAGATCCCAAACCATATACAGGGAGTAACATGATATGTCTATGAACTTATCTGAAAAATCCTCCTTGGTCATGCTATCCTGCCAAACCTGCAGAAGCTCTGGGATTCGTACTGGACTCAATGTGGCTAGATAGAACTCCTCCATGAGGAGCCACTCAAACTTTTCCCAAGTGAGAATTACCTCTTCATTGGATTGCATCACAAGACTCCACCATCGCCTAGATAAAACATATAGAAGGATTACTTCTAGGAAAAATATCTGATTGGGAGGTCTCCTCACAAGGTAGAAAATATGCGTGATTTCCTCAAGATATTCTTAAGATTCGTGGGGTATAGATCACCCAAAAAACCCATAGGTTCCTTCTTATGAAACTCATGAAGTACACTCATCTTGTGTGAATCTTCGGTCTGTACTACTAGCAAAAACTGCTGCTCAATGGGTGGTGGATCAACTGGAATACCACCTAGAGGTCCAGTCTTAGAACCCGTGCCATTCACTGAACCCTCAATTTAGGGTGGATCATCACTATAATCCCACCGCCGAACCCGGTCTATCTATCATCATGGAGAAATCCCAAAATAAAATCAAGATTCACCATAGTCAAGAGTATATCTATTGATATGACACAATAAGGACAAGTAAAAACCCAAAACCCAGTCCTATATGATATATGTCCCTTTATTTCCTTAAAATCGATGTCTTAATGTTCCAAGTCAAAAATACGGTTATAAAAGTCCTAGTGAATGGATACATCAGCCACCATACTAACATTGGAGTCCCTCTCTAGAGAGATAAACTCAGAACACCCTAACATTGTCACTATTGAACCCAAACCAAGCCGATGACACTATGGTCCCAAAGGTAGAACATCTACTGATACCACTATATCCCGAGCCGGCCCAATGGGGCTTGACCAGTGAGTCCCTAAGTCCATTTCCATAGGCCAGGTTCTAGCCTCTAGTGCTCAGTAGTCTATCAAAAAAATATGAGGCCTTAGCCTATCATACCTATACTATAGACTCACATACAAATCTTTTAAACAATTCATATATATATAAACTGAAAATAAATGCATGAATACATCTTTCAAAAACTAGAGTAATACAAAAGTAAAAAAGGGAAAATACAATACCCAAAAAATACAACTCTAAAAGCATACAAACTACTCATATGAAGGGGATTGATGTTAAATTCACTCTCTAGAAAGATCATTGGACCAACTATGATAAACACCCCAGTCTATCTAGCTCACTAAGATCTGCCTAGTCCAGGTCCTCTAGGACTCTATCAAAAATCCCATGGTCTGCACAAGACATAACACATGCAAGAAAAGCCCATTTAGGGGTGAGTATAACAATAACCATTAGGTTCCCCAAAAACTCAAAAGAAAAGTGAGAAATAGAAAGTAAATAGTTTGCTCAACCTAGCCAGAGGGAACCCAAACAAGATAGAAACTCTCCCTTGAGACCATCCTTAGATATACACAACTTGCTAGCTCGTACCATATGGTGTGTCAACCAAAGAAAGTGACCCCAATACTTGGAAACCTAGAAATAATCCTAGATATAATTGATCAAAACTCCAAGTTTCATGCATTTTCAACCTCGTAGCATGCTACAAGATTCTACTTGAGGATCTAAAGGCAACAGTCATCCAAGATCCCACACTCTACGAGCTCAGTCACCCAAAATGACACTCATTCAAGAGATACACTCCATTGGAAACTGAAATCCATCCCTGATAGAACCTTATAGAGATAACACATAATGATGTATCAAAATCTAATGGAACAATACCACTATTCCAAGGGTCATATATCTGAGAGAATATACCTTTCAGATTTCACCACCAATAAATTCATTCTAGAACTCAGTAGATCACTATACTCAGAGAGGGAATCTAACTCATTCCAAACGAGGGATTCTACAAACCCTACTGGAACTACACAACATCAAAAACCTTTGAATAGGGATCCCACCCAGGATCCAATGAGGGATACTATAGACACAAACTAGAAAACTGTAAACCACATACTCTCAAAGAGGGGATCGCTCCTAGGATCCACTATGGGATACCACAAACCCAAATCCGGTAACCCAATGATCTTTATTAGATAGGGGATCACTCCTAGGATCTGTTAGGGGATACTATGAGACAATCTAACAACTTGGACATAAAATCACACAGATATAGTTTTTCCACACATGTAGTATTGGTCATGGTGATTAAAAAAAATCCATTTGGTATAACTAATGATGTAGAGGATTATACTTCCAACAATACCACAAACCCTGCATAAAACTTCTAATGAGTAGGGGATAATATATTAAAAAATTCTACAAACCTAATGATACTTTTTACAATGTAAGGGATTATACTCCTAATGATACTAAAAACCCTATAGGTATATTCTAAAGGATAGTGTATTTACTCTCATGTAGTGTTGTTCATGATGATAACAAGAATCTGATCAAAGGAACAACATGAAAGAGGATCCCGCTCTGGCCTATATAGAGGATTACAGAAACACTTAATAATACGATAGATGATCCCACCTCGACCTCTATGGAGGGATTCTATAACTCTATCTAAGCTAATCCAATCAAGGTGATCACAATATTATATAGAGGGAGCAGTGAAACACATATCCTTATAGGGATAGAACAAGGGAGTTCACTCAACTGCTGCTGTTCTAAACATCGCTAATCCAAGCGACCCACAACATCACCTCTCCCCACATCTCCTTAGCCCAAACCCTGGACACCATCAAATTATATGCTAAAAGTAGATTAGGATATTATAGTCTCAAGAATTAATATGATCATTTAATAAAGAGATATGCTGGGTGGAAACTCCTTCTAGAGAAGACTACATGGCCTGTAAGGGGGGTCTACATGGCTTGTGACCCCACCTGAACACCTGGACGTGTCCTCTAACTACATGACTTGGATAGGCATGTGGACATACATGGAATTTATTAGCAGTACTCAAAGTGTCTCACCACAAATGGGCCCTGGTCATGTATCCCCTCTACAAGGATGATACAGTCGTGTCAGCCACACAATGTGTACCCCATGTATACGGTTTGTACAAGATGAATGGCCCCTTGGACATGTGGTTTTCCTATGTCTGTGTTAAGTACCCTATGCCCATATACTCTAGCTATGTACTGTTACATGGCCATGTATATTCACACAACTTTCCATACCATGTACTCTAGCCCCATGACAAGGGATTATTACACGGATTGTAACTCTGGTACTTGATGTATAGTCCCCAAGACTCATATTCACCAAAAGGGAAGAAAACACGATGTGTTACTATAGTATAAATGACCTGTAGATGAAAAATCCATCAGTATTTCAGCTGCAAGTATCCAAGATCACCTTCATTCACCTTGAGACCCAAAGATCGACCATCAAGGGGTCCATAGAAAGTGTGTAAGGGTTCTATAACCTTAAAATGATCCATAAACAAGGATATATGGGATTATAACCTAAAATTCCTACAACATAGAGAAAAACCAAATATTTGAGGCTGAGACTGTGATTTGGAGATGCAACAGTATGATCCAAGAACAACTCCTGTCAAGATCATAGATCCACAAAACCTTGTTTCCTAGAATCAATCCTTATGTCTTCTATCGATCGAGAGGGGTATAGGGGAATCAACTCATCTATCATTCACACCAAGGGGGGAGAGGCATATTGATTTAATTTTTATTAAATCAATACTCCCATTTAACTCCAGACCGACACATGCCCCCATCAACTCACCTTTGACCATTTACCTGATGATGACAAAGTTTGCGCTAAACATAGGGTAAAAAAGATGTTTTGAAATCAACTGAGGAATCATAAATATTATATGAGACACCTCTTGAGAGTTATTCCACATTTCCAGAGAAACTATTTATGAGTGATCAAAAATATTTAATATTTTTAATAACACTACGCGGAGGATCCCTAGGCCCTATAATCCCATGCCAACTCAAAGCTTGGATTCATAAATATTCTTAGAAATATTGAAAATTATTATAGGTAAAAACAAAAATTATTAAACCTTGATTTAGGAAAATAAGGATTTACCCTATAGCTCTATCCCACTAAAACTTCATAAAAATAACTACACAACTCATGATATTGAGTTTCATTCAGTCATGCATGGATGCAAAATTAGGTTCCACTCTCTCTTGGGTAGTGATTTATGGTATATTTTGATCCTAATATCCAGATGTATATTTTTAATAAAAGGGATCTGAAATTTTGATAGATACATTGGGTTGAGTATCTTCAGACTTTTGGTTTTGAAATTTCATATACACCTAGAAAAGGAAATATGGTCACCAATGAATTTAGAAGTAAATTTATAACTTATGCCTTGAAGGATTCAGGGGAGGAGTGGTGTAAAATGAGTTTATTTACTAAGATGATCTTGGGAGTGGAAGAAGTTTTTGGGAAGGTGTTCTTAGATTCGGTAATGTTTGACTCATGATTTGATGAGTGGTTTTTTATTGAGAAAGTGTTAGAAACCAATTTATAGTGCTTCAGAAAAATAATAAATGGTAAGGAGGCCTTGAGTGAGTGGTCTCAGTCTACCGTTGGTGATTTATGTATCAGAAGTAGGATGGTCATTCCAATTTATCTGAGGAAGAAACTGACGGAAAATGGATACCAATATTATTGATCCATACACCCGAGGACTACCAAGATGTATCATTAATTAGGAAGTTAGTGTTGGTGGATGTGAATGAGATGGTCCATTATAGACATTATATAATTTTGTGTCACTTGTTAGAAAAATAAAGTGGAATACCGGAGATGTGCTAATTAGTTACAACCCTTATCCATTCCAGTATGGAAGTGGGACACGATTTACAAGGAATTCATCATTGTTTTACCATAGGATCCTAGTGGGATGGACTCAATTTGGGTGATCATTGATCAAATTATGAAATTAAATCATTTACTCCAATATCATGGAGACTTTGAAGGTGAAGTTACTTGAGTAATTGTTTGTCCAAGAGGTTGTGTGACTTCATGGGGTTCCCCCCATGATTATTTCTAATATGGACCTGAGGTCCATATCTAGGTTCTAGAAAGGGTTTTGAAGGGGGATAGTTTCCTTGTTTGAATTTACTATGGATTAAAATCCATATATGAATTATAATATAAAGAGATATATTCATATTATTTAGAACATGATTCGAGCATGAGTGCTTGATTCTGGTGGTTCATGGGAAAATAATCAATATCAGGTTAAATTCACCTATAATAATGGTTATCATGACTCTATTAAAATGGTTCCATTTGAATTATTTTATGGGTGTATAGGTTGATCTCCCTTGTATTGGGAATATTTTGGAGAGCGATCTGTAGTTGGACTGAGCATTGTTTAAGAAAAGATAGAAAATGTGTAGTTGATCTGAAAGGGATTAGTCATGAAACTGAGTCATCAGAAATACTATAAAGATAGTATTTATCAACCACTAGAGTTTTAGTTTGGTGATTGGGTCTTTCTTTGAGTTTGACCTCGCTTGGGACACTATTAGTTGGGTTGGCAGGGTATGTTCGCACCGGGGTTTGTTGTCCCATTTGAGATCATAAAACAAATTGGAAAGGTGGTGTATTGGTTAAAATTTCCATCCCACTTGATGTGGATTAATTTTTTTCATGTTTTTTATATAAGGGGGAATCTATTGGACCCTTCCCAATTGACTGAGTGGGAAGATATTGATCCTCAGACTAAAACCACCATATTTTAGAAACTGGTTCAGATTGTGTATCACCAAGATAAGGTACTATGTGGTAAAATAATTCCATTAATCTATGTAATGTGAAATTATTGATAGGATATCCATGAGATGTGGGAGTGGGAATTATTGATAAGAAAAAAAATTAACTTCTCTTTTTTAGATTTTATTAACTTAGTCACTTTTTTGGGGATATTAATCTTTCATTGTGGGGAGAGTCAGGATATTCTCAGGGTCACATGTATTCTTTAGTTTAATATAGGTTTGTCCTTGGGGATATTATAGAGGATTTTAGGAAACATGGGTTGAAAATAAGTAATTTTGAAGTAAATAGGCTTGGAACATGGTTAGGCATTATATTCAGTACTAACCATGTGGTGTGGCTCTATGAGGTTCTATAGGTGTTTTTATTGGTTTAATCAGGGTTAGTCAAAGTGTGAGGCTTTCCAAGGAGACTGTGCAGGTGTCTGGGTGATTATCAAGGGGTGTCACATATTTTGAGCATGGTTTTCAAAAACCATGCGGCCTATATCCCAGAAACCCTTCACCCTATTTTTGAAATGATAGAGGCTAAACATGGATGACACATGGTTTGTCTAACCATGGGGCCTAACCATTATCATTTATCATAACATATAAAAATTAATAATTTACCTCTTTTTTCTTGATCATTTTATATCTGATCACATCCTAATTCACACTAGGCTCAAAATAAACCTTCTCAAATTCTATTGAGTATTTTATCCTCATATTCCCAATGGAATTTCATCATTCCCAATGAACATATTCAATGTATGATTCACTTTCAAAATGGTTTTATATTTTCTTCATATATCCTCCATAAATCTATTCATGAAGTATCTTATAAAAACTAAATGGGCTGTGGATGTTGGATATAAGTGGTATTATAGATTTTTGATGTTGTTTATTATATATCTAGGTTCATGAGGACCCAATCTACTATTTTCCAATCTTAGTTTTTGTAGGAGACTAGTTTTCTTACATTCTTGAGGTAGGTGTCTCTATAAAAAGGTTCTAATTGATAAATTATTTGAAGTTATTCTAAATTAATTTGTATTTTTCAATGAAATTTATTTATTTGAGATGAAGGAGGTGTAATTTAAAGATATGTATGTTTTTAAAGGGATTTTTGTTTCTTTAAAAACAAATTTGTGCACACTAAGTGTTTAATTAAATTCTTTAAAGGTGGGTTTGAATCTAAAATCGAGTTTTGAAGAAAATAAGTGTTTATAAATTTCTATTAATTTTTTTAATAATTGGAGATTATTGTTTTCAAATTGTTTTTGAAAAACTTTTCACATTGGGAACCATGTTTCTACATGTTCTTACATGTATTTTTTTTGATTAATTTCAAATCCTCCTATATTTTCTTAATATTATAAAATGTTTAAATGTTTAATTGAATTCAATTACATGTTTTAATCTTGTTATATATATTATATATTTTAATTTTTTTACTTCAATTATAATTAATATTGATCCTGTCATTAAAATTATATACTTATAAGTTCTTTAGATTTCATGTTTTGATAGCTCATAACTTGTTCCAAAGTATTATTTTGATTTACTAGGAAAAATAAGTATTTTGGGACCTTAAAATATCATTTATAGGTGTTTTATAATTTAACCCTATAAATAAATTCACCACATATCCATTTCATTATCCATATAGCCAATTTATAATTCATTTTGACGATTTTAAAATCTATATAAATGATTTCTAGAATCATGTTTCCTCTGTATTTCAACAATATATCAGGCTAAAAAACTCAAAATTGAATGATTATTTTTATAGAAATATAATAAAATTAACTAAATTCAATTAGAATACATAAACTTGTAAATTTATCTCTTTCAGATCTAAAACTTGGTTTGAAATCACTGCATTTTTTCTGTTTGATTTCTATAGCGTTTCATAACTTTTTTTCATCTATTTTTTTATGATAAATATAGTTATATATCAGATTAATGTAATTATTATATATTTATAGATAGAATGAAAATTTATAAAAATAATTCAAAAGGACCCTAAACTAATTCATCATTTATCAAGTTAATTTTCATCTCTTAAATTTGAAAAGGCAATCAATTTTCAGTTTTCAAGAATTCCCTTACTTGAATTGCTTTTGTAATAAATTCTAATTTATGAAAAAATTGATTACATGATTAATAAATTACATGAATCACCCGCATCAAATTTTCTAACTAAATTCCATACATGAATCTCCTACATTGATTCCATTACATGGATAATTCACTTACATAGAGAAAAAATCCAACATGAGAAATTTTCATATGTGAATCCCATACATAGTAAATCACTTTGGTGATGAATCTCGATACATGAATCAATTAAATAGTGAATCATTTACATAATTACCATTAAATAAATTCATATATAGTGAATACCTTACATAATTCTTCTACTTAGTAAATTTACTTATGTGGATAAAACACTCATGTAAAAAATTCAAACGTGAGTTTTGCCTACGTAGGTTAGTAAAAATTGTTACCAAATTTTATGTTTTGTTTTTTACTATATTTCATTTTAAAATTTGATGTTTATATAATATATTTAATTTTTTACAATGACTTTATAAATAAATATTAATTATTTATAACCCATAAAAACTATATTTCATTGTTTTAAATGTTAGTTTGTAAAGATAATAGGTTGTTCTATATTAATACATGAAAAATACAACTTGCAACTCAAATTTTTTATTTTTATTTTTTGATGTTGTTTTCATAGATTTTATTGTTTCTAAATTAATATTATATGATATTAAACTCATCAAAACTTGTATTAATATTTGTTAAAGTGTTATTAAGTTTTTAATTTCTCTACATATTTACTACTAGTTTTAAACAAACTGCTTTTGAATTTTTTATTTTCAAATTCAAACTTTCTATTTTCATGGGATTTATCTTTGAAATTTTATTATAGAGGACATTTTAATTATTTATCATATGATTTAAAATTGTTTTGAATCAGTTTTAATTGTTTTAAATTAGGTCATGAGTCTAAAAATTAATATGCAACGGTAATATATATATATATATCTATGATAATCCATTTTTATAGTTTCTATTATTTTGAAATATTTTATAGTTATATCATGTGTTTATTACATATATATTTTCATTTAAATTAATTGAGGATTCATGGAATAAACACACATATATATACAATTACAATACAATGATTCTATACAACTTAAAGAGACAAAAATAGTTTACACTCAGTGAACCTTCAAGTGATCATGTACCCTATTATTACAATTGATAGATAATCTATCAAGGAATGAAAAAAATGTATTCAACTTATAAAATCTTGAAGAGATGATCAATATGATCAAACAATCATGAACCATTACTTGTGTATTTTTTTTTTCATTTTCTATCTATGTTGTCTCGTTTTTTTAGTCTAAAAAACTTCTTCTTATCCTTTCGATAAACATGAATTTTCTATTAATGATTTTACATAAAAAATAACTTATTATTTCTATATATAGGTTATTAATACTAGATTATAAAGTTAGTACCTTTTGGGTTGTGACTCTTATAGTATAAACTTAGGTTTGTAATTGGGTTGTGAATCCCCATAAAAGTCAGTGTTTCATGATTATCCATCCACTAGAAAGGGATCTTGTAATTTGGTTATGATTACCCTTAAAAAATCAGGTATTTTAAACATATCACTCACTAATTAGAAATATATAAGACTGGAATATCTCCACTTTGGACTAAATTAGTTTAAAAATTCCTTGTGTGTATCTTTTATTCTTGTTTATAATTAACTCTAATCATTAACCTTCATAATTAATTAAGACAATCAATTTTTTGGATTAATTATTTTAATCTAATCTTCTTGTTCCCTCTAGACCGTCTGTCATTACCCATTCTGACCTAACAATTGGTATCAAAGGGGTATTCCTTAAAGGGTCATTAGCTTATCTAATTGTTCTAATACGATATATAACAATTGGTATCTGAGGATAACCACATGAAAGATAGTTTATCTCTGCTATTATTTTTCCCAACACTAAATAATTTTGATTAGAGTTTGTTCCTTTTTTAATTATCTAATCCTCATACTGATTCTATTGTTTATATTTTAACCTATTCTTAGACCTAATAGACTAAATACATGATCTTAAAGATGATAGGAATGAATACAAATGATGCATGGATTCCTCAAAATCCTCATCATTTTTATGGAAATGAATATGGATATTGGGGATCTATAATGGAGGCATAGAAAAACCAATTAATCATAAAACATAGGTATATCCTGAAAAAATCATAAACACTACCCAAATTTGACATAGATACACTTACCGAAAATGATGCTACTAGATATGTGTTAAATTACAAAGTTGTTAATATGTTATATTATACTATTAAGAGAAGTGTAACATCCCAGGTAAATAAAGAATAATACATTTTAATATTTATTAATATTTGAGAATTGAATATTAATTTTACTTTAAAGGGGTTGCTATGTTCGATAGCGTACCCGATATGCAACAAAGAGTTTCATTGAAATCTTAAGTTGCACACTAGTAATAAAATAATATTATTTTAAATGGTAGTTTACACATAGCCATTGTATTGGTGGGAATGGATAGAAATAACTAAAATATGATTATATATGTTTTTAAATGTTTTTAAATTTATCCAATAAAAGATAAAGGCTTAAAATACGAAAAGAATTCAATTTTAGGCTTTTATACCCTAATTTTCACTAAAGGTTCACTTATCACCTTTTGATGGCGAACCGTCATTAAATATAGTTTTGGTCACTTTTATACATTCTATTAGACCAAATAAAACTCTTTTTTAGAATCGAGACATCAAAATTTACTTTGTGTAAATGTTTGGTATTTTTTCGATAAAGTTCATTTTTTTAATGAACAGTGAAAAATGTTGTATTTTAATTCAAAACCTCTTTTTAATCTAATTTATTTATATGACTAGATTATAATTTGAATTGTTTTTAAAGTGAAATTAGAATATATTTTTACCATTAAATCCAATAGTGGTCATTTGAATTAATTTCACTTTGAAATCAGACTTAAACTAGTGTCAATCTTTTGATACTTATTATTTCATGAAAACACGCTATTTGCTCTGACATCGGGAATTAATTATTAAATTAATTAATTCAACTTATATGTTTTGAATTTTGTAAAATAGACTTCATTTTTGAATTCAGAATATCAAATATAGCTTAGGGTGAAGTTTTGGTATTTTTCTAAAAAACTTCAATTTTTGATGAATAGTGAAACCACTAAGTGGTACTTATAAAAACTGATTTTTCGTTTAAATGAAATTTTACCACTTCTGTGTTTTGAATTTCAAAAATCTGACATACATGGTTTTCATTAAGAAGTAAAATGCGGTTCAATGGGATTAAAATAATTTTTTGGTGAATAGTAACTTTTAAGTTTTTAATCGTGATTAGAGGTAATTAGTGTAGTTTAAGGTAAAAATAATGTTTTAATAATATGAAATGAACTTGACACATGTTATACCCTTATTGGATGTGTCATGTTCGACTGAGACAATCCATGGGTCAACTTGGGGACCCCATGGAGCCACTTTAGTTGGAAAATGACATTAATATCTTTTTATTTAATGTTAAAATAAAAATGTCACAAACAAGAGTTGTTTTACTAAAAGTTTTTTTACATGGGGTTATAAAAGTCAGATTTTTGACTATAAATATTAATTGGAAATATAAAAATATTTCCTACATCATGATAGTTTTTCTATAATTTTTAGACATTAAATAAATTAAATTATTTATGACACAATGATGATGCAGTGATTACCTCTTTATTTAACGATTTAAATAAAATGGAAAGATAATGTAAAATATAAGACCTAAACATGTCCAAAACTTATTGTATGGGTGGATTTCAAACCCTTATCACCTTATCCTCGAAATAAATCAATGTGGGACCATTAAAATCCGAAACTCATTCTATAATAAAGTAACATTTCCTTACTTTCTAAGAGTGCGCCTCCTCTCCTCTTATAAAAGGCCCCCACCTCTACCTCCTTACCCACACCTCTCAAGCCTTTGGCTCAGAAAAAACCTACCCATTTCATCTCTCCACATCCCTCTATTCATCACTGAAGCCTCACTTTGGGAAGAATCCTTTCCAAGGAAGTCTTTGAGCTCAAATCAAAAAGAGTTACCCGATTTAAAGGTATTGTCTTCTCTTGTGTTCTTTTGTTTTATTTTGCTTATCCAACACACTAAAATCTTTTCATTCATTTCTTTTGAAACAACACCAGTATCCTCAATATACTATGATGTTTTTATAAGAAGGAATCGAGCTACACTTACACACACCTTCATCTAATGGTTAAAGAACATATTGTTTCTGTGGATGGCGAATTTCTGCCTCACGAAACGATGATTGTTCAACACTCATATAACACCTTCAAAGGTGTCCATTAAGATGAAACTATATTTATATATGATATATAATATGTTTATGTTTTACTTAAGCTTCTGTATTTTTCATTTGTGGCATACCTTTATGGTTTCCATTGTGGGAAAACACGATAATTTCATTTTAGGAAGTGCGAACTACCGCCCCCTCAAAGTTATTTGATTCGTTAATGCCATATGTGGGACGTATAAAGGATGGATTTAAAGTTATTATATATTATGTTATACTTCAATTATAATATACCTTTATATAATTATTATTTTCTTTCCATTAAAGTATTAGATAGAAATGAAAGTAGCGTTCATGCGTACGTATGGCTTACCGTCTCTATGAACGATGCATTTCATTTCTTATCCCCAAATGTAATGTACTATTATAAGTACATATACATAATGGATATATATGATGTATGTTACATCTAAATGATTAATATAATTCTGGAATTAAAATATACATATCTCTCATTTAGTTTTAATTCCATTAATATGACATAGAAATGAAATAGCGTTCATGCGTACGTACGGCTTACCGTCTCCATGAACGGTGCATTTCATTTCTTACCTCTAAATTATTATGTAATATTATAAATAAATTTATATGCTGGATATATATGATATATATGATATCAAAATCATGAATATCATTCTGGATATAATGAATATTTGACCACACGAACAACATGTAATTGTAAGAAGTCCACTTTCGACTTAAGAACCAAGTATCGACAAAACAAACATTATTAACTTAAATGATTACATAATGTTTATAACATGGTAATAAGTGATATAAAAGTAATAATGAACTTGAAAAAGGTTCTTAAGCAAGTAGAAATTAACTCCTGTTTATTATTCAGGATGTTAAAGAACGATCGAGTCAAGTCAGACCTGAGGTAAGGGACTTCATCTCAATCTCTTTTCATTAAGGCATATTTCGTTTTATACACAACTATCTTTTATACGGTGTATAAAACCCTTTGACTTTTAATTTTATACAAAATAAATATTTTTCTACGAAGCGTTTTACTAAACGAAAAAAAGGAATGTTTCTTTTAACGTACGCAGTGACAATGACCTTTTCCGCCACCACGAGTATTATTTGGTCTTTGGCTTCCTCAACAAGCCGTGATGTTTTTAAAATGAAATAAATACCATATACTCTTTTATGTATTTTGGTATTGAAAATGGTTTTTATAATGGTTCGTTATGTCAATATATTTGAGTGATATATTTTGATCAAAGTGTGGAAATGTTTTCTTTCCATTATATTTGTTTTATGTCTTATGATTTTATAATAGTACTTGGACATTTGATGGGTGGTTACGTGATAAACCATATGACGGGTGGTGCCGTGAATACCAGGACAGGTGGTTACGTTATAACCTCCAATGCATTTGGTATGGAAGTCTGCCCTATGGCTATTCCGTTAAGTATGTATGGAAGTTGGTCGTATGACTATTCCATTAAGTGATATGTGTGGAAGTCGATCATATGGTTATTCCACTTAAGTATGTTTATATCCCAAGTTACCTTTATATGTTATGTGTTCTTTATATGGGTTTATGGTAATCCTTTGGTTACAAAAGGGTAAGTAAAGATATTTTATTCAGTGAAGAGTTTTTACTACTTCATGAAGGTGAAGGTATTACTTTGATAAAGTATACATGGTTTACTTGATGTTTGAAAAACTAACAGTTTTCATTCTTTGTGTATCCCTTACTGAGATTTTTTATGCTCACCACAAGTTTTTTTGAACTATTTTTCACAGGACTTAATGTGGAATAGGGTCAGGGATGGGAGCAAGGGAAAGTCATGCTATCTATAACATGGAACTAGACATGTTTCTTTTTAAGAGTTTTTATTTTATGGAAACTTAGTCTACTTTGTAATCTTTTGAGATGTAATAGTTATGTCCTAATTCTCTAAAACTCTAAACCTAAAAATATCCTCATTGTGAATTATTCATTTAATTCAATATTAAGAAAGGTTTAAGGCCGGGGCCTTATAATAAGTATTTTTATTCATGTGTGTACTTGTAAGACAACTCATGATATTTGGAAGATTCTACTAGTCACTCACCTTGTCTTAGGGAAATTAATTCGAACTAATATTGGAATGTTGTGCGTTGAGTACTAAGATTTCATGACATGTGAATACAAAATATATAGTCAAATTTTCCACCAATTCACATGAATTGTGGCTAGAATGAATTCTCTTAGAGATGCTTTGGATAACCCCATAATTTTTAATTGAGTCCAATGAGAACTACTAAATAAATGGAATGAAAATAATGTGTTCATTGATGAATGAAATAATTATAAAGAGTATACTCATGATAAATTTATTGGATCACTAATTTATTCTAAACTAGAACAAAACAACATACCCAAATAAGATATAAGAAAAAGAAAAGGTTTAGATTTTAGATTTGTGAATTTTTATTCTACTAAATCCTTTGATTATAATCTTCAGGATAGTGAAAAAGAAGATATGGCTCAGATTGTGATTGGGGTTTAAAAATGAATAAAAATGAAAGGATTCAAGAACCAGTTTAGAAGAAACGCCAAAATTAAAAGTGAAATAGTGATAATAAATGTAGTATTAATTATAATAAATCACATTTTACTTGTTTTGAGTGAAGGAATAAAGGACATGTCAATCCTGACTGTCCAAAACAAAAAAGTTAAGACAAAAACAAAAACAAGGGAAAAATGGATTTAAAACTAATTGTAGTTGTACTGGAGAATCTGATTCTAGTGAATAATTTAAAATATAACCTACTAACATGTGTTTCTTTCATTTTTTGGATAAGGTTAGTGATGTTAAATTTTATTTTGGATTTTTTGATTTAGATTATGAATCTATAAATATAAATGTTTCTGAATTAAATGAATAAATTTAAAGAATAAGAAAAGATATTTTCAAATCCACTAATTTATATAATAATATTTAAAAAATAATTAAAATAATAATTTTTAAAATAAAATACTTTCACTGGATAGTGGAAAACTATGGAATATTGATTATACTTCTCATTCTATAGTTTATAATAATTTTAATTCTTATCAAGATTTTAATGAAAAATTAAATAAGGAATTTGAAAGTCTTAAGAAATATTTGTCTAATTTTATTAAAAATAATAAAAAATATTATATTTTTATGTTTATGAATAATATAATTAACAGTAATTATGGTATTGGATATGATAGGAAATTATCTCAAATATATTGAAATCATTTTGTTAAAAGTAAAAAATGGTTGTACTTCCAATGTTAATTATTTTAAATGTGGAATGAAAGGTAATTATACAAATGATTTTTCTCTTAGATTCAAAAAATATTTTATATTTACAATCATCCATATTTATAAATAATTATTATCTAGAGTACCATACAATACTTATTCAAATTCTATGTGGTTACCTAATAATTTTATTAGTAATCCGATTGTACCCAAAGTAGCTTGGGTACCAAAATTTTCCAGTAATTGCATTTTGTAGGAAAAATTCCTTAGATATCTCAAGAATTATAGATGGTACATGGATAGTGGATCTCTAGGCATATGAACATAGGCCCATAACATTTTACTACTGACAATACATGTGATGGAGGAACTATTAAATTTAGAGATAATTATAAAGGTAATGTAAATGGTTATCGTAAAGTTAGTATTTGTAATTCTAATTTTGTTTCTAATTTTTTATTTACTAAATGTTCAAAACATAATTTAACTAGTATATATCAATTATGCAATGATGTAATGGAATTTAAATATCAAAATGATAAGTTTCTTGTTCTTAAATATTATTATTTTTTAATTTATGCTAATTAAAAAGAACATATTTATATAATTTATTTCATAGAAATAGTTATTCAAAATGTTATGTGTTATAATTATATGAATAATTATGGTATTCTTTGGAATCAATGTTTAGGTATTTTTAATTTCATAATGTTACATAATCTCTCAAAACATGAGAATGTGCTACAGTTACCTGCCTTGATGAAAGAACGCCTTCATGTTTGGGACACTTGCATAAAATGGAAACAACACAAAATTATTTTAGACATATCAATTAGAAAAGTACTAACATATCTTTATAGTCAGTAAATATTGATCTATTTAGTCCTACTCAAATTTATATCTTTGGAGGAAATAAATATACTTTATTTATTATTTATGACTATATTATATTTACATGGGTTTTTTTTTCAAAAAAAGGATACTTTATCTAGATTTATTGCTTTATGTAATTCAGTAAAAAGTTAAAAGGTTGTATGATTATTTCTATTCATATTGAAAATAGAGGTGAATTTCAAAATTTAGATTTTGAAAAGTTTTGTGAAAAGTATAGTTACTTTCATAATTTTTCTACTCCTAGAACACAAAAAATAATGGAGTGCTAAAATAAAAAATAGGACTCTTATTGATGTTATATTTTATTTTATTAGAGATCATGCAAATAAGGGTGATATTGTTTTAGAATTTATCCATACTAGAAATATCAACATGAAAATATTTTCATTAATACTTTAGACTTTTATCTGTTTTAAAAACATAAATTTGATCTTGTTATGTTGGAATATTAATATTTTTATGAATTTATGTGTTTTGGGGGAGTTTTAGTTTGATTATATGCTGAAATTTTCATATTTATTTGTAGTATAAAAAATCTAGAATCTATTTTTCAGATCACTTATATTTAATTTATATACATAATTTTTCAGTATATAACCATTTTAAAACATATCATACATTTTATATTATGTTAACATATAAATTAAACCTTCATTTTACATAAAATGTTATTTTGTAAATATATCTCATTATTTTTTCCCAAATAATATTTTTAAAATTCTATTGACTAGATTTAATTATATGTTCTAAAATTGGATTGAATTATCAATGTTCTTTGTTACATTTTTAAAAAAAAAATTTATTTTATTTTTTATTTAAAAAATAGAGAGAATTATTTTGGTTTGTTATTTTAGGTTTTTTAATCAAGCAAAAAAGGGGAGACTATTTGTGTATGTGATTTGATGTATTTTTTTTTGATTGATTATAAATCCTCCCATGTTTTATTATTACTATAAACTGTTTAAATGTTTAATTCTGTTCAATTTCATGATTTAATCCTCTTATATATCTTATATATTTTAATTTTTTTACTTGAAGTATACTTAACCTTGATCATATCATAATATTCTTATACTTAAAAATTTATTTAGATATCTTGTTTTGATAGCTCATAACATGTTATGGAATTTTTAATTTGTCTTGTTAGGATAAATAAGTCTATTGGGACCATAAAATATCATTTATTGGTGTTTTATAATGTTACACTATAGAGAAAAACACTGTTCACCACATTACCGTTTTATTTACAACATAGCCGATTTAGAATTCATGTAGCTGATTTTGAAATCCATGTAACTAATTTCAAGAATCAGTTTTCCTCTGTATTTCAAAAGTATCTTAGGATATAGAACTCAAAATTACTGATGATTTTTTTGAAATGATAAAACATTTCCTACATTTCATTAGAATACATCAACTTATGAGTCTATCTCTTTCATGTATGAACTAAATTTTTTAATCACTACATGTTTTCTGTGTGATATTTAATGTTTTTCAGAACTGTATTCATTTTGTTTTTTATTATAACTTGAGTTACATACATCAAATTAATCTAATTATTATTTCTTTATATTTCTCATAAAATTATATTAATATAATTCAAAATGACCCAAATCTAATTAAACCTTTATGAATTACTTAATTTCTCTTACATCTGAAAACGAAAATTAGTTTTCAGTTTCTCGGAATTCCCTTACGTGAAATGCCTATTTAAAAAATTTGTATACAAGATAAAATCACTTACATAATGAATCAATTATTTGAATCACCTATATATAATTTCATACTTTTATCCCATACATTAATCTCCTACACCTATTCTCTTATCTGGTTAATTATCCTATGTAGAAAGAACTTTTATATGAGATATTTGGATATGTGAGGAATTTAGATATTTGAATCCCTTAAATAGTGAATCACTAATTTAATTACCATTTTTGAAATTAATACATAGTTAATCCTTTACATTTTTTACCTATATGGTCAATTTTATTACATGAATAAAAACTCTTACATAAAAAATTCATACGTTATTTTTCCTTACATTCCTTAATGAAAATTCCTACTGGATTTTTTGTTCTTTTTTTATTATGCTTCATTTTTTGATTTTTTGCATGTTAATGTCACATATTTAATTTTTTATAATGACTTTATAAATACATATTAATTTTTTAGAACCCATAAAAACTCTATTGCATCTTTTTAAACCCGTTTTTGTGAAGATCACAAGTTGTTCTATATTAACACATGAAACATATTGGTTGCAACTCATAAAATCATTTTTATTTTTTTATGTTTTTTTCATAAATTTTATCATTAATAAATTAATATTTTATGATATTATACTCATTCAAGCTTGTATTAGTATTTTTAATACAATGTTATTATGTTTTGAATTTTTCTGCATATTTACTTATTGTTTTAAATGAACTGTTATGAATTTCATATTATCATATTCACAATTTTTATTTTCATTGGATTTATCTTTATCATATTATTATGGATACCATTTTAATTTTTCATCAGATGATATAAAATTTTATTTAATCAGTATTTATTTCTTTAAATTTCATTCGTGAGTTTCACGATTAATAAGAAATGATAATATCTTTTTTTCTCTCTCTCCCTGATAATCTAGTTTTATCATTTTTATTATTTTGAATTGTTATAATGTTTTTTTAGAGTATTAAGTCTATATAGATTTATATTTAAAGGACATGAGTATTCCTGGAACAAAAAATAAAAATATACAACTATGACATAATGAGTGCATACAACTTAAAGAGATAAAAAGTGTTCATACTCTATAAACCTTCATAGGATCCTATACACTATTTTTACTACTACTTAACTATATATCAAGGGATGAAAAAAACTTCTCTGACTTCTATTGGCTCGATGAGATGATCAATATGATCAATCAATCAAGAACTATTTTCTATGTTATATTCTTCTTCTAACTATTTCATCAGGTTTTCCTAAATCTAAAACACTTATTTCTATATTTCATGTATATTCAATTTTTAGTGTATAATTTTACATAAAAAATCATTTATTCTTTTATATATTTTAGTTGAAACCCCCTGATTCTTATTTTAGGACCATTTGGGTTATGAATTTCATAGTCTACAATTAGGTTGTGACTCCACAAAAAAAGTTAGTCTATCATTTTTATCCCTCTACTGGAAAAGGATCTTATAATCAGGTTATGATTATAATTTAAAAATTTGGTAGTTCACACATATCTCTTACTGAGTAAAGAGTTATAAAACTGGACTAGATCTGTTTTGGATTGAACCAGTATAATAATTACTTGGGTTTATATTTCAATTGTACTTCTAACTATCTCTAATAATTAATATTCATAATTAATTAAGATAATCATCTTATTTGTTTAAATTTTTTAATCTAGTCTATTTACCCATTCTCAACCATCTTCTATTACCCATTCCAACCTAACAAACCATGGGTGCATCAAGAAATGGACTTATCACTCTTAGTGTGTGTTATACAACTAGAGGGTTAATATCGGCAGACCGTGACAAGATTCGATATTGGTTGGATTCACATTATTCCAGGCTTAGTGTTTTATTTATATGTTTGAATATGTATTTCCATAGGCTGGATCCCAAATGGTGATTTTTTTCATTTATGCTTGGTTTTACACATGGTGGTATATTTTTTGGTTATTTCCTCACTTCCTTATCTTATGGTATATCTATTGACGGTTTTTACTATGATATCATATTTTCTATTATGTACTTTTCATATTCCTTATTTTTGAGAATATTCAAATCTTTATGAAAGTCAATGGATGTTTTAAAAGATGATTTTCCTCTCAAAAATTATTTGATTTTTTTATTTTAAATCTATATATTATTTTTTAATTATATTATAATTTTTATAGATTATTTGGTGAAATACTTATATGATTTTTGAGAATACCCAACCTTTTTTTTCCATTGGGTGTTTTTAGATGGTTTTTTCTAGGACACAGGTAAATGAATAGTCATCATGTAGTTTTTGAGCTTCTCTTGGTTGGCACCGCCTTTGTAGTGAGATAGTTTGGCAGTGACAAATAGTTACATGGTGATTAGACTTTAGGTTTTCTTATCTTATTTTTTGATTTATCCCATTTGGATTGATTTTTTATGTCTCATGGATATGAACTATTCTTATTCTTAGAATAATTTTGTTCTTTAGTTATACTTGAGATTTGTGTTGTTTCATTACACCTCAACATGTGGTGGAAATTGTTGGGCAACTAGTCTTGTTAACTTGGGCTAGTTCATTGCACCCAATAGAGGATACCCATTGAATAATACCTAATCCCAAACTGATAACTCTAATAGACTATGATGGAAATCAATATAAGAATTTTTGTGACTCTGAGTTATCACTAAAAATTTTCAAATATGAAAACTTATTTCTATTTTTTCTTGCATAATACTTAGTCTCACAAAGAAGGATTCAAAAATATTATTCCAACAGAATAGAGACTTGTAATAAAAAACATATAATTCTTTAAAGTGATTCTTCCTTATAGATGTTTTTTATATATGGTTATATATGAATTGAACCAATGATAAATAATAATATCATGATCTCCCCAAAACCACTATAAAATAATAACGCATAACCTCTAAAATTTGGATTGCTCTCTCTATTTCCTTATTTTTTTTAGGTTGATATATCATGCTAAGCTTCACATGACTTCCCATATCCTATTTAATTATTATAAATAAGAGGTAAAATGAAGATATTTATTAGCATTTATTATAAAAGGAACACCATTAAATTTTTCAATTTCAAGCATGTATAACTTCCCATGGTCCCCTACTTTTTTATTATATTTTATTAAAATACAATAAAAAGATTTATAAATACAATAAACAATCACCGAGATAGTATAACTCCCATTAGGTGTATGAAGTAATCTGATGTTAAAATCCATGGATATGTCATCCCATTTCCATGTAGAAGTAGGTAATGGATAAATAATTCCTTTAGGATTTTTGGTGATTTTATTTAAATTGATAAAAAGTGAAGAATAAAAACACATAATCATTAGTTTCCCTAATCATACTGGGCTAACACTATTATCACTTCATATCATAAATTTTTTGGTTCCACCTTGCTAAACTACTAATTGGGAATGGTGAAAATCCTTCATCAATACCTTTATCATTAAAAGTCATATTTGGAATCAATTATTATAACAAATAATACAATTAATGGAATGTGATTATTCAATGGGGGTCTCCTCAAAATTAAAGTTCCCCTAATAAATTTAAATTCTAGATATAAAGGCTATTATTGATGAATCAATACATGAAGAGAAGGGGTAATTTGGAAATTAGATAAGAACATCACTTACTTACCTTCTAAATGAATTTATGGAAAAATACCTATCAGATTCCATTAATCACCTGATTCCTTCAATGCATAAGATAAAAATTTTATACTAATCATGTCAGTGTTTATAGGGGTATAAGAGAGATGAAAATAAAATTTCTACTGATACTCAACCCATAATATTTCTTTATGGTTTAAATATTTGTGTGAGAATATGTAACTCAAAATTTCCTGATCAATATAAAAATTAAACATTTTACTAAAGATGTAATATCTCAAATATTTCAAGTAATGCATGGTTACTTCCAATTCAACTTCATGGTTTGGGTAGTTTCTCTTGTGAGGCCCTAATTGGCGAGATATATATGCCACCATGTAGTGTTATTCATGGGTAAACAACCTAATACATTTCATAAAGCCTGAAAAGATACAACATATATTTTTACAAGCTGAGAAAAAAATTTGAATTTGAGTTTATTTTATCCATTTTTTAAATTCCTCAAATGATGTTTTATTCTCAAGTTTCAATATAATTTTTTTTTCAAGTGAGAGTCATCAATGATTATGTAATATTTGAATAATCATTTAAAAACCATTTGAATCATCTAGATAAAACCAATAAAATTCATATCTTAAATTTATTTTTAAGAACTTCCCAAGACATAAGAACTTTCACATTCTTAGGATAATCTAAAATACCTTGTTCAGATACCACATATCCCAATAATTTCACTTCATGGATTTATAAGTAACACTTAAATAACTTTTCATATAGGTGGTGGTAATGAATAATTTATAAGAAAATACTCATGTGATCCGCATACACCTATTTAGTCATTTAATAAACAGAAACTTCATGAAAAAATTCCATGATAAAGGATTCAAGGTATCTATTAGAGATATAATTCAAAATCATAATAAACACTACAATAGAATTGGCTCAACCAAATAACATCATGAGATACTCCATGTGATCATATCTTATACAAAATCAGTCTTGAAAATTTCATATTCCTTTTCCCAAAGTTTGTTATACTCATATCTAAGATCAATTTTGGATAACAAACATTCCCATTTCAAATGATAAAACAGATAATTGATTTAGGAAGAAGAAAATTATTCTTTATTACCACATAATTCATCTTTATATAATTAATTCATAGCTGAAAGATCCAATTATACATATTTGTAAAGATGACATAAGTTTCCCACAATGATAATATGAGAAAACAAACCCTTTTTATTCAAGATAACCAAACTGAGTTTTCAAATCCTTTCCCTCTGTTGGTTATATTTTTTATTAATGTAATGATATAATATACACCCTAGAGATTAGATAAGTAGAAAATTCTACCCCCACTCTAGAGGTAAGATCGAAAAAGTATTGAAAAACAACTAAGGGATCCTTTTAAAGACAAGAGGAACCTCGTTTCTGAAATTCCCATCATTTACTTCCATGAGAATAAGTAAAAACTAACATGAAAAATCTCTAAGATTTGGTAGAGGAGGACCATATCTTATTGATCTAAGATCCCATTCACCACAACAAAAATTAAAATTCCCATCGAAATAGATAAAGACCACTCTTAGAGTATAATAAATGATATGATATTTAAACACAATCACAAAATACATTACTAGGGTAATATCAAATATATATATTTTTATTACATTAAAATCCCATGATATATCCACTTTAGACATATAGATAGGGCATGATGGAAATAAAAAAAAATTATTTTTTTCTCTTGAGGATTTGATATCTTTATCAAATAAAAAATTAGTTTAGGTAGGAGGTTTAACAAATCCACATTTCAAATAGATATAAATGAGAGATAAACACTTGTATTAGATAGAAAAATAACCATAAATGATGCAGTAAGTATAGTACCTATCACCATTGAAGGTCCATCATATGATTCTTTTTGTTCTTTCTCAGTAGCATATAAACACCCATATTCAAGATTTTTTTTATTTTTCTGATTTGAGGATTATTTATTAATTGTATCTATCAATGAGAGGAGTTACCTATACCTTCGGGATTCTGAGAATGATACCCCATTGCCTTAGAGGCATTAGAATACACTTATGATCCCTTCAAATATGATGAACCTACATTTCTTTTATATATATGATTCCACTAGTAAAATATCTAGTGTTACCCTATTTGTATAAAGGAGTGACAAGACATAGGTTCCTAATATAACGAAGGATTATATTGAACCTAATATTCACATTTATAACACATAAGATTATTTTTTCTTAAAAATTCTGAAAAATAATTTTTTTCTGGATACCTTAAATTTATACAAGTTTATAATTTGGACTCATCCCACTTCCATTTATTCTCTTGGAATCCACCTTTACTTTAACATAAGATATAATAATGATTTTTACCTACACTGGATAATTTTTCTTGATCTGTCTCCACTATAAATTCTTTATCCACCACATTGGAATATGTGAGTAACTTGAACAAGAATAACTTTGATTGAATTTTATTTAAAAGACCCATAATGAACCATCAAGTTTTTAATGTCTCAATAGATTCCATATATAATGAAAATTTAACTAGAATTGTGAATAAATTAGCTTATTCCCTGAATGTCTAATTACCTTTTTGGATACTTATAAATTACCATGCCTTAGATAAATTCATTTTCAGGTTAAAACTAGTGAGTAAATATGTTTTTGAAATCATTAAATACTTGATTATCATGTATTATGTCCTAAATTTTTGATTCAAACAAATTTTTACTAGTATCATTTATCATGAATGTATAAAATTGTACTTTTCATGACTCAAGAGTCTGAAAGAATTCAAAAATTATTTTTATATTATCCATCCAATGCATATATTCTTGAGGATGTTTCTTTTCATAGAAGGAATGAGTATTGTGATGAAGGAATTATTGAGCTCAATATCTAGATTACACTGGACTTGGAAAAACTTCTTATTCTATAGTTTAGATCATTTAGTGAACTAACTTGACAAGATTCTGATCAAATGGATGATTAACATAAGAAAAATTATGCACTTCTCCCCTCATAGGCTACATTGAGACTCATCTGGGAAACATGACACTATATAAAATCCAATAAAGAAAAGAAATCACATAAAAAACATTAATATACAATTTCAATCATATATAATCAATATTAATTAAATAAAATATATCATATAAATACTGAAAAAACATATTATGAAATCATTATAAAGAAAAATAGAATAAGAAAACATTTTACAAGGATCATATGTTGGTCTCATGCTCTTTCATACCTTGAGTCTAAACATGTAGTGCTACTAGAACATTTAAAATGGGACACATGTTTTTTTACATTTTCAATAGATAATGTTTCCCTAACCAACAACTCAGTAGTTTCCTTAAATTTCACATTTCAAAGAAAAAATTTCTCAAAAATTAATAAAAGATAGAACAAAAAACAAAATAATACATATTCCAATCTTCCCATGAAAATTGAAGGCATTTCTTAAAAATTATTATAAATACCATTATTTATAACATACCTCTTGAGTTTTGATAATATTATCCCAGGTCTACCTCAATTCCCAAATATTATAAGAAAAAATTGGTCTCTAACACTATTTTATAATGAAACAACCTAATCTACCTATTCTTGATGATGAAGCTAATAAACTGTAAGACTTAAAACAATTTCCTAATTTACATGGACTATAAATAAGTGAAAGGAAATAAATATTTTCCATCAGTAACAATTTCACCTAATAAACCATAAAACTAAAGAATGGTTTTATCCTAAAAGACTAACATTTGACCTCTATATACTGTAGAATTTAGATAGATAAAATTTATTTTTTGTAATATTTTTATAACAAAAAAGGTATAACATACACAATAAAATTTATAAAAAACAGATCATGAATAATAAATATACACATAAAAAATAAAATTCATATAAATCTTACCATTACATATCCAAAACAAATGTATGTTAAAAAATTAGAAACTAATAGGATGGAATGATGATGTTGATAAATACATGAGTATAACCCAAATACACTATCAATGGGAATATAAATACAAATATACCCACATTCACATGATAAGAGAGAATCTCCCACTTGTAACCTACCCCCAAACCCAAAAAAGTGCTATTAAGTAATCTACTTACTCAAAGTGGATATTTCCCTTTCCCTTTATCAGATAAGAATGATTTTATATGCTCATAGAGTGTATATGTAGGGTGTCAGTTATAATACCTAGAAATATTCCACCACTTTTCCTATGTATAACCTTTTTAAAACAAACCACGTCATGATTGTTTGAACTAAAAATATAAAAGTAACATTTATATTTCTATGAAATTAAGTAATAAGAGTTAATATATTTATATATTTCATTGAATGCAAAAAAGTTAACTATGAGAGTATAAAGATACACGTATATAGATAAAGGAATAAATAAAAATATTTTAAAATAAACCTTGAGTTAAGGAATCATTAGAAACTACCTAAGGTATAGTGTAAGTAAAACCAATATCTGTTGGAGTTGGTGTTGTATAACCAACTACTTTTTAACTTTATATTACCTATAAATTCAAATATTTTAGTATTAATAAATGTTTTATCACATATTGATTGTTTTTCTACGTAATATTATTTTCATAGTGTATTAGAGTATCAATAACATTGAATGGTTATAGAAGTTCCCTACCATGAAGGGAACCTTGAAGTGCTGTGAATATATTCTTAAACAAATGTCCTATAGTTAGGATAACATTATATGATGGTAAATATAGTATGTTTTACTATCAAGTGATTAATACTCATAAGCATATGAGGCATAATGTCATGACATTTTCACTTGGTAACCACCAAGATGATTGATTATGTGGATAGACCCATAAATAGGAATTCAACATGTTTGGATGTAGTTGGAAATTCCTATATGATAACATGTTCATTGGTACATATACTTGATATTATTATTAATTCATATCACAAGTCAATTATTTTGATTTTTACCCAAAACCATGATGGCCTTTGTTCTTAGTGATGCAGGTTACACTGGGTGTGTCATGAGTTATATGGAATTAATGAATAAGTGAAGAAAGGATTTTTCACTTCCAAGACCTAAAGATGATTTCTTATGACCTTTTATTAAAGAGAAACTATCAAACTAAAATCCAAACCTTGGAAATTTATGCTTTTATTTTAGGAAGTTAAATAAAGATACATCGAGCTTATGGGTTAACGACCTAAGAATGAGACCCACATGATGAGGTATTGTACAAATAAATTTTAATACATAGGGATGATTTTTATGTGGTTGTTTCCATTATGACATCAACTTATTCCTTTATGGGAGCCTTAATGTGTTTCTAGAGTCTAATCTTGGACTTTAGGCAAGCCTTCCCAATTCCACTAAGGAAGGGGCCTAGAGGGTCACCTACTAAGTGTTTCCACTGATCTCAATTATACTTTATTTTAATTTAATAGTTTCAATTAATTATATTCTCAAGACCAATTAATAATATTTATTTAAGATTCTTTGATAACAAATATTTTGTCACCTGTCATATTTGAGTTAGAATATATATGCGAGTTGCACAATACATAAATATTTATTTTCTAGATCAAAGAATAGAATATTTATTTGTATCTTGATCATTATTTGCCATATAATAAATATTTAATATATTTAGTTACACAAATATTAAATAAATATTTATTCCCAAGTCTATGAATATAATATTGATTAAAATTAATATATTTATTTTCTAATCTATGAATAATATAAACATATATAAATATTTATTGAATGAATAATTTTTTATTCAAATATTAAATATATACTAGGGAGGATGGATGTTCATAGATAAGGGGTTGATGATGCAAATGATATAAGGATTAAATATAATTTAAATAAATTTGGATTATTTCTTTCAACCAAAGGATAATTATATGTTCACAAGTTAGGTCATTCCATGGGATAATAATAATAATAATAATAATAATAATAATAATAATATAATTATTTATATTTATCATGGGGAATATATTAGGTTTAATGTTTGATAATGGGACTTTGTGAAATTATAAATATTAAACCCTATCTCTATATATTCCAACTAATATCATTTAAATGGTGGCGTTTCACAATTATTTTCAATTATAATGATTTATCTTAAAACCAAGGAAGAAATTATTTAGGGTTTCTCTCAAGAATGAGATATGAAATCCATATCTTTCTCATTATCACAATTAATATATCAAGAGAGGTGATCTTATATATTTAAGGATCACTTGTTGTGATCAATATAAATGCTGTAAGTTGATAAAATTCTCTATTTTAGAACCCATAGATTTATCAAAATCATTCTGAGAAAGTGGAGAATCTGTGGATCACCACTATAGGGGTTATAATTTGGATCCTCTTAGAAAAAAAATGGAACAAATCAAACTGGATTTGAATAACCAAAATATTCATAGATGGAATAATATCAAGTAATTCTAGTTTTTAAATTAATTATAAATTGATTATTAAAGAACCTATATTATTGGTTCTAGAATTGTTTACCTAGTTTCTATGGGAACATTCAATAGGTATAGTGATTATTTATCACTTTCTTGTGGATTATTTTATTGAATTCAAAAAAATCCGTGTTCAGCATGGGTCGGACTGACACATTTTCTATTCCTATAACCTTCAAGTGGTATAAAAGATGTGACATATAAGTTTTTAATAATTTTCTCTTTTGGATTGATATTTATGATATTTTGTTATATTTTCATTTCATTTTCCATTCTCAATCAATTACGTTGTGAAAATTAGTTTATTTACTGTTATATCACCAAGAAAATGATTAGAACAGGTGGAAAACACATGGATATTCCACCCTGAGGTGTCAAAAATCAATGATGTATGACCAAATTACATATTCTATAACATAATTAAATGAAATGAACTCAAAATTAATTGGATTTGTATTTATTTGGGTAAATCATTTCATTTCATTTGGGGTGTCATTATATATTATGTAATTACACCATGTATTGATTACTAGGGTGGAACACAACTTGTAGGAGTACACAATGTGTAATTTTCATACACTTTGTGTAATTAGAACACACACCATGTAACCCCAAAATAATTCTATAGTCATATGGTCAATATAAAGAATGTTTATTTAATATAAACATGGTGATTTTAATTCACATGTCATGTTTTGACTTCAATCTGATTAGCATGGGTAACCATGTTTTCATTGTTTGCAACTGGCGTAAATGCTGCATCACATGTAATTATCACATGCAGATTGTACACAGATTCCCTATGTGTGTAATATATGATTTAAATAAAAACTACACATTGTTTAGTCATTGTACACACTGTATAATGTTTTCTAGAAAATGTAAGAAACACAACATGATAAGAACTTTACGTGAGTTAATGCAAAAAAGTAGAAATTTGTTTCGAGAAAAACCAAACTACATGGCTTGTAGATAGATATAAATATCATGTGAAAGGGTTTTCCAAATGCCTAGTGTTTTTATGATTTCCATGTAGAATAATTTTTTTAATTAATATGTTTTGAGTTATATGATATTACACACCATGTATAGTTCTTTTACATGTTGTGTAATACACACGAGAAGACGCAACTGTACCCACCAAGTATATTAAATCTTGTCATGTGGTTAAACACACCTTGTTGACTACTTATATTGAACCTAAAAACTAAATTCTATTTAATACCATGAAATGTATTGTATACTGACATGCCATGTAATTAAATAGTATATGACTAGAACATTACCCTGTTTAAGTAAAGTAGAATGGAATATATCATGTTTCATCTAGTACAAACTGTGTACTTGAGAGTAATTTTAAATAAATAAAATTTATATTAAAATTTTAGTGGATGATAATCTTATGTATATACATGAATTTTTGGATTAATAATTAATATAATTAATTTATTAATTAATAATACCATTAAATATTAATTCATGATAAATTTACCTTAATTAATAGAATGATTTAATATGTATGCTAGAATATAATAATGTGAGGCCATTTCATGTATGTGACTGGTTATGAGCATGGACGACTAATATATGAGTTGGGGTTCTATTAAATTTAATATTATTTCTTGGGTTTTATTTGTGATAAAGTTTTATTAAATTTAATATGATGACATCTTTGTCATCCCTACCACCTTTATTATGTAATATCTACTTTACCATAGTTTATTTTATGTATCCCATTACATTGTTCCCATCACCTATGTGTGGGTTTAAAACCATTAAAATAATGGAACTTTAAGGAGAGGAGGTTGTTCAGAACCCAAGCCATAGTGAAACCAACCAAGAGTATAAAAATATTGATAGTGGAATGATAAAACTCAATCTAACCATGGTTCAAGGATTTTCCCCCTATGTTCTTAGGTTGATTTATCATTTTTTCACTAAATAAACCATTATAAAGATCATGATCAAGTTACTTTACTTGTTTTATTTTTTCAAAGTTTGAGATTTTTTCTAAATGGATGCATGTTTATATGATAATTGAAATACATCACATAAATTGAATAAGATAACAAACAAGGAAGATAAAGTAAAATAAACAGATTATGCATAAATTATTTTATCAAATACATGGTTAAATTAATTATATAAAATCTAAATAATATCAACAAGACATGTAATGGATAAAATAAGGAAAAAATTTAAAAAAAATAAAAAAATTATTGAATAAAATATTTAGATAAAGGCCTTATATTATCAAGGGGAATATAAACCCATAGTTGAAGTGTCGGTCAGACCATAGTCTGGGGAAATCTTAACTAGTAGGGAGTTTAATAAAACCTTATGGGTTGACATAACGAAAAATGTATTGAATTTAATGGACATAGTCTATTCAATTCAAATTTTGATACAAGTGTTTAGAAAAAACTGAGTTAATATTTTAGGATTGGGGAGTTTACTCAACAGATCAAGAAGCTTCTAACTATAATTTAGAAAGAAATCATACCTAAATACCTTCTTATAATTTTCATATCTATAATTTATGTTATGAGAATTGAAATATGGTTCCTTTATTCAATAATTTCCATGTATCAATATATCCTTAGTCTAATGGCTAGGACTATTGGGACATGATAAAATAGTGGAAGGCTAATATGATAATTTAAATTAGTTCACCTCAAATATTTTGGTAATAAGGATAAAGTATTTGTTTCTAATTTTATTTTGTTATAGAAAATGGGTTGTTTATCAAACTCAATATCCGTAAAATCTATATTCGAGAAAAATAATTTCCCAAATAGTTGTAACTTCTAAGAGTGGTACATGCACTTACGTATTGTACGATGTCAAGAGCAGAAGATTTACATGTTAGAGTCCCCAGTTTATGATATGCCTACTTAGAAGGAAAGCGATGATGATATCTTTGTCTATTTTAAACACATGGATAATGTTATATATGTATAGTGTTTTATGTTATAGAACATGTTCAGTGAACTCCATATGTTTTATAAATATATTAATGAAAATACTATGCTTAAAAATCTCTATGATCTTTATCGAGAGTGATCTTGACAGGAGTATGATAAGATATCCAAGGAATTATTTACATGAAATTTTAGAGAGGGTGTACTATATGGGACTCAATTATTCAAGATAATTTTCTATATTAAGTGTCTATATATTCAAGGGTTTAAGTTTATCGATGAATTATATACAGATCTCACACTTACCTCACTTCCTCAAAGCTTATCCATCTTTGTTGTAAAATTTAATATGAACATTAATTTTTTTTCCATAATATTATTTCTATACTTCTCCTGGTAGATAAAATCACAAATAATTAAAATACTTATGTACTCATATTAAAAAAGAGTAAGGTTAATAATTGAGGTCCTGAGACTGACTCAAAGTCATAGGAATCTTCAGAATGCACAACCAAGAGGAGGAAGATCAATGGGTAATAAAGGGAACATAATGTCATTTATTTTTCATGCAGAAATAAGGAAAACTCAAATAAGAACTAAAACATAGTCAATAAAAAGGGTAATCTATAGTTTTGTTTATTTTATAAATTTAAATATTTCTATTTTCACAAATTGGTAATTAGATTCAAATTTTTATGTTTACATTTGTATTCAAATACAAGAACCAAGTTGATATAGAAGAGTTTCCCAAGGCAAGGTAGAACTATGAGATTCCAATAGAGTATGAATTTTTTGTATTAGATATCATATAATACCATCCCATGTTTCCAATATTATTGATCTTGGTTTTAAATAATTGTTATCATGTACAAATCATTAGAAAAAACATTATTTATGTATCTAGTCTTTATATGGATGGTTTTATTTTAAAATTTGGAAATAAAATGTGTTACATTTATAAAGATAGGATATATTATAGTATGTAATATAAAAATAATTGTATTTATGCATTAGAATAAGAAAATAAAGTTTTATAAATTTATAATAAATCTGGTTCTCATGACTCATATCACACCTAATTTTTCAATTGCTAGTTAGGTCATATAAAAGAATGGAACATCACAAAATTATATCAACATGGGTGTTTTTTAGATACACTAGTTCAAATACCCTGAGCGGGGGGGGGGGGGGGGTGAATTAGGGTATGAAAAATTAATACAATTCCCCTATGGATATTGTTTAATCATTAAACGAAACACACTTCTCTCTTTATCCCATAGAAATGGATGAATATATATTTAATCATGCACAAGAAAAAAAATTTACATGGTTAACCCTCACCAGGCTATGTCCAAGGTGTATACAATGGTGATGTACTGATGTAAAAAATATGCTAAATTGAACTATAAATTATAAGGTTTAGGTTAGATCTATTATATGCCCTGGCTCACTACCTTTTTAAGGTTTAGGGTATCCTCACTACATTCAAAAAGGTCACTCTATATGTCTCTTTCTCTAGATCACTGTCGGTGGAAAATACCACCGTTTTTCTCTTCTTTCACTCACTTCTCTTTAAAGGGATCCACTAGCAGTTTATGGACTTGTAGTTCCCTTCATTTTTATGAATTCTTGCATCCTCAATTATATATATATATTTTATATTAAAGGTCAACTTTCACCCACTGATGAATACAACTTTACCATAGATGTACTAGGGAACTTCCAACATTCGCACAACCTAGGGGTGACTTGCGTTTAACTTTAATTCATGGCACACAAGTGTCACATTTTACACAAAAAACCAATATTCACACTACTCATTACCTAAAAGAAACACTCTTTTTACTCCCAACTCACTATTGGCATGAAAATCCCTTTTGGCACTCAACTTATGCATAACTGTATACTTGGATTCACCCACCAATTGTGAAACCAGAGCTCTGATTTTATCTTAATGTAGAGCTTTATTAGAAAAAGGGGGTAGCCTCCAAGTTATAGGAATTTTGGTGAACCTTCATGAAATGTAAAAAACATATCCTTGAACGTGCAAGTCTCATGTTCCTGCAATGTCACCTTGTGCGAGAAATCCATAACTTGGGCACCCTTATTTACTTTCCCATATTTTGGTGTATTTATAATGAAAAATGGATGGTGCATAACTTTCTAAAACACATTAAAACTTCGAGTAACTTCCTTTTCCAAAAACCTTTTCTCAATTCTCTAATTTTTGGTTCCAAAAATTTGGAAAAGTCTTGAAAATGGCACCATATTGTATACTATCTTTTTATACAACCTCTAGATCATTCATTACTTGGTCATAGATCTTTGTCAGCATAGTTTGTGAATAATATATCTAGAACACCACAAATAACCATGTAAATTCACTTTTTCAATAAACATAATCAACCCAAAAATGATTCAATGTCACCTTGAAGGATTTTTCCCAACAATTTTTATATTCTTTTGAACTAAAACCATTTAAAAATATTCTATAGTTTTTTAAAAGAAAAAAATAACCAAAAATAAATTTACTGGAAAGGGTGAAAGAGCCTCAGAGCTACTTGAATTGGTTCATGTAGATGTTTGTGAATCATTTCTTGTTGAAACAAGGGGTACATAATAATACATCCAAATTTTACTAATAAATTTATTAGATATGGATATTTAACCTTAAGTATGTATATGTATGATTCAAATTATAAATTTATGGAATAAAAGAATGAAGTTACACACCATGTTGGTAATAAGATAAAGTTATTACACTCAGACCATAGTCGATAATAGTTGACCAAGGGTTTTTTGATTTTTTATGAGATTTGGGAGATTATCCCAACTCACTCCTCCTTATGAAACATAGTATAATTCTGTAAGTGAAATAAAGAACTATAACTTATTGAAAATAATGATAACAATGATGATTCATACAAGGATTATATTATCCTTTTAGAGATACACATTAAAGACAAAAATGCACATACTCAACTAGTTTCCAAATAAACAACATGTAAAATTCTAGAAGAGATATGGTATGGTAGTAAACCCATGTTGTTGTGTATCCAAGTGTGGGGTTGTGAAGTGTTTGTTAAGGATATATATATAAAAAAGTTTCACCCTGTGGCACTATGTGTGATTTCATAGGAAATTCTAAAGAAACCAATGGATATTATATTTAAGATCCCTCATATAAAAGGATTTAAATTAACAAATTTCCCACATTTATTAAGAGGAATTACATATACGAAATATATATTGGGATAAAGATACACATTTATGATGTTGAGGATTAAGACACACTAGATTTTAAATGGGAATCCTTTCCACAAATCACTATGGAATAGGAAATTCCACTGACACATGAATTTTATAGGATCATGAGATATGTTTTAGAACTATAGAGATATAGTTTTATAGTCACAAAAGATAGTGGATCATTATTGGTTAATATTAATGAACATGTATCCTTCAAGGAATAAATTATTGGTTTTGAATTTAATAGATGGAAATAATATATGAATTATGATATTTATTCCATGTTCCAAAAAGAAATTGGATTTTGGTAGATCCCATAGTGTATATAAATACCATTATATGAAAATGGGTATTTAATAATAAAATTAACATGGAAGATAGAGTCTATACCTGTAAATATATAATTTATGAAAAGTGTTTAAACAATATCAAAGTATTTACAATGATAAAACGTTTTAACTAGTTTCGATACAAAAGTCTATTATAATTATAATTGGAATATTAGATTACAATGATTTCGATATTTAGAAATGAGTTTCAAAACAACTTTCTTAAATAAGAACCTTATATAATCTATCTATATAACCCAAATATAAGGGTTTTTGACTCTAAAGGATTCCAGTAAGTTATAAAAACTATATAGATCTATTTATGGGTTATAAAAAGTATCCAGATCATAGAACATTCAAATTGATAAAGATAAAAGTGAATTTGATTTCATAAATAATGAATGTGATCCTTAGAACTACAAGTGGTATAGTGAGAGTGTGGCTAGTTTACTAAAGTGTATGTTGATGACATATTAATTACTGGAAATAATATACTAGGTTTGTAGTCTATTAATATGTGGTTGAACAAACTCTTCCCTAGAAAGGAATTAAGGAAAAAAACATATATTTTTTAGATAAAGATCCATCATGATATATCTAATAGGTGTATGTTACTAAGTGAAGGTAAATACATTGAAAAGGTATTAAAGATATTGAGTGTGGAATAATACAAGATATGTTTTTTTCCAATGTCACATGGTATCCATCTATCTAAGAAAATGATTCCTCATAAAAAAATATTGGTGGAGGATGACATAGATTCTATATGGATCAGTAATTGGATTTGTACTATATTCATTGTTATATACCAAGAATAATGTTTCTAGTACCATAATCTTGGGATAAAGATATCAAGAAGACCTGGGAAACTTCCATTGGATGGCTGTCAATACTATCTTAAAGTATCTATTGCACAAGAGATGAGAAGATAGTCAGTAGAGGATATAAAGAATCTAATTTCCAAATAGATAAAGATGATCTAAAATTAAAATTTAGATATGTATTTTTTCTTAATGGAGGAGTTGTGGGATGGAATTTCTCAAAAAACCCAAGGTCACCAATTCTATAAAAGAGTAAAAGTATATTGTGGATTATGATATAGCTAAGAAAGTTGTGTTTATACACAACTTCATCGAGGATCAGGATGTGGTTCCTAGCATTAAATATCCTATCACACTATACTATGATAATCCTATATAGGTGGCTATAAACAAGGAGACAAGGTCATGTTTGTTCATAAAGAACTTTTTCTAGAATTATATTGTCTTGAGGGATTTTTATTAGAGAGGTAAGGCTCTAGTTAGCATAGTTTCAATGTAGGTGAATATTTAATACTCGTTAACTGATGTCTTATTAAAATAGAATCATGAATATCATGGGAGTGTTTAAAGTATAAAAGGTGTTAGTAGTTGTCTTTATTGTAAGAGGGAGTTTGTTAAAGTTTTTTCCAAATAAAAAACTACTTGTAATTTAGATTACCTTTATATTAAAATATTATAATATTAAAAAAACTATATAACATATTTATTGTTCCCCTATATAATATTAATTTTATATTTTCTGAAAGTATCTTTTCTATTAAAAGGTCATAACAATTCCTTACTATATTGAGAACCTTTAAGTGCTATTATGATATTATTAAACTTATATCTTATGATATGGATAACATTCTATGATGGAACACACAATATGTTTGATTTTTAGGTTCTTGATACTCAGAAGTGGATGAGAATTCATCTCAATAAGTTCACACTTGGTAATAATTAGGATGATAGATTGTGAATATAGACCCACAAATAAGAATTCCACAGGTTTTGATGTATTGGAAATGTGCGTATTTGTCCTTGGAGATGGTATTATTATTAATTCATATTATGAGTCACAAAAATTAATATATTACCAAAACAATGTTTTGAACTTTGTTCATGGAGAAGTGGGATACGTTCGGTATGTCATAGGTGATATGAAATAGAAAATAATTTAAGAATGGATTTTCCACTTCCATGACTATAAGATGATATATGAGACCATTTGATTAAAAAGAAACTATCAAACTAAAATCCATGTCTATTTTGATTAATAGGATAATTTTAGGAAGTCATATAATGATACATTGATCATATTGGTTGATGACACAATCATGAAACCAGTTTGATGAGATATTAAGACGAAGAGACTATATTACATAGTGAGCGTTTGGAAGCATTTTTTTTCATTTTGACATCAACATCTTCTATTATAGGTTCCTTAACATGTTTCTAGACAATGATATTGGGCATTGGTAATGGCCACCCAATACCATCGAAAAATATACCTAGAGGGTCACAAACCTAGTGTTTCCACAAATATTATTTAAACTCTATTTATGTTTAATTGTTATAATAAATAATATTCTCAAGAGTGATGAATTATATTTATTCAATATTTAGTGATTATAAATATTAATTCACCCATTATATCTGTTTTTGAATACATATGTGAGTTGAATATTAAATAAATATTTATTCACAATAGTGATGAATAAAATATTTATCTATATATGTTTTATTTTTCACCATTTAATATATTTAGTTTTGTGAATATTAAATAAATATTTATTCACAAGATCCTGAATAAAACATTTATAAGAATGAATATATTTATTTTCCAACTGATGAATAATATATATATATATATATATATATATTATTAAATGAATAATATTTCTTATTAAAATATTGGATAAATTTCATGGAGAATAGGTAGATATAGTTAAGGTCCTAGTGATGAAAATGATATAAGAAATAAATATAATTTAAATAAATATAAATTTTTTATTTTAATAAAAATGATATTTATATGATTTCAAGTTAGCCAAATCCATGAGATAATAATAATATTATTATTTATATTTAACATGGGTAATATATTAGGAGTAATTTTTGATGAAGGGACTTTGTGCAATTAGAAATATTAAACCATAGGTCTGTATATTCCCTCTTATATCATTTTAGATAGGGGTTGTTTGAAAATATTTTAATAACACCAAATGATTTTATATTATATTTCATTTTAAATAAATACTATGTTTGATAGCATGAACCACATGAAATATTGAGTTTAAACAAACTATGGTACCCAATATAAATATTATTATTTAAATATGATAGTTTTAACATAGCCATTGCTTTGGAAAACATAAATCAGAGTAACAACATTATGAAATATATATTGAAAAATTTTTATTATTAAAATTTAATGATTAGTTATTCAAAAAATAAGTTCTCAATTTTGAAGGATAATAATGAAAATATATAATGTTATGAATAATTAATGTCTACAAGGTTCATTTTTTCTATCAAAGTGAGTTATATATATTGTATATGTTTCATTTAGAAGATAAATTTCTATCATATAGAGTATTAAATTTATTTAAAATTAATGTTTATTCATGAAAACTAATTAATAATCATTCATTTATTATCAATTTGTTATAAATTATGATAAAATCATTTGATGGTAAAACGAGATATTTTCTCAGAAAACTATTTTTAAGTAAATAATGTATTTTTATCGTAATAAATTAAATTAATAAATATTTATTAATTAGTTTGTTTAAATTTATTTAATATATATTCAATAAAATAAATTAACAATCAGCTTATTTTTTTTACTAAGAATGGAAGGATAATAAATTTATTTTATTTTTAAAAAATACTTTTTTTTCTAAAAAAAATTATGTGTTTTTTCATGATATTAGTGTTATTTTATTTAAATTTTATAATTGTAATTTTATTTTCTGAATTTTATTTTTAATTCATAATGTAAAAAATATCTTAGGTTTAAGCTCTTCTATTTTTATAAAAAAGTTGTTTTTTTGATAAATAGTGAAAAATACAATTTTTATGTATACTAAAACTTTTATGACATAATTATGACGTAAGAATGAATTTAAAAGTTATAAAATAATTTTTAATCCAAATAAATATTTAAGGAGTGAAATAATTAATTTTAAATTGTTTATTTTAATTTATAAACCTGTGTTTAAAATTCTAAAGGCTAATCTATAATTTATTCACCTAAAAAATTATTTTCAATTATTTAATTTTAATATGGTGGTTCAAGGATTAAATTCAGTTTTGGAATGTTTATATTTTTACATAAAATATATTTTTACTAAATAACGAGAAGATTTTAAATAATAAAAAATCTTCAATTTTCTTAGGCCTAAATGATAAATAATCAATATTTTAACCATAAAACACCCTTCTCCTTAAGTATAAATTCCTCTTTTCTTTTCAATTTAGAAGACAATTACTATTCTTTTTAGTTCAACCAATCCCTAAAAAATACCTATCCAATATCTCTAGAAACATGCTAAAGGTTTTTATCTCTCTAAAATACCAACCTAGAAGGATTAAGTTGTATGCCACATGTTGTTTTCCAATGGAGAGGTATAGCTCTTAACCAAGTTCTTTCATGTTTATTTCTTATTTTACATCTATGAAACCTATAATAAACAATATTATATAATAAAATAAGAATCTAAAACATACTAAAATTTTATTATATTTATGTTACAGTTTTTTTGTATCCTTTTATGACCAATGGGAAATGAAAACATTTCTTGTGTGTATGTGTGGACTACCACCTCCACGAAGTGATGTGTTTCAATTTTTACCACAACATCACATAGATTGTTTAAATGAAATATAAAATGGTATATGATATATTTTTTTAAAAAATAATGATCTTATAAATATAATATATTAGTTACCTTCCTACCCTTCCATCCATCAGAAAATTATAATGTCACTTGTGCGTACGTGTAGACTGCTACCTCCCCAAAGTGATGCGATTCATTTTTCATACCCAACATTCATAGATGTTTATAAAATTGTATTTGTTATATAAAAATTATAATTACTTAATAATAATTATTCTTGATATTGTGTAATAATTACCCCTTTTACTATGATGAACTTACTAAATTTGTTTTGGATTGTGAAACGACGTCCCAAAAATGAACTTAACATATTTAATAATTGTATAAGAAATTGTAATAAATAAAATAAATGGTATAATAATAAGGGAATACACCTGAATAAGGTTATTAAACAAGTAACTAATTGATATAATTTTATATTATAGGAATTAAAGTATGGATGTGACGAGTCAGACACAACATTAGATACTTTCCTTAAAACATTGTTTAAAATGTTTTAAAGTTTTCATTTTAAAACATTTTCCCTCATATTCATGTATCATAAAATATTTCAAAAAATTTATTATTACATTTAAATGATTTTTAAATTAATTTTAAACTATATTTTACATTTCATATAGTGCTTTAAAAATGTATTCTTTAATGTTTTTTATACGGGTTTATTTTAGGAAAAATATGAAATGGTTTTTTTAACATATGTGACAAGAAAATAATTTCCACCACTATAGAACTTATCATTTAATTTTATTTATATAATTTTTTTTCTGGATTTTGAAAGAAAATATTATTTCCAGTTCCTTTTTTAAATGATTATTTTAATATTTTTCAAAGAAAAATTATTTTGATCCTTGTTTTTATGAGAAGCTTGAAAGTGTTTCTCTATATGTTTTAGGTAGAATATTTTATGATATTTTATGATTTAATTGAAATATGATATGCATTTTATGTATGTTATAACCCTTGTAAAAATGTTTATGATGATGGGTTAGCTTGATATTACCCATGATGTTGGGTGAGCCCGATATAGATCTCCAATACATTGGGTAAAGTGATAAAGATAACCAGATAAAATTTACCCCTGAGTGATATGTTAAAAATAACTATGATAAATTTTATTTTATAAGGGTTCTTTGAAGATGACTTACCAAGGCATCAATGTGAATTTTCTATTATAAAAAATATTTTATGTGCAAATATTTTTATTTCACGAGTTATGTAAATAATGTTATATTTTAATAATGTTTATGAACATTCTTATGTGTGATAGGTATGTTTTTAAAAAAAAATCATGGGTTATAATTTTGTGTTAAATTACCTCCTGATTATGATTTTCCATTCATTATGTATTAATAAATTTTTATAAAATACATTGGGTGGTAAATTAGATTTCATGAGTATGTAAATTAATATTTTAGCTTAAAGTTTATTATGTACAAGTGAAAACTTTCTTATAGAATTATTAGTTTTTCAAATGGGTAAAAATATTATTTTTTTATATCCCTTACTATGATTTTTGTGATCATACCAAGATTCTAATGTTTTCTATATGGCCTAAGGATGGTTTGGAACTATAGTAAGGTCCATATTTCCTTTATGATGGATTATTTTTAATTTAATTAAATAGGCTTGAATGAAACATAATTTTAAATTTAAGAATCATATTTTTGTAGAAAACATAGACATTTAGTGGAAGTTTCCACTTTGTAATTTTTTAACTTGATATATAATATATTTTCTTAATTATATAAAACTATAAACCTAAAATGTCAAGAAAATTTAAGGAAGTGAAATCCTTTTTATAAAACTCATAATTACAGGTTATTAAAGGTACATGTCCTTATAGTTGGTATCTGGGAAAATATTTATACAAATTTATTGGTTATGGTGTTTTTAATAATGGAAATGCTTGAGTGGTTAATATGATAGTTTGGAATCATATGTTAGAAGTCTTCAATAATTGTAAAGGTTAATATGTTATAAATAATTATTGTTATTTTTGACTAAATTTAAAGAGCAGAATAGAAGATGGCATGGTTAAGGGTATATTAGTATTTTCCTTCTCATAAGATCATTTATTAGGATTTTATTTGATATACTCACACAAACTATTTTGGTTTTCATAAACTTATTGAACTAACAAGAACCAAGTAAAAAATTGATTTGAATTACAATATGGTGGTTTTGTTGACAAGAAAGTGAATGGGAAAAGAGATGGAGTGAAAAATATTATGGTTAGGCCTAACCAACTATATTGATTTATGATTAAAAACCTATAACTAAGTTAGTTTCCTAACTCACCAAATAAAAGAAAAATGATGTTTTAAGGAAGTTCATGTGATAAGTAAGGTAAAAAGTCAAATATTCTTATGTGTTAAGAATATGAGAAAAAACGCCCAAGGAAAACTCTCAATTGAATAAGAGGATGTTTCATAAGTGTTAAATGAGGGAATAAATCAATAAACTATTGAGGAAAAGTTATGAGTTTGGATAATGTAATAAAGGAGGATAAAGTTCTTACAGGGTGTCGATTGAATGTTTTAAATGTGGAGATAATATTAAATATGAAAATTTATTCCCTTTGTGGAATGATCAAGATGAGGATCAATAAGATGATATAAATAATGATTTATCAAGGTCATATAATGAATATGATAAAAAATTTAAATACACATAAAATTTATGAATTTTATATTTTCTTTGGTTTAAAGTAAGACACATAATTTGATTGAGATTTATTAATCCAATCACATGGTTAATTTTTATGATTGTAGGAAGTATTAAGTAATAATATGACAATTAATGATTAATTGTTTATTAAGGAAGCTAAATGATTGATGTATCAAAATATGGATTTTTAGGATTTGTGCTATAGTAGTAGTTTATTTAACGATTAATAATATTTAAGAATGATCATAAGTTCACAATTCTAGAAACCATTTTTTAGTATCATGTTATTATATTCAAAAGTAATTAATAATATCTACGGATACATTTATTTGAATTTAATATATTATTGAGGTAAATATAACCCATATCTTTATGAAGTGGTTTATTATGAAAGATATTTGTGAATGATTTTATTATGCTGGAGACAAAAGTTTTAGGGTAAAGATAACGTTTAGAGTTAATATATTATTTAAATTGTGGAAATTATGGTTAATTTCAATAAATAGTTTTTATATATTTTTTTTTCTGGGAGTGTTACTTGATTAGGTTAAATGTAATTTTTTTCTATGATGGGTCTTTTATGAATAAATGTTGTGCTAACTATTGAAATCATATATGATTTTTTTGTTTTATAGTTATTTACATTATTTAGGGAATATTTACATATTTTATGGAATATGTGATTAGGTAATATAAATTTTTGGTATATGACTCCGTGAGTGATTTATATTATTCAGATATAAATGTTAAGTTATCTAGGAAGAATATGTGATCGAATATTTATAATATTTGGGTTTCATTTATGCTTTGGAAAATTTTAAATATTTTAAACTTTAGTTATTTATAGAATGATTAAAGTCTAAATTTGGGTGTTTTATTGAGTATTTGGAGATTAATGTTGTATTTATTTATATGATGTTTAATCATATTGAATTATATCTTTACATATTCTAACCATTTTGGTTGTAAAAAATTTTTAGAGATAAGAGGAATAAATTTTCATAATTTTTTGGATCTTATAATTTTATGAAAGTTAATTTTAGTGCTTTAGGAATGAAAATTTCATCATGGTTATTTATCATTTAAAATATAAGATAAATAAGATAAGAAAAACTTCTTGAGGCATTACATGAAAAAACACTATCATATTAAGGTAAACTTTTAGAAAATCATTCACAAGTGTGAATCTCACAATTTTAATCAATAGTTTATGAAATATTTATGAAATGATAGGATTATTAGTTATAGAATAGGCATTAAAGTTCTTTTCAAAAGTAAATTTTATCCAATTAGATTAAAATTTTAATTATTTACACTTATGTATATTTATCATTCACCCTCTGGAATTTATTGTAAATATGTTTTAAACCCTTTTTATCAGACATGAGATAAAATTATGAGAATTTAATTTAATTAGGCGTATAATGTGACACCCTATGATTTTATCATGTATTTTATTTTAAATAAATACTAAGTTTGATAGTGTGTACCAGACACAACAACAATCTTAAATGAAAAATGATATAAAATGGAAATACAATTATTTAAATATGATAGTTATAACATAGTCTTTGGTTTAATGAGGATGAATATGAGTAATAAAATTTTAAAATGTTTGTTTAAAAGTTTTCCTTAATCAGATTTATTGATGATTTCATAGGAAATAAGTACTCAATTTTTAATGATAATAATTAAAACAAATAATATTATGAATGATTAATGTTTTAAAGGGTCATTTTTTCTATAAAAGAGGGATATCATTATTTTTTATATGTTTCATTAAAAAGAAAATTTTCACTTACTTATAGTATTAAATTTATCAAAAATTATTTTTTAAAATAGTTAAAATGATTAATAATTATTCATTTATTATTAATTTATTATAAAGGAAGATAAAGTCATTTGATGTTAAAAATAGATATTTTTTTGGAAAACAAAATTTTAATTATAAACGATATTTTTTATTTAATAAATTAAATTAATAACTATTTATTAATGATTATGTGGAATTTATTAATGAAATATTAAGAAAAATAAATTAACAATATTTTTTGGGTTCTTACTAGGTATGGAATGAGAATAAATTCATTTTATGATTCATAAATACATTTTTTTATAAGTGTCATTTACTTGTTTTGTGTGTAGTTTTATAAATATTATATGACACATAAAATTTTAATTTTATGAAATTAAATACCATTTTTACTTCATATTTTCAACATTATCATATGATTATGTTTTGAGATTTTTTTAAAAAGTTTATTTTTTGTAAATAATGAAAAATACAATTTTTTATGTACACTATAACTTTTATGAAATTATTATGATTTAAGAATGAATTAAAAATTTATAATTTTTTTGATAAAATATGAATTTATGGCGTAAAATAATTAATTTAATATAAATAATTTTAATTTTCAAATAAAATTTTGAAATTTTGTTTCATAATTTCTATCTTATTTCAATAATTTTTTTTGATTATTTACTTTTAATAAGGTATTTCAAGGATTATATTTAGTTTTGGAATGATTCTAATGTCAAAGAAACCTCTCTTTCTTAATAATAAACTATAAAATTTTAATGAAGCTTCACTCTTCAAATTACTTAGGCCTAAATGGTATAATAATTAATATTTTAACCCTAAAAAACCCCTCTACTCAAGTATAAATACGCCTTCTATATTCCCTTATAAACCAATTTTTATTCACTTTATTTTGATTAATACTAGAAAAAATACATCCCCAAAATCCATATAAATTACGAAAATGTTTTTTTCACAATAAAAGAAAAACCATGAAGGATGAAGGTGTATTCCAAATGAAGTTTTCCAAAGAATAGGTATAACACTTAACCGAGTTATTCCATGTTTATTTATTTGTTCTACATCCTTCAAAACATTCATAACTATTTTGATATAACAACTTAATTATATCTAATATATTAAAATTTTATTATGTTTATGGTATAACCCCTTTTCATCTTTTTTTTATATTCTACAAGAAAAGAATACATCGCTTGTGTGTATGTGTGCACTACCACCTCCACAAAGTGATGTATTCCATTTTTCATCACCGTCTCCTCTAGATGGTTGAAATTATTGATGAAATTAATATATATAATATTCATGATATATTTATAATCCTGAAAATATAATATATTATGTAAATTCTTTTCCTTACATCTATTGGAAAATGATAACGTCGGTAATCCATATATTAACTAACACCTCCAAAAAGAGATGTGATTAATTTTTCTATATTCATTTCATGCGTGGTTTTATAATTTTAATTAATATATTAAAATTATAATTATATCATTATTAATATTATTTATTTGATTTAATAATTAACCCTATGATAGTGGTCAACCTACTGAAGTTGTTTTGGGATTATGAACCAAACATCCTCAAAACACATGACCTGAACATAATCAATTCAGTAACTATATAAGACATGATAATAAATGAAATAAAAGGGTAATAATACGGGAATAAACCTTAAAAATTTTATTTAAAAATTAAATAATTAAGTTATATTTATATTATAGGAATAAAATTGTGCATGTGGAGAGTCTGACTAGAGGTAAGATATTTTCATTAAAATAATGCATAAATATATTTTAAAGTATTATTTTTGAAACATTTCCCCCCATATCCTTGTATCAAAAAATGTTTAAATAAAGTTATTATTATTATCAAATTATTTTTAACATTTATTTAAAATTATCTTTTACATTTTGTACAGTGGTTTAAAAATGCATCTTTTGATTGTTTTCTATAAGGGATATTTTTAAAAAAGTGTGAAAAACATATTTTTTAATATATACAACATGAATATAATTTCCCAACAACACAGAAGTTATTATTAAAGAGTATTCGTATAAAATATTCATGTTTTTTCAAAGACAATATTATTTCTCATTCTTCTAATTATTATTTTTTATTTTAATATGTTTTAATGAAAAAGTATTTTTTCCCTTTTTTTAATCCAAAAACCAAAAATGTTTCTGGATGTAAAAAAAATTATGATATTTTTTGTGAAAATACATGATTATATGTTTTTTTATGTATTTTATGGTCCTTGTACATTATTTATGATGATGACTGATCATGGTATTTCCCTCTAATTCATTGAGTAAAGTGACACATATAACTAGATATAAGTTACCCTTAAGAGATATGTTGGAATTAACCATGATGGTTATTCCTTTGTCAGGGTTACGGTAAGGTTTTTATAAATATTATGTCCCCAGGAACTAACATGAATTTTTCATGATTTAGAAAGTGTTTTTACTAAAATATTTTTAATTTGCAAGGTAATAAAATTATATTATGTTTAAGAAAATTTTTAACCCATTTTAAGGGTGAATGGTACATTTTTCAAGAATTTTGTTTTCATGGGTTCTCATTTTTTGTAAAAAAACTTCATGATTTTTATTTTTCTTTCATTATTACTTATGAAATATATTAAGAAAAAATTTGGGTAATAAAGATGATTTAATGGGTAATTAAATGAATATTTGATCTCAAATTTTATTGTAAAGTTGAATTTACAATTCTATATGTAATGGAAGTATTTAGAACATGAAAAAATTTTATGAATATAATAAAAGTTTTCTAAAGTTTCTGAAGATATAGTTTTTATGAATTTTTATAATATTAATATTTTTAAATGTTTTATGAAGTTGTATGTCTTGAAGGGAACTGTGGTGTGAATGCATCAGTTCAATCCCACTAGATGAAAAACCATCACAATTTGTTTTTCAAAGCTAAATAAAGGTAGAAGTGATCTTATATAAGGGTATTTTTTGATTTTCAAATCCTATGTAATGGTATCCAAGATATTTCAAAACATACATAAGGTTTATTGAAAAAATTGGGTAAATGTCACCCAAGATGAAGGTGAGTTCATACATGACCTTACAAAGTTCTATAAAATGGATAATTTTATGAACTTTTATCATATTGAAACTTTTTTCCAAATGGTTTAGGAATTCATGGCCTAAATCCTATGGTGACAGAAGGAGAGATCCATAGAATAAATTATAAATAATTCTTTTGGGAAGTCATAAGACAATTAATTATGGTAAATGATTCTTATTTGAGGTTTGTGATCCGTGGAGTTTTTATAGAAGAAGGATGTATCAGACATGATCATTTAAACACATCATTTGAAGTAGAACAGATAGAAGGGAGATACATGGTAGAATACTAGATAGTGAAATGATGAGTTCTTCATATCAAGTTAATCAATCTATTTTGTCAGATGGATGGAAGTTGAAAAAACATAGTTCGCATGAAGAAGTTTGTATGAAGTCATCATACAAATGCATACCCAATAGAGTTTTGTGGCAGTTTTACATAACTTTTTAAATCCAATAATCATGATGATGCAGTGATGAAATATTCAAGTGGTTTATATTGATGAATTTAGAAATTTACATGAAACTAATTAACACTATACTTAAGGAAAGTTCATAGAATTTTGAAGATGATAAAGGTATCATAAAGATTCAAGAATGTTCATGCATATTCTAGATTGTTTTAGAAGAATCTATAAATCTTTAGATAAGTGGGGGAAATTATTCCTAGAATTTATCTAAGTAAGAAAATATTTTATGATCCTATAATTTTCTCTTAAAGGTCACTTATATAATGGGGTGTTTATAAAGTATTTACTTACACTCTTAACCATCATGAAAGTGATGATACACTGATGTTTTTGTGGTAATATGAGTTTCTAATTGGGTTTTATATTTAGTTGAATTTGAAAAATTAGATAGAGGTATAATTTGAAAATGATACTAGATGGAGCTATAAATATGAGACATTGGACATAGTCTTTGTTCAGATCCACCCAATATAGTTTGTATCAAACAAATATTATGATAAGGTAGTGAGGTGAATGAGTTTTATTGAACTCATAGAGCTTAGAATAGAGGAATAATATTTCATGAGGAACACAAAATGTAGGTAACTATATGAAGGTAGGTCACACTAGATAAATACTTACCTAACATAGAAAAAAGTAAATGTTTATTTCTTGATGATTTTGGTAAGATCTATTTACAAAGTTTCTTATACTTTTTTGATAAGTTTTATAAGAATGACCTTTTTAACAGAAGGGAGTCAGTATAATTTTTTTATTAGGATATATAGTAATTTAAATGGATTTCACTTGAGTTTTTAATCACTTTTTATTAATAGTGAATTTCCATTTATCGCCACGAGTCTCCATGGAAAGGATGTAGTAACACACACTAGGGGATAACCCTGCAAATATTTTATAACTTCGACTAATTTCCTATCTTTTATTATGTATGAGATTTTTATATAATGTTGATAATGATAAAACTCTAACTAGTTTCAACGATTAATTTCTAAGTGAAAAAAAGTTATAAAATATGAAAACTAATTCAACCAACCTTCTCTATGGTTTTCACAATCCAAAGGAACATTAGTTTCTCTCCATAATCAGAGAATAAATCAATATACTCATCCCTCTCAAGGAAGAGAGATCAAGGGATGTGATCATCAATATTTAATGACTATTTATTTCAATCAATACAAATGATATACAGAAATAATATTATATACACTAGCACGTATATATTTATTGACATCTTTCCATGATAATGTAGAATATGTGGATCATCACTGGTGGGATTATACTTTGGATACTCTTAGTGAGACAATGGTACAAATTTAATGGTGTTTTAATAGTCAACATATTTATCAAATAAATAATCTAAATTCCATGGTAATTCTTATCATTAATTTAATAATAAATTTAACATGAAATATCCTCTCTAATTGGTTTTGAGATTATTTATATTTTTTATCTAGGTACATTCCTAAGACATGATGATTCTTTATCATGTTCTTGTTTGTTATTTTATTCAATTAAAAGAATATAAGTTTATAATGGCCTTATATGATGTCTCCACTACTACAAGAAACTTTAGTATCCTTGTAAAAAACTCAAAATCATCGGTATGCAAGACACTAACTAGAAAATAATCCAAAACTAGTCACTTATTTACTAATTAGTGTATAATATAAAAAAAGAGAATATCTAAAATGGAACTAATAAAATCATGATCCTAAAATATTCTTTCATCACTATTTTTTGATTTAAAATAGTGGGAGATACTAGTTAGTGAACAATCTCACTAAGCATATGAACTTATCACTTGAATCCGTCCTAAGTTTCCATTGTATTACCATTATGTTTTTATATGTTTTGACTGAGGTTCAGTTTTGGAAGATGAGGAGACCAAGAATTGATGAAACCTTGATGATATTATTGAGACCTAGGGAAATATATCTACGATTAGGCATTGAAGAAGAAACCACTAGCATTATGGTATTTTTCTAGGAAGATGAGTTAGAGTAGTGATTAAGAGTAAATGTTTATTTGTGATAAATTTTATTGTAAATATATATATCATGTTAAAAATAATATAAAATATAGTTTAATGTGAGGTGAATGATATTTTTAATTCTCTAATTGGTTGAAAGAATCTTGTAGTTGAGAAGTTTATGTTTCAAAGAGGTTCTGGTGTAGTAGATTAAATAATGTTGCCATATATATCATCACCCAATAATTAAATATTTGTAAGATAAATTAAAATGAGAATGAAATATAAATAATATTAAATCTTCCAAGATAGGATTTATATAGGATTCATATTTGGAGAGACTAAGTCAAGTAAATTTTTATGTCTTTTGATCACACTATAATGTGAGCTACATAAGTGGAATTAATTATGAAATGAATTATATAGAAGATTAATATATTTTGAAGGAAGTGTAAATCACATCTCTATATAAGGGAAGATTACAAATTTGAAGTTATATAATATTAATATCCACTAATGGAAGACTGAATCACACTATAAAAAATAGTTCATGCTTTTATTGAATAATTAAACATGGAAAGGAATTCTAAACTAGTTTATCATGACATGGAATTCATGACATGATGTAAAGTCATTAATTTTAATGTTTTATCATTTTTATAGAGATAAAAATATTACACTATGATGAATATATTAATTCCATGATATATTTGGACAATATAATTCTTTCACCATGAATAGTCTAGTCAAATTAAAAGGGAGAAATAATTTTACAAGTAGTTAAGAATTTTTTTGATCATTACACAATGAATAAAGTCACATCATGATTTATGACCTAATTTATATATTTATGTTTTGATTATTTGAATCATTAGGTTATTCATGGGATACTCTAACTCCTTCCTTTAAACATACTTACTATATCTAGGGTTAGATAATTGGCTTGGAAATACCCTAAACTTGAAGAAGAATAAGGATTTTGTTAAAGGAAGTTATATCTTTGAATTTGAAAATAAAAATCAAAATGTATGAATAAAAAATAATTTTCTTTCCTCCTTATAAGGAAAAAGTGAATATATATAGTTTAATAGAAAAAATAGGAAGGATAAATGAGTGATTAATATAATTAAATTATAATAGAAAGAGGAATAAGTGGAAGAATAATAAGAAGAATATGGAAAACTTGATGTAAGTCTATCTCAATTGAAGAATCTATTGTTATTAAAAATTAATATTCTATATCATTGTTTGTGAGAGATCACATTACATAATTTTGGAGACACATTATTTATCATGAGTTTGAAGAGAATCCAACTCATTTCTAATCCACATGGTGATTCTTTTGGAATGTGTGATAATAATTTTTACTTGATCACACTTAGGATATAATTAATCAATTTGACTATTAAACCTTATAAAAAACTATCATTCTGTAGAGTGTGTTTGGTTTCTGTATAATGACCATGTTATTAAATTTAACAGGTTTCAACGGTTTTTTTGAATCATAGATATAAAAATAAGCGAATTCCATGATTTAACCCATCTTAATTATTTATCACCGTCCCTGAGGGCCCTTTTAACAAGTATTATAGCTTCTAAGTTTCCTTAAACAAATTATCAACCATTTTGAGTTTTAAGACTAAATGTTCCTCTTTTTTTGATGTTTTAGTTTATAAATTACTACAATGACCATGTAAAACATTAATTTAGTGAATAATATGGGTATTTCCACTTTTAATGATAATTATTATTATATTTGGAAATATTATTTGTTTTCATATATTATTTCAATCGATGTTGATAAATTGGAGTCTTCCACTGAAGATTTTATTCAATAAAATTATGGTTCTATGATTATGTAGTTGGTATAAATTATTTCGAGTGATAGATGTGATCAAAATTCCATATTATCAAATCTTTTAGAAAGGGAGTTTCTCAACGTTAAATATATTAAGACAGAAAATTGAATTTGGGATAAATTGCAAAAACATCTATAAAGGTAATGTGAAACTGAGGCAATATAAGATATTTTTTTGAGATAAAGGTTTTAATATTTCAATATGAATGTTCATGAAATATTTTATTTCTTATTAAGTAAATTTAATGAATTTTTTTGAACCATCGGTGGTTTTACTTTAAATTAATTTCAAGATTTTTTTAATTCAATGTTTTATTCAAATGGGGAAACAAAATTATTTTTTGAAATTCAAAAATAGAAATTTATTTTCTAAGTGTGAAGTTAATCATAGTAGAGAGGATAATAAAGAATAAGAGACTTCTAGTGAAGTCTTAAAAAGATATTAATTAGACATGTGAATAAAGATGAAATCACTAGTTATGAGGTTATCAATGATAGAAGTAAGAAGTAAACCCAAATATAGTTTATCAAAAAGGATGAACTCTAGTAAGGTATTTAAAATATTTCATGATTGGACAAGGGAAAAATATAAATAAATATAGTAAACCATTAAGAAATAATGAAAACTTACATGAATGAAAATGATTCAGGGTTGTTGGTTGAAATTATCAATTTAAACAAGTTATTTTCTAAAGATATGAAATGAAATGTTGGAATATAAGAGAATGATAAAGAAAAGGAGTCAGAGAAAAAAAATTTCCTAATGTAAATTGATGGATGTGAATAAAAAATTGGAAAAGTGAAAATATAAATTTAAAAATTATATTCAATAATTTAGATAAATATAAAATATTTGGTTGATTGAAAATGTTAATGTAAATTCATAGGTGGAAAATATTTATCTTGTTGATAATAAAACCAATTCTAAATAATATGAAAATTTTGGTAACACTAATTTTAAAGGAAAATTCACTAAAAATGGCAATTCAAAAAGATCAAGAAATAATTATAGAATGTATAAAGAAGTTTTTCGTTTTTTATAATAATTTTTCAGAAGATAAAGGTTTTAACTATCATGGTTAAAAAATTAATAAATAGTTAGATCACTTCTCAAAAAAATTCCTTCTACAATAGTAAGTATGATGCCTATGATTACTACTGGTATTATAGAGGATTTTAGAACATGGAAAGAAGATATATGGTTAAGTATAAATATTTATAAGAGCCTAGATAATATGGGAGGTACATATTAATGGGTATTCAACTCACTGAAAGAGTAAATATTGCAATAAAAATAAAAAAAATTCAAGATTGAATGTTGAAAATTAATTTTAATCATCAGATGGAGTTTTTGGAAAGTGTACCCAATGAGATCACTTTGTTGAATATTTTCTCACCATAATACTTTATCAAATGATTTTTAGATTCAATAATCATAAGTATTAAAATAAAAAAATAATGGAAAGTATAAGGAATTGGTTATTAATGTCACACTCAAAACATCCTAAAAATAACATCCATAGATCATGGATATAGGATGTTATTCAAATATGATACGATATTTGAAGCTATTGAAATATATTAAAAAGTAAAATAAAGTATTTGTGACATTTTTTAATGATGGTTCACTAACAATAAAGGGATTTGGTTCAAAATTCATAGGATAAGGAAGGTTGATGTTAAAGAACACTCTATTTATTGATTAGTTGAAACAAAAATTATTGAGTGTATCTCAGCCATGTGACAAAATAAATAAAGTTTTATTTCGAAATATTATTATTTATAATATTTGATGTGGGATATATATATATATATTTGAGAGTAAATCTTATATGTGGGAACTCATTTCAATTCAGTGATAATATAATTTATTGCTACTTGAGCTTAAATGACAAAAATCAGTTCTATAATCAAGGTCTTGGTCACATTTTTTAAATAAATATGAGAAATATTACCCAAGGTAATAGTGTTAATTAAATGATCATATAGAATAGAAAAATAAATTAGATATTATTTATATGATAAAAGAGGAATATTATCAATTATTCACATAAGAAAGTAGAGATTCAAACATTTTATCCATTAGAGCTCATCATTCATATGTATTTGGGCCTATTAGAAATTTATTGAGATATAGAGATAAATATTTTATTTTAATAATTTATTAGTTTTCTCATAATACATATATTATTTTTATGAAATATATTTCAGAATCATTGAAGATATTTGACAATTTTAAAAGAAGTAAAACAAAAGTGTGGATTCTCCTTGAAGAAGTTGAGGATGGATAATGATGAGGAATAAAAAAGGGCAAAGTTTAATTTAGAAATTTAAATTTATATTATTCATCATAAATTAAGTTTACCATATACCCCAAAACACAATTAAATTGAGAGTAAAAGTTTTATGAAAATGGCTCGCCTCATGTTGGCGGAGCATGATACATCTCAATTTTTCTAGAGAAAAGATATTAGTATACTAATTCTTATTCAAAACCATTGATATTTCCTAACCAATTATGATATGAAATTATAGGTGACTTATTATAATTATAATCCATGATTTAAATACATTTGGGTATTTTCCAACCCTTGTTTTATCAAGGTGAAAGGTGAAAATTCGGGGAATTTGAAACGAAGAGGAGTTGAAGGTATCTTCCTAGTTTATCGTTGAAATTAAAGTGTATATCCTTAATATAATAAATATATTTATATAATCTTGTGGATAGTATTGATATAAAGGTGTTGTAACACTCAAATAATGAAGTTTCATATTACAAACCATGTTTTGAAAGTAAAGATGATGAAGAATAATTGATTGATAAGTATGATGAGGTATACATAAAAAATATATAATAAGTTTAATTATAGTTTGAAGGTGATAATTCAATAATTTATAGTGATGAATAAAAATCATTATCAAATCATCAATTGTTAAAAAATAGTTTTATTATTATAATATTATTATATGTTAAAGAAAATTTATTAAAATAATGATAACTTTGAGGAAATAAATTCGTACCTCATTTATTTATAAGGATGAAAAAAATGGTTTGAAAGTAGGTTTAAAGAATAAATAGTGGATCAATACTACAAATTATGAGTTATCAAATATTGTGAGGAATTATACTTTCGAGCTGGTTCCCAAACCGAGTAACAGTAATTTCATAGGTACAATGTAGATGTTTTATAAAAAGATTAATGAGAAAAGAAAATTGATGATAAAAACAGAAGATTCATGTGAAAAGGCTATCTAGAGGTTGAAGGATGTGATTTTGATGAGGCCATTGATCTGGTTTATTATCCTGATAACATTAGGATTTTCTCTCTATTATATAATAAATGTGATATGAGATGTTTGAAATGGATGCCAAGTCATCCTTCTTGAATGTATAATTAGAAGAGGATGTGTTTATTAAGAAACCCAATGGATTCATTCTTAGAGTAAATAAATGTATTTTTACATGTTGAAATATAAATTTTATGGTTTAAATAAAGCCCTAGAGGAATTATACTCAAAAATATATTTATTCTTGAAGATTCTAAATTATTAGATTAAAAAAGTGAATAAAAATCTCTATAACAAAGAAGATAAAATTGTATCATTAATTTATATTATCTTTATAGATAATGTTATGTTTTTTTAGAAAGGAAGAATGTTTTATGGGGACTTTTATTTTCTAAAAATAGATTAAAATTTTTATTACCATTGTTATAGAGATTATGTATTATCTAGTTTGTAAATTTCTCATGATAAGGATCATATTTTCTTATATCAATAGAATCATGCCTAAGAAATTTTGAATAAGTTCGGAATTTATGATTCAAAGATAGTCTCTACGCCAATTTTATTAGAAACCAAGATATCAATGGATGAATATTGAAATTAAGTTGATTAAAGATATTTTAAAAAATTATTTTGAGTTTTCTCTACTTGAAATCTTGAAGACCAGATTTATTTTATACTATTACATTGTGTTATAGGTTTTAAAGTACTCCTACAGAATGAAATCTTATTGGTTTTAATATGATTCTAAGATAAATATAAATAATGATTAATTATGTTTTGAAATATGAAAAAATTAAATATAAATCCCTTTAGATATTTAGATATAGTTTAAGAAAAAATATTTATGAAAGAAAATCAACATATGGTTGAGTTTTCTTTTTTGGAGAGAAGTGTGTGACATTGAACAAAAAATAAGAAAATTTTGATGACCTTGAGTACTATTTTGGTTGAGTATGTTAATACAACTCAATATATAACCCATTGGTGTAGATGATGACCCAATTGGAGGATCTCTAGGTAGATGTTATGTTGGAACTTATCATTGAATATGATAACAAATGTTTCATAAATATTTTTAGAAATTAGATTTAGAAATAAAGATCAAATAATATTGATATAAAATACCATTTAATTAATCAATTTTTGGAGAAAGTAAATATGATGTTGGAGGTTGTTTTTATCATGGTTTAGATTAATAATGTTTTTAGTAAGCCACTACCATGAGAAGCATTTAATAATTTGAGGATGATAATGGGATAGCAACTGAAATCCACCCAATGCTAAGGTATGGTGATCTTATTATCTATATCATTTATTATTTAGATATTTTTTATCAAATGGGGTGAAATAAATAATAATATATCATTTCATGTTCCTTAACTCAAAGTGAAAATGTTATAACATGAGGTGGATCCAAAGATATATGTTTAACTAAATGGGATTCAAATATCTTATTTCGGGGGATCCTATATTTATTGGAGGTATTTTAAATGGGAAATTTATGAAGTCATCTTGTGTGAGTTGTGGAAAATATAAAATTTTTAGTGAGGATATATGTAGGAATTTTTTTTGTATAGTTTAAATTTTTAAAGAATAGTATCGGGAAGTGAAGGAAAAAGTTTTTTTTGGGTTTCAAGTGATGTGGGGTAGTGAGAAATGGATGTAATTCACTTTAATGTACATCATGATATTATTATTCAATGTTATTTTTTCCTAAACTAAGTTCACTCAAGTAGGATTGGAATTACTTAATGTAAATTCATTGATTGTTATATTGAGTTTGAAAAGTGATTTATGTTCAATGGATGAAAAAAATCCAAATGGGGAGATTATTGTTACGAAAATATGGTTTTAGAAGACGTTGAGACCTTAGGGGAGTTTTTTTAGATCATATATTAAGGATGAAACCCCTAATATGGTGGTGTTTTTCTAGGGAGAATAATCCTGGGATCGATTAGGTGGATTCCATTTTTTGTTTCATTTTTCATCAATAAATAAAAAATATTCAAACACACATAAAATCTTGTTTCAAGTGAGGTGAAGGCTATTTGGAATTATAGATATGGATGAAAGAAGTTTGGGGTTAAGATGTTAATGTCTGGAAGTTATTATAGATATTTATAGTGAATCAAAATGAATCAAATTTCATCACATAAAATTAATTATTCATATGATTAATTCATATGATAATGTATTATATGTAAGATTAACCATATAGAAAAAGTATCTATATTTATTTAATATGTAGATAGGCTAAGTCTGGTCATTCCATGAGTGCTTTAATCAAATCAAAATGAGATCTATATAAGAGTAAGTCATTTTGAAATGATTTTTTTGGAAGATTAATGTCTACTAAAGGAAGAGTAAATCACACTTCTATAAAAGGGTTCACATTAGGATTGAGGGTTTTTAAGATTAATGTCTACTAATGGATGAATGAATCAAAACAAAACATAATGTTGTAATCTTGATTGGAGAATTAAATCGAATGACATGTTATAAACAAGTCAATTAGGACATGAAATCTACACCATGATGTTAAGTCATGAGTTATCATGTTATCACTATTTTTATGTGAGAAAAATATTTTTCTCTGAAGAATATAATCTTTTTTTGATATATTTGTGAAGGATAAGACTTGTTTCATGAATAAATTGATCTATTTGAAAAGGTAGAAGTGGTTTGAGAAGTAGTTGGAGGGAAATTTATTGATCACACCTCAATGAAGAAAGTCACATTTTGTTTTATGTCAGAGTTTAGAAACATAATTTTTGACGATTTTCATCATTTGGTTCTTCATGCGCTAATCTAAATCTAATATTTATTTATTAAAAATATGCCTAAGGGTGTATAGATATTCTAAGAAGTTCTGAATATTGATGAATAAAATAGAATTTTTTAAGGAATTTATATCTTTGAATTTAAATTTGATATTTAAAATTCATAGATAGAGAATTATGTTTTTATAAAATGTAAGAAAAATTGAGAAAATATGAAGTTTTATATAAAACATGTAATGTGAGAAGAGTGATTGAAACTTTAAATATATAAGAGGAAGAGGTAGAATATGAAGAAGGAAAAACATTGAATTTATGTAAGTTTATCTTGGTTGAATAAGTTTTTTGTTAAAAATTCAAATTCAATATCATTGTTTGTATGGGTGAACAATACAAAAGTTAAGTGAAACATTATGTATCATGATTTCAAGGAAAATAATTGTATTTTTTAATCCACATGGTTATTTTTGTGGAATGGGTGATTATGGGTATTACCATATCATTCTAAGAATGTAGCTACTCATTTTGAGTATTAAACCTTGTAAACATAAGTTGTTCGTATTGTGTTTGTTCATAGGAGTGTGTGTTGTTTGTGTATAGTGATATTTTCATGTACTTTAATATGAGTTGAAGGTTATTTTGAATTAGGAATTTAAAATTAATTTAAATAACTAACTTACCCCACATAGTAAATTCTCACTATCAATGGGGGCCCTTTTACCATATTCAATGAGATCAAGTAATTCAAAAAAAATGCATAAAATGAACACTCAATTAAATTTTGTACACCATTCATAAAATAACTCTTCTTAATAATTCATCATACATAAAATATAAATTACATATAAATATATAAAATAATAAATATGGTCAATAATATTAAATACAAAAATCACTTCAAAATAATATTTTTAAAAAATTCAATACCACTTTACCTTCTAAAAATATTTATAAAAGCATTACATAATTTCATTATAATTAATATACAATAATTCCATGAAAAAGATTCTTATAATTTCATTATAAAACTCTAAATAAAATTTTTATAGACACTTACCATTACAACATTACATAAATTTATAATTTATTCATTTTATAAGAACCCTACACCATGTTAAGAGTAAAAAAAGAGAAAACCCATCCCTTAGTCACCACAACATCATTATAAATATCTTTTATATCTTTTATATCATCCAAATCACATTTTAAAATAATTAATCACTAATGGTATAGTAAATAAAAGGAATTACCTAGAGCCACCTACTGATAATTGATGAATTCATTGACACATGTTTTTCCCCCCAAAAGGAGAAGAGGAATATTCCTTACAGAGTGATCATAATTCTGAACATTGAAACCCTAGGTCACCATGGTATTTTTAAAGAAAGAAAGTGGGAGGGAGAAGTGGAGAATGAGGAGATAATTATATTTAGATAAAATAACCTTGATAAATAAATCTATTTGATGGAGAATCACCAAGAAGGAAGAAAATAATCACTATCGTTTTCACTGGGAAGTTCATGGAGTGATCCTAAAGAAATGTGGTAACAAAATTGGATTTGTTTTACTAAAATCATGTTTTTAAAGTTAAAATTATTTAAAATTTAATTTGGATGCATGGTTAGGATACACATTTACACTAACTATAAATAAATATTGGTATAAAAAAATACAATATTCATTATTTATATACACAGTTATGGTAACCATTCACCATAAGAGTATATATTGTAGTTTCATTAAATGATAGAAATTTTCACTACGAACAAAAAAATAAATGAAAAAACTAATAAACAGTAAAATACATCTAAGAAAGGGACATCGTGGGTATAAAATTATTCCATGAAAATAAATCTTTCCAATGATATATTAATAAATCATATCACAAGAAAAATTGTTAGGGGATCATTATTTTCGTTATTAATTATAGAATTAAATTATTTGAACATCTTTTTCAGTGAGGGAACAAATGGATTGTTTTGAATCTACATGAATTTAGGCAACATCCAAAGTTTTATTGGTAGAAATTATCATTTCTTGATGTTTTTATATATCATGATAAATATTTTAATTGTTCATTTATACAATCCTTGTTTAATATTGATGAATATAAATCATTTATGTTATTAATATTTGTATAATTTAATTTCATTTGTTTAAATAACTTTATTTTATTTTAATAGAATTAATATTAGAGATATATATTTGGCCTGATGTAAAATTTTGTTTTTATAACATACTAAACATAGAAATGTCTGTATTTATTGATTTGAACTATTACATGCCTTAGGTTCCCATCCTCACATGATAATGGTTACAAACTAGAAGTGATCCTCTAATAATATCATGTGGGGTGACTATTACCGATGTATCATGATAAAAGAAATAACAAAAAATAATAATATAAATACCAAAAATAAATTATGGCCTAGAATTATATTGGAAAACATACCACGATACAATAATAATCACTATTTAATAATGAAAGAGACTTTGATTTTATACATATATACAATATAAAAGTGATAATCTAATAGGAAGATCATTTAATGAATGAATAATAATATAATTATATGATAAGGAGATTATGCTATAATGACCTCTACATTTCCTTAGTATTATATCTCAATCCTGATTGAGTTAGTCCATATGCTCTACCTATACTATAACTCATATTTTAACTTTTATTCCAAGTTAAGATCTTCTACTCCAACCAAGGTTCACATATAAGGTGTGAGTACATAACTCAGTATGCCACCAAAAATGGTGTCCCTAATAGAATCCATTTTATATTAATGAATTCATTATATGAAATGAAGTAGTAGTACATGATTGATAAATAATCATTGAATAAAAATAATCCATTCATACAATACTAATAACCAAAATAATAGATCATATATATTTGGTATTCCATTCCCATGTTCTTACCCAACCATTATGGTTACCAAACATGCAACTCCCCATTGCACTTTTGATTTTATTATATTAATATTTTTTTGGTAAATTTATTTTTCATATGTTTTGTGATTTATATATTATTTCTTGGAGTTCTTTTTGTGTGCATGATATTTTCATGGTCACCACATGGTTAGTAGAAACCATGTAGATGACCATTACATGCGGATCCTGAGGCACATAGTTTTATGTGCATGGTTTTTTTAAAACCTTACATCTAAACTTACATATAATTCATTTTAGTTCTTTATTATTCACACATAGTTAGGTGAATTTGTATAGAGAATAAGAAAGGATAGAAATTACATAGATTATCAAATAATGTGAAAGGTTACCATTTTGTGGGAGTTTTATAGAACATAGGCTATACATGGTTAGGAGTAACTATGTTTAATTCAAGAAAGAGTGCTCTATAGTTTAACTGAGCTAGTATTCATAGTTGTAATACAGTTTTTAAAACTATGTGGTAATCATGTGAGTTTCAAAGTTTTTTAAAACTTTGAATTTATATGTTTTCCCCTCTTGGAATAAAATTGGATTTCCACTATTTCTCTCATTCTCTTGGTTTAGTTGTGCTACACGAACATGAGATTTATACTTTCTACTTTCCTCATTGATCTCTTTGTTCTCCTAACTCATTTTAAGTTATTTATAAAACTAATAATCCTTCCATTACTCTTGTTTCTTTATTCTCTTTCCCTATATTCCTTTGTGGTTTCTTTCTAGCCTGTGATCCCTAGAAAATACTAGAATTGGATTCTAGGTTTGATGTGCCTTAATCATGGGGGGTTTTGTTTTTTTGGATTTATGAGAGTTACTTGAGGATAGTTTAAGTATTCCCCATCCTAATAAAAGTTTTATGGATTGTTTTTTTAAATGATGTAGACATTTTTTTTGGAATTTGGATAAATTAGCATTTTATTGTGTTCTTGGTGATTTGAAAAACATTATTTGTTAAATCATATATATATATATATATGATAGTTCTAATGTGTTATTGAATATTTTGAAATAATTTTTCACTTTTCATGAGGGTTTTATTTGGAATTTTACGTGGAACTTGAAATTCTATGTATTGGTAAAACATTTATGGGGTCATTTAAAATTAAATGTGTTTTTTAAAATTATTTGACCTCATTTAGATGAAAAAACGGGTAAATGTAGTTTGAAATTATAAACACTTTAAAAGGAATGGGGTTTATATTTTTAAATGAAATTATGCATGATTTATAATGAGCTTAAAAGGGCGTGTTTATAAGGAAATTATAAAATTGGATTTAAATGCATGTTTCTGGTTAAACAAAAGGATTAGTCCATATAATTATTTTTCTATATTATTATTTTTAATTTAAAAGGAAAATAAGTTGCAGTTTATAAATGTAAATGTATGTGATGTTGGATTTTATGTATGTATTGTAGGTTCTAGGTGCATCAAAACCCCTCATCAGGGATTATCCGAACATAGAAAATGTCAGATTCGATGGATCATTCACATATTTTACACGATCTTAATGTCCTGATTAATGATAATTTTAAAAATATTATTAATAATGAAATAATTTGAACTAAGAGGAGGCATTTTCACACTAAATTGATAATTAAGTTATATAGTTTGGAAGAAATTGTACTTGAATCTTGGGAATATTATTTGATGTTGTTGTCGATTGTCAGAAACCCATTTTAGTTTACCATCATTTCACTTATAAGATACCACTTTATAATCCCTCTAGGGGTGATCTAAGTGTGATACTTTTACCTCTAAATAACTTCGATGGATTTTCGAGTGCTAGCGCGAAAAATCGATAATCTTACGGTGTTAGTCTTCATCGCTACGATGATACCTTTAACCTTGAAGTATCATCCTTGAACTATCGTTATTGAGAGGGTGGAAAAGGGGAGAATATCATGAGTGTTCTTTGGTCTTGAGAGAGAGTTATAAACTTTAATTTTCACAATGATTCTCAATTATGATTAATCTCTATCAACCTATACCTAATATAAATAGTCATCTATTTATAGAGATAAGATTAGGGTTAAAATATTATTGAATTCCACCGATACCCTTAAATAACACGTTAAGCCTCATCTGATCCCATTACATGTAATAATAATAAAAATATTATCATTTTTCATGGTGTACATAAATCGGTGCAATGATAAATATTATATTCCTTGCTTTCAAATTAATATTTACCGTCGAACACAATCTTTGTTGGGTTTTCCTCCTCGACATTCACTGAATAACCAACTAAATATTAAATTAAATATTTATTCATGAATAAAATTAATATTCTATTCACATTATGGAAACTAAATTCTTATTATATATTTAATAAATAAAATTAATAATATGTTCATAGTGAGGTGAATAAATATTTATTAAATTGTCATGTAAATAAATAACTTATTTATTAATGAGTAAATAATTATTTATTAATTTGAAAATAAAAATTTGCGATCTATAAATCCTCAATAAAATTATTATTAGGTCTTTAGAATTTTAGTTATTCTAATTAGTAAATTAAAATAGTATTTAATTGAGGTTAATGAGAATACTTATTGTTTAACCCTCTAGGATTTATTCTCATTGAAATTAGGTTGTCTTGATAAAATTCTATGATTACTATATAGAAATGGTTCAAGGCCCCCAAGAGAAAGAAGTTAATTTCAAAAAGTGGACAACCACATAAAAGTGATCACTGTTTAATAAAATCCCTTTGTCACAATATATCATAATGTAGGTTGCACACTTGTTTCATCAACCAAAATTCTTGAATGTATTTATTTGACTATATGAAATAAACTCATCATTACACCATGAAAATGAAATTTAATGGGACAGGTCCATTCCAGTCAAATGGATGAGATATAAAATGTCATAAATATATAAGGAAGAAATCATCCCTTAACTTATTAATTAATATCATGTCATCCATGATGCACCAAACAAACCCAAGTTCCATCAAACATATGGTGGAACGTTTTTGTCTAGTAAATGTAGGTTCATGATTCATGACATGCATAAATAATAATCTTATTGTCTAAGGTCCATGACACACACTCTCAAACAAGAAAATTATATGACATATAAACATGAAAAATTCCTACTGGTGAGTCTATTATCATAATCTATTATCTTGGATACTAGCAAGTGTGAACTTAATAAGAAGAAGCCTCATATTTTTATGAGTACTCACACTTGAATTTTAGTATACTTTGTGTTCCATCATAGAATTTTATTCGACCGCATAATAATATTTACAAATATCACCTTGAAATTTAAAAGTTATAATCATATAGGGGATATATTATGCCCATTTGAATGGTGTAGATTCTCTAAGACATTATCACATTAATGTTATATATAATAAAACTCATTAAGTGATTAGGTATTTTAATTAATATTCACTTATTAGAATATACATGTAATCTAAAGTAAAAATTAGTTGGTTCTTGGGAACAAAATCCTACATGTATGTATAAAAAACTTATTTTATAAATTGTATTATAAAATAGAAAAAATTAACTGTCATTTATAAGGATTTTTCATGAACTTCATGGTGGTATCCTCATAATATCAGTTTTTCTCACACCATTCATACACCATTCGGTTTATGCGACTCTCATGGTTTTCTTTAAGGTGAATTAGCTATAGTCATATTCTATTGGATGTTTTGGTTATGAAGGATGTTGTCTTGGGATGTAGAGTTTGACGAAGGGACACATAGGTATTTATACTTGAAGTTTGTTTTGGGTTTTATTTTTTATTTCATGTTGGGATGTATGCCTATCAAACTTGACTACCTATATCTCTTTTATATTTTTTATGATTATTTATTATTATTATTATATAAATTTATTTATCTATTATAAATACTCTAAATGGATGTTTTATTATTGAGTTGTTTTTAGTTACAAAGAGTTAAATCATTCCCAATGGTTTTCTTTGAGACCACTGTGCTAGTTTCTATGCTCGGGTGATCAATAATGTGCTCCAGGTATGCCAATATTTGGATTGAGTGCCCAATGTATGGGTTTTTGAGGTTGGGTCATGAAACAATAGTATCAAAGCATTACCTCTTGCTATTTGGGGTGTGTTTTGGTAGTATGAAAATTAGGATCATCATCAGACTTCAGTGGTAGCTGCAGAGAGATTTTAATGAGCTCTTGCTCTCCTAGAACATGAGTTACAATGGATTTTAATTAATTGAGTGTTGATTTTGAATTAATTTTTCAATACCATTGATGTAATTTCATAGGTTGTGATGATATTTTGATGTATAATTAGTTCTCTATTTATTCTTAGGTCCGTCATGAGTTTCAGATGAGAAAATGGTGAATGAACTAGGGATACAAGGTTATCCTGAATGGTCTAATAAACCATGCAGAGCCCATGTTTAATAGGTCAACAAAAATCAAATAGCATTATATATGATTGGTGAATAATTTATTAGATCACATGACTAAACTATACAGAATACTATTTATTATCTGGGAATGTTTTTTCACCTCCATTACACTCTGAATTGAATGTAAGGGTGTTTACCATTATTTTTAGAGTTAATAGGGTTGCATTAATTTTGATTCAATGTGGTTTTAGTTTATTTTGTCTTTTTGTTTCTTGGTTAGTTAGGTTAATTATTTGTTATAAAAAATTGATTTTTGTATGAAACAAAGAGTTTTAAAAATTGGTTTAAATTTGATTTGGGTTTTTTTAAATGATTTTAAATTATTATTTTGGGGTAGAAAGTTTTTTTTAGCTTAAAAGTTTGAATTTATAAAATATTGAAATTTTAAAATGGGATGTTAAAATTGGATGTTTAGAAATTTTAAAAGAAAATTGAATAAAAAAAATAATTAACATTAAATTTTATTTTTAAATTAAATATGACTTAATACATGAGGTATATGTTTATTTTAAAATCATATTTTTAGTTTTATTGCGTTGATGATTTTGATTTCAATTGGTGATTTATAAGACAAATTCCCTTTTGAAAATGTTTATGTTAAGAGTTTCTATAATAAAAGTAGGGAACTAATTTGAAGAGAAAATTGGAATATTATGAAAGGGTTTGGTTTTATAAAAATTTTATAGGATTATTAAATTTAAAAAATGGGGCTTTTTTTAAAAATTTAAATGGGTTTGAATTTTTTTTATTGGATACTTATTTTAAAGAATTTCTGTTTTTGAACGAAATATGGTTTTTAATTTTTTTGTTGATGTTGGAGTTGTGTGATTTGGTTTGGGAAATATGAATTGATTGAATCTGTTATTTTTTTGGTATATATAAACTTAAAAAATGATTCAAATTAAATGTTGGGTTTTTCTCTTTAGTCTTAGGTGTAGTTCACCAAGCTGGTGACTCTATCCGGGCTCTGAGTGGAGTGGTGGACTGGGGATATTTTTTCTCTAGGGTTTCTTGGATAAGTGTCCTTATCATACTAACAGATATCTAAGTTCTAATAAAGTGGTATATTTATTACGAATTATTGATAATTACCCTTGGTAACTAGTTTTGTTTAGATCCTTCTTGGAAAGTATTGGTGGTGTATTCTTGGGAACATCATTTTGGTGTATATAGAAGATTTTTTATAAGACATTTTTATAGATGGTGAAGAATTATACCTTGATTTTTTATTTTCTACTCAGAGTGTATTTTTGGATATCAATTACTTAAGGGTGTGGTTTATGTTGGGTTGAGAATGAGAAGCCTTAAGGTTAGTACATAGGTAATTAGTATGAGATTTTCCATTGAGCTGTTGGGAAATTTGTATTGCTACTTTCATTTTGGTTGGGTTTTCCATGGGGTGAAGTTATAAATAGAGATTTTTGTTTACCCATTGGAGTATTATGATCTTGGGTCTATAGACCATGTTGTTTCTTAATTAAGGTGTAGTTATGAGTTATTCTTAATAAGTTTACATGGTTGTGGTTCCATGTTTTTCTTGGTGATGGTTCTATAATTATAGTGGTGAGTTCCTTAGGGATGTATTTTTTAGGAGAATTATGTCTCTTTATTTAGTGTTTCATCATGGATGCTAGATTTTGGTGATTCTTAGAGATGCGATCTCATAGATTTTTTTTCTGGTATCTAGGTGTGTTCCACTTTTCTCTCTCATTCGATTCACTATTATAGATCAATTATTAGTGGTGGGGAGAAAAATATTCAGTTTCTATATAACTTAGGTATCATATTAGTGATCATTATTTCATAGTCTTGGGGATGTTCAAGTTGGTTTTACTGATATGATCTAATATTTTAGAGGAATAATTGATCCATGATGGTTTTATTTCTAAGATCACTTCTATTCACTCCCCAACCAAACCACCTCATTCCATGGGGTGTTGCTGAGGCTTGATTTTGGATACATCTACCTTATCTAAAGGATTTCTAGGATAATAAAGTGTCAAAGTGGGGAGATTTTAACACCCCATTTTACTATCTATTATATTATATTAATCAATTGTAGGGTAATTTATGTTTTTACAAGTTTTAGGATTTGAAACTTAATTTTTTTTTGATAATTTTTATTCTATGAATGATTTACACACAGTTTCTCCAAGATTATATGAAACCATGTAGATGAAAACTATATGGGGATCCTAAGTTACATGGTCTGATTCCCATAGTTTACTATAAACTGTATATCTACACTTATGTAGTAGTCATTTTAATTCATTTCTATTTGCGCAAAGTTAAGGGGTATGAGTAGAACGTGGGTAATTATGAACCTTATATCGGTTAGTGGAGACCATAAAAGGTTACCCTTTAATGGGAGTTTTTTTGTGTATATATTTTTCATGATTAAGATTAACCTTTTCAAGACTATTTGATATTTATTTGTATCTTAATAGATCTATTCTGTAGGTTTAGCACATAATTTTCCAAACTCTGTAGTAACTGTGTGAGCTACCCAGTTTTATAAAAATGTTGATTTAAAAGTTTTTTACTCTCAATTTAAAAGGGGTTTCAACCTCTTTACTTCATTCCCTTTGTTCAGTCAATATATGGGGATCCTTCCTCCATTATTCATTGATTTGTAATCTCTCCAACCTCATTTTTAAGATATTTCCCAAGGTAATACTCTATAATTTTCTTTTATTTATTCATTATAATTAAACCTCTTTAATTGTTGTTTGTTTATCTCCCACAATCCCTAGGGGATTATAGGATTGTATATAGTTTTCTTGGTTATTTAATCACGATAATTGTGATTGTTATGTCTTTCTCATGGTTTCTTAAGGATTTTTTGAGTGTTCTGCATCATAGGTGATGACTTCTATCTTTCTTGATGTTGAAAAAAGGTATAAATTTTTGTGTGTTTCCTTAAATTGGCATATCATTATGTGTTTGGTGATTTAAAATTTTTTATTTTTTAAATTAAATTAATATTTGATATTTCTATTGTGTTTTAAAATTGTTTGAAAGAAGTTTTCACTAGGCATGTGGATTTTACATGGAATTTCAAGTGGTATATGAAATGATAAGTACTGATTATATTTTTAATTGATGACAAAAAATTAAATGCAATGTTTAAAATTATTTACCCTTGTTTTTCCATAAAATGGGTAAAATTAATTTGAATTTATTAATTCTTTTATAGGAAGTGGTTTTAAATTTTGAAATGATTTTTATCCTTGTTTATAATGAGCTCTAAATGGGAATGTTTATAACTTAAATTTAAAATTATATTAAAATGGATATTTCTAGTTAAATATAATTATTAGTCCATATATTTTTTATTTCAAATTGAATATTTCATTTAAAATAATTATAATATGGAGTTTATAAATTAAAATGTAAGTTATGTTGGACTTTGGGAACATTTATAAGAAAAATTTATTTTCTAAATTTTATTTCTGACTTGTACAAATGAATTATCATTTTTATAAATTGAATAAACTCCTTGGTGAGATCCTAAAATGTTTAGATTTTATCACACCCTGCATACATAATTTAGTGTATGCAACTCTCGAGGTATTATTTTATGTGCCTTGGATTTAGTCTTCTTCTCATGGGTGTTTGTGTTGTAAAAGATTGTTGTCTTGGGATCTAGAGAGTGACCAATGGTCACATGGAGGTTGTTGATAGTGGTTTGGTTTGCGATTTCTTTTTGTGTTTCACATTGGAATATATATGTATCAAACTTGATAAAATAAATGTATTTTGTTTATATATTTGGATCCTTATTTATTATTGTCCATATTATTGGATTCATTTATTTATCTATTCTATGTACTCTGATTAGATGTTTCATTATTAAGATGCTGAGGGTGAAATCACTCCTAGTTGTTTTCTTTACAACCCTAGCACTATTTCTAGATTGGGGGATCTAAAACATACCTCAGGTAGGTCATGGGTAAACATGGGTGACCTATTCAGGGCTGTCTTAGTTTGGTTCATAAACATCCTAACATACTTCAAATCATTTTCAAAATCTATGATTTTAAAAATAGTAGTTGTTTACTATTTTAAACATTTCCACCATTAGAAACATGTTCAGTGGAATAAACATGTAAAAAATAATCATGTTCTAGGTGAATGGTTTTATGGGGAGTTAGTATTTTCATAATCATTATAAAAAACCTTAAAAACCCACAAACACCATCAATTAGGATAGGGATCAACATGATGAAATAAAAAACACAATACAACCATACCTCCCTATATATGATGATTCGTCTCCAAAAATTAACTTGATTATGTTACCTCTATATAAAGTAGTTGGTTTATACCTTTATAAGTATCCGCTGGCCAATAGAATCACCAAATGCTTTGGTAGGACATCTTCCCTATAACTAGGTGCTACAAAATTTAATGTAAATGAAGATAAAGAGAAGAGAAACTAAGAGATTAAACTAGGATAAAATGATCTCATATATACTCTTAACATGGTACTTAAATTATATAAAAGAGTGATTGATCATTGAATGAAGGATGCTATTAGAATTATAAAATTTCAAACAATATTAAATGACCAAACCCTTTAGATTTCTACTATTATCACTCTTATAATGAAATCCTCATTTATTATGTGATTGTTAAAATCCTTTAAAAGTCAATAATCAAACCACACATCATCACATGATATTTCAATAAGATATATTTACATGATAATCCTAATTAGATAATAATTTAAATGACATCCTTTGTTATTCCAATATGAACACTACAACCATGGTAAAAGGAACGATAAACCAACATAAACTATGATGTGGTGACACCTACCATATCATAAATTATGATATTTTATATATTTATAAAAACATACCACATGAATTAAACCATCAATAATTTTATTTAAAACATCACAACACTTTTATGAATCCATATAAACTCCATTGGGCATGGTTATCATATAAAATATCTCAAATTTTAGAAATGTACTTTATACCAAAATTAATACATTTAGGACATTATATATAGCCATAAAGGACTTTTTTATGTTGAAATAAATTTTGAAATCCCCAATCTGTATTTATAGGCAAAGTGGATCCTCTATAAAAACATCATTTCTACTCAAGTTATAAAGGGGTCTAGCATGATCTCGACCAAACACACTCATATCTTTATATGAACATGTCTGATACAATACATGTATTTATATATCATATGCATTATTACATAATACCTTTATATAAAACATTGTGTGCCAAATATATACAGAACATGTCAATCTAGTATAAGGAATATCATAAATTCACTTTTCTCTAAAATAGATTGAGTAGTTTGAATGACTATATTACATGTCATTTATCCTAGTATTTGAGTACATCAAATGTAACCCAACTAAAGATGTCCACGCATGTAATATATAGTGAGCCTATCCCCAAGAACCCAGATATGGTGTTTACTTTATTACATTGGAATGAGTTACAAGGATTCACATCTTGAAGGATTGAATAATTTAATAACCTTGGTAAAATAGACAAATAATTGAAATTGTTATTACATTTGAAAACCAAAAATACCCAAATTATTTTCTTTGATAATTATATTATTAAGTTAGTGTATCCCAACATATCAATCAAAAAATACTTGCTGGTATCCTGGGGAAAACAAAACATACTAAACGGGAGACCTGAGATGCTTAGAAAGGGCATTCTTATAATATAAGCCATGAATAAATAAGTCATAATCAATATGGAATTGTAAATAACTGAAACACATTCCATTTAATCAAAAACTTGAGCATAATATAGATGGAATAAATGATGAAAAAAATAATTCCATATAAATAATCATATATGATTGAAACACAACCATTGATATTCGAACTAATTTAATAATCCCTAGTAATATCAATAACTGAATTCATAATGATGAAATGTATAATGATGGACATATAAAACATACTGTCAAGGACTTGTTATAAGAAATATAAATACTATTGAGGCCTTGTATCAAGAAATATATATAAATAGATAAGGTCTTATCAAAAAACCCATTATAGTTTTTCTCATGAGGCCTACTGATGCATTGAGGGGGTATAACACGGCTCGACCATCACTTACTACGTCCTATGCATTCCTCATATGAAAGGGGTGAAACATAATGCACAAAAACATTCACAATTAAAATATATTTAGAAATTTAATTACTTTCCCCATTCAATAAAAATAATCATAAAAAATCTAGAGTAAAATGAATGGTATCGACATAGTATATCACCGGTCCAACTGATTATAAACCATCTAGATAAATAATAATGATGGAATCATTACAATATATACCCATTAAATCATAAGTAACATCAATGAATTTATTTTTAGATGTATTTTTTTAAATATCACTTTGAACATCTCTTGAGAAAAATAACCTTTCTTTGAAAATAACCCTTTTTATTTTAAAATATGAAAATTTAAAAAATATTGTCAAAATATATTTCTTTGAAAATAACTTTTAAAAACTAAGAATTTATAGAGTATTTGGGAAGAATTTTATTTAAATATATAATTTTAAACATGAAAATGAGTCTTTAAATTAATGGTGTTCATGATGATAAGTAATTCTATACATTCCATATAACTTAAAAAGAATATTCCTTTTGTACTTTAAAAATGATTTGAAAGTGCTTTGTTAAAAAATGAAAAGAATATAACTTAATTTTTTTTTATAAAAAAATTCAAACAATGGTAAAAATTTATTTGATAAATAAATTTTATAAGGTTAAAAAAATTTACGAAATCATTTTTAGAAATCATTGGTTTTGATGAAAAATGATTTCTGATCGAAGAGAAAAATAAAGTCATATTTTCTTAAAAAAATGTTAATTTTTTTAAGTCTAAATAGAATAAAAATGGTACAATTACTTGAAAAATTTAACAATTATACCTATGAGAATAAAGTTTATTTATTTTAATATATAAATATAGAATAGTTATATTAAGGGAGACATAAACAAAAACAATCTATACTAATGACGAGATTGTGAAATAAAACCTTAACACTTTTATAACTTTTCAATCATAATCCCTATGAAGGAAATAGTTTTAAATGAAAATTAAAATACCATGAATATAAATTAATTCATGATATAACATACAAAATGTTATTATATAAACTACAGATAAGAAATAGGTGGTGAATACGGTGTACCTCTCATGAAAGAAAAAATTAGACGAGAGATCCATACCCTGAGTCGAAATCATCACTTATATTATATATATTCTAAAATTATAAAATTATATTCATTATTTAATTTCTTAATAAAATTTTTCATGTTTATTATTAATCTTTTTTCACTTATTATCATGTTATATATGGTTATTTAATCAATTAAGTTAATGTCATATGTTTCGATGATATCTTGATTATGTGTAAAAAATGACTCTGGTAGGTTGACTATGGTAAAAGTGGCCATTTTTTAAACATATCTTAAATAATAATCATAAAAAATTATAATATTTATACATAAATTATTATTTTAAAACTAATAATGAATGTTTATTATGATAAATATAGTATGTTATGATCCTTGAAATAGTAGGTCATATATACACATGAGTTACGTTTCCATTTTTAAATGATAATTGATGAAAGGAGGTATGTGATATTTTATCTTTAAATAATGTTAATTATATAAAAAATACTATATTATTTCTATATATATCATCCATGTGTTTTGGTGATGAAAAAATAGTCACATCCCCTCGTGAAGGTGGTAGTCTACACACAAACACGAACAAAATTATCATTTTTCAATGAGTGAAAATGTTATAAATAATATGATATATAAAATTTTTATTATGATAAATATATTTTTAATATCATCATTATTTCATTTATATCACATATAACCGTTAAATTTATCCTTATAACCTTCTATTTAAAACATTTGTGGAAAACGAATCACATCGCTTCGCGAGGCAGTTGTCCACCATACAATTATCATATTATATATATATATATATATGATATAATTAATAGAAAAATATAATTATGTTAAAAATAATATATATATATATATATATACTTTATACTTATCATTATACCCAATTCTGAGAGGCGTTGATGGAAATGTGACACATCAGTTCGTGAGGCGGTAGTCTTCCATACACACAACCGAGGTTATCATTTCAAATTTGATGGAAGAGTAGAACTATATAGATCATGAACATAAAATAACAAAATCTCAATATATGTTATATAATTTTTTTATTATAAAATCACAAATTATTTATATTTTAAGGTTTTTTAATAAAAAATAAAATAAAAATGCATTGTTAGAGATTTTACATATTCTTGGATAACATATTTAGGATTATACCTAAAGAATTTGTAGAATGTATTTATGAAAAAAAAGGATTCTTGGATTTTCTTATAGAATTTTATATGTTCTTTGGTTTGGTATTGGTTGAAAAAAAATTGTTTTGATTTGTGAATAAGAGATTAAAGGTAGTGGACTTTTATTGATGAGGTGAGTGACACACTTGTCAATTTTGAAAATAAAAAGGTATACCCACATTTCTTACATCTCAAAAGGGTAAAAAATGGAGTATTATTGATTATTATACATTATAAAGTATATATAGGTCCATAAAAAAATTTTTATATAACTTTTTATATCATTTTAATCCTTATTGTTTTAGTTTAATCTTTCTTAGTAAATCTGTTTCTACCTTAACCATGGTAAAAAGGTTTTACTAGTTTTAATATAAATTATGGTAAGAATTTAAGATGAACATGTTACATAATATAAATTATTCACATTAAAAATATTTAATAATTTTTTTTCAAATTTAATTCACTTAAGTGGCATAATTTAATTTAAAATTAATCCCGTAAATGCAATGAGAAAGTGGGGTTTCAAAGAGAAAGTGTTCAAAATCCCATTAAGTTTTTATATCAAAATTCAATATGAAAATGATTAAAAAGAACTAAATTATATTAATAGATATATAATAAAACATATATTAATTTAAAACTAATTTAAAATATAATTCAACTTTATAAATAATTTAAACATAAAGTCTGTTTTCAATTAAAATTTACTATATTCACTATTCATCATAAAATGTAACATTTCAGAAAAATACCAAAACCTAACCCTAAAATTATTTTTATATTATAATTTAAAAATAAATGTTTATTTTTTAAAATATTTATTCTAAAATTGGTAAAAATAATTACAAATTATGTGAACAAAGCGCGACTATACCATGTTTTAGAAAAAAATATAGTTTTTTTAGAAAAAATTTCATTTTCATTTGAATGGTTATTATATTATTTATAACCAATAGATAACCATGATATTTATAATTTATAAATATTATTTATACCCTCTAACATAAAAGCTAGGTTATAATTATAATGTTTAAATAATAATATTTTAATAGACTATCACATTTCATTGAAACTTGGTGTTGCGTGTATTGCGATCTATCGAAAAGATTGAATTTATTTAAAAATAAATATACAATAAATTATTAGGATGTTAGATTATGTTATAAGATTAGTGTTTAATTTCATATAATCTATTTAACATGATCTTACTCTTTATAAAATCTTAGGGTATTACATTCTACCCCCTTTTAAATAAATTGAGTCTCATAATTTAAACTTGATTTCGATAATCAGGGGTTTGAAATTTAAAAATAGATTTATTGAAATCCCACATCGTGATAAGTGTTAATAAAACATATCATTGATAATAGAAAATTTAATGATATAGATTATATGTAATAACACATAACTAGGTTTCCAAGCTGTAGAACATATGTGGGAAGTGAAGATATGAATGTGGAAGAAAAACATAAATTATTATAGAGATTTATTGAGGTTATTGATCACAATAAATTGAATTATGAATGGAATATTTAAGGCCTAAAAACCATAAATCTTTGATGAATTAAAATACCATATCTTCAACACAAATTAAGGTATTAGTATTACACTATGTTTCAACATCCTTTTCCTAGAGTTGAAGAATTACTTTACCATATATACTGCGAATATATGAAAATATACTTACTTGATAATATTTTATTTCATAGGAACATTTTCATCTTTTATTTATGATTTAATAATTTTTCACTTCAATTGATACTATAATAGATGAATATCCAAGATTAATTTTTTATTCCTAAAGAAATAAAATTAACATTTAATGGATCATAAGATCCATAAAAGAGTGATGAATATTTATTTTTGTTTACAAATACTTTTCAAAACCAATATGGTGATCAAAAGTTATTAAATTAATACATTAATATATAAACCTCAATAGTAACACAAATGGTTAAATATTAATATTTATCCATCAAATAATTTATCTAAAAATAAAGACATTTTAACCAGTACAACAAATAGTTTTTTGGTAGGTGTTGAATCCTTATCGTCTTTCTGTTGTTGGTTCAAGCCCCATGACCTTTCTAGAATTTTTAGGTTATCACACAGCATGTGTGCTATTCATTTTTTGAAAACTTATTAATATAATTTATATAATTTTACCGAATTGTAATATCCAATAATTAAATCTACATAAAATATTAGATAATACTAAAAGGTTAACAATACCTTTATAAAAAATTACTTATCATTATTATCTCAATATTGGGGAAATTTTTACCTTTATCCTTACTCAATCATGTGTTTTCTAAGAGGTTTAACTTTTCAATTAGTCCCTTTTCTTTGTCATCAATACCATTCTACATATTTTCTCAAAATACATTAAGAATTGTTACTAATGTTAAATCCTTATATGTTTCATGATTCTTATAATGATAATGTCATTAATAAAATAGTTTTAATACATATTTCTTTGATCCAAATATAAAAGAATAATAATCATTTCAAGTTAGATCTATCAATAGCATAATATTTATCTTTATCTCTTATATTTTTTGATTTATATTCCCTTAACAAATTGGGAACTCATTTTTATAGTTCTCCATCTCCTTATAGTGGAGCCTTTCACATTGGATGATTATTTATTGCCCTTAAAATCATGAGCATTTTCTCCTTTTCTCCACACTTGAAGCAAACTCTATTTCCTTTTAAGCATGTTCTAAGGCGTTTCTTTATAAAATTATCACATGTTTGAAAATATTTATTTCCCTTATTCCATTTATCCATTTTTTACTCTATCATCCTCTTCATATCTTGCTTCCAGTAAAATCCATATAACTTGGAGAGTTATTTCTCAATATTGATAAAAAATGATACCATGTCCTCATAAAATGAGAACATTTGGGAGACTAGTTCCCTTTGAAGGATTGTATTAATCCCATCAAATAAATGATTAATATATCTCTTTGGATTATGTACACACTCTGAAAAATGCCTTGTTAGCCTTATAAAGTTGGATTCATTCTTGTAAACATTTTACGCTTCATTTTATCTTAGATCCAATAACTATCATTCCATATCCGCTCGTTTGTCAGGATGAAAATATTTTTCCAATAAGTGTACCTTGAAATACTTCCACTCCATGGTACATATTTCCTCATCATCCTTAGTGTTTTGAATTAATGACCACCCTTTATCATCATATTATAAGAGATTATAAACTTCCATGAAAAAATTATCCTTTCCTATACTTCCAAGAATGAGAAATATCTTCTCTAATGAACTTATCCATTGATCAACTAAAATATGATGTTTAGTCCCACTGAATAATGATGGTTTCTAATGCGTTAAGTAGTATAATATTATTACACTACATGGTGGATCAATAGGATTCTCTATAAAGGAAGGGTTATTACTCATAACTTGATCCAGATTCCCTAATATAGTTATAATTTGATCAGTTCCAGTTGTATCTCCATATCTGTATTCATTATATTTTCTAAGAGGGAAATTCGTAATTATATTATGTGCATTGATATGGTTTCCAATCCTTCTATTAGGAACCATTTATAAACAATGTAATTCTCTATATTAGATCATAATGTTATGAAACATAATTTTAAATCCCAAAACTGGTGAAAAAATTAACATAAATAGAAAAAAATGCAAAGATAATATAATAACCATAAACCTGATTTTCTGGGAATGTATTCATATCATAAAAATATTTTCAAATCCTTCATAATTGGTTTTAAATATGATATGAAATAACCCAAGAATATACCCTAGGAGTGTCAAACAAGGTGCGTAGTAAGTCTCATTTTCATGTAGAATGTGATGATCATGTCCAACCCAATATTCCTTTTTTAGAGATATTAGCCCGAGGTACATCTGTTCTAGAACCACATCCACTTATAGTATCCAGTTAGGGATGTATTTTCTAGAAAAAAACCACATGATATATTCCTTACAAAAACATTAGGATGTTCTTTTATACTTATCCTCAAAGTCTATCATTGGTTTATATTCACTAATATTTATTTTCCTAAATATAGTTCCCAAGGTTTCTACTAAACATTATCTAATACTAATTATAGCAAATCTAATCCAAATATCCTAGATATGATGTTTTATTTATTACATTGTAATAAGATATAGAGAACTACACCCTGGAAGATCAAATAGATGTGTTTTCATGGAAAACTATATACATACTTGAAATTCTTTTTAAAATTGAAAAAAATATAGGCAATATTTTCTTTGAGAATTCCATTATTACCCATAGTGTATCCCTTCATATCAACAAAAAAACATTTATTAGTATCCTAGAGAAAATACAACATACGAAATGGTTGAGATCAGATATTTAGTAAGGGTAAGTGTACAACAAAGGCTATGAATAAAATAATGAACAGTCAATATGGCCTGATAAATTTCGGAAATGAATTCCCATTAAACAATAACATGAACATAATATGGATGAAATAAATAATGATCAAATGATTCCATGTAAATAATCAGATGATTTTGAAACATAACCATGGATATTCTAACTAATCAAATAATCACAAGGGATATCAATAACTAAATTCATAATGAGGGAATACACAATGTTGTACATCTAAAACATAACATCAAGGACATGTTCCAATACTTCTAAATACCATCAAGTCCATGTTACAATACATCTATATATATGGGTAAGGACTCATCCAAAACCCAATATATTTTGTCTCATGAGACCTACCAATGCATCGAGGGGCCATAGAGGGCCTTCAAATCACTTAGAAAGTCCAATTCATTCATCATATAAAAGGGTTGAAACATAATGAACATAAAATTTAATATTTTAACAATAATATGAAATATAAAAACTTTCCCCAGTCAGTAAACATAACCACAAAACATCCAGAGTAAAATAAAGGGTATCAACATAGTACATCCCCAGTCAAACTAATCATAAACCATATAGATAAATAATAAGGATGATATCATTAGGCTATATCCCCAATAAAAAATAATTAAAATAAAAAATTTATTTTTATTTGAAAAATTATTTTGAAATATCTCTTATAATATTTCTTGAGTAAAATAACTTTTCTTTTAAAATAAACCTTTTTATTTTAAAACTAGAGAACTCATAAAATATTTTCAAAATCCTTTCTTTGAAAAACACATTTTAAAACTAATAATTTCCTAAATATTAAGAAAACAATATTTAAAAATAACTTTGTAAACATTCAAAATTAAAATTAAAAAAATGATGTTCATGATGGAAGGTAATTCCGTACATGCCATGAAATTTAAATAGAACACTCCTTTTACATTATAAATTGTTTAGAAAAGATCCTCATTCAGAAAGTGAAAAGAAGACTCATTTCAAACCCTTTTTCTAAAAGTAAAATATGGGAAGAATTTTATTTAATAAATTATTTTAAAATTTTAAAATAAATTTCTATTTTTTAGAAAACAAGGGTTTTTATAGAAAAATATTTCCAGTCGAAGAGGGAAATAATGTCGTAATTTCATAAAACAATTTCTTAATAATTTTGAGTACCAATTTAAGGAAAAATGGTACTATTAATTGAAAAGTACATGAATATACATATGAGAATAAAATAGGTTTAATTTAATATATAAATATCAAATAACTCTCCAAAAGGATACTTAAACAGAAAAAATGTCGAATAATGATGAAATTTCGAAATAAACCCTTAACACTTTGGTAAATATTGAATAAAAATCCCCATGATAGAAATAAATTTAAACTATACATTAAATAAAATTAAGATAAATTAATTCATGATATACCATACAAAATATTATTGTATACAACACACAAAATAAATTATTGGTGAATATGGTGTTTGACTCACAAAAGTAAATGTTAGATGATAAATGCTTAACTTTTATCTGAATAGTCTAACGCATTCATTATCTTCATAAATAAGAAACTTATGTCAATTATTTATTTTCACAATAAACTTTTTCAAGTTTATTATTACTTTTATTTCAATTATTACCATGGTATATATTAATACTTAATTAGTTTAGTTTACATCAGATGTTTCGATGATATCTTACTTATGTTACAAAAATTACTTTTGTAGGTCGACTATGGTCAGTGTGGTCATTATTGAAAAATATAAAGAATAATAATCATAAAATTAGTATCATATTTATAAAAAAATAAAATTTTAAAACCAATCATGAAATATTTATTTGGTATATGAAGTATGTTACAATTATAGAGATGGTAGGCCATACGTATGCATGAGTAACATTTCTATTTTTCAACGATTATTATGGAATGGAGAAGAGTAATATTTTAACATTATTGAATGATAATTATATCATAAATACCATATTATTTCCTTATATATATATATATCATAAATTTGGTGTGGTCATGAAAATAGAGAGACACTTCTTTGCGATGTTGGTACTCAACACATACACGAACAATGTTATCATTTTTCAGTGAGTGAAAAGGTAAGAAAGAAAATGATATATTATCTTTTCAGGATGATAAATATGTCATTAATATCATAATTATTATTTTTATTTATATCAGATGTAATCATTAAATTTATACTTATATCATTCTATTTAAAGTGTTAGTGAAAAAAATTGCATCGCTTCGTGAGTCGTTAGTCTACCGTAAACAAGAGCGACATTATCATATCCCGTACAATATGGAAAGTAAAAAAGTCATATAAATGGTATAATGATTGAAAATGTATAATGTTATTATAAATATTATATAAATATAATTTATATCCATAATCATATCTAACCATGATAGGTTTTGATATAAAGCATGTCACATTGGTTTGTAAAGCAGTAGTCTGTCATACACACGAGCGACATTATCGTTTCCCATTTGAGGGAAGAGGATAATGATATTGGTAATGACATTAAATTAATAACATATTAAGATATGGGAGATAATGTTTTAATATATAATCATAAATTAATAATATTTTAATTATTTTAAAGAATAAATAAAACAAAAAAGTACATTTATGTAGTTTAACTCTTTTCAGACCCCCTCTTTAAGATTATACCTAAATTATTCCTAGAATGAATTTATGAAAAAAATATGATTATATGATGAGGTGATAGAATTTGGGAAGTTAGTTTGGTTGGTATTTGAATTATAAAAAGGGTTTGAAGGTGTGAGGAATAATGGGGAGGGGGTGGCAATTTATAGGCAAGGTGAGTGACACACTTATAATTATTGAAAAGAAAATGGTGAACCCACGTTATTCACATTCCATAAGGGTAAAAAATAAGTATTATCAAGAATTAAAAAATATAAGGCAAATTATAAGCTAAAAATATGTCCATAAAAATATTTTATATATTTTTAGGTCATTTTGACCCTTATCTTTTATGTTAAACACACGTGATAAATCTGTTTTTACCTTAATCGTGGTAAACAATTTATACTATTTTTATTATTATTATGGTAAAAAATTATGATGAAATTATTATATAATATAAATTATTATAATTAAAAATATGGAATAAAATTTTCATAATTTAATTCACATAAGTAGAAAATTTTAATTTTAAGCTAATCCCACAAACGTGATGAGAAAGAGGATTTTAAAAGAAAAAATGTTCAAACGTTTACAATGTTTTTATTTCAAAATTATATATGAAAATGGTTCCAAAGAAATAAATTTTGTTAATAGATATATACTTGTTTTTACTTTAATACCAATTTTATAAATAATTTTACTTTATAAATAATTTAAACAAAATATAAGTTTTCCATTAAAATTCATTATTTATCACTATTCATAAAAAAAGAAATTTTTTAGAAAAAACCCAAAAATTCACCCTAAGATATTTTTTACTTTTTTATTTAAAAAATTATTTTTTCTTAAAATTATTTTTATAATAGTATAACTAAATAATAATAAATTATGTGTGACAAGTGTAACAAAAAAATATTTTAGAAAAAATACTGTTTTTCATAATTTTTTGAAATGATGATTATTTTATTAATAATAAGTGTATAACCATAATTTTCATTAATTTTTGTAGTAATACTCATACCTACCAAATTAACACCTATATTATAATTTAAATTTTTAAATTATAATATTTTAATATAGTATCAAATTTCGTTCAATCCCAGTGTTGTGTGCATTGCATGTTATCGAAGAGATTTAATTTATTTCAAAATAAATATTTTATAAAGTCTTAGGGTTACCTTATCTTCTAATATTTGCGGTGTGTGTTATATATTCTATAAAACATGATTATGCTCTTTTAAAAATCTTGGGGTTTTGCATCCTCGGTTTAATCTAATTAAGGGAATCTGTGCCTTAGTTTTCATACAAGAAGAAAGATTTCATCTTAGTGAAACTCAACCAACCACATGATCATAAACATACCGAAACACCCATAGGAACCTTAAAATTATGGATATTCTAATAAATTTATTGAATTATTAAGGTTGACATATTAAGTTTTTTATAATCCTTAGTTAATTAAGATAAATATAAATTATACACCCCTAATTATACCAATATCTGTATGAAATTATATGCAGAATATTATTGTAGGAAAATCTATATAGAAAGTATCCAATTATTATATCATGAGTATGACCAATATCAAATATAATAATATAATAATATTAAATATCATTAGAACCCACAATACTCAATAATGATCATTGATTATAAATAAATTGAAGTCACCCTTTTAAGGTATTTTATCATTCCAACAATCAGTTAATATAAGAAACATGTATTATTAAATGATAAATATAGAGAGAATTTATTATAAAACCATGATATATTTAAATTTATAATAAAAATTACATCCATTTTCTAATATGTATAATACACAAATACATTAAAAGACCCTCATACCTCTATTAAAGTAATGGTTTTGTAATGGATCTTCTAAATTATCCTCAGTAGCCACATAAAAAATATTTATATCACCCCTCTTAGTAATCTCTTGAATAAGGAATGTATTTTTGAAGGATATTTTTAGTCCTTTAGAGTGACTAGGGTTCCTTTAATTGACCAATAACTCTATTATTATCACAATTAATCTTGACTTCTCCATCAATGATAAGAACCACCCTAATTTTAGTGATGAACTTTTGATCAAATAAATTTCCTTCATAACATCTGATGTAGTGATTTACCTTACCGCTATTATTGTGCCTACTAGAATGTATAATTTTAAACTTAGTCAAATTATAAATCGATTTATTAGAAAAACATAAAAACAAATTTAGATATCATATCCTTTTTATTTTATAATTTAGCATTAGTGTAACAACTTATAATGATCTATTCTACACTTGCAAAGACGAAGAACATATCCTTAATTCTTCTCATACACTTAGAGGTTTCCTTTAAAATAATATAACGACTCTCAGTAGGATCGTATATTTCATATTTTTACTATGATAAAATCCTAACCGACATCGAGCTAAGTACACAAGTTGTTATACATGATAGGTCCTATGTTCATAACAAAAAGAATTATATCCATGTTTTTCTTTTCTAACTCTTTATATAGGCATTGAGATTTTATAAGACCAATTCAATGAAACACTAGTAAAAAACATTCATATAGTTCTCAATGATAGAACTTTTTAACACATTACCAATATATATGAGTTTTGAATTAGTCTAAAAAACTTTATATATTTATCTCCATAGATATTCAAAAAACATATAGGTTTTTATCTATTGGGATTTTTTTATTAATGAGATTCTTTATCACATGAAATTATTGAGTAAACTATTTAGAGGGTCTTTTTAAATATGACATGATTGATTCTATTTTCACTATAATTGAATGAAGAAATTTAACATGATATGAGAGTGTTGATAAAGTATCACACTTTTGGATATGGGTTTCATATTATAATTAATATGTATCCTTATTTTTTATAATCATAATTTTATATCATGATATATTTCGGTCGATTATTTACCCATTTTCTTATTTTATATGGAATGTTGAGATACATGTTTCTCCATTATTGGTAATTAAACCCCTGATTTTTTTAAGAATCCAGTAAGGTGTTGTAGTGATTCTTTTACCACCTACCATTTTTATTGTCATAAAAATTCTTTGAAGTGGAAATTTAATTGATTATTCAATCCGTTAATATATTATTGATAACTGGACTCTGTATAATGTGATATAGAATGTTATTAAAAAATAATGACATGTTTGACATGGTGGGGAGTTTCTGTTTATTCAAATTAGGTATATGTTATCTTCTTGAGGTTTGGGAGTATATTATTAGATCATAAAAAAATTATTTATAATTTACTTTATAAACTATAAGGTTTACATGTAAGTGGTTATACATATAAGGACTTGGAATTAAACATAGAATATTCTTGAATTAAGTTAGTAATTCACAATTAGTATCTTTACATGTTTAGAGCTTTAGAGAATTAGGTCATTACATATACATAACAACTTGAATATTACATGTAGACACATCTACCCAGTTTCCATTTTTTTCCAGAAAATAAAAATTCTTGAAAAAAAGAGTCAAGTCTAGTTCAATGTTTTAGATAGCATGAATTTTCCTTGATCCCATATTTTAACCTATTATAGTTTATGTACTATGAAAAAAATTTCAAAAACATTGGATGAGCATAAAAATCTTAGTAAGGGATACACAAATAAAGAAAATTATTAGTTTTTCAAAAAAACTAGTAAACCTTTAATACTTTATCTTAAGTAATAATTTTAACCTTTATAAAGTTGTGAATACTCTTAAATGAATAAAAGATAATTGGTTTCCCTTTTGTAACCAACATGTTACCATAAAACCCATATAAATAACACATAACATAGAAAAGAAATTTGGGATATAAACATACTTAAATGGAATAACCATATGGCCGACTTCCACACATATCACTAAATCGAATAGCCAGACAGCTGACTTCCATACCCAATGCATTGAATGTTATAATGTAACCACCCATCCTAGTTTATCACGACACAAATCGTCATTTGGTTTATCACGTAACCACCCGTAAAATGTCCAAGTACCATTATATAATCATAACACATACAACTAATATAGAAGAATGTAAACATTTCCACATTTCAATCACAATATATCACTTAAATATATTTACATAAAAAATCCATTATCAAAACCATTTTCAATACCAAAATACATAAAAGAGTATATGGTATTAACATTCCTTTTAAAAACATTACAGCTTGTTAAGGAAGCCAAAGAGAAAATAATACTCACAGCGGCGGAAAGGTCATTGTCACCGCTTACATTAAAAGAAACAGTCCTTTTTTCATTTAGTAAAACGATTCATAGAAAAAGATTCCATTTGAATGAAATGAAAAGTAAAAGGTTTTTATATAGACTATAAAATAAAGTTGTGTATTAAAACCAAATATGCCTCAATGAAGGGAGATTAAGACGAAGTCCCTTACCTCATGTCCGACTTTTCCCGTTCATTCTTTAATATCCTGAATAATAAAATAAAGTTAATTTATAATTTCTTAATTTTTTTTTCAAGTTTATTATTCATTTTATATCAATTAATACCATGTTATAAACATTATGCAATCATTTAAGTTAATAATGGTCATTTTGTTGATATTTTGTACTTGAGTCAAAAATGGACTTCTTATAATTAGAAATTGTTCTTGTGGTCAAAAGTTAATTATATTTATAATTATATTCATGATTTAGATATCATATATATCATATATATCATAAATATCTAGTATATACATGTATTTATAATAATACATAACATTTGGATATAAGAAATGAAATGAATCGTTCATGGAGACAGTAACTCGCACGTATGCATGAACGCTACTTTCAATTCTATTTAGTATTGTAATGGAATGAAAAATTAAGGATACATAAGTATATTATAATTACAGTATAATATCATATATAATTTCATTAACTCTACCCTTTATACGTTGCACACAAGGCATGAACGAGTCAGATCACTTTGAGGGGGCGGTAGTCCGCACTTCCTCAAATGAGATTATCATATTTACCCACTATGGAAACTATAAAGGTATTTAATAAATGAAAAATATAAAAGCATAGAAACAATATAAATATAATATATACCATATATAAATATAGTTCCATCATAGTTTCCACCATGAGAGGCAGTTTAAGATATTTGAACAATCATTGTTTTGTGAGGCAATAGTTCATCGTCCAAAGAAACAGTCTGTTCTTTACCAATTTGACGGAGGTGTGTGTAAGTATAGTTCAAATACTTATGATAAAAAAAACCTAGTATATTTAGGATACCAGTGTTGTTATAAAATAAAGGAATAAAAAGAGTTTAGGTGGTTGTATAAGTAAAATGAAATAAAATAAAACAAAAGAATTTAAGAGAAACCGTTACCTTTAATTCAGGTAACTCCCTTTAGCTTTAACCAAAAGGAATTCTTGATGTGACTTATGCCTTAGTTAAGGCTTCTATGAGGTGGAGAGGGATGTAGGGAGATTAATTGTATAGATGTTGGATGAGCCTAGGGGATTGATAGGTGTGAGGAATGAGTTATAGGTGAGGTCTTTTTATAAGGGAGGGGAGGGGCTCTTTAGGAAAGTGTGAAAATATTATTTTATTATATAATGATTTTCTGTTTCTAAAAGACCAAAATTAATTAAAGTCAAACATAAGATGACTCCTGGTCAAAATAAAATCATCCAATATGAATTGGAAATTTTTTGGATCTTATTTTAATCTTTATAATCTTATTTATTTAAATCATTTATTAATGTGGTAAACACCACATCAATATTTTGTCATACATAATTTAATTTATTTGATGTATAAAAATTATAAAACAAATACCATGATTTAGGAAATCATTATAGATTTCCAAATAATATTTATAGTTTAAAAGATAACTTATATGACCTTATGTGAAAATTAATTTACTAAAATATATTTATTTATGTCATTTTTTTCGTTACCTTAAATTAATTAATCTAAAGTTTCATTATCACTCCCAAGTGGCTCCATGGGGTCCCAAAATTAACCCAATGATACACATGGTCGGCCAGGATTTGTACAATAAGTTTATGACAAGTGTTAAGGTAAATTTTATTATTATAAAATTCTTTTTACCTTGAATTACCCTATTTATCTTTAGCCACAGTAAATAAAAGTAAACAATTACTATTCCCCAAAAAAAATATTATCATTTTATTGAACAAAATTTTACTTAATAATAAGAATCATGAATGTCAAATTTTAAAAATTCAATTCACAGAAGTGGTAAAAAAAAATTTAAGTGAAAAAGTTAGATTTGTAACTACTACTCAGTTTTTCACTATTCATCAAAAATTGATGGTTTTTCAGAAAAATACCAAAAATTCGGCCTAAGCTATATTGGATATTACGAATTCAAAAATGATGTCTATTTTACCAAATTCAAAACATATAAATTGCATTAATTAATTTAAAATTACTTCCCACTGTCAAAACAAATAACATGTTAATAAGAAATAATATCTATCAAAAGATTGACACTTGTTTATGTCCAATTTCAAAGAGAAATTAATTCAAATGACCACCATTGGATTAAATGGTAAAAATATAATATAATTAAACTTTAAAACCAATCAAATAGATAATATAACAATATAAATAGATTATATTAAAATGCATCTTTGAATTAAAATATAGTATTTATCACTATTCATTAAAATTTGAATTTTATCAGAAAAATACCAAAAAATTACCCAAAGTGAATTTTGATGTCCCATTTCTAAAGAAGAATATTATTTTGTCAAATAGAACATATAAAAGTGACAAAAACTATATTTTAATATATTTCTCCATTAAAAGGCGGTAAATCGACCTTTTAATGAATATTAGAGTATTTATGCTTAAAATTAGATTAATTCACATTTTAAGCCTCTAACTTTTATTGGATAAATGTAAAAAATTTAACAAACAAGTATAATCATTTTTTTGTTAGTTTTTTTCATTCCCTCCAATACAACAGTTAAGTGTTAACTACCGTTTAAAATAAAAATATTATATTGTTAGTATGCAACGTAAGATTTCAAAGAAACCCGTCGTTTCGTATCGTGTACGCCTTCAAAAATAGAAACCCCTTTACAGTAAAATTAATATTTAATTCACAAATATTGATAAATATTATAATATCATATTTCTTTATTTACCTGAGATGTTACATCCTTCCCCCCATTTTGGAAATTGCATCCTGACAATTTTATTTACTTATCAAATAAATAGGGGTACTTATCCCTCATAGCATTTTCAGATTCCCATGTCGCCTCTTCAATCATATGGGTTTTCCACAAAACCTTTACTTGGTGAATTACCTTATTCGAAAACACTTTCTCTCTATGGTCAGGAATATGGACTGGTTGTTCCTCATAAGAGAGATTCTCATCCAACTGAACTACCTATTGGCTCAATACATGAGATCGATCTCGCATATACTTTCTCAATATCGAATCATGAAAAAAATTATGTAGCTGGGATAAAATTTGAGGTAAAGCCACTCTGTACGCAAATGGTCCAACTTTATCTAGGATTTTATAAGGTCCAATGAACCTTAAACTCAACTTTCCCTTCTTACCAAAACACATCACACTTTTCCATGGAGAAAATTTTAAAAAGACATGATCACCTACCTCAAAAGAAAGATCCTTCCTCCGGTTATTCATATAACTTTTGTGCCTACTCTAAGCTATTCTCATGTGATTCTGAATCAACTGAAATTTTTTTGACATCTGTTCTACCAATTCTGGTCCTATTAGCTTACTTTCACTGACTTCATCCAAAAATCTAGAGTTCGACACTACTTCCAATATAATGCCTCAAGTGGAGTCAGCTGTATACTGGAATGAAAACTGTTATTATAAGAAAGTTCAACCAAAGAAATATGTTGGTCCCAACAACTCTGGTAATATAATGAACATGAACGTAGAAAATATTCTAAGGTCTGAATTGTTCATTCTGACTGCCCGTCTGATTGGGAATGAAATGCTGTACTAAAATTTAATTCAGTACCAAATGTCTTCTAAAGGCCTTTCCAAAAGTTAAAAGTAAAAAATCTATCACAATCAGATACAATGTATAGGGGAACACCATGAAAACTAACTATCTCTTTAACATAAAACCTAGAAAGTTGACTTAGAGACAAAGTATCTCAAATAGGAAGGAAATGAGTATATTTAGTCAATTGATCAACAGTAACCCAAATTTCATTGTCACTTCAAGATGTCTTCGGTAATACCACAACGAAGTCCATGGGTATATTTTCCCATTTCCACTCTGGCACTGGTACAAACTGAATCATCCCTTTCAGTAACTGCCGCTCTACTTTAACCTGTAGACAAGTCAAACACTTCACGGTAAAATCAACAATATCTATTTTCATTACATCCCACCAGTAATACTCACTAAGATCTCTTTACATCTTAGTATATCCAGGATTAACTAAAAACATGGAACTATGAGCTTTACAAAACAACTTATTCTTCAATTGTGAATCATAAGGAAAACATAATCTCTTTCCAAATCTAAAAATAAAATCACTATCAAAGTTAAAATTAGGTAACTTACCTTTCTGAACCAACCCTAACTTTTTCAGCAACTCACTGTCTTCCTTCTGCACTTGCTTAATTATATATGATAAAGATGATCTCACTGACACCTGAAACAAAATAAAATATTTTCTCGCACCAACAACTTCTATGCCAAATTTCATCAAATCAAAAACCAAAGGATATCATTAAAAACGTATCATGGTTAATGAAGCATCACTTTTTCAACTCAAATAATTAACCACTTTATTTTATTTTCCTGGATTTTAAAGGATTTTTCAATCATAATCCTTGATTAATTCCAACCATCACTTCTGTCTCATGTTCAATTATATCTGAGTGAATATATACTTCAAAATTTTTTGGTCAGTATATATTTCAAATTTTACTCTATAAAAATGATGCCTCTAAATTTTTAAAGGAAAAAGAACAGTAGATAATTCAAATCATGTGTAGGGTAATTTAACTCACGAGGTTTCAACTAACGTGAATCATAATAAATTACCTGATCATTATACATAAGGACACAATCAAGTCCTTTCAATGAAGCATCACTATAAAGAAGAAACTCTCAATTTCTGGAAGGTAGTTCCAAAACTGGAGTATTCACCAATCTTCTTTTCAATACTTGAAAACAATCATCACATTATTTTTTCCAAATGAACTTAACACCTTTTCGAGTTAACTTAGTCATTGGACAAGATAACCATGAAAAATTCTCAACAAACCTCTGGTAATAACCTACCACACCAAGAAAACTATGGATCTCGATTATATTTGTGGGTCTTGTCCATTATTCAACAACCTTTGTTTTATTAGGATCAACAGTTATGCCATTTTTTGAAACAATGTGACCAAGGAATGAAATTTTTTGTAGCCAAAACTCACACTTGCTGAATTTCTCAAATAGATTATTTTCTTTTAAGGTTTTCAAGACAACCCTTAAATGAATTTATTGCTCCTATTTACTTTTAAAATAAACCAAAATATTATTAATAAACAAAACCACTATTTATCACCTGAGTTAACTGATCCATCACTGAAACAAACTGTTTAGTTCCAATTCCGACCATCTCAGGATGCTGATTTGGATGCTCATTTCCCTTTGTATGCCTTCACTATACAATTGCCCTGTTTTCTCTGAGAAAAACCATTCTTGACACAGAAATATCTTAGGCGAAGATACATGGTAATTTGAAAATGCTATATCACTTCAATCTTACCATAAATTAATTTATGGACATTAATTTAGGAATATCCTAACTTCTAAAGTTATCTAAACTGACCTCTAATACCAACTATAAAGACCCGACCTTAAACATTACATATTCCTGAATTAATTTAATAATTCAAATTGAATACATTTTCAGGTTTATATCTTTAGATAATTTGGTCATAACATATACATAATAAATTGAATATTACTTGTAGACACATCTACCCAGTTTCCATTTTTTCAAAAAATAAAAATTCCTGAAAAAAGGAGTCATGTCTAGTTCCATGTTTTAGACAACATGAATTTTCCTTGATCCCATCCTTGACCCTATTACACTTTATGTCTTGTGAAAAACATTTCAAAAATTTGGGTCGAGTATAAAAATCTCAGTAAGGGATACACAAATAAGAAAATATGTTAGTTTTTCAAAACAATAAGTAAACCATGAATACTTTATCATAAGAAATACTTTTCACCTTTATGAAGTAGTAAATACTCTTCAATAAATAAAAGATCATTGATTTCCCTTTTATAACCAGAATATTACTATAAAAACCATATAAAGAACACATAACATATAAAGGTAACTTTGGACATAAACATTCTTAAATGGAATAACCATACAGTCGACTTCCACACATATCACTAAATGGAATAGCCATACGGCTGACTTCCATATCCAATGCATTGAAGGTTATAACGCAACCACCCATCCTGGTTTATCATGGAACCACTCATCATTTGTTTTATCACGTAACAACCCATCAAATGTCCAAGTACCATTATAAAATCATAATACATACAACAAATATAAAGGAAAGAAAACATTTCCACATTTCAATCACAATATGTCACTTAAATATATTGACATAACAAATCCATTATCAAAAACATTTTCTATTCCAAAATACATACAAGATTATATGGTATTAATTTTCCTTTTAGCAATATTATGGCTTATTATGGAAGCCAAATAGAAAATAATACTCGCGACGGCAGAAAGGTCGTTGTCACCACTTACGTTAAAAGAAACATTCATTTTTTTGTTTAGTAAATGATTCGTAGAAAAATATTCCCTTTGAATGAAATGAAAATTCAAAGTTGTTTATACAATATATAAAATAAATTCATGTATTAAAACAAAATATGCCTCAATGAAAGGAGATTTAGACGAAGTCCCCTACCTCGTGTCTAACTTGACCCGTTCGTTCTTTAATCTCTTGAACAATAAACGAAAGTTAATTTATACTTTCTTAAGAACTTTTTTTAAGTTTATCATTCCTTTTATGACAATTATTACCATGTTATAAACATTATGTAATCATTTATGTTAATAATGGTCATTTTGTTGATATTTGGTACTTGAGTCAAAATGGACTTCTTATAATTACAAGTTGTTCATGCGGTCAAAGGTTCCTTTTATCCATAATTATATTTATGATTTATATATCATATATATCATATATATCTAGTCTATACATGTATTTTTAATAGACATAACATTTGGATATAAGATATGAAATGCACCGTTCATAGAGACGGTAAGCCGTACGTACACATGAACACTACTTTCATTTCTATTTTGAATTGTAATGGAATAAAAACTTAAAGATAAATAAGTATATTATAATTATAGTATAATATCATATATACTTTCATTAACTATACCCTTTATATGTTCCACATAAGGAATGAACTAGTCATATCACTTTGTGGGGGCAGTAGTCCGCACTTCCTCAAATGAGATTATCGTATTTACCCACTATGGAAACCATAAAGGTATTCTATAAATGAAAAATATAGAAGAATGGAAACAATATAAATATCATATATATTATATATAAATCTAGTTCCATCATAAAAGATACCAAGATACGAATTTGGAGATATTTTAATAATCATAGTTTCGTGAGGCAGTAGTTCATCGTCCCCAGAAACAATATGTTCTTTACCCATTAGACGGTGGTGTGTGTAAGTTTTGATCTAATCCTTCTCATAAAAAATACTAGTATATTTAGGATACTAGTTTTTTTATAAAATAAAGGAATAAAAATAGTTTAGGGGGGTGGAGAAGTAAAATAAAACAAAATAAAACAAAATAAAACAAAAGAATTTAAATAAACTATCACCTTTAATTCAGGTAACTCTCTTTGATTTTAACCAAAAGGAATTCTTGAAGTGCATTATGACTAAGATAAGGCTTCTAGAAGGATTAGAGGAATGTAGGGAGCTTAAATATGTAGAGGTTGGACAAGAAACGGTCTTGAGAGGTGTTAGGAATGGGTTAGAGGTGAGGGCTTTTTATAAGGGGGAGGAGGGGCTCTTTAGGAAAGTGCGAACATAATATTTTATCATATAAAGATTTTAGGTTTCTAAAGGTCCAAAACTAATTAAAGTCCAAGATAAGATGACTCATGGTTGAAATAAAATCATCCAATATGAATTTTACAGGTTTGGGATATTATTTTAATCTTTATAATCTTAGTTATTTAAATTATTTATTAATGAGGTAAACATTGCATCATTATTGTGGCATACATAATTTAATTTATTTGATGTATAAAAATTATAAAACAAATACCATGATGTATTAAATTTTTCTGTCTTTCCCAAGAATATTTAAAGTCTAAAATATAACTTATATAACCCTATGTAAAAATTAATTTACTAAAAGATATTTGTTTATGTCATTTTTGTCTTTACTTTAAATTAATTAATCTAAAGTATTATTATCAAAACCCAAGTGGCTGCATGGGGTCCCAAAATCGACCCAAGGATGCCCATGGTCATCCATGACTAATACAATAATTTTAGGACAAGTGTTAAGGTAATTTTTTATTATTATGATATTCTTTTTTACCTTGAATTACCCTATTTAACTTTAACTGCGGTAAATAAAAGTCCAAAGTTACTATTCACCGAAAAAGAATTGTCATCATATTGAACCACATTTTACTTAATAATAACAACCATGTACGTAGGATTTTAAAAATTCAATTCATAGAAGTGAAAAAATTTCATCTAAGTGAAAAAGTCAGCATTTTAACTACTACTCAGTGTTTTCACTATTCATCAAAATTGATATTTTTCAGAAAAATAAAAAAAATTCAGACTAAGATATATTTGATATTAAAAATTAAAAAATGAAGTCTTTTTTACCAAATTCAAAAAAAAGAAGATAAATTGATTAATTTAAAATTAATTACCATTTTCAAAACAAATAGTGTATTTTTAAGAAACTATATCATTCCAAATATTGACACTTGTTTATGTCCAACTTCAAAGTGAAATTAATTCAAATGACCAAAATTGGATTAATTAGTAAAAATATAATCTAATTACACATTAAAACCAATTAAAAAGATAATCTAACCATATAAATAAACTAGATTAAAAGGTAGTTTTGAATTAAAATATAGTATTTTTTACTAATCATTAAGAATTGAATTTTGTCAGAAAAATACCAAAAAGTTACCCAAAGTAAATTTTGATGTCCCAATTATAAAGAATAATTTTATTTTTTCAAATAGAATATGTAGAAGTGTCAAAAAATATATTTTAAGAGAGTTCTCCATTAAATGGCGGTAAATCGACGTTTTAATGAATATTAGAGTATTTATGCTTAAAATTATATTAATTCACATTTTAAGCCTCTAAAATTTATTGGATAAATGTAAAAACATTTAAAAAACATGTATAGTCCTTTTGTAGGTATTTCTGTTCATTCTTGCCAATACAATGGCTAGGCGTTAACAACCTTTTAAAATAATAATATTATATTGTTAGTGTGCAATGTAAGATTTCAAAGAAACTCGTTGTTACGTATTGGGTATGCCGTCGAACATAGAAACCCCTTTAAAGTAAAATTAGAATTTAATTCACATATATTAATAAATATGAAAATATTATATTTATTTATTTACCAGGGATGTTACAATACATCATGCAGTGGTGTGGGATGATGGTAAAAAAATCTATGTTTTTTTATGAGTTAGTGGAATGGGAGAACTAAAATGGGTGAGTTTTTTAGTAATCATGTGTTTTATTACATTCATTTATTCTTGGAAACATTATGTTTTTATTTACAATGTATATTAGGTAGTGATTTTCCACTTAAGTGGTAAATATTTATGATCTTATATTTTGATTGGTTTCATATTATGATATATGTTTATCTTAAAATTTTAGAACGTTTTGTTTTAGATACTGTTCTCTATATTACATGGATATTTATAATCATTTATTATTTAATTAAAAATGGTTTTGTTTTCATTTCTAAAATTAAAATTTTTAAGGAAAAAGTGAATAAAATGGTTAAAATATTTTTTTGTTGTTTTCCTTTCAAGGATTAAAGGTTTAGCGGTGGATGTAATATAGTATTTCAGAATCCTTCCACGAAATGATTTGTCTATACTGATAATTTGAATCTAATTTCAATTTAATTAGATTAATTATTTTATGTATTTATTAATTATGAGTTTTTTTAATTGAAAAAATCATAAGGAATGTTTGGAAAATATTATAAGGATTTGGAAAAGAGAGGTTTCCAAGAGTAGGGTTTATGAATTAGATTTGAGAATTGGTTATCCTATTCTCATTATTTTTCACTTTTTTCAGTTCCATAAGATTATTTTAAACTCATATTTATTAAATGAGGGATTATAGTTGTTTCACTAATTACCATGAGATGTTTTGATTGAAAATACTAGGTTTTAAATGGAAAATTTTAAACAAATTTTTTTTATTTTTCGGAGAGTCATATTATAGAAGTAAATTCATCATTGTGTCAAGAAAAATGAGTTTTATTTTGGATAAATTTAAGAATTTTTATAACACTATTTGAATTTTTAGTATTGGTTAGAAAGTTTTAAATAAATAATATATTTGTTTAAAAAGTATTTTTTGACCCAGTGGTTTATATATATTCATATTTAGAGAACCTTGATAGGGAAAATATATAAAAAATGTTCACCACATTGGGAGAACTACTAGAGATGGGGAATTTATTTTAGGACATTAATTTTTTATAAAAATAGCTATGGTTTTTTTATTTGAGTTCCATTGGTGATTATTATTTCCCTTAAAATAAAAATTTTTCTTCGCAAATCTTATGAATTAATTGTTGAAACCAAATTAAAATATTATGATAATTAAACAACAATTAAGATAATGAAATTAGGATGATGTTAATTAGATATAATAATTGAGGTTATTCTTTAGGAGGAATTAGATACTCCTAACTTTAATCCATGATTTTAAGTGCCAAACATAAAATTAACAATTAATTATATATATTAAATATATTCCTTGAAATGATTCTAATGATATAAATTTAGTTATATTCTATGTTATAGTTTTATTAATATTATAAAGGGATAATTTGATGTTGTTTTTTATAAAAGTAATAATAACTTTAAATGATGATGATTTATATTTAAAATGATATATTTTCATTCATACTATACTGGAAAAAATATAATGAGATAAAGAAATGATGATTTTTTATATGGATTAAAATACATTGAAGATATATTTTTTTTGAATTACCCATTCTATCTAATATTTTATGGATTTAATTTGTGATTAGAGACTGGAGACATAAAATTTTGTGTTCTTGGTGGCCTTTATAAAGATGTAGTTAGTGGGGGATATTGTTATTGTAATATTTTAAAATGTGTGTGTGTATATATGTTTGAATTATTATTTAAAGACATGAATGTGGTGATATATGAGTATTAAATAAATCATGGATGTTAATATGATTGATAATGATGTGTTTCATGGTATTTCTCTATGTCTACACTACATATATTGATGATATATATTGACCCCAGTGGTTTATCACTACAAAAAATGGTTTATACCAATAGAAATTTATTGAAAAATAATATATATTTTAGTAAAAATGAAAAATTCCAATAGATATTATGTTTTATTAGTGTTATTTTTTAAAAACAACAATTATTTTTTCCAAAAAATATATTTGTTTATATTGATCATTCAATACCAACATATCGTTTACCAACAGTTGAATCTATTGTTTTATCATACTAATGACAACATTTTTTTTAATAAAAATGAATATGTTATTAATAAATCATTACCAAAAAATAATTTTCCGTTAATAAAAACTGTTACAATAACCAATTTAATTCCAAAAAAATATTTTATTGACAAAAATCAAGTTATGATTGAAGTAAATTTTTATTTAAAGGATTTTTGTTAAAAACATATCATAATTGATTTTAATTTTCAATTTTATCTAAATATTTAATGTTTTTATATTTTCCAATATTTTTTATTAAATTTTATCAAAAGATTAAATATTTTTATTTCTTTTAATATTATTTATTTAATATAAATTTAAATATATTTTTTAAAAAAAATAACACCACAAAAACACTAAGTGACTCTTCTTCATGAGTATCGCTGCTCATGTCCTATGTTTGGCCTCACCTCCTGCCGCCCCACCTATCACCCCGCTCTCCCATATCACATCCTTCCCTAACCTACACCAGCCTTAACTCACATCACCTCCCCTCCCATCACCCCACATCATCCTCCCCCTGGGCAAGCCATTTCACTCAATAGTGCAATATGCGTCTTCACTGGCTCCTTCGTTTTCCCTGGCTTTCACAACCCAGATCATCTTCTAAATCCCTTTTTTTTTCAATATGCATCCCCCTATATAAACCCTTCTCCCCCAACATCCCAAAACCTCAGCATCCCCCTACGACCCCTCTATCTGTGGCATCCCAGCACCCCCCGTCCCCGACATCCCTACACAACCCCACTACAACCCACCTTCCACATTCACCCTATTCTCACCTTGTGTCGTTTAGCATCCCCATCCCCTCTTGGAATAGATTCTCCACCGCTCACCATTTTCCTTACACTAGGATATCTCCCACCTCAATCATTTTAAAACCTAAATCTAAGGCGCAATCATACAGGTAATTGATTTAATTTTCTTTCTCTCATATACGATTTGATGGGTTTATAAGGAAAAAACATATTTGGCGGGTGTGATAAAATACTGTTAAATGAAAAAACAGGGATTATGATTTTCAACATGAACCTAGGGAATGATATTCAGGAATTACACATGAGATTATACCATGAATCAGTGAAGAAGAATAACGTGACTCCAAAAGGAATGCCAGTGGCTCTGATATGTTTGAGGATGCACTTATCCCTACTAACTCAGAAACAAAAATGCCTAAAAATATAGCTGGTGATTCCAAATTTATGTAATTATAACTTTATGATTTCTTTCACTCTTCCATCTCCAATTATTTAAAGGGTGATGATGGGTTTTACTATAACACACATTGAAAATATTACTTCATACACTGATTCCTAAGACTGAAGTTATTTCTGGCTATTTTTTTTTCTGATCATTGGATATATAGAGGGGGCTGTGTTTGAAGGGATTTCAGAATGTTCCATGTAGCCTACTGCAAAGAGAAAATTTCAAGGGAAAAATCGAACATTTTTTTTTAAACTTTTTATATTATACCAAGGCTATTTAGTCGATAATTTTACTTGAACTTGAATGATGGGGTAGAAACTTTTCTCTGTGTCTAATGAAGGATATGTTGAGTAGAAGTAGTGGGCCATGTGAGACCTTTTGTAAAATGGTTTTATATTGTAAAACAAAGTTCAAGTTGAAGAACATTGAGTTGTGGGGCTTCATGCATTTGTCTAGTTATCGGTGATGACAAAAGGACTTACATGGTTCCTTTCTTCCACGTTAGTTCCAAATTATATTAATAATATATATCTCTTAGTTGATCACTTCAAAATTCTTTAACCCGTGAGAACATGATTTCAATATTACCTGACAAGATTTCTTACAAATATTAAAGTTGAATTTATTTGTCTTTGTTGGAATACCTAATGCAGTTGTTGTTGGTTTCTAATTTTCAATATTTTTACTCATAGAAGACACTAAAAATCAAAGATGGAAGTGGTTTTGGGTTGGATTTTTCTTCTCTATATTGGAGGCAACAATTTATATCTTCACTAACTAAAGGAGTGTTCTTTTGAAGAAATTCATGGAACTATTCTAGTATGTAATCAGTTTGAAAGCAGGTGGTGATCTTGTATAATGTATGGATGTTTTTTTATTATTTATTGAATTTTTTTACTGAATGATAGACTTGGTTTATTAGGAAGTTTAAATTGAGAATAACTATGAAACACAATTAAAGATTATATTTTCTCTATGTAATATATAAAAAATTAAAATAATTTTAATGTTAGAAGCTTTTATGGAAGATTTTAACCATATTCAATCTACCTTGGATTTGGTGATGCTATCTATTTAGATACAACATATATTTAATAATGTATATTTGGATTATAATAATTATTTCTATAATATAAAGTACAGAAATAATATTTTATTTTTATAGGAAAATTTACATCTCAATGCCTTGAACACATTTTTTCTTTTCATTTAATTCTGAACATTCTAAGAATCATATAGATTCTTCACATTTCACTATCTTTATTAACATTATTTTTCAAATCTTATTGAGGTTATTTAATAATGTTCATAGATATATTATTTTCTCTTATTATCTATATTTAATATGTTTAACGAATCAAGATATATACTTATTTCAGAGAAATTTATTATAGATATCAAACCTGATTAAGTTTATGTGATAATAAATCTATATATAATTTTTCAGTTTCAGAAAAAATGTAGATTATGTCACTTTGAATTTATATGTAGTATCAACATGAATTAAATTTTCATTCCATTGTATATTATACATTAAAATTTTTTGTTATAAGTTGGATTCAATAATCTTTATCATGTACAATTTTCACCATAATGAAATCTCAAGAACTCTGTAATATTCATGTTTAATATGTACTTTCAATTTGACAAATACGAAATGTTATAAATTTAGTAGAATTTTTAATGTATATTTTTAATTTTCTTACATATAACTATAATGTTTTACTATGAATTACTACGTTCTTCTTTAGAACATGCATTGAAGAATTTAACTACAAGTGAGATTCAATGGCTTTTAAAATGTACAATTTTCAATACTATCTACTTTCACATGCATGATTGATTAATTTTATTCAATGGAAGTAAATTGTTGTCATTATCTTTAATTGATCTTATCATTCTTTGTTGGCTTATATTCTTTGGGATCATGTATTATTTCAATTTTTATTTTGATGGGTATGTATACTCTTATATATTTTTTTGAACTTCAAACATTATCATTCCCTGAATATTGATTATCCGCCCACCTCTGGTGAAGATGGTATGTTGCATATTTCATGTTTCTCATTATATTCGAGTTCTTAATCATATGGAATGTTCTCATGGTTCATTCCCAATTAAATTTTCCTGCTTTGTCGTTAGATCGTTTGGCTAATGAGTTTGGAATGTTAGACTATGGAGACATTTATTAATTGTTAAGATACATAGATTCACATGGGATGAGTCAAATTGTGGAAGAAATATCTAATCAGGACGAAGTTTATGAAGATATACATGTTTTTAAGAATCTCTAAAAAGATGTGAAAAAATCAAAAGTTGTGAGGTGATATCAAATTATTGTTCCCCTTGAGTGTCATACTACTATTTTGTTATTGTTTGTGTTATATATAGAGTGTACTGGAAAATTGATAGCTCTTAATGTTTCATTTTTAGTAAAAGAATTTGTTTCTAAAAGGAATACAGTTTTTTTATAATTAAATATTTTCTTTAAAATCCATTATAAATTCTAGAAATTGAGGATTTTCTTGAAATCCAATTATTAATTTTCATATCTATGTTGTATATTTATATTAAAACAACTATTCTTTACAATTTTAATAATATAAATCTATATATTTATTGATTTTTTTCTTTGAGTCTTTAATGAAATATTTTTCAAAAATGATACTATTGTAATAGGTTTTAAATCTCGAATATAGATATAAAAAGGAAATATATATAAACTTACTATAATTTGAAACCTAAAAATAAATAATGACTTAAAAGATCAACTAGATTTATTTAAAAATTATATTTTCCTTCCCATACTATGTATCCATTAGATTTTAAAAACACTTTCAATTAGGTAACTAAAAATTCTCTATAACATTTTATTTCTTATTATATCATTCACTTTCACTTTTTAAAATTTTTATTTTTATATATTTTGTTTTGAATTCATGTATATATTTTTAACAGATTTGTGGATATGTTATTTGGTTTTTTGTGGTGTGGATATTGAAGCTAAAGGAGGTGGAATAACACCAACTTGAGGTTCCTCACTAGTACTGGAGGTAACTCAATTTTTTGATATGTCTAAAAAGATAATTAATGAAAAAATTCTCATTCTATACTGATCAATTTTTCATATTTTCATTTATTTATATTTTGGTTTCAATTCATGTAGATATTTTTCATTGATTTTTCAATATTCTCTTTGGTTTTGTGTGGTGTAGATCTTAGAGATGAAGGGTGTTGCATTACAGAATCTTGAGGTTCCTCACTAATATTGGAGGTTACTTGATTTGAAGAGATTTCAATTGAGATAATTAATGAAAATTATTTATTCTATGTGGATCATTTTTTCACTTTCATTTTTTTTCAATTCATGCATATATTTAACACTTATTTATGGGTATTCTCTTTGGTTGTATGTGGTGTAGATCTTGGAGCTGAAGGGTGTGACATAATAATTACTTGAGGTTCATCACTGGTACTAGAGTTCACTTAGTTTGTTTATTCTAATAGCATATTTGGGGGGTGATGAAGGATCTTGGCTGGAAGTAACTATTTTTCTGCCATGATGGGTGTTGGAGGATTGCATTCCATAGATGACATTCCATTTTTTTCATTGGGGGTGGGTGCGGGGTGCTTTATTGGTGGCTGCATAGATGGATCCATGGGTTTTATTTTTTATGTTCTTTTGGTATTAATCATGTTCCATTATGTATTGACTCAATTTTTATTAAATTTTATTATTAATTTAATTAATCTTTTACTAAGTTTTAACATGTGTGAAAATAATCTGTAGTTTTATAATTAAAATAGGAGTGTTATATATGATAAATTAGTAAATATAATATGAAAATTTACTATAAATAAAAAATAATAATTGTTATTTAAATGTAATTTATAAACAGATATTGTATGTTGGTAATATTATTAGTAAAAGATATATTTGTCATATGAATATGTTTTTATACACTTTGAACATCTTATATATTATCTGTTGGTATTATTAGAATTATAACAGAACTATTTTATTTGTCGTAATAACATTTAGTGACAGAGTTTTTTCCAACAGTTTAGTGAAAAAACAATTTTTGTTGGTAAAATGTTACACCAGCAGAAAATGAACTTTTACCAATAGATATACCCTTTTTGGAAAAAGATAATAATTTTTTAGTTCACGAGAGTTATTTAACTATATGTGGCGAATAAAATATTTTTTATTACTCACCCTTATATGTGGATTTGTTCTTATTATGATCACTTTTCATATAGATCCATAGTTCTACATGGTGGATGATATTTGATGTTAAATATTGATAAAATATATGGAAATTGGTTGGTTAATGAATTTAATTGGGAAAGAAAATTTGTTTTATCCATTTTTATTTATATATTTCATCAAATATATTTGGTATGTGTTTACCAGCAAATACCCAACCCAGTGGTTTATGGAAAGATCCACCATCTAATTATTTTGGGGATCAAATCCCTCTAATTTTGATTTTGTTCTATAAAGGGAGAGGTTTTCACAAAAATAGTTAATATACCTCTTTAAATATGTATAATATATTTCCTAGGTAGTCATACAAATCCAGTTGTGTTTCAAAAAGAAACTATCCCTTTCCCTGACTATCTAGTTCGACTCTTTGGATATTTCCATGACACTTTCTAAGGCACCTGACCCAAAAAAGAATATTTATCCCCATATTTTCTGAACCAAAAATATATCATATCACAGTGTCTGATTATATAAATGTTTTTACTCCCCCTACACCCATCATATAGGTAACTCATTCCCTCATGTTCGACCCATTGGTGGTTCATCCTCTCATGTTTAACCAACATGCATATCTTCTTATGGTGTCCAATCCAATAAGAGATCTAAGTCCCTAAGAAACTATTCAACAAGTAAATACATCTATTGTATCTAAACCAAATGAATTAATTCCCTCTATGATCATCTAAATTTAAAAATACTATCCTTATCTTTAATCTATGAGATACTCTTTCTCAAAGCATCTACTCCCATATCCATATCATCCCTAAGAATCTATACCGATTCAGCTACTAGGATTACAATTAATCTATGACATATTTAAAATTCATATAAAAATAACAAATATGTAATGTATTATTACTATAAGTGGTGTTATATGTAAACCATTTAAATAATAATGTATGTGTTATTTATTTTTACAACAAGTCCGTACCTGAGTGGTAGGGGCTCTTACTTGGCATCCAAGAGACCAAGGTTCAAAACTGGGTGGAGGAAAATTTCCAGGTTACTGTATCAGTACTGTAGAAGTTACTGTTCAGTAATGTAGGAGCCAGAACTATTCTCCCGATTTGGACCTTCAGGCCACCGGTTTGGGCCTACTAGTCTCCAGGGCCTTCGGGTCATCAAAGGCCTTCGAGCCACAAGGCCTTCGAGCCACATAGACCATGGAGTAGCCCAGTTCACACATAACATTCCCCAGAAGAGGATCAGAGCCACAAGAGTAGCAGCCACCAGAAGCAGAGATAACTAGATTGGAAGAATGAGAGGTTATGTCAGCCGCCATCGGGACCAGGCACCGTACAGTTTTTTATGGGGAAATTCTAGCTGATTAGCAATGCAAGGTGAGGTGCTAGGTGATCAATGGCATAGAAGTTGGGGAGGGGCAGTTCAAGTGGGTTGGGCCTATGGGTCATGTATTGGGCATGGTATGCCTATGGGCCTTCGGGTAATGTATTGCGGGTCTATCGTGCCTTGTGCCTTGGGCCTACGGGTCATGTTTAGGTTCCCCTTCAACCCTTAAAAGGGGGATTATCCATAATAAAATAAAGAATGAAGGCCTTCGGGCCATTCAGGTTATGTGTTATTTATTTTCATATAGATATTTTTTATGTTATGTTATATTGTATCATGGAAATGTTTTTTCATATGTACGTAGTTTATATCCCATTATTTATTATTTATTTATACCTTGTTGTATTATGGTTGATGATAGTAGGATAAATTTAATATTAAAAGGAAAATTTTCACATTATATTTTATGGATACCTTAGTTCTTGTCGCTATTCCCTAAACTACTCGAAGCGGTCTTGGGAATGTTACTTATATGTGATCTAGGATGTGAAAATATATAATTATAGGATATATAGACCAAATACATAACATAAAATCAATAAAATTATATTATTTCTTAAATTATAATGTATAATGAAATAGTAATTATGATTATATCATTCCCCATGTTATAATAGTGATATGGGATATCATTTAGCTTTGGTTTATCCATTAATTCAATAGAATCTTGTAATGAATATTTTCATGATGAATTAATGATAAAGTGTCATTGAAGAGTTAAATGACCTATTATATATATGTGGTATGGGATATAAATATTATAACATATTATATGTCTAGGATTTTTTGAACATTATAAACATTCAAAGATTCATTATTTATTGAAGAAATTTTACAAATGGAAGTCTTCTATGCCTTATATAAAATAAAAAATTGTTTCAAAAAAAATAATACTTTATCCCTTTTATTTTCTTAGTACATGAATAGTGATAAATTTTTTTAAATATTGATATTTTCTTTATAAAAAATGATTCCCGATGATTCTATAAGACAATGGATACTTAAATAGGCATTTTTGGATAATAGTCACAAAGAAATTTCTATCAAACTCATTGGTTTAGAATAGATGAATAAAAATAATGAGGTATATAATTTTATATGTTATTTTTTATTTTATTTTTTATATCATTTTCATATAAATAGATCTATCATTTTTTCTAAAATTCATCCATTACTTAAATACATGAATGATCCCTATAAAATAGATCAGTGGTATCTGAGACATTTAGTGATGGAATGAAAATGATTCATAATATGGTGTTTTTTGAAATAATTAATGGATAATCTAACATTGAGTGGGATATAAGGATATCACTATCCATGGAATGGAATATGACATGAGGATAAAACATTGTCTATGAAAATGATTGTTGATTCCCACCTAGTGAGCATCGAAAATTCAATAATTAAAGACCCAACACAAGTGTATTATTTTGTCCGCAAAAAAGGATGGTGTGGCATGAATTGAAGATGGTAAAATCACATAGATCACATAATATCTTAAAGGAAACTCATTAACATTAACCTAGTAGGGTTATGTGGATGGATCATGCATTGAAAATGCTATTATTTTAATCAGGAACAATCCCTTTGAAAAATTATCATGTTTTTGTAGAGGTGTGCAGACAAGTGTTGATGGACTTGTGAGGGATTACAGAGGAGTTCCTCTGATCATGAATATTTTTATTAAATAGATTCTTAATTTTCATAAAAATATCTTTATAAAATAAATTTGAAAAATGAAGAATCATAATTCGATGGAGAGTTACATTGATCCTCATACGACACGATTATGTGATTCGAAAATCCTCACGGAGCCCTTGGAGACATGAAGACCTTAGCATTCGTGAGCATTTTCATATGTGACCTACATCATGTATAGTACCTCATAATAATCCATTCTATTATGTAAAAAACATTTGTCTCCACTGGAAGACATAGGAATTTTCCATGAAAATTCTTACACACCATCACAAGATCAATCATTAATCACACATCACATCATAGACAAGAAGAGAGACTGTTTGTGAAAACACTCACACACCATCATGAGATCCTCTAATGATGAAAAACATGCTTAGATGAAAAAACAATGGTAAAAGGATGAGATTGATGTAAAATAATGAATAAAAATTAAAAAAGGAAGAATTATATCATGAAGGGAATATACATTGATTTTTATATGAAGGAGTTGTGCACTGTTTATGATCACCATTGATCAGGTGAAGGCCCTTTGAAAAGCTAGATCAATCTCATGAAAACCCCTTGAAAATTTTTCTTGATCCCATTAATGGTCTCTGAAAAGTCTTATAGATATCATGAAAGGAATCTAACGAGTAGTCTTGATCTCACAAAGCTCCCTAGACTAGTATTATTTAATCATGTTAGAGCCTTTCCATAGAAATCTTGATATTATGAGGGATATTAGACATGTCAGATCAATGATGTAAAGGTAAATTTACATGGAAACCTACTTATGATAAATATCTTTTATAATCCATTGGTCCCATATATATGGCAGTGACACAGTGTTCTTGTAGTTTCTATTTATCAGGTGATGCCTTGGAAGGCCCACAATAGGATCATGTGAATCATACAATGAAAAAAATACTTCCTCCAACTCTAGATCATATAAGAAACATATAAGACATTCACGATGGATTATATAGATGGTATAGAGGACTATAAACACCCTAGAACACAACACAACACACACACACACACACCTAAAAGATGATGACTACACCCAAGAAAGTGTAGAAGATCAGACTTTATAGAGAAGAAAGTCATGTAATTGAAAGAGGCTTACACCAAGTAAAATCTATAGAATAAGATAAGGGATCAAGTATAATAGACATGTTCTTCATGTGACCAACCTATAGATTACGATAAGGACTTCTGGTGTGAAATCTATAGAATGATAGGGAGTCTCAGCATGTCAACCATGTAATATAAAATCTAAATAAGTTAATTACTTGAAAAAACATGAGGTGCATATGAAAAAAGGATTGAAAAAACAAGACTTGTGTGAAGATGGATACTCTAATATTCATATGATTCACATGACCTATCTAGATCATGTGAAAAAATTAGGACATGTCACCCTAGTCTTGAAAAGTCCCCAACATGTGTTTATCAGGCTTCGATAAGTCCACATGTTATGTTTTCTTGATCATTTGATGTACTTCGTACATGTAGAAGAAGTCTTGAAAATTCCCTAGAACATGTCATGCATATTATGCGATGTCTTTTAGACATGTTTCCCGATTCACATGAAACCCTCTAGACATGTCCTCGTGGTCATAAGACATCCTCTATACATTTAATCCAAGTCATAAGATGTATTCCAGAAATTACATACAGATCATGCGAAATCCTGGAGACATGTGAATTGGAACATGTGATTTTATTTGGTTATGTCTTCTACGAAACTAGGAAAAGTCTTTACATGTTAGACAGACACCCCGAACATGTCAGACAGACAATCAGGACATGTCATGTAGGCACCCCGTGACATGATAACCTTGTCCAATAGACATATTTTATTTTACCCTAAATTGAACTATGAGAACTATAATTTCTATCCAAATAATATACCAAGGTAACATTCCTAAGGACTAAGCTCCAATGTGAATACACCTTAGTTTAAGTCCCTCAATGTCTCAAATACTCTGACATGTGGGGACAAAACGCTCTAATTTGTTTATTATTACTTCTCATCCATCATAGAATTGAGAAGCTAAATGAACTATGATAAATAAAATTCATTCAATAAAAAAACCTATGATTAATTCCCAAGGCATGTGCTCCATAACAAACACCTCATAAGGGACACCCTACTTCATAATTCCTATATTCATATGCAATGATACAGATTACTTGTTATCACATGTTTCTTATACCGATCATGGATCATGCCGTATTAGGGATTTCTAATGATGATATCATTCATATAATAAATTTCACCCCACCAGGGAAACATCATTGTGTATTCTCCATTCAGTGGTATGATATGACTACCCCCATAAAAGGGAATCCACCTCGGGGTATGTCCTGAAGACATCACTGAACTATGATGAATCTGATTCCATTCATATAGAGGATACATAGGATGCCATCCTAAGCCTTGAACTCCAAAACCGATGCTTATGTTCCCTCATATATTTTATTTTAATATGAAATAAAACAAAATGGTTTATGAAAACTATGTGGGTTTTTATTCATATTATAAATATGATACATAGGATGCCTTATAAAGGTTTAATCCCATCCTTGAAATATCAACCGCCTCCCTGAATGTAAATAAGCTCCAGAGTTCCTAGTTATATAGATTCAAAATATAATAAACTACCCATTTCTAAGTAATAGTGGGAAATATATTAATAAACTTAGATACTTACAATTGGTCTTATTAATAGAACCCCCCTTTGCACGTAGAAAGATTAAACACGCGATCATTTTGTTAGGATAACTGGTTATATATTGGGATTAGGAAGATATTCTTGAACATATCATAAATCTATAAGGGAGTCCTGGAATAAGAAATAACACCCCCAGAAAGGGTGCGATGAGTCTGGCCTCCCATCTTCTCGACCAATGTGAGTTCCTAAGAACCGTTGGGTTTGAAACCCCCAAGGACCTCATGCCTTTAAAAATATGGTCCGTACTCAGTTATGGATGTGGTAACCTTTGAGAGTTTCCATTGAGGAATAAAGTGGTGAATCTAATGTGAATTAATGTACAAATATTCAACCCAAAAAATCAACAATTAATAAAATCCATGTATTTTCATCTGATACAAAATAGAGATCCCAATGTGAATCTCTCAAATAATAAAATTATTGGTTGGACATGCATCAGACCATTTCATTTTTCATCCCCAATGAAAATAACATGGCTTTGAAGATGTGAGATACAATGTAACCGGTGTTCTTAATAAATAAGTCCATTATCACTATGATAAGTCCATACACGAAAAATGGCCAAACTGTGAATAAGATGATGCAATGAATTGAGCATGTTTTCAAATTGAGATGATGTAAGGATCAAAGAAGTTTTTCCTCATTGAATTTGCGACTAGTAATTGGTTTCATAAAAAAAACACTGAACCAAGATCATTTATTCATCCAATGACTATTCTAGAACATCAACTATGGTTGCAACATCTGCGGGTTATAGAACAACCTCACCAACCTGAAACCTTCATATTTGGGTGCATAATGTGATGATTTAGTAGTAACATAGACATGGTATGATCCAAACCCTTGAGGATACATGTAAGTGTCTCCATATTCTGAAGCGATCGAGTTGTCCTTATTCAGGTTAAGTTTCATTGAAACCATTGGATTTTATTTCCACTTCCAATAACTTGGAGATCTTATCCCTATAGTTAGATAATAAACACCTTACATATCTAAGGAAGGTGTATCAAGTGGATGGATACACCTATATTCCAATTCAAGAGCCACTGAGGAGGGCTCCTGTTAACATCCGCATCCAGCATCATCCCACAAGATCCCCTCAGCCGCCTACTGAAGGATCCACATAACACATTTCCACCTTGATATAGAGTCATGGGTACCAATAAAGTCACATTAGGAATGAAAAGATATGTATGAATGAGGGTGGGATTATATCCAAACTTCTGCTAACGAATACCGTCAATATATTGTGTTGGTAGCCAATGAGAAAGCTCATATATCTAATTAATGAGATCATGTATATAGGCATATTCCTATAGAAAGCATGGGGGATTCACATATCACTTCCCCCATGCATGATTCCCAATATAATATTCAAATGTAAAAAGAAGGAGAAGAATTGGATTTTATCCCCACATTAATTGATGATATTTTCCAATACATATTGGAGACTGAAAATGTGCGACCCTACATTGTTTCACACACTTTCCTAAAATGTCAATAATTTTTGGAAACAACTGATGGACTGTTATGACATATTTTGGAACTAGTACAGATATAAGGAAAATCATATATTCCCTCCAAATAGCTATAGAAACACAGAACCCTGATATGTACAAACATGTAGGTAATCCAAAGCAAGAAAAAATTATGGATCCCATATAGGAGGATTATCGACATATTCTGGTAATAGATGAGGCCCATGACTAGGACCATATTCCAATTATATCCAGGTCTCACCAAGTGAGAGCCTAAAATACCTTGTAAATGTTCAAATTTCTATAGAAAAAGACTAGAAACATACTCCAAAGGCATAGGACTAAGCTTATATCCCAATTCTGACTAGGTTTCACCTTGTTATAGTGGCACCTGACTCGAGAAAGGCTCATATTATTGTCAAATAAGACAAGATACATACTCCAAATGCATGATAATGGGATCATATTCTTGTTACAACTGATGCTCTCTATGTGAGAGTGGAACACACCTTGGGACAAGCTCATATACCTATCAGTGAAGTTACTCGACATAATATAGTTGATCAACGAAGCTACACTCATGTCCCTACTTATCTCAATGAACAACCACACCAATATACTTTAGAGGATATATAAGAGGAGGATCATATCCTTTTATATATTATGAAGTACCATTGATATATTTATATTGGGAATGTAAATTTGAACTGGGATTACATCCCCATTTAAACTAGAGTTGACCAACATCTTCTAGAAACCAGCCACATACATGCTGATATTCCTACCAAAAATATAGAATTTCACCGACTTTCTCTAGAAGAATCTCATCCACAGGAACATATTCCCACAATACAAAATTCTTACCCACATGTTCTGGTATTTATCACAGAGTAGGCTCATATCCCTACTCAACGCCTAAAGACAATTGGACATATCCTGGCCATGACACAAAATGATGCTCATATACCTAGTCTGATCAATTTTAGTGTCATTGAGGATATTTGATGCATATGTAAAATAACTCAAGGTTCCATTAACTAATAAAATGATGAAAAAATATACCATTACTTTGATAGTCCTCCCCATGATAGTGTAGAGAAGGATCACAAGGACTCTATTTCAGACATCTTTTGTGGTGAATCTACCCACAGTGATATCTCCCATAGAAAATGAAATCGTACCCTTTCCCATACACCTAAATATAGATATTTTCTCAAAACACAAGAACCTTTATATAGAGAGGTGATCAAAACATTGGGGTAAAACGTATATAGTTCCCTATCAACTATCAGCAACCCTTCACCATGGTTACTATGAAACCCAGAGAAGAAACCTCTATTGTATGACTAAGTGGTGGCGTATAAGATTAATGAAAAGAAAGACAACATGGAAATTTGGAGAGAGTTATCTAGAAAATACCACACAACCATGTTATTCCCCCCTTTTGCTTATGACTATTATATCCTAGAAGATCTTGAGAAGGAGTTATTTCCTTACCTATGCCAATATATATGGTAAAATAATCAGGGTTTCAAGTTTAGAAACCCCCCTTTAATAGGATACATTGGTCACCTTCAAATCATAAATATTTTTTTTGTAAAATGGATTTTCTTTCTATAACCATGGTTTGGGACCCAAAATCAGAAAATCATAGTGTAAATATGTAACATGCTTTCCACCATTATACAAAAACTCTTTGGAAATTGACAGCAAAATCCTCGTTTGGTATCCTTATTCATGGATAGAGAATGTATGGATCATTTTACTTCAATAAACCACTAGAATCATAAAACCCGCTAGACATGACATCTTGTAATGTCATAACTTCTTGGAAAAAACTAGGGGACCAGGAAATGTGCATGTCAGTTTTCCAATACAAGAAATATCCCCGCTTTTATGAATAAAATGAATTCATGAACGGAGGGAGAGGACTACCAATAGATTCTTAAGTTGGGAACCCCAAAATATGGTAACACATTTCATACATATAGGCTAAAGTTGTGGAAAAAAAGAAAAACTTTTGTACAATGAAACTCCCATCATGGGATTCCATTGTACCCAAATCATACATGACCAAAATTAAGCCAAATCAAATAGTTCATAATATCATCTACCATAGTATCCATCTAGGAGTGAAGAAATTCTACAGGGGTGGGAATATTTACCACAACATCCACCTCTCAAATAATCAATCCCTAAGATAATTTAGGACATATGTAAATTAGTTTCTAACCATCTCCATCCCATATAGATGGAGGATTGTTTATCTCAATTTCCATCACTAGGTTCATCACACCCCAAGAGGTTCCTTGAGAAATCTGTAGGGATTATAGAACAACCCCAATATATAGCAATGAGTGTATTTATATCTCAAATATCATCCAAGGAGTCATTAAATCCTCAAACGAAATCATAAAATCTTTAGCAACAGGATCGATAAGTGCCAATGGTGGACCCAAATAGTTCCCAGCCCATAAGGATGGGGGAAATTTCACCATTGTCATCACCATAGTGGGAATCCATATTTTATAGGATGAGAGGTAAATATCAATGGTCGACAACCCATTCGTTCCTCCCTTTTCAAGAAATAATTTTGTTATTCTATATTTTTTAGATCAACTTTACCAAAAACTCCATTAGGTTCACTATTTATAGACCAAGGCTGATAGAGAATATGATAAAGTAAATCAAACCCCATATGTTTTGTAAGAAAAAATAGTTCTAAATGATCGTGGGTAAGAAAAATGAACCTGTTTTAAGAAGTGAAGAATCACCCTACCATGTTGTGAGTAATGGGATGGCTACCACTTTCAGATACACCTTAGTGAATGTCATCACCATCTATATAATGGATGATATGGATCAAGACACAAATATAGAGGGATGTAATATGGAAAATATACCTCAAGAGGTGGGTGATCTGGATACACCAATCAATGATGTAGATATGCTAAATTAGAGGTGGTGATAAAACATATAACCTTTGAATAATGATTTTACACCTATATGGTGGAACACTGCCAATGATAAAGAGAAAGGTGTGTATGTATTCCACTCACCACCTAGAGGAGTAGAAATTACATCCAAAATAGAATGGTTGACATAATATGAGAAGGAGATACAAAATATTAGATAGATAAATGAGGAAATACTCAGGGGAAACATTACCACTAGTTATTGTATTCATAAAGAGGTGAATATACGTCCTCCCACAAATCAGGAAAGAAGTGTTCTTCCTGTAGGACTGACATTTGAGTGTCAGGATACGTCTAGATCTAGGAATATGGTTTACAAAAATGAGGATGTTGAAAATTACTGCACCTTTCTTCCATTATAAAGATAGTATCTCCACCTCCTAGTTGATTATTCAATCCGTTCACAGATTGAGAATCGGAAAGAGATGAACATAGGGCCACATCATCAAGCCCCACCCACTCACTATATATGGGATATAACCCAAATGTAGTACCTCTAGAACTTATCAATCCCATTGAATCTATGGATGCTTTAGTGAAAGCTATGAAAGGAATATTAACACTCATACTACCCAAAAATAACCCATACCCCAAATGGGTGGATTCTAGTTCCCCCCAACCAATTTCAATAATTCATCCTTTCCAATATCTTACATGGAAGGAGATCCAAAACAACATCTCCGACACTTCGTTTCCTTATGCGACCTAATGATCGGCCCTCCAGATCAACATAAGGAGAACTACATGAGATTCTTTTTATTGACTCAGATGTGTCTATAATTTTTTTGGTACAAAAGAAGTCTAGCAGTATGCATTATAGGACAAGAAAACAGTCTTCATAAATTACTTTATTAACTCAACTCTACCATAAGGTAAATGACAATTGGTCACCTCAAAAACTGTAATAAATGAAAAAATTAAGAGGATTGGTAAATTCATATCGATATAGAAAGGTTTAACTTTATCAACATCTGTCTCTCATAGGAACAATTGATAGAACTCTATACTAATAAATCATAGTGATGAGCTGATGGCACCTCTATTACCAATGAAGTATTCAAAAATATTTTGATGAGTTTGATGAAATGGTACAACCCATAAAAAATTCCATTCAATGGATCCAAGATAAATATAATCTCTTTCCCTCAATATTGGAAAAAAGTGTCGGTGAGGTATGTTTTATTGTTGTTACTCTCAAAACCATAGTAGTTCCCATTCAAGAAGCTATGAAGGCTCTGAATCATCCAGTGGATCCTGTCGAGTAGCTTACAAAAGCAAATATCCCTTTACCAAGAGAAAAAGGAGATCAGGGTCACCGATGATTTTAGTAAATTATGAATTAATCATAATCCTTCCGAAATTAGTAGGTACCTGGTTATTTGTTTTTAGCTGGGAGAAATAAACTAGTTAAAATACCTTAACTTAGGGAACCCAACGATGTCAACCTGACTAATCATCCTAACTACTTATCTTTCTATAAGAGGTTGGGTCACACCATATATGATTGATTCATATTTAAATATTCCATCCAATTTCTGGATGATTCTGAATAGGTGTTGTTGCAAAATTACGTCAAACAGTTGACCTGGGTAGCCATCACCCAACAAAAAGATTTGGGTGATTGGAATGAAGTTCCAACCATGTGTGGAAATATGTTTAATAACTGTATGAATAGAAAGATAGTCAACAGGGACCATTCAACCCTTAGAGAACAACTGTGAAAACCCTTAATTATATTTTCACCTAGGAAGGGTATATAAAATTTTCCTCATGAAGGTGGATATAATTATCAGAAACATGGAGTTATAAAAGAAGATAAGTCATATTTATCTCTTAAAAGGATTTGAAAATTACATAGTTATTTCTTGAAAAATTTGGAGAATGAGATGCCCTACAAAATAGAATCCTCATTGGATGAAGAGATCATTTTTGGTTCTATTAATGTAGTTCACTTAATAGATCATTTCTCAAATGATGAGTATAACATCAAGTATGAGTCCTCCATACTTGAATGAGGTGTAAGAGCTGAGGATACATGGGAAAATGTAGGAATGGTCAAACCCAATATCATGGAAATATCCCTACATAGGAAATATATGTAGCTGAGACCCATGGGAAAGCACTCCAACAACAATAACAGAAACATAGAGGTGTCCTAGGGACTTCTAGCAGTCATCCATGCCCAATTATCTTACAAAAATAACTGGTGGGTTGGTAATAGTCTGATTATACCTAAAAAATGGGAGGCTGGTGTGACCTAATCCATTAATAGATGATTATCCCTCAACCTTCGCAAACGAACTAGCCCCATCCACCTCAAATGCCTTAGCTCCTAAGCCATATAATAGAGATAAAACCTATCCAGGGAAGCACATACCTCTATAATAAATTAAAATTTTTAGATATATCTATTGGTTGTCCCAACCAAAATCAAAATCTTGGATTCTCTCCATATTTCAAAATAAATTAGAGAGGTACTCGTTGAGGCCCTCCAGAGCACACATGAGTTTGAGATAAAATTTGTTTCAGCTACGGATTTCTTAGAGGAGAATCTACCATCAGAAATCTACACCCCTATCTTATTAATATAATATGATCAAGAAAGGGTCATCCCTGGAAATATCATACCCCTATATATTTTTGGGAAACCTGATGATGTCAGCGTCTAAAGGGAAATGAATGAGATTGGTTTCGGGATCAAGATCATCTTGGTTTAGACCCTATGAAATTTGGGATAGAGAAAAGGGGATTTATCTCTTACAAATACAACCATTTAAGGGAGTGATAAGATTGAAAAAATATCTATCTGGAAGATTATGATCAAAGTGAAATTTAAGGATCTCACATATAACACAGAATTCCTCGTTATCCTGCAACACACCACATATAAAGTCCTGGTTGGAGGACCTTGTCTTCATAACCACATGATATTACCTTCAACATTTCAATAGTGTTTGATTTAAGCAATCAATGGGAAAATTGGCCTACTAAATGGTGAAAATTCCCCCTTTGAGTATTGTGAAGCTGTTTATTCTATGGAATGTTTCAACAAAAGGGAATGAAAACAACCAATGGTGGAATATGATATGTAGGTTGAAGCCCCAAATGGATTGGGGATCACCCTTTTTAATCCTAGGAGTATACTCCATGGTGATTATGTGTCATTCATAAACCTGATTGTGATAGTAGACATAATCCCCTATGTCTAGGCTCAACCTACACCCAGTTACAATATAAAAGAGAAAATTAACATTGGGGTCTCTCTGCAATGACTATGGAAGTTCTAGTTGACAATGTCTCTTTCAATGGCCAATATCACCTTGAAAATGATATAGATAACGTCAAATTAGCTATATTTCCTAAAAATTACTCTACAGACTCCTAGGTGGGTGAGGAAGAGGATGAACTCAGATATCCCCCTCCCACATTATATGAAGGCATCTCCACTACCATCTATGAGATCAGATAGGTGAATAAAGGAATAAAATAATACCCAAAAACTACATTGATTAGTATCACCACGAATCTAGAGGATAAGGAGATGTATATTTCATTTCTAATTCAAAATTTATACATGTTCTCTTGGAATTATTCATAAAGGCTCAGGTTGAACAATGATGTGGCTACACACCATCGATGATTACCCGATGACCATATAGTTTTCAAGATAGTATCCATGAGGATGAACCCCTCCCAAGATATTAATTTATAATTGTAATTTTAATAAATGATCAATGAAAATATTTAATTGAAAGTTAAATACACAATATAGATCACCAATATTGTCCCAATTAAGAAATAGAATGGAAAAATTATTGTATGCATCGATTTCAAAGACCTTAATCAAAACAGCCTAAAGAAAAATATCCCATTGTCAATCACATCATTATTTATTGATGAAAAAAATTATTCTAAGACCTTTCCGTTATGGATGGTTATTCAAGATACAATCAAATTAATATGGCCCCTGATGATGAGGATGAAACTAACTTTTGAGAACCCCATCAGATATTTTTCTATTAGGTTATCCCTTTTGGATTAAAGAACACTGGGTATAATTATCAACGTACCATACATCACATCTGTAATCCCTTCTTAAGATGAATAATATAATTATATGTCAATGAAACGGTGATCAAATCTCAAAAAACATGTGATCACTTCATAGATCTTCAAAAAATATTTGACAAGTTGTGGAAGCATATTTTGATGATAAATCCACTAAAGTGATCTTTTGGGGAAATGTTAGGGTAATTCTATAGCTTTGTGGTATTATACCAAGGAATTTTGGTTGATCTTGAAAATACTAGTGTAATATTGGTGATGTCTTACCCTCAGAATCTCAAATAACTAAGGGGGCCCCAAGGGAACCTCACTTATATTTGTCATTTTATAGAAAACCTTGATTGGAAAGATTCCCACTTCACCAAATTATTGATTATGAGAGTCACATAATTATGGGATGAGGACTTCCAAGAATCCTTTGAGAGTCTTAATCAGTAATTTCTAAACCCACCAAGATTTATGCCATCGGTGGAAGGAAATCCACTCATATTATATGTGGATTCCATGGAATGATCACATGGTGCTATCGTCAAATAGAAAAATTATGCGATGAATGGAAAAAAATTATTTTCAACCTCATTAGAAAGATTCTAGGTACTTAGAACTATAATTATGAAATTCTGGAGAACTTACTCACACACATATTGGATGTGAAAAAGACGAGGCTTTACTTATAGCACGATTAAGTACACTTGGTCTCTTGTATTGACCCGCTGAAGTTCATCCTTGGTATTTCCATGATGACTAAGCATTTGGACTCATGGCCGGATGTTCTAAAAAATATTAAATCCAATTCATATCATTCACAACCCGTCTTCCAGGTCCCATGTTGTGACAACCCCATGCCCACCTCCGATAGGCCAGGGGATGGCGACTAGCATCGAGTAGGAATATCCCTCAAATTGGAGTCATTTTCCTAATAACCTGTACACATGCACCCAACTGAAGTCGTATGGATAGAGAGTGAAAACACTAACTAAAGAAAATGAATTCATACAACTAAAACCAAAAAATATGGTACAATAGAATGTAAATTAGTAAAGTAAATCTGGTCTAGAATACAATCCCACTAAAATACAGACAACTGATAATCCCAACCCGCAAACAAGGGTACTGAAGCTGTTGTAGGAAGCTATCAGAAACACCCCAGCTTGTCTCATCTCACACAACACTTTCTAGTCTGGGTACTCATTCGGCTCTGTCTAAGACTCCACCAAAGTTTCAGTCATCTACACAAGACACCATGTGAGTGGGAAAATCCTATGCAAGGGTGAGTAAGACAATACTAAGTAGGGGACCTCTAAAACCAAAAAGAAAAACGACACAAGGGAAAAAACAACTAAGAAGGTACATTCTACTCAACACTGGTATATATCATCAACACATATAACAAGAACACCTAGGTATACTCATAAAGGATTCCTAGATGAAGAATCTCATCTGCTTCCAGCCATATGGTTCTGTGCATAGAACAATCGATTCTGAGAGGTCCCACTCCTTGTGCTATCTGATAGTAACCAGGTAGATCAAGTCTACCAAATGTATCAAAGAGAACACCTAGTGTTGATACATCACAAAGTTTCCATAAGACATCTAGTCTCACTGAGACAAGAAGTCTTGATATCATAGCCAATCCTTCGTCACAAGATTCTACTCTAGGCATGCTCATCCCGGGAGGACTCTCTCATTGATCCATCAAGTCATCAAAGAAATACAAAGATAGGGTTCCGTTTCTTGGGGACCCACCTAAAAAAGAACACACTGAGAACTACTGGGAGTACACTAATTTAGTTGTAACACTGAACATCATGTATTGTTAAGGGACTCATCCTCAATGAGTCACTGAGGTATGCTCATCTATTGGGCCACTGAGGTCTACTCTTCTATGAGGACAATGAGGTCTTCTCAGCTACTTCTCATCTACCAAGCCACTTAGTTCCACTTGGATATTGCTCGTCTATTAGGCCAATGAGGTCCACTTGGCTGCTATTTGTTTTCAGGGCCACTAAGGTTTGTTTGGATACTTCTCATCTTTTAGGCCACAAAGGTCTGCTCGGCTACTTGTCTATCAGGCCACACAGGTCCGCATGACTATTTGGCTGCCGGGCCACACAAGTCCGCATGACTGCTCATCTGCTAGGCCACTGAGTTCATCTTGACTACTCATCAGTCTAGAAAATGAGGTTTTCTCAGCTACTCTTCTACCAGGGCACTGTGTTCCAATCAACTACTCATCTTTCGAGCCATTGAGGGCTACTTGAAACTTCCTTCTCATCACATCCAGTAACAGAATTCCCACTCGTAGCGCACTTAATTCTAGGAGAATCAAATTATCAAGACATTATTCATTTATCAAAATCCACATAATTTCACTTTTAATATTTATAAAATAATTCCTCATCTCAAGGTTCCAAATTCCTTAAACATCTCGTCAATCGGACGTACGGTTCACAAGTTTTGATTATTTTATTGAAAAAGGGTCAGTCGGGTCTGGGCCTAGTCCAACTGGGTCAGAACGACCCGACCTGAACTGGTCTAGGGTCGATCTACTTAGCCCAATGGGCTCAACCTATCCTTGGGACTGAATCAACATGACCAGACCCTCTGGTTCCAAACTAGGATGGATGGGTCATGGGTCCTGCCCACTGGCCCATGGGTCCAGCCCAGCCCGCCCTGGCTGGGCATAGCCTACCGACTCTATCCCCACACACTATGATGTGGTTAGGTCTCCTCCATCCACAAACATGTAAATAAATATGTATCCCTCCTTTTCATGCGGTCATCTCAGCTGTCCACTATTCCTTATGTGGCCCGTGACTTGAGTCGCAGGTCGTGGTCACCCCCATGGCCGAAGCTACGATATTCTCCACAAAAAAACCGGGTTAATATGGATATTACCACTGCCACAACATGCCTCTGGAATGATCTTCTAAAATTCACCACCTCCACCATCTGACAGGCAGTCTCCACTATCGCCGTTCATCAGTGACGTCACTGGCACACCTGCGGGCATTTTAGCGGTGCAACAGACATGCTCCAGTGGTCTGTTCTTCGATTTGATGGTTTTCTCGGATCTTGGGGCATCATTTTTACCACATGGGGTTCAAAGTCACATTGTGACCCACTTATCTGAAAAAAATTTGAATGGAGGTGTCTCCTGCACAACCTCGATCTGTTCTCCACTGCCATCGTTGCACCTCTTTCGTGCCACCGTGAGGTTGGATACTTGATTCAGGTTCATTGTGCCAAGAAACTGGCATGAAACGATCAGTCATTTTTCAACCTACGAAAAAAACAATGAACATGGGGTAGAAAAGAACCTTAAGAAATGTGAGGATCTAACCTCGACCATTTTTTCATTACGACCTCAATTGGGTCTGTTAGAAGGATCAATAATGAAATGAAAATGGAAAATCAAACTCCCTTGAAATCATCCCCTAGTCAAGAATCTCTCACAAGAACGATCAGACCATAGGTCAACCTGTTCATAGTTTTATCTGCATTCATCATTTAAATCCAAGAATGAGGAAATACATGATTTAAATAACAACCACTACCTTGAGTTATATCTCTTGTAGATGTAGATTGAAGTCGTGTCGCCTTGTCGATCCTTGTTCTGCCGGTGTTCGTCGATTCATCACTACTTGATCAAACCCCAACCTTTGATCCATCGTCTCTGGTGATAGGGTGTCCTCTCCCTTACCTTAGGAAAACTCTATAGTTCCAAAGGAATTGTCCAGCGTTATGAATTATAACATTGGACCCTATCCCCAATTAATGGAGGAAACATGTGAACGTGTTAATGTGTTTTAGAATTACTGTTTCTCATTGAAACATCGTCATCAGACTGATTCATTTATGAAAGGAGAAATCATTTCATCGTAGCTACGTCGCAGTGTCTCCATGACACAAAACATTAAAATGAAATAAAATAAACCACTTTTAGTTTATTTTAATCTTCTTTAAAATGACTATAAATTTACTTTTACCCTCGACCCATGTCATTTGATGTTAAGTCCTCATTAATGATAAAATCTCATTAAAAACTCAACGATGGTATCATATTTTGAATCCAAGTTACCATTTGTGAGTTATGAGGATTCAAAAATAAAATAATTTTTATTTAAATTATGTTATGAATAGTTATGTCCCTAAAACCAACTTTCACAATTGGCCCTCGTCGGTTGATGATAGGCTTCGCCTAAGGAAATAATTCCCTCACGAGATTGATTGTGGTCTCAGATATTCAATCTGAGTTACCATTCCTGAGTTATAAGGACCTAAAAAATAAAATAATCTTATTTGATTATTTTATTTACAGTTATTCCATTTTCGGTTTTTTTTCACTCGAGATATACACTGACTAAAATTAAGTCATTCCTAGGATAAACCTGCTATTATTAATGCAACAGTTCCCTTATATTTCTAATTTAGATTTCGGTTTAAGAGTTATTCCATTTTTTCAAGAAAACTTCTCACATGCATAATTTAAAATGAAACATTTTTTGACTGATCATTCTAGGCACTTTGGGCCTCACAATCTCACACCGTCTCAATTCATGGTTTCTTAATTTTCCCAATAATTTTATAAAAATAGAACTAAAAAAATCATATCCATCAAATCACCCCCACCATAATACATTACATCCCCTAAATCTAAACCAATGGATTCCCAAATAGATGAGGGCATGAGTATAAACCTAATCCCCCCGCTGCCACATGATCTCTTAGAGATTCATGTGCTACCACTAAACATGCACTAGAGGAATCATTCTCCCATTAAGGGTCCACTCCTATAGATCCTATATCTCTACCAGAAAATTTTAGAAAGTCACCCCTTCTTTAACGCCCTGCTCACCCCATTCAAATCTCCAACACATAGAGGCATCTTGATCCCACTACTAAACTCTGCTCCTTGATAGTTTGGAAGTGGGTTTCTCAGTGAGTCGGTCAATGATCACTAAGATGATATCATGTCTCAGAGATGTATGTGGTAAACCCATCATGAATTCCATCGACATCCCTTACCAAATTCCTCCTAGTACCCCTATAAAGAGAAATAGAAACCCACAAAAATAATTCATACAAGAATTCAACATTATTTTGTAGGTAACCCAAGTTTTGACCCATTCTGTCATCCACAGTGTTTTCCTTGACACCCACACACATACCGCAATGCATCTCACCACTCAAGGTACCACTGCTACAATTTCACATCCTCTGAAATGAATAACATTCTCACCACATTTCGAATGTATAGTAGAGGTATTAGCTGTGGAAAACTAAGCACATAAAGTCTCACATTCAGTTTCAATGATTTGTACCTCCATGAATCATTTAAGAGTGGATGGGTAATAAACAAAAACTAGAGATAAACTGCTTCATCCCCATCCATAAAAGATGACTGTAGTGAGGCCAACTATTCCTTTTCCTCCTTTAGAAACTAAAAACAAGATCTCCTACTGAGAGCATCCACGACCATGTCCGCCGTACCGGTATTATAGAATATTTCGAGGTCATAGTCCCGGTGGAACTCTAGCCATCAGCTTTGTCTCATGTTCAAATAATTCTGGGAGAATATATAGATGAGACTCTTGTGGTTAGAGTAGATGGTTATTTGTCCACCCTTAAGGTAGTGTCTCCACATCTTCAATTCAAAGACTACCACTGCCAACTCAAGATCGGGATGCTCTTCAAACATTATCTTAACTGCTGAAAATTTTATGGGCACCTTTCCATCCACACGAAAGGTGACCTCTTTCTACTGATCGATGCATTCATTTTACCTTGGTTAGTGGGTACTCTTTCTCCATGACCACTTTGTTAAATGGCCGATAATCCACACATATCCTCAAACACTGGGTCTTACTAAGCCCTTTCTCTGCAAGTCCCCCACCTACACCCTCAGCTCATGAAGCAATGAAAAAGACTTTCGATATACTAATATAGATATTTGGTCCATCTCAGGGCATAAAATGATTCAAAAGTCTATCTCCTTGTGGGGAGGTAATCCTAGAAACATATTTTGGGAAGATGTCCCCACACTCTACCACTACTGTTGGGAACTGAAAACTCAAAACATCCACTACCACGTGGGTAAGGATGGCCACATGTAGCTAACCCCTTACCTAGTCCTCTAGCTCCCTAAGCCTTGTGTGGATCACATTGGGATGGTGGTTGTAACATGTCCAAAATTATACCACCTACTACTGCTCTCCTTACTCCTCTACCATGTCTACCACCTGAGAGATTAATCTGTTCCTGTCACTTCATCAACCTCGATGACCCATCCACCTTTTCACTTTCATCACGATGGGATGGAAAATCCCTAGAGATATGTCCCCACTGTATTTTGAAAATCATTACATCTTTTTTGGCTGTCTGGACTCACCCTATTAGCCTTTAGCTATGGATCCACTATCTTGGGACCTCTTCTGGGAACGTCTGACACTTCCATGTCTCTAAGACTGATGTCAACTTCGTACTTTTCCATAGCTGACATCCACTAGCTATATCTTCTCATTCAAAATAATTTAAACCAAAATGGTTCTCTCAAGCACCCTATCATATGTAGGAATTCATATAGGAATAGTTATGGCTCAGATGTCCCAAAACATATCTCACTCGGAGGTCCGGGACATGAAGAACTGGTCGTATTGTATTCATTAAGTACCTAGAATGGTCAGTACGCCTTGATGAATACTCATCTACTGAAATTTGATTCTATTGAATCTATAAAAGATATTGTGCACGCCTAACCCTTAGATTTTATGGGAAGATCCCATTCTATGAGAAAGGTTATCAAGCTCTATCCATGGAAAAGTTATCTCATCATAAGATCATGTAATCTAAACCCTTCCATCTCCCTGTTGAGCCACTTAGAAGGCTCACTTCTAAGACCATCATATGATATAATTGTGCCCTAAATAGACAGAAAAATCACTCAACACCTCAATCCAGTCTGCAGCCTCCTGTGACTTGAGTTTTCCTTGGAACCTGATAGGTCTCTGTCACTAAAAATACTGAAGTGCGCTCAGCACACAAATCTCATCTGTTGGTACTATGAGCACTGTGTGCTACTCCACAGGATGTGGTATAGCTGGTACATCATCTAGTGGTTAAATCTCTTGTAAAAACCCATGTGCCCATATTTTCACCCCGCAAATCATCCTCATGATAATGATGTGGAATCCTGACTCACTGTCTTTGTGGAAGCAACTTGAAACAAATCAAGGCATACCATGATCAGTAGAGTATACCTAGTTATATGAATTACGAAAAAAATGAAAAAATCAATCCATTCATATATGATTCATGTATCTTCATTTCACCCTTCAACTATTGTTTTCATGTACCGAGTCGAAAAACAGAATTTAGGGTCCTGGTGTATGGATACATCAGCTGTCGTACCAACATTGGATCACCTGGCCTAAAAGATGAACTCAAAACACTTAACAGAATTTCCACAGACCATACATAGAGACTCTAGGTTCTTAAGGTATAACCAACCTCCCTTTGATTCCAATATATCTGGACCCTTCCCCCAGGGTCCATGCCGTGACAACCCCAATCCAGCCTCCAATAGGCTAGGGGCTGGTGACTAGCACTGAGTAGACATATCCCAAAAATGGGAGGCATTTTCATAAGAACATGTACACACACACCCAACTAAAGCCACAAGGATGGAGAATGAAAACAGTAAGTAATGAAAATTCATTCATACCACTACAACCCAACAAAAAAGTACAATATAAAGTAAAGATGAAATGTAAAATGAAGATAGAATATAAGCCTGCTAAAAGAAAGAATACTACAAAATTCCGCCCGAAAACAAGGGTACTGAAGCTACTGTAGGAAGCAAACAAAAAAAACTAGGCTTTTCCGATCTCACAAGGAAGATCAGGGTTCTGGTCCTAGTCCTACTCCATATAAGACTCCACCAAATTGTCGGTAGTCTTCACAAGACACAACACGTGCGGGCAAAGCCTATAGAGGGGTGAGTAAAACAATACTCAGTAGGGGACCCTGAAAACCACAACGAAAAAGACCATAAAGGAAAACACCACCAAGAAGGTATAGTCAACTCAACATAGGTATATGTCACTAACAAATATAACCAGAACATCCACGTATACTCATAAATTATTCCAAGATGCAACTTCACATCAGCTACAAGCCATATAGATTTGTGTGTAGCACGCTCGATTCCGTGAGGTACCACTTTTCAAGATATCTAATAGTAACTAGGTAGAGAGAGTATACCAAAAGTATCAAAGAGAACATTTGGTCTTGATACATCATGATGTTTCCCTGAGATATCTACTCTTACTATGACAAGAAGTCTCGATATCACGTTCAATCCTTCTTCACATGATTCTGTTCAAGGTATGCTCATCCTGAGAGGACTCACTCCTTGAGCAATCAAGTCAACAGATACCTACGCAAATAGGGTTACTCTTCTTTGGGACCCTACGAAAGTGAACATACCAAGAACTACCCAAAGTACACTACTTCGGTCATAACACTAAACATCTTGTACTATTGGGGGACTCATCTCTGACGAGTCACTAAGTTCTACTCGTCTACCGTGTCACTGAGGTCCATTCGGCTACCAGGCTACTAAGGTCCGCTCAGCTACTGCTCGTCTGCCAGGCCACTGAGGCTCGCTCGGCTACTGGTCATCTGTCGTTCCATTGAGGTCCACTCAGATACTTCTCGTTTGTTAGGCCACTATAGTCCGATTGACTACTCATCTACCGAGTCACATAGGTTCGCACAATTATTCTACAGTCGGGCCACACACGACCGTAAAACTTCTTGTTTTCCAGGACAATGAGGCCCGCTCTACTGCTCTTCTGTCAAGCCACTAAGGTCCTCTTGACTACTCATCTACTGGGAAATTTGCATCTGCTCAGATAATCGTCTGCTCGAACACTGAGGTCTGGATGACACTTCCTTCTCATCACATACAGTCATAGGATTCCCGCTCATAGTGTGCTTGATTCTGATACGATCTAATCCTCAACCCATTAGTCATATCTCATACCTCACAAAAACTCAAGTGGAATTTGTCAAAAGCATAGAGCCATCCCAAGGGTACCAATGATAGAAACGGTTCATCAATCAGACGTACGGTTCAGAAGATATGACTATTTTACTAAAAGGGCCAGTGGGGTGTGATGTTGATCTAACATGGCCGGAATGACCTAACCCAGCATAGGGTCCACCTACTCAACCTTTTGGGCCTGACTCGACCCAACCTGGTCTGCTGCGATGCGGGCTGGTGTCCTACATCCCAATATGCAACAATCATGTAGTGTCCCTCCTCATCCCATGGCTTATTTGTCCCACCATCGTTCCACACACGACTTTAGACACGGGTCCTGGATACCGCCACAACCTTCTACACATAGAAAATCGTTTTTAAGTGTCTATTTCCACCACTATAGGGCGCTGCCTCCACCGTTCGGCATGCGGCCACCACTGCCACCGTCCTCCGGTACCGACTCACCGAAATGCCTTTATGTGGCCACCAAATGTGTTCTCGTGGTCCGTTATTTGATCCAGAAGGGGTTCCGTGATCCTTGGGCTGCATTCTTTAACTCATAGGGTTTGAAATCAAATTGCGACCCAATTAACCGAACAATGCTTGAATGGTGGTATCTCCATCACCACATCAATCTTTTTGCCACTACCATCGTCACACCTTTATCGTACCACCGCGAGGTTGAATCCTTGATTTGGGATCGTTGTGTTAAGAAATGGGCATGCAATGATCAATCATTCGTCAACACATGAAGAGCACGAAGAACATATGGGAGAAAAGAACATTAAGAAACCAGAGGATCGAACCTTGGTCATTTTTCTGTTCTGGCCACGATCTGATTTGTTAGAAGGATCAAGAAAAAAATCAAAATAGATATTCCAATACCTACAAAATCATCCTGCAATCAATAACCTCTAGTAAGAATGATTAGACCTCAGGTCAACCTATTCGTAGGATGATCCGTGTTCATCGTTTAAATTCATGAATGGGGAAAGATAAGATTTAAATACCAACCCCTAACTCGAGATGGATCATTTGCAGGTGTAGATTGATGTCACATCACCACACTAATCATTGTTCTTCCTAAATTCATCGATTCTTGACTACTTGATCAAACACTGACCTCTAATCCATCATCCCCAGCAAGAGAGGCTCCTCCCCCTTGCCGTAGGGAAACACTATAGTTCCAGAGTAATTCTCTAGCATTATGAATTCTAATGCTGGAACCTATACTGAATTAATGAAGGAAACATATTAACAAGTTAAATCATTTTAGTGTTTATGTTTCTCTTTGAAATAGCGTCACCACATTGCTTCATTTATTAAAGGATAACGAGTTTTTCCATCGTTGCGTCATAGTTTCTCAATGCTGAAAAACGTTAAAAGGAAATAAAATTAACTTTTTTTTTGTTTATTTTGTTCTCCTTTAAAAATTCCAAAAATTAACTTTTACCCTGGTCCCGCATTGGTCGAGGTTTAGTCCTTTTTAAAGAGAACATCTCATTATGAACTCAATGGTGGTCTCATATTTTTAATCCGAGTTACCTTTTGTGATTTATGAAGATTTTAAAATAAAATAATTTTTAATTAAATTATTTTATTTATGGTAATTTACAAAAAATAAACATTCATAGCTAACCCACACTGGCCAATGTTAGGCTCCAACTAAGGAAGGCATGTCTTCATGAGCTCAACGGTGGTCTCAAATTTTTAATCTGAGTTACCATTCATGAGATATCAGGACTAGAAAAATAAAATAGTATTATTTAATTATTTTATTTACAATTATTCTATTTTTGGGTTTTATCACAGGAGACCCACACCGACTAAACTTATATCTCATATAGGGTAAACCCACAACTTTGAATCCAATAGTGCTCTTAGATTTTAATCAGGGAACTTGTTTAAGATTTATTCTATTTTTTCATGAAAACTTCTCGCGCACACTATTTAAAACATAACACTTTTTGATGGATCGTTCTGGGCACTTTAGGTGTTGAAATCGCACATTTTCTCAACACCTAGTATCGTACTTTCCCCAATAATTTTCTAAAAATAGAATAGGGAAAATCTGATCTATTACAATATCACATAAGGAAATGAAAGAGAAATATCAGTCTGATTTACTTGTGGTATATATTACCCAAGAAGTATGCAAGTTGACACTGAACTTTCAGTTGAAGAGGTTTTCTATTCCCATGAAACTCCTCAAATATGGGAAATGTGTTTGGAAAGTGCCTCCCAATGTCCCTTTAAAAGGAGGCACAAAACCCCAATTTTCAACTACGTTGGTTTATGGATTGTGTTTTTTTCTACGAACAAAGAAAATTTCCCAACACATTCTCACTATCTAAAGGATACACTAATATTGAGGACGAATACCAAGCCCTCATTACTTCCTTGAGTATAGACCTAAATCTATAGATAGCATACAAGAACATAAAGGGGATTCAGAACTAGTAATAGAGAAAATAAATGGATAATATTCCATATAAAATAATTAAATTAACCCTCTCATTGGTTTAATCATAGTAATAATGGATGAGTTCCCTTTTAAACCCACATTACATTATACACCCTAATCAAAAAATGATCATGTCATTGCACTGGATAAAGAAACCATAATACAAGATAACCCTAATTAGGAGGAGGTAGTCTTATACATACTTCAATGAAAAATGGTCTCATCAATCAAAATATATTTCATGGAAGAAATCAATCATACCAACATTACCCATAGAATGATGAACAATTTTCCACCACTGGTTAGATGAGTCCCATAATTTATTATATCCAAAATGGGACCATATCAATGGATCAAGCTAAAAAGAAATAGGCCTAGAACTAAGCATCAGACCTTACCCTTTGGGGAATTCCAAATGTGAAAAACCCCCCTCTACAAATGAGGCTTCTAAGGGATCCTCTTCATATTTATATTAGAAATAGATATTCTTGCTGTCATGGAAGAAGACCACAAAGGCTCTTGTATCACTCATCAGTCTAGGACAAGGCTTTCCTATCAAATTTGGTGTCTAGATTACTACTAGAAAAAAAATGATACATGACTATGTGTAATTCACCAAGAAATGTCATGCATTCCAAATTCATGCATTATTTATCCATCAATCCCCATAATTGCTACGTACAACCAAATACTTTTTTCCAATTTTCATACGTGGAATTGATATCATGGGGAATAACCCTGAAGCCATAACTAAGTAGTTTAAGTATATCCTGAATACTATCGAATTATTTTCCAAATCATATAATGAAATAACTCTCATGGAAGTCAATAAGAAGAATATAATTAAATTTTTGAAGTCCATTATTATCACTATATTTAGAGCCCCTCACAGGATATTGAAGAAAAACAAAACCAAATTTTTTTCTACTAAGTTGAAGAAATTTTACCAGTAGTACAACATCAATTCCAACCATTCATCCTGCTATCATGAAGTAAAAAATGGAAAAAATAGAGGCCTTTAATAACACTCTTTCAAATATACACTATAAGATGTTGAATGAGGAAGATAAGTCCTGAATGGACAAGATTTTTCATTCTTTATGGGCCTACTTTACCACCACATTCACTGCTACATAAGAAACTCCATATTCATTAGAGTATTAAACTAGGTAAGTATCTACCATATAATTTTCGTTTCCCTCACTTCGACTAGCTACATGTGGGAAAATTTTAGTTATTGGTAAATCACAAAAGAAGTTGGATGAGTTGGAATGAATCGATGAGAAGAGGTTGTGAACACTACACAACCTTGAAGTTCATCAGAATCAGATTGCACAATCCATAAATAAAATGGTTCTCTTACACTCAATCCATCAAGAACAATTAGTGTTGGATCTCATAACCCCAATGATACTAGTTAAGAAATATCCAAAGCTATAACCCAAATATAAATGGACTTACATAATATATAAGATTTATTCTAATAGAGCTTATTATTGACTACAATGGATGGGGAACATGTCACACCCCTAAAAATATGATGTCTCTCAATAAATACTTTGAAAAGATACCGTCAAAGCCATATACAACCATGAAACATGATGTTAAATTTCATGGAAATAATCCTGGTCACATGATTCTAAATTGCATGAGTGAACCTAGTTATATAATGTAAAAATATAAAAAACCCATTCATCCTTACATCATGAAATTTAACACCATAGAAAGAATTACTACACAGATGATCTGCTAAACATGAGATTGATCTATATAAAACCAAAATAATGTGCCCCCATCCTTGTGTGAAAGTTAGATACATGTAGAGAATTTCCCCATCAAATTACTATACATAGATTGATTCCTTAAATTACTAGATACATAGTGATGAACAGATCCCAAATCTTGGGTCCAACCATAGTATATTAATCTTAGTTATATGACATCAAACTATGTGAAAATTCATTCAACACTACATGTTAAAATGTAGTCTTACCCTATGTACCATGTATGGGATTCTTTGGGCTACCAGCTCAGGAATACTCATATAAAAAACATGGGATACCTCTCGCAAGATGATTTCCCAAATTCCTAGACTAAATTCATGAGGCCTCATGTATTATTTTTTCATGTTGGGTATCCTTCATCCTTACCACAACATGTTAAACTACATGGATGATGTCGATACCACATGATGTTAATTGATATGGTTTTCCAAAAACTATATATAGCATGATTCCCATTCCTATGAGATACGTATGGATTCCGAGATCCTATATCTTGTCCCATTCACCACATGATTAAAATTCCCACGCCCTTTCTTTAATCTCCTCAGTGTTGTGAAAGAGAAATTCTTTATTTCTCACACTGGGCATGGCCTATATTGAATTAAGAATTTTGTTAAGGTATTTCCCACATGATCGAGACATTTCAGTTCATGTTAAGTTTAGCATGGACTTTGATGAAAGACCTTAAAAGGCACACCACATGTCTTTACCACATGATGTTAAACATTAAGGTTCATTTCTCATGAATGACAAAAATATACCCATTAATATGACCGTCACCCGAAATGACCACTACGCTTGGTGTTGGTCTCCCAAAACACCACCATTCCTGAACTATGTGTGGATTGATACCTATCATCATAGTATATATAATGATATATGAATCTCCAATCATGGGCCCATCCACGACAAGAAATAAGAATAATACCCACCCTCTACGTTTGGGTTAGAACTACCTAGAGAGATTCCTATTCAAGAACTACATGGGGCTTGATTCTTTCCATCATAAGATACATAGTGATGCCCAAATATCCAATCCTAGGTCCATCCGTAACAATGAATAGGAAAAATGACCCCTCTACATATGGGTTAGCCCTATTAATAGATTTTCATATTCAATAACTATGTGTGGCTTGATTCATTACATAAAAGGATTTATCATGATGCACAGATCTCTGATTTTGGGTCTAGACATGGAGATCAATGGGAATAATTTCCCCTTTTGCATATGGGTCACACCTATATGGAGATTTTCCCTTTTATGAACTATGTGTGTCATGATTCCTTCTATCTTAGGATACATTGTAGTGCCCATATCTCTAATCGTTGGTCTATCCAAATAAATCAATAGGAATAATTACCCCTTTACTTATGGGTCATACCTGGGTGAAGAGTGTCTTACTCAATAACTACATATGGATTGATTCCTTTTATAACAAGATATATAGTGACACCCTTATCTCTAATCCTAGGTCGAATGACATGAAAAAATATTCCCCTTCCCCACATTCTAGTCATACCCACATAGTGAGATATCATATATGAACTACACATGTCTTGATTCATTCCATCATAAGATATGTATTGACAATCAGATATTCAATCCCAGTTTCAGACACCATGTATAAAATAATAACAATTCACCACTACTACATATGGGATGAACCAATACAGTAAGAAATTTGAGACCCACTCTCTTATAACTCATTCAACTACCCAGTTGTCCCTTTTTTCTCATCTTGAGCATGGATAATGTGAGATTAGGTTACATAAAATGACTCTATAAACAAAATAATTGAGACACCCCACATATTAAGACCCAAATACAAGTCTCATGATGTCAAAATACATGTAAAAAGGACTTCACATAGAATATCTCATCCCTTATAATGGGTTTTTATCCAATAATCATGTGTTTTAATTATTTACCTTGAAATTTGTTCAATACATTCTTGTGTAGCATTTAGGGTGCTCGAATCCTTATTGAATCTTACATTTCATTGGAACCAACTCCATATATTTAATATTTGATTCATGACCACTAGTTCCTTGAATTGATATCCTTCTCTGGGAACCATATAGAGCTTGGTATTCTTTTCCCATGGATCTTACCTATATAAAACTGGTTACAAGGATTTGTTCATCAAAATAGTCCCTTAGATCCAAAGAAGCCCCCCCATAAATCAAGGAGTTATAGTCCTAACCATGTGGAACATTATAGGATCCCTCCATTACCAATGGTGGACCTTTACCCATAAGTTCCCACCTATAGTTAACTCATATATTCTTGGGTTACGATTTATGTCCTCCATATTTGATTTATTCAAGTAAATTTTAATGTTCTCAATATTACACATATGTACATCATACCCATTTTCAAATAAAGATTATGACATCGTATCCTAATGACCTACCATTTCAGGGCATGAATCCTTTGTGAAGACCCAATTACTATGATATAACCACCCTTATCCCTTGAATACAAGTCAAATCTATGTAGCAGGGTCTCCTTAAAGGAGGTGATTATGGAATGATTCCTTCCCATACAATATAAATATGGAAAATCAGGAAAAACCCAGCCCTAAAATTACCATATAGGTCCTTTTAAAGGGGGTAGAGTCATACAAGATCATTCTACCTGTGCATGAGTTTTATCTATGTACATATTTCCTATACACAAGATAAATTTGTGCAATAAAGGATCTTGAATATTGTTATCCATCAGTAAGCAAGTTCACAGATGAAGGGTGGTCCCTATATCTGAATTCCCCCATCCATTGAAAAGTGCCGGCACAGATATCATGCATAATTTCACATCGGTCCCCACATACATACCATATGACATTAAAAAACAAGGAAAATGTCCTTACTACATGGTTTTTAATTGCAAGGATAACTTCCTTATCACACGATGTTAAACTAACGATAGATATGTCCCCAACACAGGACGTGAAAATGTGTAGGTCTTCACCAATCATCATTCCTTATCCAATTACCACATGAACATTCACTCAGATGACTAGAGTATGAGGTTATTTCTTCATCTTTTTAGCACTTCAAACCATAAATCAATCTTCATGTATTGAAAGTGGAATGTTTCCCAAAACCTTTCTTGTACCTTGTAAAGGAAATAAGACCTATATTTTTTACTATGTTAGAAATTCATAAGGTATTTATATAAAAAATCGAGGGATATTATCCCTGTATGAAGGGATTTTTGATCCTTATGAGCCGATTGTCGCCATTGTAGAACTCAACACCTCATGGTTTTTTGAACCATAACAACATGATTGTTCCATATCATTACTCATCTCATGAGAACCTGAGAAAATATTTACAATATTTTCATCTCCCACTCAAAAGGATGTTGAATTACTCTTGACCGTGGGTATCCTAATTCGGTTTTTGTGTAACATTCCTCTCATAATAGGTCCATTTGTATCATTTCCTTAAACAACACGCACTTTGGTCAAAGCTATATAACCTTAAACATTAGTCTTTGATGATCCAGATCATGAGACTCAAAAGTTCTAGTGAAAGGGACACAAAACGTTTTAGGTGTAAAACCCACAAATGAAGGCCTGAGAAAAACTCCAGTCTTTTCTCACTAAACTCTTCATATTTAGATTTTAAGTAAAAGATAAAGAATAAATTAAAATGGTTTAAATCTTATAGGGCCCATTTTTTCACCCTAGAGAAAAATGATTCATTGTCATTGGACCCCATGGTCTATGAAAAAAGTGCCAATAATGGTTTGTCACATATTCTCACCATGATAAAGGGTTCATTATTTGATGAATCAACATTTAGGGTTCTTGAACACTTCTTTAGTCCTAAAATTTTTATAAGATACCTTTGTAACTTTGAAGTATGGTATGTCACGACTAGTTATTCAAGTTGGTATCCTTTTCTTGGAACCCCATAGAACTTGGGATTCCTTGTACTTGGATATTCCTTGTATCAAATTGGTAATAGGGATTGGTTCCCTTAGATAGATCCTCAGATCCCAAGAAATCCACCCTTAATTCTAGGATTTGTTTTCCTGACTGAGTGAAACATTATAGGCTCGCAGCATTTCCAATGGTGGACCTAAACCCACCAATTCCCACCTTTAGTTATCTCAGATATTCCCAAACCATGATTTAAAATTTTAATAACCAGAATATTCAAGAGGATTTGATATCCTTGACATTACATAAAGCTGTATCTTTTCATTTCTCAAGTAAGTAATGAAACACTCCATTCGTAAACCTTTTGATGGATAATACCATGTGGCTGGAAACCATAGGGCGTAGGTCCCAAGATTCCCATCCCAAAACTAAACTACCCTTGGGTGCCAAGACCCTTAATTTTATAGTCTTTTATCCACTTCCAAATTCATCAATCGAGCATTTGAGGATTAAAAAATATTCTATGTAACTTGTAAAATACTGAGGATCCCCGTTATGTTAACATTCATGTAATCCATATAGACTCATTCATAAGAGAGTTTGACCTAAAACTAGAGAAATATCCTCCTATAAAGTACGGAAATTTGATCCTCAGAAGCCTTTACAACAATGTAGAAGAACTCAACATATTTGGAAGTTTTGGGTCATCCTTGGTATATCTACCCCATTCCATATTCATCAGTTCAAACTCATTGACACATGAATTGAATTACCCAAATTCCAACTATCCAGGTGGAATCAGATTCCCTAAAATTTTAAAATACACTAATACCATATCCAAAATCATTCAAGACCATTAGAAAAGTGGTGGGGAATATCTATTTGATTATGATAAAAAATCACAATCTATTTGACCAAAAAACTAGAGCCATGTACTCCTTGTAGGAAAGGAAATCCAATCCATATGAACCCTAATAACATTATGGTGGAACTCAACATATTAGGGTGATTTGGGTTATTGTTGGAATGACTTCCACATTCTGTATTCATAAATCATGTCCTTATAGAAAGGATTTAAACTAAATAACGTTTTATGTCTTTACTAATTGATATTAAACTACACAAAAGATGTTCTTACCGCTGGATGTTTAACTACATGACTAACATCTTTAACACATGAAATTAAAATGCACAGAGAACATTACTTCATTAAAGTTATATTACCAGCAAAATAAGGTCTGAGATGGAAGTAATTAAACTATATTTTAAAAATGGTATAGTTTTTAAGACCTTAAAACAACCAACTGAAAGAGACACAGGGCTCTCAAGGTTGAAAACATAAAAAGGAAACCCTTTGAAAAAGTTAATTCTCTACTCACTATACATTCACTTTTTGTGATACAAAAAATATAGAGAACTCATAAAATAAAAAAAGGTTTAAAATTTAACAGGTCTAAAACCCATAATAGGGTATCCCAAGAAAACTCTATGTCCACACAAGCTAAGCTATCCTTATATGAAACATAGAAAACTGTTAGGGTAAAATAAAATAAAAATCTTTAGGGGCCATAACTTGTCCCAAGGAAAAAAATAAAGCAATGATCACTAAGTACATTGACAGTAGAAAAAATGAGTTTATTCTCCTCTAGGGACATATAATTTACCCGATTTATCCTTTTTTAAATTAGGTTATCTGAGGGAAGCTAGAGTAGGTACATAACTAATAAATCTCATGTGAGTGGGAATTCATGAGAATCTATCAATAAAAAATATATTTTTATTTAAACATTAAAATCCACGGGTTTAGGTTTATATATTATTATACAAAATATGGGTATCACTAATGATCCATACAACATCTGATCAATAAAATGTCATGCACATCATGAATGAAGGAATGATGAAAAAAAAGTATAAAATTCCGATGATATTTTCATTGATATCATGAAAAATGGATAAATATCAAAATATTAGATTCTCTCCCATGAATAAAAAAATAAAGGGATAGTCACAAAACTGTAATCCCATCACTGCATGTGCCCAGAGGAGTCCTTGAGACTTATAGATTTATTCTCTAAGAAGGAAATATATTTTTTATATTGATCAAAATATTTAGTCACCACCATTACAATCCTCTAAAATGAATCTGACTTAGAAACGTCATCAATTCATGAATTCTACAGCTAGTCTGGGAGCCCTTATTGCCCCCTTATAGTTTTCTTCAATATTTGAAGTTCATACTAGAACTAGGATATTTCTACTTGTGGACATATATTTTATGATTGTAAATGTAAAATTTCTACCTTCTAATCACTGACCACTTCTCTATGAGATTCTAACTCCACCAAGCATTGGGATGCTTTGTCCAATACCTCATCCCAACCACATATTACCAAAGACAAAGCAACTTTTGTTCCTACCTTAAATTAAATATCCCTCATTTTCTCCCTTAGAGAGATAACTTCCTTCAACTAGGTGTGAAGGGAGGTATAATAAAAACACTCATAACCAAGGTGGTAAAAATAATCCTAATATGACCCTATTTGTTCCCCAGCTCCTCTAGGGGCCTCCAAAATTAACATCCAAATATTCATCCACACTAGTCACCACATCATCTAGTATAGTGACATAGACTTTGTGCGTTAAATAAATATCAACCTAGGGAAAAAATATATATTGGGACTAAGTCACTAATTTAAGTATTCGTGCTTGTTGTCTTTGAAGAAGTGGTCATATATCCATCCTTTGTGTTGATTGACTCGTTCAGAGGAATTTTTGAATAATAATGGATCAGAACTTGTAAGATTCTGGGTGAAGGTATACAAAAAGAGGCACACTGGTTAATTAGTCAATAGATATAAAGTATGATGAGATCATATAACCAAAAAATATGATAAATTTTGGAAACAATGCTTCTCATTTGTGTCACTAGAAATGTCTGTCGCCCTAACCCCATATTTAGGAGAAGTGGACACACACTCTTACGATGAGTGTCCTAGTGGAGCCACCAATGATTTATCTGAAATTATACTTTTCTAGATTCCTTTATGGGTTTACAAAGAAAAATAATGTTATAATACATTAGAAAAAGTGCACTATGGGTCATGTTTCTGAAGATGTGATCACATTCTCGAAAACATGCCTCCATCAAAATTAAATTTTTATCAAAGTAGATACCAGCATCAGTTTCCTATAGAAGTTCATTCACCCCCATAGAGTTGAATGGAACAACCACTATGATGTCTACAGTAGGTGACATACCTAACTAGACTGACACTTAAACCATATCTACTTATTTAATGGTCAATCTTAGCAGTGTAGTTTCTTCTAGAATAGAAAAACACTCACTTGTATTATCAAAAATAGATGTATGTTCCACTAAGAACAATTGGCGGGACCTATTCATTTTTGAAAAAAAAAATGAGATACTATAAAGGTAAAAAATAGGAAATGTGTAATGTTCAATTCATAATTGAGTATTTTGGGGGAGATGAATTTAATAGTTCAAAGAAGATTATTTTCCCTTGCCTCTCTGAGGAAGATTCTTTAGAAGGTGTCAATGCTGAAGCCATTGTGGATGGAACTTATGGGAGTGTAGACCATGACACCATAGGTAATGAAATCACCACCCTCATTAGATATATTTTACCTAGAGAACCCTCATCATTGGTCCCCTAGTAACCGCTCAATTCATCTCTAGTAGTGGTACTCGTGTGAGAATATACCATGGATGGCGGGAGTGGCCGGTATCCTGCACCTTCTGGTCATATCAACTGAATCTTAAATCATGTTAGTACAATAAAAAATGAACTATGGAAATTTTAATTTAGTGGAAATATCATTCTTACCACTTTTTCAATGATGGGATAACCTGATTCATCCACAACAACCTCTAAAATTTCCCAAACTATCATTCACTACACCCAAGGTGAGTAGTAGATATGAATTTTCATACTTTCCATTATTACGTGAGAGTCCCAAATAAAATTATTTAAATAAATGGTATGGACTTTGAATGTGATTCCTTCAAAATATGTAATATTATAAAATACTTCTAAAAACATATATACCTAGAGTAGTATTCCCCAGAGCAGATACTTGGAATTAATTCCCCTATAGATAATCCATCATTGAAATGTGGTGAGAAATAATAATGTAGATGTGACTTCAGTCATGGGAGTTGAACTTACTACAGTGGTTCTAGGTGATGTTTCTATCGAAAAAAAAAACCAATGATAAAAATATCACTTCCTTATACAGAACGTATGAGGTTATGGGTTCACTCGAAGTGATAGTGCTAGAAATATGACCTATACCAACGGTTTTGGGAAAATCATTGGTATAGGTCACTAATTTGGACCTATACCAATGGTTTGGCCAAAACTGTTGGTATTGGTCACTTATATGGACCTATACCAACGGTTTGGCCAAATAGTTGGTATAAGTCCATTATAGAGACCCTATACCAATTGTTTGGCCAAACCATTGGTATAGGTCACAAAATCAAAGAACCTTTACCAACGGTTCTCAAAACCGTTGGTATAGGTCTATACCAATGGTTTTGAGAACCGTTGGTATAATTATATGTTTTTTTTATAGAATATTCTTGCTGAGAACATTAAATAAATCAAAATTTAAAATAATTAAGATAATACATATATATATTTATGAAATTATGTTCACGAAAGTCATTAGGTTAGTGGTTAGGTAGTTCAATAATTAACTGCATGTACTCGGATCAAAACCCATCAAATGCTTATTTTTTGAAATACATACACCAATAGTTTTATAGAACTGTTGGTATAGATTTTGCATATTAATTATACCAACAGTTTTGAAAAACGTTGGTGTAGGTCTATACCAATGGTTTTGGGAAAACCATTGGTATATACCTATCCTCATGACTTACTTGTCCACGGTTCTCCAAACCGTTGGTATAGGCTATACCGACGGTTTGGAGGCCTATACCAAGGGTTCAAAACTATTGGTATAGGGTATTTTTTCAGTAGTGTGAGCTACATTCTAGGCCTTGAAATGAATTAAAAAATTAACCATAAATGGTATGCCACCATTAGATGATTCTCATATCGAACGTAAATAGGGGTAGAACATTTTTTCTAGATTCACCAAAAGTAACAGCTGAGTAGACAAGGTGAGTACTATTCACTGAGAATTATCCCATCATTGTGGGCATAAATGAGTACATCATGAATAGAAATCATATAGGCCAAAGACTCAAGGCTTACCCCACCATTCTTGAAAATACTAATAGTGGTAATTATATCATAGGGATTGATGGAGAATTTGTCAAGAAGGATCATGGAGGCCCTAATTTCCCAATAGTTTAATGTAATGATCTTCACCCCACAAATGCATGAAAAAAGGGTTTTAAAAGAACATCAGGGATATTCTAGATTCTCATGTACTCATAGCCGCCAAGACAAGCCCCCTTCCAACCCAATATTACCTAAAAGGGACTAGAATTTTTGTGTGGGGATCTTCGCATCTATAAGTGGTATAGGAGGAGATATAGTTTTTTCAACAAATTAAAGACTAGAATAATGCACTTCCCTCCCACTATAGCAGCCTCCACAATAATGATGGAGACTCTGACTGTAACCTTTTACATTGTTGGGATTAGGTACCTAGAAAAAATTTCGACCTACTAAAGGATCCAGTGAATATATAGAAGAACATCCCATCCAAGATAGTGAATAAACCATCTTCAACTATGGACCAATATACACCATCAATATTCCCGTATTCCTTTATGGGGAAATCATTTAGACTCTTGGATTTGGGATCAGAACATACTTTCTTGATAAAATTTCTAACCCATTGCTTAAATGAGATATCTTTCTGAAGAAGAAGGTCCTTATCAAGGGTATTTCAACGAACCAAATCAACTCCCTAGATAAGGGTTGATTCCTCTCTATGTCATCTTAGATAGATGATAGGGTGGAACAATCAATGTACATCTCCCTGAAAATGGGTTCACCGAAAATCCATTTGACATCCAAGAGACTAATTACCACTTCACTATGCATCAAGTGGAATGTTTTTGTATCTCTATTCAACTGGGTATCTAATTCTACCATCATTCCATTATTATAGTAGGAGTAGGTTTGGGAGATCTATATGTCCTTGTACATATCGATCTGTTTTAGGTTAACATAAAATTCATAGATGATATAAGACACCCAAAAGGGATAACCACAATCCATTATGAAGTTACCCCTTGATGGATGGTCAAAGATAGGAAACCACCCGAACCTATGGTTTTTGGAATATTTATTCATTATCGATTAATACATGTGAATGTGTGAATTAGTTTTGAAAAAAATTCATTAAAAAGTCAATCATCATAAATTTTATTGTTTACCCATCTGAGCATTTTTTCCCAATGATGAAATGGAATACATGGGAGATATTTTACTAGAATGTATTTTGGTTATCTTGAATCCAAGAAGAAAGAACAATTGATGAAAAAAGTGGAAGGATATGAGAATATTTTGTAAGACTATACCCATAAAGAGGTAGGAAGTATCTGAGAGGGTATTCTATATGGTTTATCCACATCAGGTATATCAAACTTGTTTGTGGTGACTCGATAACAATATGGAAACTAGAATACACACTTGAAACAATGGAATTCCAAAGAGAAATCACTTTTGTAGCCTATTTCTTTGAAGACTTAACAGAACTAAAATCTATCTATACCATAATGATCTTGTCAAATGAGTGATGTAATATAGTCAAAATAGGTTCATTACTTCAACATAATCATGAAAATCATATGAACCATGAAGTTATTTACGATCACGTGATCTGATATAGGGCTTATAAATTTTAGAACCTATAAATATCTCACGAGTTTCATGAACCATATATACCTTAAAAATTATATGAACCATGTAGAACTTTAAAATTTAATTACCCACATAGTATCTCGTGACTGCATGATCTGTTATAGGAATCATGACCCCATGACCTTGAGATTTTTGTGTGAACCTCATGATTACCAAGTGATCATGCGACTAAGCCAGGGAATCATGAAAAGATGGAAAGATATCCATGTGGATGAGGACCTGGGTCAGAGATTAATAAATTACTGAGAGTTGATTTTTTATTTTTTTGAAAAGAGGTGAGACAAAGAAATCATGTAATGTGAACATGTTAAATAATTTCACTGAATAGTATTGTGACAAGTTCTTATAGAGATGTATTGAGAAATAGATCATATAGAGAGTCCTAGAGAAAGAATCACATGATAAGAGAAATTGTAAGATCTATATAATTAGATGTCACCAGTGGAATGATCCTCCCCTCACTTACCTATTTATTGGTTGATTCACAGAATACCAATGGTTACACGGAAGACCAAACGTCATCTGAGACACTGATCTGCGAAATCTACAAGGACTCAGGAGGGTGTTTACATTCCTCATAAGTGAGTCCCTACCTTATAGAAATCACACCTGATGGGGGGGGGGGGTTATTTTTTAGGTCCACCAAATTATCATAAAAAAATCTATAATATATGAAATTTCTAAAGTATGGGTATTGTTTTTTATGAAAAAAATGTAAAGAGGAGCATAGTCTAGGAGACTGAATCACGCAGATGACATAATATATAGAATGACATAGAATTTCATGAACCTATAAGGTTATAAATATGGATAATGTGCTACACATGTTATACTTATGATCATAATAAGGCCCTCTAAAAAGCCATAATATTCTCATAGAGGTGTCCAAACAAGCGTTGATGGTCATGTGAGGGCTTCTAGACAAGTTCATTTGATCATGTGACTTGTCAATTAATAGACGTGTGAAAATAATCCAATTCCATTTATGAAATATAGTCCCGAAAAGGGGAAATCTTTATATGAGGTAGAGATATGTTGGTGTTCCTGAGACATGCTTATGTAATTATAAAATTCTTATAGATCCCACAAGTGACATGACAACCTTGGAAGAGATGATCATATAGACATGTCACCTTCATCATGAGAAGGACCTCAAAAATATCTATTCTATCATGTGACACCCCTTAAGATCTATATATTGTTAGAGGCAATGTCGATGAAAATTCTTTCACACCATCATGAGATTCGACATTGATCATGGAACAAATTGTAGGAAATATGAGTGATTATCTATGACAAAAATAACATGCCGTTTTAAGATCCTGTATTACTCACATAATTCCTTGACGAAAGTCCAATGGTAAAAGGATAATATCCTTATAAAATAATGTAGAAAAACTGAAAAATGCAGAAGCCACTTGAAAATTGAAGAATCTTTTATTTTCATATGAAGGTTTTATGCACCATATATGATCACCATCAATCGTGTGAATGACCAAGACAACTCAGTTGTTTGAAGACCCTTCAACAACACATTTTGATCTTGGGAAAGGCCTCTAAAAATCCATCTTGATCTTGTGAAAGTCCCCCAATGAGCCTATATGATCTCATGAAGGGACCTGGATAAGTATTCTTTGATCACATTTGAGCATTTCCACCAATGTCTTGATCTCATGAGGGATATCAGACATGCTGGCTCAATGATGAAAACGATTTTTGACATGTCAACATGATTGTATAGAATCCATTTGAAAAACTACATTTCCCATATATATGGAGATAATAGAGTGTTCTCTCGGTCGCAGTTTATCATGGTATACCTTGGATGACCCACAACCCGATCATGAAAAGCGTGCGATGAAAAAATCCCTCCACCGACTCCATTTCATATTTGTGACATATAAACCTTGAAAGGTGGACTATAAATAGTGTAAAAATTCCTATAAATACTCCCTTAAGAATATAATACCCATACAAAAGAAAAAGACTACACCCATGGAAGCACAGAAGAGCAGAATTCTTGGAGTGAAAAGTGACACATTCAAAAGAGACTTCCACCAGGTAAAATTCAGGGAATAAACCAGGGGATTATGAAACATGAATAAGTTCCTTACTTGATCACCCTATAGATTTCATGAAGGACTTCTGATGTTCTAGGAAAATTTGGTGAGGGGGTCTCCACATATCAACTTAGTCATAAAAAAATCTAAATAATTTAATTTTTGAAAATCCTTGAAGAAAATATTAAAAAAGGACTGAAAAAGAAGAAATAATTATGTGAAGATAGATATGGTAATCATCATATGATTCACATGACCTATCATGATCATGATAACACACCACGACATGTCACCCATGTCTTGCGAAGTCCGCCAAACATGTCTTTCATGTCTTGCAAAGTCTTTAAGACTTGTCATTCATATCAGCAATGTCCTTCAGACATGTTGACCAGGTATTGTGAATTCCTTAGGACATTCCATCCAGATCAAGAAATGTCCTTTGGGCATGTTGGCCAAGTCATGAGATGACCTCTAAACATGTTATATAGGTCATGTGATGTACTATATACAAGTCATCTAGGTCATTCGATGTCCTCCAAAATTCCCATATAGATTATGTGGAGTCCTCTATAAGAGTTAATTAGAATATATGATTGTCTTTGGTCATGTACTCTAGGAAACCACAACATGTCCATACATCCCCATACATGTCATACTGCCACCCCAGACTTGTCAGAAAGCCAATTGTGACATGTTAGGCAGGCACCCTAGTATATGATAACATTGTCTAGTAGACATATATGGGTATACCTCAAACTAAACTATGTGAACTCTCATTACATTTTGAATAGAATAAATAGGACACATTCTTAATTCCCAAGATCTAATGGGAATCATCCTTTATGTAAGGCCTATATGTCTTAGACACTCTGACTAGGGGGACCCAAATTATCTAATGGGTTCATCATTCTTCCCCATCTATTAGTAGGTTGGGAATTGAAATGAACCATGACAACTTGATTCCTACAATAAATAGGATACACATGATTTATTCTTATGGCCTGATCCCATTATGAAACCCCTTGTATGGGATTCCCCAGTGCATAAGTCCCATATTCTTGTGCGATGAGATTGATCACTTGCTGTACGTTTTTTTGTCACATCAAGCATATATCATGTGGGATAAGGGATTTTCAATAATGAAATAGTTAGAATAAAAATTTCCACCAGCTAGGGAAACATCAATGGGTAATCCCCATTCAGTGGCATGATATGAATGCCCCCATGAAATGGAATCCACCTCAAGGTATGTCCTAAAGTCACAACTAAACTATAATGTATCTGATTCCAATTATAGACAATATATGTAGGAATCCTTCAAAAGGCTCGAGCTCTATAACTAGTCCCTAAGGTACCTGATATACTTGATTTCCACATGATATTAAGCTTCACTATTTAAATTAACTACATGAGTTTTGATTATTTTTATAAATAGGATATTTTGAACACCTCATAGAGGTGAAATACCATCTTTGAAATATAAATCACCTCCCTAGATGGTAGTTAACTCTAGAGTTCCCGTTTATAAAGCATGAAAATATGATAAACTACCCATTACTAATAAATAATAGGAAATAGATAAAGAAACTCAGATATATATATATATAGACAACCTAATTTATAAAACCCCAATTTACAGATAGAAGGATTCAAATCTTGATAATTTTTAGGGTAAAAGATTCATATCGGGATTAGCTATAGATTCAGGAACATATCTTAAATCTATAAGAGAGTCCCAAAATAGGAAATAATTCCCCCTAAAAGAGTGTGATGAGCCTAAACTCCCATCATATTTACTAATATGAGTTCATAAGTTCTATTAGGTCTAAAACCCCAATGGACAACCTGCCATTGGAAACCAATTATGTACTGATTTATGGATATTTGAACATTTGGGAGTTTCTATTATGGATGAAAGTGGTGAATCCAACATGAATGATTGTGCACACATTCAATCCCCCACAATCAACCATCAACTAAAACTACATATCATTGTTGGAAATAATAATATTTTGGAATTTTTATTCTATTATGTGGATGGTGTTATGAGATTATAATACTTTTATCTTTAATAAAAAAACAAATAATATTCATTGAATTGGAGTAGTGTAATTTAATAAATATTTCATATTTCACTTCCCATATTATAAGGTAAAATATTACGAGATAACATGATCCTTGGACTTTATTATATAAATGTTTTATACCCTGATAAGTGTCAAAATGATTACATAGTCAAAAAATAATGTAATATAGTATATAATAAACATCATTTGGATGGGAATGATATCGATATTATTATTATCTTTAAATTTTTTTAGTAGGTTCAAAGTGGACCATGATAAATATGCATGACATTAGATCTATCTTTTTTGGTGTAAATTATCATTTTATGAAGTTATTATTTTTTATGATAAATATTTCAATTATTAATTTATCTAATCCAATATTCAAGAATATAAATAATTTATATTATGAATGTTTTTATGATACAATTTAAAGCATTAAAATTTCTTCTTGTAACTATCACACAATGCATATAATCGTTAAATTATGGGTATGAAATTATATATAGTTTTGTTTAATTATTAAAAAATACCCTATAATAGAGTCATGCTATCTTTTGTTTCTTTTGAGTTGAAATTAATCCATAACCATGTAATACATATTTTATTCCAAGTAATTAAATTTAAACCCATAATTAATTATGAAATCATCAATTATTTATTAATTAATTTTAATTAACATGGACCCCTTTTCCATTTTCCATCCTCAAAATAAACCATTTTATTTTAATAATCAATTACATATGGATATACATATTATATGATACTTATTTCCCTATCCATGATTCCTTACACTAAAAAACACTTTAACTATAAATAATTGTGTATTAAACCATATAAAACACAAATCTAAGTGTGAAAATTTTCATCTGGTCTGACTGTCTTGGTCTTTTACAAGAAACATGGGATTCCACTATAAATATTCCAATTAGATATATTTATAGGTTAATTCTCAAGATATTGACCATTAATATTACCAAATTTATAAAATCATGTAAAACCCCAATTGATCTAATACCAATTTTTAAAATCACATATTGGGTTCTGTTATAAAATCCCTGAAGAAAGGAACCAAAATGGATCAAACATGACTTCTCATATGCTTGAAGCTGTCGAATAACATTTTGGGCCTAAAACAATACTTTGGGATTGTAATACCTAAAAATAAAAAAACTTATTCATGCCCAAATTCTAGAAAATTTATTTAATGAGTTAATTTTTACATAAAAATTCCTAAAAATGATAAACAAAGTATGAACCCGCATATTGGGTTATAATGATCTTAGTATAATAAATAAAAATAGATGAAGTCTAGATGTACACCTTCTAGTAATATTTAGTAATATGTAGGATCATCCAATAAAATGACCTTAAAATATAATAATAAATAAAGGATATTTTGGATAAATGCCTCAAAAATCTTCCAAAAATGTAATCACCACCATTACCTCATAATCATAGTAATCCATTCATATAACCAAATATTTCTCTAGTCTATAGAGAACGTAAAATTCCATATACCTTTCCAATATAAATAGATACAATTGTGTTAAGGTGTATATGTTAAGTGTAAGTTTGGTGAATCAATAGGTAGTATAAATATACCCTACACCCACCATGATATAAATCTATATACAGGTTCTCAGGTTTTAATAACCTATATAGTAGTAAACCTAACTTACATAAACATAGAACAAAAATATATCACATGAAAACATGATCATTATCAAATTATTTAAATAGAAAACTCATAATATACAATAATTGGTTTCTATGTTCTTATATGTCCATAAAAGACTTCGAGAGTATATGTTTTTACTCTTTCAAGTTTGGTTGATGAGACATAAGTTAACATCTTTATATAGAATTAAAAATAGTGATAATAACTTTTATTGGTTAACCTGTTCTTTCTTAAAATTTGATAAAAGTTATAACATAACATGTGACACCTCGTATCACCCATTAGAATAGAGATATTAATAAAATAAATTAACCTCCTCTCACTCATCATCTAAGAGAAATAATAGCACTACTTAAATAACTTTTTCTTATATAATAGTCAAATGAAAAAGTAATAATACTTAGAAAAATTACTCTCAAATACTAGCCAAGAGGCATAATTAATGGGTTTAAAAGGGATAAAATATCATAAAACATATAGTGGGAAAACACTCTACTATTTTTTTAATCATATAATCTATCCATACATTTTGAATGAATATAAAAAAATAACATGAATAACATAATTTACACCTATAAATCCATACTTTCAAAGCTCTTAACAATAATTTTATCATGATAAATGAGAATAAAACAAAATATTTGTTCCTTTAGATGCTCCCATGGATTATTTTAATATCTATATTCTTGAGAATGATCTCTCTTAATACATGGACTGTTATTACCTTAAAATTAAATTAAAGAGAGAAATGAGAGGAAAATATAATGTTGATTTTTTAATGTTCTGATAGGTGTCTCATCTCAATAGAATAAAGTACATATTATGAGGATCTAAACAGATTATATATGCATCAAGAAACTATAACCATTCAACTAATATAAATATGAATATTTCCTAAATTTTCTATAAATATCAACTTTTTGAAATGTTTTGTTTTGATCCCTATAAATGTTTAAGTTATTAAATGAAAAATTTCATCATTAAAACTCCTCTAATTCATCATCACATGATAAATTACCAAATATGATAACTTTTGGGATGGAATATCGAACCAACCAGTGCACTATCACATATAACAATAATTCAATAAATATACACCATTTCATTACGACTTTTACTATATCATAGTGCACTCCAATAGAAACCATAACATAGACCAATCATGATCATTCCCATTTTATTACATTATCCAAGAATCTCCCAGTCTCACTAAAAGCTTCATAGACTTAGTACACTTTAACCTTATGACATATATTATTAAGTAACCAATGAAACCATATTGAAAACTCATTTCAGATATCTCTAAAACTCCTTTTTTAAAAGATATCATCAATTCACCAAATATGAAATCACATACAATTTCTTATGAATATTAATCCTAAATTACTTCAAGATATCCTCCAATTTTTTAGGATAGTGCTAAATGTTTAATAAACAAGATCCTTATTTAAATGACTAAAAATTATCACCACAAGGTACTTTTTAGTTATCATAAGAAACATGAAATCCAAAATTCATAAATATAAGCGCTGAGAAGACTACATATAAAAGGGTCCGACCTTAACAATAAATGATCTAGTATTTTTATACTATAATTCACTTACTTTCATTACTATAATCCTTTAAGGTTTAGAGTCTAAGATCATTTGTTCATAACTCTTACATAAAAACCATACATTACAAAATGGGCACTTCTACTCAGTATATATCTTTTCAAATATATTAAAATTCAATAATTAAATACATATTATTTTTAGGAAAAATATTCAGGAATTTCAACATGATTTTTTTATTCTAACTCATCCATAAACCACAAGAAAAACATTTAAAAACATGGCATGAGAACAAAAATCAACGTTAGAGAAATATAAATATGAAATAATCTATCCTAATGAAAGAAATTATAACCCATAAAATGTTTACCTTTTTCATATCACTCTTTGAGTATATAAAATTAGTCATATAAACGTAGTGAAAATACTTTTTTTCTCAAATAAAAACCTTAAAATAAATTGAATTAAAATTTAAACCCATATAGAAATATTTGAGAATAATATTTATAACCCATGTTCACTTATGTTGTAAATAACTAGAACCCAGTTTAATTCATTTAAGGAACCAACCATATTAACTCCCTCATTTTTTCCTTTGAAGATATGGAGCATTAACCAATGCATTGGTGAGTTGTATTAGGGCCACCCATCATATAAGTGGTATCGGGCTCACCCATCATCTTCCCAAATTCTTCTTTACAATATATTGAATAAAATTCTATATTTCACCTTCTAATTATAAAAATATTTAAGAACTCAGTTAAACCCATATGTAAAAAATTTCAGATATCAAAAAACCATTTCCATTTAAAAACCCATTTTGAAAATTAAAGTACCTAGATAAAAGGAAAGAGGGTTTTATTTGAAGAAAAAAATAATATATTATAAATGAATATAAATATAAAATTTCATTTATAGTGGTAGTAAATTTTTTTTTCATTATATACATTAAATTATAAAATTTATATATTTTTATTTCTGGAATGAAATTTAAAACATTTCGTATAAAAAATATAAAATTATTCCTTTTTAAATCCTTTGATAGAAATTCAAAATAGATATAAAATATCATTTATAATTCCTTTATTAATATATAAATACATTTATAAAATAATTTTAAGAATATAGACATGGAAGTAAATAATTAGATAAACAAATCTTTAAAATATTTAAAATGATATTTTAAGGTAATGAGATCCTGACATAGAGTGTGAATCGTAATGTATGTTATTTATCTTCATGAATAATAAACATATATTAGTTATTTAATTTATTAATAACCATTTTAAAATTTAATATTCCCTTTATTTTATTTATTACCATATTATATTCAATTACTTAATTAATCAAGTTCTTATCATTTGTTTTAATGTCATTCGGCTCATATGTCCAAAATGACATCTGTAGGATAAGTACGGTCAAATGGATCATTATTATATAATTTTCAGAATAGTAATTATGATACAATTAAGTTTTTATACAATATTTAAGCTATTAAAACCAACCATTTATGGTTATTATGAAAAATTATTTATTTTAACATTACATGGGTTGTTGTATTCTTCCCCCATTTTGAAAATTGCATCCTTGAAATTACTAAAATAAGTGGGTATATTTTACATTTATAAAATTTTATAATTCCAATGAAAATTACTAATTCATAATAAATTACCAAAAAACCTTAAGCTACTAAATTATTTTATTCTTCAACACTTTGTCCCTGTGGTAATGAATCGGTATGAGTTGTTCTTCAAAATAACGGTTTTCTTTCAAATAAACAAATTTAGAGATCAAAACATTAGACGCATCCAAAAAATATTTTAGTAACAAATATTCATGAAATAAATCATGTAACTAAGATAAAAATATAAAAAATTCCCTTTGGTAAGAATCTAACCCAACTTTATCCAAATTTTATACAGACCAATGAACCACAAAACAAATATTCACTTTTAAAAAAATGTATAAATATTTTTAGTGGAGATTCTCTAAGAAAAATATAACCACGTACCTGGAATGAAGTATCTTTACTCTGGTTATCTATAAAAATATTTGTTTTACTATGAACTTCTCTCATGTGATGCAGAATTATTTTTACCTTTTTAATCATTTCCTCTAACAAATCTGGTCTGAATAACATCATTTTACCCACTTAATCCCTACTAGATAGAATCTGAAATTACTTTCTATATAATGCCTAAAAAGGTTCCACATATATATAATGTAATAAAACTATTATTATAATAAAATTAAACTAGTGAAATATTTTGAGCCCAACTTCCCTATTAATACATTCCATATTCTCAAAGAATGTATTCCAAAGTAAAAATTGTTCATTCTAAATATCCATTAGATTGGGAATGAAAAAGTGTAATAAAATTTAATTCAATAACCATGAATTTTTACAGCCTTTCTAAAAATTAAAAGTAAACCTATTATCATTATCAGATACAATATAGAGTAAAAAGTCATGTAACTGGACTATCTATTTGAGACATAGTCAAGAAATATGATCTAAAGTCATTGCATCTCCAATAAAAAGGAAATGTGAAGATTTTTTCAATCCATCAATTATACCCCAAACCACATTATCACCCTAATATGTCTTATTTAATCCCATAGATAAATCAATAGATACTTTTTCCAATTTCTACTAGGGAATTGAAATTCAATGAAGAATACCTTTTAGTAATTTCCATTTGGATTTAGCCTTTTGAAATGTTAAACATTTCATGGTAAACTCTTCAAAATATTTCTTCATAACATACTATAAGTGATAACCTGGAAGGTATTTCTATATATTTTAACTACTAGGATAAATAGTATAGGGAGTGTTATGAGCTCTAATCAATGATTCCTTTTTCAAAAGGTATATAGTTGGGACACCCAAGCTTCTTCAAAATCTAAAAACACCTTCTATGTCAATGTTAAATTTAGGAAACATACCTTTCTTTACCAATTTCACCTTTCATTGTAAAATATTCTATTCCATAAGAGCTTTCTTAATTATGTTTGAAAATAATGACTACACTGAAACCTAAAGAATTTTTTTGAAAGTTTCTATATGAATAATTTAAAGGTCGTCATTCATTATATTATTTACTAAAGGATCCTATTTTAAATGTAGTGTTTTTAATGATGCGTTATATATCTGAATCAATACATCAAATACTTTTATTCCTTTCATGAATGATAATTAATAATTAATTAATAATCTTTTTTTAGTTCTTATATCATCTCTACCTCATGTTTAAATATTTCTAAAGGAATATATATTTCAAAATTTTATAATAATTATATATTTTACACTATACTCTATATAAATTATGCCTCATGATTTTTTTTAAAAACAAAATAGATAATTCCATATGTTTTATAGGATAATTTAACTTATGGGGTTTCAATTGACATGAGGAATAAAAAATAACCTAATCATTGTGCATTAAAATACAACCAAGTCCCTTTAAATAAGAATCAATGAAGATTAAAAACTCACCATGTCTAGAGGGTATGAAAAAAACATTAGTTTTCACAAATATTTTTTTAATTCCAAGAAACTATTTTCAGACTCTTTTATTCAAATGAATTTAAATCCAATTGGTGTCAGCATAGTTATTGGGATAGATAACCAATTAATGTTTTAAAAAAACTACCAATAGTAACCCTATAATAGAAGAAGAATATGAATATATATGACATTTATTGGTCTTGTCCATTCTTCAACATCTTTTTTAGAATGGTAAACTGTTATGACATATTTATAAAAAATATTTGTGAGGAATAAAATCCGTTGCAACAAAAATTCCAATTTAATAAATTTTCAATATAACTTATTTTGTTTTAAGTTTTAAAAAAAATATTTGGGTGTATTTTCCGATCCTGATGAATTTTAGATTATACCAAAATATCATCAATAAAAACTACCAAATAATTATCTATATAGTCATGGAAAACTCTATTCATAAGATATGTGAATATAAATTGTGCATTAGAAATGCCAATGGTCATAACCAAAAACTCATAATTCTCATATCTAATCTAAAACACTTTTTTAAGAATATCTTCCTCCATCACCTTTAATTGATGGTATCTTGACATAATTTTAGTCATTGAAAAATACTATTCTCCTTGGAGTAGATTAAATAAATAATCAATATAAAAGAAATGATATACGTTCTTAACAATTATATTATTCAAGACTCTATAATAAATTTAAATCCTCATTGAACCATATTTCATTTTAACAAATAAAATAAGGTAACCTAATGGTGAAGTGATAAAAAATAATTAAGAAATAATACTCTTTGAGTATATAAAATAAATCATGTCTACATGGGGGAAACAACTATTTGTCAAAGAAAAAACATAAAACCCCATAGCAATAAAACTGAATACCACAAAGGAATATTAGAGAATAATATTCCTAACTCATATTCAATCGGTTCAGAAATAACTGGAGCCCTATTAAATGAATATGAGAAACCTCCTTGGTCTGATCCCACTTTGTTGAATTTAAAGACAATGAATATTAAAAAATGCATTGGAAATTTACCTCAAGCACACCCATCAGATAAGCTATATAAGGATCACCCATCATCATCTATAATTTTCAAATACTATATAATTATTTTTTTAATCTCTCACCTTTTCATCATAAAACCCGTAAAAACACATTTAAACCCATATGAAAAAATTCGGATATCAAAATACTCATTTATTTTTAAAATATTATTTCAAAAATGAAACACATAGAATAAAGGGGATAGGTTCTTTCTTTGAAGAAAACATGAATTATTATAATGTAAGGAAAAAAATAAAATATTAGTTATGGTGGTGGGAAAATCCATCGGCTTTATATATATAAAACTAGAGAATTCCTTTTTTCCTTTTCTAAATAAAGTCAAAATTTTCCTTATAAGATATTAAAAAATATTCCTTTTTAAAACCTTTGAATGAAATTCAAATGTGGAATAAAATGTAATTTATAATTTATTTTTTACATATAAATATATTACATAAATAATTTAAATAATATGAACATGGAATAATAAAATTATAAATATAAATCATTAAGATATTTAAGGTGGATTCTTAAGGTAAAGTGTCATTTACCTCTAGTCTGACTCATAATGTACCTTCTTTATCTTCATAGATAATAAAACTATGTAAATTATTTAATTTAAAAATAACAATTTTCATGTTTTTTATTCCTTTTATATTATTTATTACCATAAAATATTTAATTAATTAAACAATTAATTTCATCTTAGATGTTTTAATGATATTCAACGCATATATGAAAAATGAATTTGGTAGGTTGATTATAGTAAAATGGATCATAATTATACCATTTATAGAATCTTAATCAGGATATAATTATTATATTTATTTATTATTTATAATTTTGAATCCAACCATGAACGGTGGTTATGAAAAATGATTTATGTTAACATTACCTGGGTTGTCACAATAGTAGTGCATCAATGCTACTCAAGCTATAAGTGGATCTGATGTGATATAACTCAATGAAATGAAAATCTTTACCTATATCCACTTGACACATTATATGGAAGTATTAATAATCATATAATCAATTTTTACAAAAAACTAAGTAACCATGGTAAATGGAGTATGTATATCCCATATATCTACTCATATATTCTCAATTATCAGAGTATAAACTAATCAGATTGATGTATACATAGCATTTCATTCATCTCAGTGGATTAGAAAATCACATACCCTTTATCAAATATATGGGCACATCACATGTACCATATAGGTATGGATTTACACATCTTATTCTATCTCTATTGAGAACACTAATGGCATATGAGAGTAAAAATCTAATCCTAGTTAATATCCAATCCATGAAAGGACAAAAAACATACCAAACCATCTCATGATTAGCTAATCCTCAAGGATTTCATAAGAAAGGTATCAAAATATGAAGGTTCTCATGATATTTATCTCTCCAAACTCATTAATAGATATTTAATATGAAATATACACTCCTAGTATACCAAATAAATAACACGTGTCACTCAATCTGGAAAATACTTGGGGGCCATCTAGGGCCCAAATACCATTTTATGTCTCATGATAATATTCCATGTTCTAATTTTAAATCCTACTCATGCAAACCTTAATTTTTTTAAAATTCTCCATAATGGACATCATTAAGGTATAAATAAACTTTTGAGAGGTTAATTATAATTTTACTTCTTATAAGATATGTATCCACCATGAATTAATAATAAATAATAGAATTACTCTTTGCAAAACACGATTCATTTAATATTTTTAACCCACTTTAATAATAATAAAAAAAATATATAAATAAGTAAATGTATAACATATCATATATGATAGACTACAATATAAACCTTATGTATTTTTTACTTTTTTATTTTGTTAAACTCATTAAAACTCTATGGGATCCTTATTTCAACTTTCTTTAACCATATGATAAAACCCTCTGAATAATGTATTCAGTAAGTAACACCTATATAGAAAAAATGTTTTAATAATGGTGATACTTATAAATCTTATTCCTAATGTTTAACTCCTTGAAAATGTAAACAAACCTCTTTAGCTAATAACATAAAATGCTATTATGTGAATAACTTCAATTTTCTACTTATAAATCTTTATAAGTTAATAATCTTCCACAATATTAGAACCATTTCATATTTTTGTTTTCAATGACATTATGTTGTTAACTGATGTAACTATTTACATTTCTCATTAATAAAATATCATAAAATACTTTAATATATAAAGTGTTATTATCCTCTTTATGATAACTAAAAATTACTCTTTAAATTTCCCTTTACTGATATACCCAAAACTATTTTAGAATATTAAGTTACATTATCTTCAATTAATGAATGGAACAATCTTTTAATTCTTATTTATACACTTCTTTATTTCTAATATGTACTCCCACTATCCTATTAAAAACTATATTATCTTAAAAATATCATGATAATATACAAAAACTCATATTTTTTTATAAAATAATACTAATATCCTCATAGTGAACATATTTAATAAATAAATTATCTTATATGTTATTATATGTGTTTAGTGAAATGTTTTAAAAATAAAAATTTATTATTTATAATATTCCATTGATGGTTGGTGGGATACAATCCATTCTTTTCGTTACAATTATGTAGATAAATTTTTTTTAATCATGGATAAAACATTTATATCATTTATCTTCTTATAAACTATGTTATATAATCCAATGAATCATAAACCATGTGTATCAAAACCATCACTGCATAATGTTCTTGAAAACAATCTTTTATCAAAATTCATAATTATAAAGACCCATACTTATCATACATATATATAACATAATTATAGATGAAAATTCTATTCATTTCACAAATACACATCGTTGGACCATATTGGGTTAGTGTATTAAGAGACTATACAATAAATATTTTTATTTATTGAATGATCTTCAGCCTCTCCGATATAGATAATTCAATATAGTACTCCTCTCAGACATTCCCTATATAAAATATATCCTCATAACTTAGGGAAATAAACCATATAAAAGTGTGATATTAGATTCCCAATATGGGTAAACAATGGAGGTATCAAAATATCATGAGAATAAGGGTATGAGAAAAATAGAATAAAATTTGAAAACCAAATCATGTATATTATAGATCACAGACACGAGTCATTGAATAAATCTTATAGTTTATATGAAATGAATCAGAATGGAATAAAAGTATAGGATCCATAAGAAAATAACATTGGATACAACATATATTTTTGGAATACACATAAGATTATAACATTTTGAATATGTATCAAAAGAAATGGTTTCACTTATTAAGTTGAGGACATAAAATTTGGACCTTTTATAAACTTATTGACATGAAACCAAGTCCATGCATAACCTTATGGACAAGGAATAAATATGCATGCATAACATTTTGAACATGTGAGTAGGTTCACATACAAAAGTTTTAATATGTAATCAAATTCATACATAACATTGTGAGCATGTAATCTGGTTCACGCAGAACATATTCATTCATGAGTTAACCATCTTTACCCATTTAAGTAGTTAAAGATTTAGGCCCCACTCATCACATAATCCATAAATATTTATTCCAAATGATCATAAAACATTCATTATATCAAAATCCATGATACAAATGTGTTTCATAATATTTCATCATAGCATAACCTGTGGAAAATTTCATAATCATTTTATGTTCTCATCATATCATAACCTATGGAAAAGGTGGGTTTCATAATAATTTTATCATGGTATAACCCATGGATGGGAAACCGATTTTATAAACTAATTTTTATCATAAAAAAATTAGTTAGAGAAAAAATAAGAATCATATCCTTGGATCATATCCCTTTTATAAGATCCTATTTTTTTCAGGTATGTCCGTCTTTGTGTTTTTTGTTAAACCTATTTTATTAGGTTTACCTTTGTCATTAGACCTTGGGGGTCGAGTATTCTTTTAATATGGAGGGACTTTATAGTGGTAATGACCAAAAGTTTTAGGATGTATATTTATTTCAATTAATGGAGTCTAGTTATCAAAATGTTAAATGGGTTTTTGAGGCTTTTCCAAGTGTTCTAAGTGGTTCAGGTTCTTATGTATAATTTGGGCTTAAAAATATCTACTTGGTGATTACATGTTGTGTACATATTACATGACCTGTAACTGACACTAAACATGTCATGAACCATTTAAGAGTGCGAATCAGTTACATGTCATGAAAAAAATTCATTTAATGTAAAATTCAAGTAGGGTTAAATATTAATCTATGTTAATGAGTTTTTTTGGAATATCCATTTAAAAAGGAATTCACAATGTGTAAATGGATTACATACAATGTATTTATATTGTGTAGTGGTTTTAACTTTATTATGTGGATGAATTTAGTTCATTCCAATTCATGAAACCATATCCTATCAACCTAGTGGTAACAATAAGTGATATTGAAATCCATTATTCCATTATAAACATCCTATTTGAGAAATCAATCCTTGGTGAGGTGGTTTTCATTGGTTTCACTTCTCACCCTTTATTCTCCGGCCATTTCAGTGTAATATCTTGACCATGGATATTGCTAGTTTTTATCTGGATCAGTTATTACCTAGGATTATTCTTACACTCATCATTATCTTTGTCTATTTTTGGTTTATAATGTTGGGAGTGTTGTGTTAATATCTGGTAAAATGTAAGGGGTTTAAATATAAAACCTATGGTCTGATTTTTTTTTCAAGTATGTGAAATACTGTGATTATGCCGATTCATTGTTATCTATAATTAATTGATTGAATTAGTAAATGATAATCCTTTTTTAGATTTCTCATTGGATCCCTTTACATTCAATTGATAATGAAACCCAACTTATGGCTAACCATTGGCTGAGAAAACCATGGAAACTAATGATTTAGAAATAGATTGCATACAAATTTAGCATGACATGTGTTCCATGTGATTTCTTGATATAGATTCACCATGAAAAAAGGATTATTTTATTAATTGAATAAATGTATAAACTTGAAATATAAATGTTAATTAGTTAAATTATCCCTTTGGACTTATGTGGTCATATTGTGATATGATTTCTTTTGTGATATGAACTTTTGACATATACTAAGATGCTTATATACTGGGCTGTTACCTAACACATTATGAGATTATTATATACTATAATATTACATCAAACATGTTGAGATGATTATATACTGGGATATGCCCTAGAGCATTCTGATATGCCTATATACCAGGCTAGTACATGAAACATGTTGAGATACTTATATACCGGGCTATGCCCTAACACATGCTAAGATTATTCTATACAAGTCCATTCCTAAGAACATGATGAGATTCTTTTACACCAGTATAGGCCCTAACACAAGATGATATTCTTATATATGTGGCTTGGATTAATGATTTATTATACCCAATATATATGGTTGTGGTTGGAATGGTTGTGCTATATGATTAAAGACATTCCAGAAGGATTCCAAAGTAGGTTGTTACTGTATTTTTTTAATTGTTGAATTAATTAAAACATATTTTTATCAAATTATTCCATGAACTTCTTATCAGACTTTTTTTTAGACATAGTGGTGTCGAACTACTAAGTTTTAATCACATAATATTTGGGCCACGAATTGGTACCTGAGAAGATTACACATATATAAGTATAGACAAGGAAAAGAGACCTTGGAGCTGATTTTCGGTTGACTTATATGCTAGATTTTGGAGATGGGACCAACATGTAGTTTAAAACTACGGCCTTTTTGAGATTATTTGAATCAAAATTTCTTTTATATATATTTTTTTCACTTTTAAATTAAAAATATATCATCATGGACTTAAATTTATTAATATTTTATTTATTGTCTTATCCTTTCCTTTAAAGTTATATGTTATACTATTTATATTATTTACCCTACAATGATGTTTATTACCATTGTATTATTACTGCATAATAGGTGGTATAGTCTCCCCACAATATTCAACACACCCCCGCTACTAGTTGACAATATCTAGTGTATGGGGAGGCTCACTTGATCTCTTTTAACCAACCCTCCTCATCCAAGTGAGAGAGTTCTATATCATGGATTTTTTTAAAGTGGTATTAGAGAAAGTTTTATTTTCCATTTACTTACTATTTGGGAAAGGTATAAATGAAACTATGATATTTAAATACTTGGTATTGAGATTGTTCATGGGATCAGCTAACCCATGTATGGGAGAAAATATGAGTTCCTTGGGATGGGATTGTAGTTCATGATGTTCAACTGTAATGGTTTGAGGTTATTTTACCTTGGGTGATTCACATGTTGTGTGTTGTTATTGTTTCTTAAGATTTATACTCGTGACTTGGTATGGTGCATGATTATTATGTATCCATCATGATAGGAACATAATGATATATACTGACATTCATTGTTCAAGACATGGAAAATTTATATGCATGCGATATATTTATTGTACAGACTGTGATATAATATATCTATTATACCTGATAAATTAAATGAAATAAATATTATTTCATGACAAAAATTATGTTAATCCATGTATAGAGAGATCACGAATTAATGGTTCTTTATTATAGTCACCTATTGAGGTTGAAATTTTTGTTACTCAGTGCTCAAAGGTTTTCATTTTTCATGTAGAGAAATTACATCCTTTTTATCTTCTAATTGAGCATCAGGAGATTATAAATTTTCATTCTCCAAATGCAGCTATGTTAATTCTTCGTGTATCCATGGAGGATCGTATGGATGTTTATATTTGTGAAAACTTCATTAGGGAAGTATGATCTATGAAAAGAGACTGTTTGTACTATTCCGATGATTTATAAGCTAACAAGATATATTCAGCTTCAGCATACACTTAAATTCACTGGGGAGGGAGCCCCCTCGGAAGATGACTTCTATATTGATCCAGTATAGATGGTCTTTAAGCACCTTCACACACCCACAGATAGGATATTGATGATTTATACATACATGCTTCCTAGAACTGGAAAGTGTTGGTGGAATTTCTTTTATAAATATAGATAGTAAGAGGAGTTGTATTTATAATGACCCTAACCATTTACACATATTTTTACATTATTTTTATATAATTAACTATCAAATTACAAGCCAAGGATCATAATGTCTAGTGTATTAGGATAATTAGGTATACAAAAATAAAAAACATGGAAATAAAATAAAACATATTTATTTTAATAATCCATAACTATATCATAACATACATTGATATCCTACATTTATATAGGATAACCCTAGGTATACATGAACAAAAGGAATGAGCTCAAAATTGCAGTAAGGGTATAAAAATAAGAATAACTAAAAGTACATGGGTTAGAAGAAATAACATGATGACATAGAAATTCATAGAACATGAATAAACATAAGAAATAATAAGATGTAGATAATCAGGACATATAATCATGGAATCATTAGAATGTGTCAAAAACACACAACATGACATCAACACGAGTCAAAGATAACTGCCAAGACCAGTACACATGGTGGAGAAAGTCCCATAAAGGAATTAGGTTCACTCCGTGTCCCAAAATGATGTATCACGAGACTAAACAATACCAAATACATTGGAGAACTATCTAAGATCACCATCATAACATATTCACGCATATTTTTTCCACATGAATAATAAATCCTAAGTGTAACCTAGGCAATGAATTGGGTATCATAATCATGTCATAAGGAAAAAAAGAGAATATCATAATAGTGTCCAAAAAAGAATAGAGTCAAATAATACATAGACATTTATAAAATAATATATTCATATATCACGAAAATTAATTCTAAATTGAAATGATAACACATAAAAAGAGTGTTTCATAGACATTATAAATGAAACATTTTACTGAGGTTAATAGAAAACAGTAAAGAGCTTTTAAATTGGAAAACTAATTTTTTTCATAAAACCAGAAATGAACCAAGATAGTTTGACATGAAAAAATGATTGATTTTATATAAATAATTATGGTTTATAAAATATTATGAAATTCACTTGAAAATATGAAATAAATTAAGAATTTCCCTTTAACTAGGCTTGCTTATCAGTAGTAAATGAGAAGAGAGCCTTATAAAAAATATATTTCCCCCATAAAATAAAGAAGACCAGGGATAGAAACATGTTTTTGTAACAAAAAAACTGAATGTTTTATTATTACAAATAAATAATGAAGAAATAAATTTGGATAAAGATATTGAAAATGTATCATGAAGGGAAAATGGAGGTTTGGATAGAATCCATTACCTTATGATCTAAAGTGTTTTCCACATGATCTTAATGTCCTATCTAATAAAATTAAATACATTAATTAATTAATCCATAACCTTTTAGACATGTATAATATTTAGTATAATTTTATTACATTCATTTATGACCTTTTTTATAAGTTATAAGATTCAATTTCATCATTTGGGAGTGTTCATTTCCTTGGGTTTCATGATTGGTTCACTTATATAATTGTATGAAATATCATGTAAAATGGGAATAGATATACCTAATTTAAGTTATATGTTATTAATGAACATCAAGAATATTAAATGGTTATATATTTCATTTGGTTATTTTGGGTGAGGATGAATCCATAAATAAGATATTATTGAAAATCGTTTGGATTATTTTAGTGGGGTTTTGATCATCAAAAACTAGTTTTGTTTCATTAAATATTATTTTATATAAAATTTATATGAAATACATAAAAAGAGTTATAAAAAATAATAAAAAATATTTACCAAAAATTATAATGGTTTTATATCTTGTATTTAAGGAGGTAATTGAAAATGAAACCCTTTCATCCTTGAAGGTGATAAATCAACACATCATGGATGATATTTTCATTTTTAGAATAAATGGAAGAGGAGAAAAGGATTGATGGTTTGTTTTAAATTAACATAATAAAATTAAATTATATATAATATAACAAATTTATAATTCATGTTTTTATAGAGGAGGTTAGGAGAGTATAATAAAATGAAAGAAAGTGAAAAAAATGAAGAAAGAAAAAGATGATTTTACCTCTTGAATTAATCTTCTTAAGAACCTCCAAGGGGAAATTTGGTTTTTTATTTTTTTGAGACCAAAACCCCATAAAAATTGGGAAGATATTTTGGCAGATGATTATGTATAAATTGGACAAGATTTAAAGAATTTTAGGTGCAAGGAGAAGTGGTGGTATTTATAGTGGAGGAGTGAGGTGTCTTTTGATTATTTTAGTCATTTGTTTATTATTTTGGCTCAAAAAAATCAGTAGTGTGGATTATTATGACTAAATACAGTAAATAGTTCATTTTATATCTAACCAATGGTGATTTATTTTTCAAAAATCTTTCTCTTACTAAAAAATGCATGTATTTATCTAATATCGTAAATTACCATATTTCACTATTCACACAAATTCAACTATTTTAGAAAAATATCTAAAGATCACCATAACCATTATTAAATGTGTATAATACAAAAAATGGACTCAATTTTATGAAAATCAGTTAATAAATATGAAAAATTTAATTTTAAATAAAAAACATCATTTATTCGAAAAAAATACCAATTTTAAAATCATAACCGATTTTATATAAGTTCAAAAAATTAATTATGGTATCATAAAATTATATTATAATCATAAAATAACCAAATATAAAATTATTAATCCACTTTATGAATATAAATTTTCTATTAATTAATTATATTAATTATAAAATTCTAAATTATCATTTATTTTTCAGGGCAATACAAAAAGTTATTTTATCATATTTCAAAAACATTATATACAAATACTGTGATATAATTATATCATATTTTTATTTATAAGATAACTAATTTTTATTAATACTATAATTAATTATTTTAATATTCTATTGGCCTATTTACTATTCATAAGGGTTATATTAATATTTCAAAGGTCATGTTACTATTCCATTATATAATTTCATTAATTTATGAAAAATCATAATATTTCATTCATTATCAATTTATAAAGCTTGTATTTTGTTCTATAATTGATTTTATGTGGTTTATACTATATGAAATAATTATAGTAATGGAAAATTTCATTGATAAAATTTTGGGTCATTACATTTCTACCCCTTTATGTAATTTCATGATCAAAATTTCATTTTATAAACTATGGGGAAAACAGGTGAGGGTAATTATCATTTATTTATTCCTTGGTTACCATGTTTCCACTTAATACTTATGGTTCCTCTATCATACTTTGACAAGGTGGGTAGTCTTGTTTCATAGAACTTTATCTTTATTGTCCAAGATTCTCACCAGCTGTTTCTCATAAGAGAGGTCATTTTCCAACTATACCACTTATGAATTTAGTACATGTGAGGGACACGATATGTAATTGGTAAAGAGGGATATAAGGAATACACCATGTACTTGATGCATGGTAGGTGGAAGTTCTAAATGATATGCCACAACTCTAACATGATCAGGAATCTTGATGGGGCTGATGTACTTGGGTCATAGTTTTCCATTCTTCCAAAATCCCACGACCCTCTTCCATTGAGATATGTAGAGGAATACCATGTCTCCGTACATAAAATCTAGGCCCCATAAATTATTGTATGCATATATCTTCTATCAAATTTGGGCTACCTTGATGTGATGTTGAATGGTTTTCACCTTTTCTATTATTTGTTTGACCATTTTAGGTCCTATAATCTTTTGTACCTCGACTTCATTCCGACATGCCAGTGTTTTGTATATTTTCCCATAAAGGGAATCATATGAATCCATTCAGATGATTGAGTGGAGATTATTATTTTAAGATAACTTAACCAAAGGAAAATGTCAGTCCCATCATCCTTTAAAATATACAGAACAATCTCTCAACATGTCTTCAACTATCTAAATAGTCCACTCAGATTAGCCATTAGATTAAGGATGATAGGCCATAATGAAGTTCAAATCAGTGTTTAGAGCATGATTGATACTTTTCTAGAAGATAAAGGTGAATCTTGGATCCCAATGGATTTCAATAAATAGGGTACTCTATCCTGCCTTACCACATCTATAATGTAAACATGGATGATTTTATCTATTGATGAGTCCTCTTAAATTGAGATAAAGTGAGATTCCTTTATAAGACGATCCACAACAACCCCTATTACATTATTTTCTATATATGTCTTCAGAAGTTCGATGATAATGTCAATGGAGATGTTTTACCATTTCCATGGTTGTATGCATAATAGTTACATCATCACCTTATACTTTTTCATTTCAGCCTTCACTTTATTCCATACAAGGTAATTTGTGGTATATTCCACTATCTCCTTTTTCCTATTTTACCACTAATAGTTCTCTCATAAATCTCAATACAACGTTGTGGTCCCTGGGTTAATATAGAACGTTGAGCTATGTTCATCATTCATAAGTTCATTATTTATCTCTATATCAGATAGTACACATATTCATTACCCAAATATTAAAATTCTTTCCTCATAAATTTTAAACTCTGAGGATTTCCCTTTCCTTAGATTTCTCTTTTTTTCTAAACATTCAGAGCCTTTATTTAAGCATCCATTATTTTATCCATGAGGGATGTTTGAGAGATAAAATGAGAGAGAATTGGTGATGTCCCGTTACTTAATGATTCCCATGTCCATCCTTTTAAAGTCTAAGAACATTGGATCATTATCAATTTTCATCATTGATAAATATGCATGATCCATTCTACTTAGAGAATCCTCCAATTTTTTTGCTTTACCAAGATTTTAGTGGATTGAGCAGTCATAATACTTGATGAGATCAAAACATATTTTCTAGAATATATTAAGCTCATTATGTGTGAATATATATTTTTGGATCTTATGATCAGTATATATTTCACACTTATCTCTTTATAGATAATGTCATCATTTCTCAATGTGAAGATCATAACTGACAACTCCAGATAATGTGTGTGATCATTTTTCTTGTGAATTTTCAAATTCCTTGAGGTATATGATACAAATTTATGATTTTTCATTAGTGAGAAGCCTTAGTCATTCATTTAAGCATCATTTTATACCAAAAAGTGTTCCCCAATTTTTTGTAGTGTGACCAAAATTCAATGATAAGACTCATTTTGAACTCTTTAATGTAGTATTCACATTCTATAGTCCATAAAACGTCACTCCCTTCTAAGTAAACTTGGTTATTGGGTTTGAAAATATAGAGAAGTTATTTAAAAATCATAGTTAATACCTATAAATAACAAAGAAACTAAAAATATCTATTATAGAAGTTCTTCTGGACCACTCTTATATTGCCTTTGTCTTGGAAGGGTCCACAAAATATCCCTTTTATGGTTATAAAATTCCCAAAAAATGATACTTCCTCCATCCAGAACTCACATTTACTGTACTTTTGAAAACAAATTCTACCTATGAATAGTCTTCAACAAAATATTCAAATTCTTCTAATGTTCCTCCTTTATCTTCGAGTATATTATAATATCATCAACAAAGACTACCCGAAATTTGTTGAGGTAATATCGAATGACTCAATTAATTAATTCCTTGAAACATTCTGGAGGATTAGTGAGCCTGAAGGGAATCATTATGAACTCACTGTGTCTATACCTACATAAAACGGTAGTCTTGGGAATATATTCCTTTTTCTCCTTTAATTGGTGATATCCCAAGTGAAGGTACACCTTAGTGAAATACATAGACCCACATATTTGATCAAAAAAGTCATCTATACATGGAAGGGGATACTATTTATTTATTATTATATTTTTGAGTTCACGATAATCAATGCAGAGGCACAATGGTTTGACCTTCTTCTTAATGAAGAGGACTGGAACAACACACGATGAAGCACTCATGCATATAAAACCCTTGTACAAATTCTATTATAACTAATTCCTCAATTCTTCCAACTCAATAGTTTCCATTATATAATATGTCTTTGATATAGGTAGAGATCTAGGAATATGTTCGATTGAGAATTCAACCTTTTGGGTAGGAGGAAGACCAAAAAATTATTCAGGGACCACATAAGTGTAGTCATTCAAAATGGAATGTCTTCAAGCATGATTCTATCATTTGTATCAATAATTTGAGATAGTAACACATTCTCATAAGAAAATAATACCAATAATTGAGATGGTGATTATAAAGGAATTAATCGCCCTCTTTACACTTGTACAGAATTAGTGGATTCCTTGGAATGTGAAGATTGATTTCCCTTTATCGATAGTTGATGTTGGATTGGTATAAAGATATCTAATCCATGAAAAATATTTAATAAAACTCCACTAAATGGTGTAATATGATATTTTATAGGAGGTTCAATACACAAACATCAACTGCGGATGAGTTATATAATTTGGATGCAATAATTTCCTCATTTTATGTTGTCATAGATAACTCAACCTATATAATTTGAGGAGGTGTTTTAAAAGTTCTAATAAACTTGAAAGATACTAAAGAATACATAGAACCAAAATCAAATATAATTTTCTCTATTCTTGAAGGAATAACCACCGTACCTATCACCACATCATTTTTGGGCTCCACCTTAGTCATAGTGATTTTATATACCCTTCCATGATGAATTGGAGGTTGATTTTGTTTATTTCCTCCAAAAAACTTTGCCTTAGGAAAATGGATTGCGTATTTACCATGTTCCTTATAGTTGGAACACTGGACTACAGGCTTATTATTGATCTAAACCTTCATTTTTCTACCAAATTAGTAGGATTTTTCATATCCCTTATACATTTATTATCCATATACCTCTCTCTTCCATATATTAATAATCTCTTGGTACCCTTTAAGAATTTTCCAAGATACTTTTTCCCGCACTTTTGACAAGTCAAAAAATGGGTCTTCATTCCATCATTGGATTTATTTATTGATAAACTCATGTAAAACTCTATTTCCATCTTTTTTTCACAAGGCACAAGATACCAATGAGGATCTCTAATATCTATTTCAAACATAAGGGAACAATATACAATATCTTCATATCTATCAACATCTTGAATCTCCAATCATTTTCATAGACTCATTTTTAGTCTTCAAAAGAAGAGATACATCTTGATTTTAGTGTTCCTGAGAAAGAAATAAGAGTATCGTGCAAGCCTTGTGATGTTTTCCTCATACACTCAAATAGATTCATCTTCCTTTTTAATTAGTCCAAGGAACTCCATTTTCATATTAAGATGGGGTGTTCAAGGAAAATATTTATTGAAAAATATTTTCTTGAAATCTTCCAATTCCATGTAATAAATTTAATTTTTAGTCTTATTGTTCTTGATCAGTGTACACCACTGATCAGATTCCCCATAAAAAATATACTACAAGAACAAATTTATTTTCTTTTATATAGTTGATGATAGAGAATATATTCTCAATAGAGTTGATTAAATATTCTATGAGGAGAAAATCATAAGATCCACTGATCATGGGAGGCGTTTAAAACATAAAAAATCATGCCACAACATTATCTTTCTTAAGAGAAGGATGGGTTTCCATGTGATTCAAGTTATTATTAATAACTTGAGATAGGTGAGCAAGTACTATCATGAAGTTTTGAGCACCCATTCCCACTAGATTTGGAATTTCATTAGGGAAATCATCACACATCATATCACATTGATTTTTGGAATGGGTTATTTTATTTTTCACCATTGACTAAGAAAAATGATGTCCAATTATGGGGTCTTGAAGAAAAAGTTTATAAACAAGTAAAAAGAATAAACTTTAAACTGAAAAAGGATAAACTTGTAAATGAAAATTATATCCTTACCTGTGATTCCCTAAGTTTCAATCTAGGTTATCCATGGTGATATAATTATCCCTAGGGATCTTACTAAAGTGCTATAGTCCCAATCTCTAAAATAATTTTACCTTTATCTGATACCAACTATATTGACCCTAACCATTTACACATGTTATTACATGTTTTAAAGAACAATTTACCATCAAATTACAATCCAAGGATCCTAAATTATATTATATTTGGATGATTAGTTATATAAAACTGAAATCATGGAAATAGACTAAAAAAACTTTTTTTATTCATCCAAAAAGTGCTCCTGACCTCCACTAAGCTCCTATATCTGCATAGGATAACCTAGGGAATACTTGAACCAAAGGGATGAAGTAAATATCCTATTAAGGGTATAATCAATAGAATAAATCAAAGAACATGGGTTAGAAGGAATAACATGATGAAATAAAAAGGCATATAACATGAATACAAATAATTAAGAACAACATGTAGATAATGGGAATATATTATAATGTCATCATAGTAATGTTTAAACAAAAGAAAACATGAAATAATCATGAGTCAAGGATAACAGTCAAGACCACTGCACATGGTGGACAAAGCCCCATAAAGTAATTAGGTTCAATCCCTGGTCCAACAAGACGTATCGTGAGACTAAACATCACCCAATGCATTGGAGAATCATCTGGACTCACCTATCATAACATGTTAATTCATATTTGTGCCATATGAAGAATCTAGCATAATGGTTTCCTATGTAAAGAATTGGGTATCATAATCATGTCATAATGAATTACAAAATAAAATTCCAAATTGTGTCTATGAATGAATGGATTTAAACCATACATGTAAAGTCATAATGGAATATATGAATATTTCATTATAAGTGATATCAAAATTAAGGTAAAACATGAAAAATAGTGTTTAAGAGACATTATAAATGAAATATTTTGTTGTGGTTTTAGGAAAATATTAAAGAATATTTGAATAAGAAAATGAATTTTTTTTTCGTAAATCTAAAAATGATTCAATATATTTTTTTTCATGAAAAAATGTTTTATTTTGGAAAAATAATTGTGACTTAAAATATACTATTAATTTCACTTGAAAACAGGTAAAAAAACCAGAAAGTTCCCTTTAATCGATCTTTCTTGTCGCGAGGAAATGAGATGGGAACCTTATTAAACATGTATTTTCTCATAAAAGAAAGAAGAATAGAGATATAAACAAATGTTTGGAACTTGAAAACCAAATGTATTAGTATTACATAAGAAGAGTAAATAATTACATTAGGATACAGAGATATAAAGTGTAACCTGACAAAATAGAGGTTCGGATAGAATCCCTTACCTTATGTCTGAAAGTGTTCTTCACATTATCTTAATGTATTGGATAATAAAATTAAATCCTATAAATCATTAATTAAAAACTATATATATATTTTATCTATTAAAATGTTATTATTTTCATTTATGATTTTTTTGATGAGTTATAAGATTCAATTTCATCGTTTAGGATTGTTCATTTCCATTGTTTTCATGATTGGTTCGCTTGTATAAATGTATGAATGATCATGTGAAATGGGAATTGATATCCCAAATTGAAGTTATATTCTTTTAATTAGAATCGATAATATTGAATGTTTATATAATTCATTTGGTTATTTGGGGTGAGGATAAATAATTTGATCAGATGTTAGTGATTTTCATTTAGATTATTTTGGTGATTTTTTCAATCATCAAAAACTATTTTTGTCTCATTATTTATTATTGTGTATAAAAATTAGGTTAAGAACATAAAATGGGTTACAAGATACAATTTAAAATTTGTACCAAGAATTATAATTGTTTTATGTCCATCCTTGATGGAGGAAAAGGAAAATGAGAAATTTTCATCCTTGAAGGTGATAAATCAACACCTCGTGGATGATGATTTTATTTTTAGAATAAAATGATGATTAGAATAGGATTGATGGTGGATTATTGATTAAAATAATAAAATTATTATATATATATATGATAATACAATTTTAATGATTTTTTTACAGAGGAAGTTAAGAGATTATAATAAAAAAATAATGTGAAATGGAAATGAAGAAACCTGAAGAGGATTTTACCTATTGAATTCTTCTTCTTGAAAACCTCCTTGGGAAAATTGATTTTGGTATTTTTTTGAGAAAAAAACTTCTATACATGGGGAAGATACATAGAAAGTATATTGGGGAGAAATTTAACAATATTTAAGGGTTTTTTAGTTGTGAGGAGAAGGGGTGGTGAGGAGTTGTATTTATATTAGAGGAGAGGGGTATTTTTTGATTTTTTAATCATTTATTTGTTATTTTGGCTCTTGACAACAATATTAAGGATTATTGTGACTATATATAGTAACTAGTTTATGTGAGTTTGAACCAATCAAGCTTAAATCATCCAACGATCATACATGACTCAATAATTCATGTATTTAGCTTATACTATAATAAATGTATTTCAATATTAAAAAAAATAAACTATTTAAAAAAATCCCAAAAAATCACCCTTTAAATTTTTTGACTTGTAGAATTAAAAAATGAACACAATTTTTGTTTAATTAATTTTCTATATATGATATTTTTTTAATTAAATCATCATTTATTCATAAATTTACAAATTTAAAAATTATAACAGACTCTAAAAATTTGAAAAACGAATTAAGGTCTTATAAAATTATCTTATAATCATAATATAACAAAATAATAATTTAGGAATATATTATTTGAAAATAAATTTTCTATTAAATCATTATATTAATTATAAAATTTTAAATAAAGATTTATGTTTTACAAAAATACCAAAAAATAATTTACCTCTTTCATAAAATTTATTTACATATACTATGATATAATTATATCATATTTAATTTATAAGATATATAAATTTTATTTTTACTTTTATTGGTGAGTGTACTATTCTATTGGCTGATTTAGTATTAATAAAGGTTATATTACTATTCCAATGGTGATATTACTATTCCATCAGTATAAGTTCCATAATTTCTAAAAAAACATCTAATTTCATTCATTATTAATTTATAAAGTTTGTATTTTTTTTTCTATAAGTGATTATATGTGTTATATAATATATGAAATAATTATAATAAGGTAACATTTAATTGATAGAATTTTTAGTCATTACAGTCTTAGAAGGAATTTGGGATGATGTTCCTGAGACACTTTTATCCAAGACGTTAAAGAAAGAAAAGGCTCGTGAGTTTATGCATCTGATGCATGAGGGAATGCTAGTGCAGGTTTATGCCATAAGTTTCACTGACCTCAAAACGTTTTCTCCATCTCTAGCAGCTGATGAGATCACTAGGGTAAGGAATTTACAAGATTGGATTCAACATGAGATCAGTTTGTAGGTGAATTTTTTCTATTTGAGAGTTTTTGAGGATGCGATGAATCAAAAACTCATCACATAAATGAATATGAGAGATTCCCTAAGAAGTGGACAAGATATTTCATCAAGACTAGCTAAGATCTCTTTTTCTTGTAGTAAGAATTGACACTATGCCAGTTTTCCCTAAGGAAGTAGTGGGAAGAGAATTCAGTTCAGTAATCAATGATCTTGGGACCGTGTCCCATTATAATTATATTATATTGGAAAATTTTTCTATATGAACTTGTAGTTTCCTTACCCCACAGTTGAGTGTCGTGTCTACGGAAGACTAGGTCATCTTTAAAAGTTTTTGGGAACTTTCCACAGACGAGTAGTGCAAGGGTATCTAGACAAAGACCTAATTTTGTAAGGGGATCAACTAACCCTTAGTAATCTGGTGGTAGAAGTTCTATATGACATTAGTGTAGAGGAATGAATGTGATACCCTAGTGTTGGAGTGGAGGTACTAGGAAGAGATAATATCTTAGGGGAATTTGACTAGAGCCCCAAAATAGGGGAAAGTCAACTGTAAATTTTGTAGACTACTCCAACAATTGTAGATGTAGGACCTTCTACTATTAGAGGTAAAATCTTGTATCATCAACCTGATAATTCATTTTGTTTAATACATAATAATAAAATTCATTTTTTAACATATATTTTTGAAAATGGTTGGGGATTGGATGCAGAAATCGTGTATGGTTCTTTATACCTTTCATACATTGTTGGGTGTGTGGTTAGAGAAAATAAAATGTTGTATGAAATGTTCCTTAGAGATTTTTTGTTACTATCTCTTTTGGGATACTTTTTTGCCGGAAATGAAAAACTTCGAGTTTATTATCTTTATGGATTTTCTAGTTCTATTCCGAAATCATATTGACTGTTACAAGATTAGAGTTACCTTTCTATCTCTGGAATGAGGTAGCTATTCTCACCAGGGTGTGTGGGATCTTTAGGATAGTTCTTCATGAAGAATTCATCACAAATTGGATTTTATCATGACTAAAATAGTTGGTATTTCTCTAGAATATGGTTGAAATCAGTAGTATTATTTTTCTCTATGGTTATATCTTTTTCAGGATGTCTTTCCAAACATGTTCTATGGATTATTTTCTGAGTGAGTGATCGAATTCATGATCGAGTTGGTGGTGGGAGTATAGTGATTTTATATTCTTCCATACATAATGAAACCAGTAGAGCTTTGAGAGTTGAAAGTATAATAGTATGATATAGAATTTAATGTCTTAATATGGACCAATACATCTCTTTAGGGTTCTCTAGTTATTTTTTCTTATAATTCAGATGCTACCTAATAATTCTGGGTAGATTATTAGAGATTTAAGAAGATGATGGTTAAGAACTGATATACTCTTCTACACATCAATGATCTCTTTGACCAATTGAGAGGTGATAAAATATTTTCCATGATTGATTTTAGATCTAGATACCACTTGTTGATGGTGAGACCATTAGACATACCTATGAATAATTTTAGGAGAATGTATTCCTTTTATGAAATTTTTGTGATTCTGTTTTGTTTGACTAATTCATGGGATGTATTTGTTGCCTTGATGAATAATAAAATTCATCCTTTTCTAGATTTGCTTGTTCTATTTTTTTGAAAACATATTATTGTAATCCAAGTGATTAAAATTTCATTCACAACATCTTACCATTATAATTAGTACATTTAGAGTGCATTGGATTTTTTCTAAGCTGTCTAAATACAATTTCGTGATTGATAAAGTGAACTTATTAGGCCATGTCATCTTAAATATAGGTTTGTAAATGGTCCCAGAAAAGGTTACTATTGTTGTATATTGGTAGTGGACTAAGAATATCTTTGAAATTATGAGTTTTTAATTTTTATATGGTTATTATTTGTACTTTATCTTGAACTTTCCTTGTCTGGAAGCACAAATGTCAATACTTACCAAGAAGAGATCAACGTTTGTTTAGTCGTATTCTTGTGATATGGTCTTTCAGGATATGAATTACATGATTACCTCAATACCTATCCTCACTTTACCTATTTTGGTTAAATCATATACCATGTACTATGATGCATATAGAGTTAGACTCATAACATTTATGATACAGGTGGAAAAAGTGGTTTGTTATGTCTCTAGATAGCTAAGACCACATGAGAGGAAGTACCCCACTCATGATCTTGACATAGAGGTGGTGGTACATGACTTGATATAATGAATAAATGTACATTATGGGTGAGAGGTTTCTAGAATAAATGAACCACAAGATCCTTAATTACATATTTTCTCTACAGGGCATGAAACTTTGTCAGAGGAGGTGGGTCGAGTATCAATAGTTTCTCAACTTTGAGATCTCTTAAACAACTTATAAGAAAAATATCATTTCCAATGATTTGAGCTAGAGGATACAGATTGAGGCAGTGACAGAGGTTTTTGATGATTGGAAGATGATGGAACTTTTTACAGATATGCATTTAGTTATTTGGGAGTCTTAGGGATGAGAATCTCTATCCTTGACATCTATCATACCCATGATTTTATAAAATATAAATATATATAATTTATCTAATACAATTGGCCTAGTTCTGAGATATATCTTTTATGGTGGGGAGCTGCCATCAAGCTGGTCTATTGGTAGTGAAAAATATCTTCTTTTCAATGGACAAGTATGGGATCCTACTTTTTTTATGAGGAGATGATGAGATAGTTTGATGCTTCTAGATGTTTGGTACATCCTGGTTTTACAAAGATGTATTTTGATCTCTATAGATATTACTGGTGGTCACAAATTAAGAAAAAGGTTACAGGCTTTGTAATGAGATGTTTCACCTATCATCCGGTGAAAGGTGAGCATTAGAGGCCATAAGGGCAATTACAGCCTCCCCCCAATCCGGAATGGAAATGGAAAGTTTTCACTATGAATATTATTATAGGATTTCCCAATACAAACCCTAAAAATGTTTCATTATGGGTGATCATGCATCTACTCATGATGGTATCCCACTACATACCTATTAGAGATAACATGATATATGATGATTTGGGTAGTCTTTATGTTTGTGGAATATCTTGGTTTCATGGGATTTTGAAGAGTATCATTTCTAATAGAGATCCTCATTTTCGCATCATTATTTTTGCAGGTTGTTAGGAAGAATCTGTGATTGGAGGTTATTTTGAGTACAACCTATCATCAATAGACTAATAGTTAATCTGAGCAGACTATTAAGGTTCTAGATGTAATGTTACGATCATGTGTTTTTTATTTATGTAATTTCTGGGAGGAGAATATGATACTCATAGAGTTTTCATGTAGTTATAGTTCTAGGAATCGATCCAAATGGAAAATTTCAAGGATTTTTATGGAAGGATATTTCTTTTACCTCTTTATTGGTTAGAGGTTGTTGAGTCTACTCTTGTTGGACCTTATCTCATGTAGGAGATGTCTGAGTAGGTTCAGTTAACAAGGAGGTGGTTGGATTTTGAATAGAGTAGGAAGAAATCTCCCACTGACAATCAGAGATGACCTCTAGAGTTTGAGGTTGGTCACCATATTTTCCTATGGGTCTCACTTAGGTTGGGGAAACACTATATCAAGAAAAAGGGAAATATATAAACTAGTATTATCAATCCATTTGGGATAGTGGGAATGGTTGGTCCAGTGGCATACCAATTAGCCCATCAACAATGTTATAGTTCCATGCATGAGGTGTTTCATATGTCACAAATTTTTAGATATTATCCTAACCCCTATCATGTGTTATACATTGATTATGTGAAGCTTTATGCTGTTATTTACTTTAATGAGAATCCAATGTCGATTGTGGATCATTTTTAATGGTACATATAGGGTACGAATATACCACTATTTTGAGTGCAATGGTATCATGGGCATGTTCAGGCGGGGACCTGAGAGAGGGCGTCTGATATGTGAGAATAATGACCAGAATTGTTCACCGAGACAAAAAAATTATTCTTATAGAATCTCAGGGATGAGATGTTACCTTGGTAGATGAATCTTTTTTAAATAAGAAGATCCTTTTTCTGGGAAAATGACCTAAATTTCAGATATTTCTGTTTATTTTAATTAATGGAATTTGGGTATAAACGTGTTAAATGGGTTTATGAGGGGTTTTAATTCTTTGAAAGGATTTTGAGGTGGTCTAGATAATTAAATATAATTTGGGTTTAAAACTATCTTCTGAGAAATTACACACCATGTAAATTTTACAAGACATGTAACTACCACCAGACATTTCATGAACTAGTGAAGTGTAGGAAACAGTTAAATGTTATGTTAACTGTTCACATCATGTAAAACTTAATGAGGAATATATATTACTATGATTTGATTAGTTTTTTTAAATTATTCCTTTAAAAGTGAATACATGATGTGTAAATGGATTACACACCATGTATTTATCACGTGATATGATTTTAAGTGGGTAGGGTAGATGAATTTATTTCATTCCAACACATAAAACCTTATCCTCTTGACATAAGGTGAACTATAAGAGATTTTGGAAGCCTTCTACCATCCTGGATTTACCTTTTGAGAAATCAATCCCTATTGAGTGGGTTTTCATATGTTTTTCCTTCACTACCTTTTGTTCCCCAGACACTATAGTGTAATCAGTTAACTATGGAAATTTTTTATTTTGATCTTAATTGGTTATCAATTAGGATTTTTCTTAGAATCATATTCATGATCCTTCATTTTGGATTTTTCCATTAGTATCATATCATTAATCCATGGTTTAAGTTATGAGGTCTAAAACCTAACTATATTTTCTAATTTTCATTTCCATATAGCTGAAATACCATGATTTTGAAAATGAATAATGCATTGTAATTAATTAATTGAATTGGTAATTGATAATCCTATGTAATAGTTCTCATTGGATCTCTTTAGGATAAATTGATGATTCTACTTGACTTATGGCTAATAATTAGGTGATTGGAACTTTGAAAATAACTAGATGTCAATGAATTGAAAATGATTTTAATATAACATGTGTTAAAAGTTATTTCTAGATATAGGTTCACAACAGAAAAAGGATTATTCAATCAATTGAATAAAAGGGTAAATTTGAGAGAAAAATTGTAATTAACAAAATTAATCCTTTGGTATTATGTGGTCATATTTTGATTTGTTTTCTATTATTATATGAACGAGTGAAACATTATGAAATTCTTATATATCGGGCTATGACCTTGCATATGATGAGGTGTTTATTTTCCAAGCTATGACCTCAGACATGTAGAGATTCTTATATACTGGGCTATTCCCTTCAATATGTTGAGATGATTATATACCATGATAGAACATTACACATGTTGAGATTCTTAAATACTAGTTCATTCCATAACACTTGTTGAGATTCTTATATATAGGGATATCCTTAACCCATGATGAGATGCTTATATACTAGGCTATGCCCTGACACATTATGAGATTCTTATATCGTGAGCTTAGACCAGTGACTTGTTATACCATGAATATATGGTAGTGGTTGGAATGGTTGTGTTTCATGCACAGAGACATTCTGAGAGGATTCCAAAGTAGGTTGTTGTTACATTTTATTAATTGTTGAATTGAATAATACGCCTATTTTTTACATTATTGCATACACTTCTTATCGGACTGGATTATTTAGACATGGTGGTGTTGGACTACTGAGTTTTACTCATGTCCTATTTGGGCCACCATTTGTTACCTAAGAAGATTACATGGATAGAGGTATGGAAATAGGTAAGAGAAATTGTAGAAGATTTTTGTTTTTTAGATGGGATAGAAATAGATACTGGACTGAAATGGGGTTCATGACCATGGAATTTTTGAGTTTATTAGTATAAATATGTCAATTATTAATTTTAATTTACAGTTTTACATTATATATATATATCATTCTAGAATTAAAATTATTATTATTTTATTTATGGATTTTTCATTATTTTCAAGTTTTATGTTATATTATTTCTATTATTTTTGTTACTCTGATGTTTAATTTTTTAGCATTATGACTCCATACTAGGGGGGTATAGTCTCCCACAGTATTCATGAAACCACCACTTCTAGTCTAAAGCCTATAGATTACAGGGAGGCACTCATGAGGTTTTATAACATACCCTTTTTGGCCAGGTGAGAGAGTTCCAAATCTAGGGTTGTTTCACCCAGTAAATCATAAGTAACATCAAAAGATTTCATATTATATCGAAAATTATTTTCAATAATCACATGGAATATTTATTAGAGAAAATAACCTTTAAAATATAAAAATAACATTTTATAACATAAACCATTATCAAAATCATTTTATTTGGAAATAAACCTTGAGTCATATAATGTAATCTTTAAAAAATTGAGTGGTCATGATAGAGGAAAATTACATACATGTTAAAATAAAAAATCCTCTCACATTTTTCATATATTTCAAATGAGAATTGTTTAGAAGATGACTTGAATATTAATTTCAATAAATTATGAAAAAAATAAAAAAAGGTAAAAATGGATTCAAAAAATATTTTTGATAATGTTAAGAAAAGTTTTGAAATCATTTTTATAAAACCTAGTTTTGGAAGGGAAATGACATTTCAACCGAAGCATGAAATAAAGTTGGTTTTCTTTCGTAAAAATGTTATTTTGATCTATTGAGTGTATAAAGAGGGGGTAAATGATAGAAAATATGTATTCTCATGACTTTACCATAGTAGAATAAGTTAATTTAGTTTCTTGAGGTATGGATCATAAGATTTTATCATTGGAAACATATTCCTAATCAATCATAATAAACAATATGATTGTATCATAAAACCATGACCACTTTGGTAACATTTTACCATAAGAACCAAGAAAGAAATATCACCAAATGGATATTTAAATCCCAAAAAAATTTAGTATAATGATCATAAAATACATTCATGGGATGTATATACACCACATAAAATTAGAAATTGGTGAATATGGCACATGTCTCATAGAAAATAAATGTGAGATAAAAATCCCTTATCGTATATATTGACTTCTTTCATATATGTTCTAAACTCCTAAACTCCTAAAAAATAAATATATATTTATTATAAATATATTAAATAACCATAATTATACATTTTATACAATATATTATTTACTTATGACATTTTTCTACCTATTTATTATCAATTCATTGTTAAAAAAATGCCTTAGACAACAACTGCTCTATTTTTCATATATGTTTTCATTTTTATTTTAGATCCTCATAATTTATTTATAGTTCCAACATATACCGAATTTTTACAATTCTATAAATATCATATATATGCAATATATATGTATTTATATTAATCCATAAAAGTTATAGATAGCAAATTTAAAACACCTTTTATGGGGATGGTAGGCCATACATATACATAAATGAAATTTCCATTTTATAGAAGGAATGCAAGAAATAAAGGTAAAAAAATATTATAATTATAAAATAAATTTTATTTCACATATATATCACATATTTTTGTTTAAACCTATCCTTACTAACTTCCATATAAAGTGTATGTGAAGAATGAATCATGTCACCTTATGAGGCAATAGTCCGCCGACCACACGAGCAACATTATTGTATTCCCATAGAATGAAATTTAAGGAGTCATATGTTATATAATAATTCCATAAGATTAAATATGTTAAAATTATCATGTATGTTTATTTAATCTATATTTATCACCATATTGGTAAAATAGAAATGAAAATCACATCACATCAGTTTCTAAGGCAGTAGTCCACCGTAGACACGAGCGACATTATTGTTTTCCAATGGGTTGGGAGGTAATTTGGTATATTTTTTATTATAATTAAAATTTTATATTAATACCACAAATTTAATTTATAAACATTAAATCCATCATTATATCTATCCATGGGATGTGGTGATGGAAAACTAATAACATCAGTTCCTGAGGTGGTAGTCCGCCAAACACATGAATGACGATTTCTTAATCCATTTGGATGGAAATGAGGTGGATTTAAGTTATTCTATTAAAAGAATAAAACATAATTATATATAATATATTATGTTTATTATATCAGTATTTTTTAATAATAATTAAAGGAGGTTGAGTTAGAGATAAAATAAGTTTCTCAGTTTGGGACGTTACCTCTTCTTTGGAAAAATACTTTTAGTTAGAAAAAAAAGGATTATTAGGATGTATTTATGATCAAAATAAGGATTACATGATGTGATAGGGGAATTAAGAATGTTATTTGTTAAGGTATTGGAATATCCAATGGGTTATAACAGTGTGAAGAAGAGAAGAGATGTGGTGGTCTTTTATAAGTGAGGTGAGTGACAGAATTATAATTTTGGGAAAGAAAAAAGTCTATCCAAAATATTCACATTTCAAAAGGATAAACTATATCCCATTACAAACCCATAGATATTATCAGGACTAAATATCAAGAAAAAATTTGTGTTATAAAAGTTTCTAGGTCATTTTATCCCGTATCTTTTTAGTTTAACACTTGATAACCCTTTTTAACCCTAACCTATTAATTATTGTAAAAAATTAAGTTGATATTATTGAATTATATAGATTATATTTATTCAAAATAAATAATCAATTTTTAAAAATTACTATCAGGGATCTGAAAAAAATTAATTTAAAATTAATCTCACAGATGCGAGGGAAAAACAATTTCAAGTTTTAAATATTTAAAATTCTTCTATATCAAAATTCAATATGAAATATATTACAATTAAATAAATTGGATTAATAGATATATAATTAGACTAATTTTAATTTCAAAACATTATTATTATTTTAGGATTTTTTTAATATCTTTAAAATAAATGACAATTCTTAATAAAAACAAGTATTCATCACTATTCAGTGAAACATTTATCTTTTATAAAAATTATAAAAAATTCACTACAAGATAATTTTAAATTATAATTCAAAAAATGATGTTTATTTTTTAAAATATTTGTTTAATAGTGTCAAAAATAAATTTTAAAATAAGTTCACAAAAGGTGATAAGATTGTTTTTTAAATAAAACTTTTAAGTGTGGAATTAGATTTCTTCTTATCTCTTGTCTAGAAAACACATTAGATGAATGTTAAAATTTTTATTGAATATATAATTTTAAATTTTAAATTAAAAAATTTAAAAAAGGTATTATTTTTTAATTTAATAAGGTAAAACATGTTTTTGGGCATACAAATAGTTTTTCAAAATAAGATTTCCTTTAATATAAAACAATTTATATTTTAATTAATATTTAACTGTCCACCAAAGAATTAATTTTATATATGTATTTTAATGATATATTTTCATAATTTATTTAATCTTATTCATATCCGCCATTCCAAAGGCTAGGTGATAACTATCACATTAAATAATAGTATTTTATTTGAATTTCATGTTTCATTTAAACTTAGTGTTGCATGTAACGCATGATTCAATCTATGTTGTGTGTAAAAAAGATAAAATAATTGTTGAGTTTAACACAAAATATTAAAAAGAGTAAATTTATTAATAAAAAATGTAAGTACATGAACCCAGTTTCTGAAAGCTGGTGCCTTATTTGATTACATTGGCATATAAACAAGGAATATGCATCCCGAAGGACCAATTAGTTTGGTATGATTGGAATCAAGAAACACACATAAGTTCCACATTACTATTTGGAAATAAATAAAACATAGAAACTACTTAGACGACATCCTTAAATATTATGTTATATTAGAATCTCATTCATAATAAAATTCTTCATGTCCTGAGAAAAAGAAACATAAGAAAGGGGTGATCTCAAACACTCAGTAAGGGTAGGAAATACAATAGAATATATATAAACATTAGGCAAGTTGAATAAATAAAAACATATCCCTTTAACAAAAACTCGAACACATTATGGAAAGAATAAGAGATGAGTAAGTAATGCCATAATAAAACATAATCATGGGAATTATACAACTTGAAGAACCACATGATACATCAATACTATTTTCATAATGAGGGAATGCATAATGTGGGATATCATCACCATACTGTCAAGGCCTAGTTCCAAGACCATAACTAATTATTTTGTCCACGCCTTGTGCCAAGACCGTAGTTTGTCACATGAGCCCTATCGAAGCACCGAGGGGCTATAGTGGGCTCTACCCGACACTTTATTTGTCCTATTAATTCCTCATATGAACAAGGATAAATATAAAAAAACATATACACTCATAATGAAACTAATATATGAAATGTAAATAACATTCCTTGGACATTAAGCATAAACACTAACAATTAAGAGTAAATTGTTGAATGGATTTCAGATAGAACATCAATAGGAAAAATAATCATAAACCATAAAATTAGATATGGTATATGATACCATGAAATATTAATCCTAATAATATATAATAATCAACAAGAGTGTTGAAATAAATGAAGATACTCTTAAAAAATCTTTGAGTAATTCTTGATATAAATACCCTTTTACATTGAAAAGAAGAGTTCTATTGAAAAAATATTTATATAAAACCATAAGTGAAGTAGGATATTATTTTCATAATAAAATGATTAATTTTATAAAGATATTTTTTTAAAAAAATTATTATAGGGTTCACAATAAAATGGGTAAGAATTTGAGTAATTTTCTATGAATCGGGCTTGTATTTTGATAAGGATATTTGAAAGTCCCTTTTAGAACAAATAACTCCCCTTAAATGAAAGCGGGATTCTGGTTGGTAAACATATATATAACACTAACATAGAATTTATTAGTGGTAAATAATAAAAAAAATAATTTAATTAAGGAAATTAGACAATAAAAATAACCCGAAAGAAAAAGTATGTTCCGGTCGAAAAACCCTTACCTTAAGTCTGAATTTGTTATTTTCTTGGACTTAAGGTCTAGGATTATGAAATTAGAATTATTAATAACATATTTCCAAACCAATTATAAATTATTCTAATTTATAATAATTTTGTTTAGTTAATTTATGTTCTTATTGATAAGTTATTATATTGAATTCTATCATTCCAGAGGGTTTGTTTTCTGGATTTTCATAATCAGTTCACTTGTTTTTAAGTATGGGAGTTTAGGTGGAATGAATTTAAATCTCTAGAAAGAAAATTAAAAATTAATTATGAATATCCAGAATTGTTAATGTTCATTTCTTTCTTTTTTTTACATTGAAATAGGTTGAATCATTTAATAAATTATTAATGAAATTCACTAAGGTTATTTTAGCGATATTTTGATTATTATGAACTAGTTTGGTCATATGATTTAATAGTATGTAAGTATAATAGTTCTTAAATATTAATTAGATTATAATAAATATATTATAGTTTGGTTCAACTATCAAAACGGTTTCATGATTAGTAATTTAGGATAAATTAATGAATGAAACTTTGTCATCCACGAAGGTTATAAATTGGAACATCATGGATGATGATTTCATTTCTAAAATAAAAGAGAGAGAGTAAGAATATTGATAATGTTTATTCTACTAACATGATATAATTATAGTATATATATGTTACTATAATTATCATGGTCATTTTGATAGAGGAGGTGAGGATAGGGTAACAAAAGAATATAAATTGAATTGAAACTAAATGAAAAAGAAGGGTGCCTTAACTCTTGAAATAACCTCCTTGAGAACCTCTCTAAGGTAAAGGGTTTTGGTCTTTTCAAAAAACCAATAGATTTGCAGATGTGTGGAGTGAATATGGAAGGGTATTTAGGAAGATCTCCGTAGATATTCAAGTCTTATAGAAGTGAAGAGAAGAGGGATTAATGGGGGTTTTATAGTGGAAGAGAGGAGTGGGTTTTGAATATTTTATTCATTATTTTTATTAATTCTCTCAAGACAACCCATAGTGTTGTTTCATGTGACCCCTAATAGTAATAAGTGAATTTGGGTTTGAACCAAGTGTCCTTGCATCACTCATGATGTCATAAATAGTTTATTTAACTGATAATTTGTATATATGGTATTTTACTATATTTCAATATTTATCAAAAAATTCTAGAATTTCTGAAAAATCCCACAAATTCACCCCTACCTTATTTTGATGTGCAGAATTCAAAAATTTACTCCATTTTTCAAAAAAAAAATCTAAATATTTTTAATTTTGTTTAATAAAATCCTAGTTAATTCAAAAAATAACAATTTCAAAGGTATAATTAGTTTTATATCACATTGAAAAATTAATTAAGATCTCATTATCTTATTACCTTATGAAAATAAAATAATATCATTATTTACTATTCATAAGGGTCATATTACTTTTCATAAGGGCATGCTACTATTCACTAAAAATCAAGTTTGTTCTATCAGACTCCCAATGACTTACTGATCACAACTCTAGATGACCGTTTTTTGATATTCAAAATATAGAAGAAAAAAAGTTGTGTTGAAAAGTTATATTACAAATTTTTTTGTTTTGTTGGGACATAGTGTTTCATGCATTAAATATTTATTTTCAAAATCTTGTGGTGTTACATTCTCCCCTCCTTACAAATGTTTTGTCCTCAAAAGTCATGAATGTTTACCAAAAAATATTCAGGTATGTCTTCAATATAAAATCCTAATGATTCCATGTTGCTTCCTCCATCTTATGGTTACTCGAAATAACCTTTACCAGATGTTTTGTCTGATTTCTCAATACTTTTTTTCTGGTATCAAGAATATTGATAGGCTCTTCACAATAGGACAGAACAGGCTCAAGTTCTATTTCTTTATAGGTGAGTACATGTGTTGGATCTGGCATTCATTTTCTTAACATTGATACATGGAACACATTGTGAACTTGGGAGATACTTAGTGGAATTACCAAATGGTAATCTATGGCTCCAATTCGATCCAAAATTTCAAAATTTCTAATTTACATGGGGCTTAATTTTCTCTTCTAAATGAATCGGAAAATACTCTTCCATGGAGATACCTTTAAAAAAATATGATCTCCTTCTTGAAATTACAAATCCTTCATTCAATTATCAACATATCTATTTTTCCTAATTTGAGTTGTTTTGATTTGGGTTTGGATAATCCTCACCTTTTTCATTGTTTCCTCAACAAGTTCTGGGCCTTCGAGCTTTCTTTCACAAACATCATCCCAACAAGTTGGTGTACAACATCGTTTTCCATAAAACTCTTCATATGGTGCCATCTAAATACTTGAATGGAAGATATTGTTATAGAAAAGTTATACGGCCGGTAAATACTAATATTACATAACTTTAAAGTCATATGACCAAGACATTGACATGTCTTCCAATGTTTGAATAGTTTGTTCTGATTGTTCATCAGTTTTTCAGAGGTAGGAAGTGCTTGAATGAAGATCAGTATCCTGGGTCTTCTGAAGAATTTTCTAGAATTGTGATGTAAAACAGGGATCACGATCAGAAATAATTTATAAGGTTACACCATTAAGTATTACAACTTCATTAATATATAGTCTTATTAAATGTTCAAGTGGTATATCTTATCTTATAATAAGAAAATGTGATGATTTTGTTTGACGATAAAAAATGACCCATATCACATCATTATTTCTTAGAGTCTTTGGTAGCCCCAAGAAAACATCCATCACAATATCATCCCATTTCCATATAGGAATAGAAAGGGGTTTCTTGACTCATCCAGGATGTTGTCTTCTAGCCTTCACCTGTTGACATAACAAACATCTCGATACATATTCATCAATCTCCCTCTTCATGTTTTCCCACAAAAAATGTTCTTATAGATCTCTATATATCTTTGTTCTACCAGGGTGTACAGAGAAATTAGATCCATGAGAATCATCCAATTATTCCCTCCTTAGCTCTGGAATAACGGGAACACAAATCCTATTTACTAATTTCCAAATTCTACCATCTTATAAAAATTAAATCAACTTCCCATCATTTACACCTTTAATTTTCATTTGAAAATCCTCATCATCAGCCTAGGAAATTTTTATCCTTTCCATTAAAACATGTTTGTAAGCCATTGGAAAAAGTTGAAATGTGTTACCATTGATGATAACTCCTATATCCATATTTACTAGATCCATAAACAATGGATCCCTTTCAACTCTCATCTTATTCATATTTCCATGGTCCTTTTTACACAAAGTGTCTACCACCTTATTTTCCTTCCCCCGATGGTAGTGTATTGTGAAATCATAATCCTTGAGTAGATCAATCCATATCCTTTGTCTCATGTTGAGTTCTTTCTATGAGAATATATATTTCAATCTCTTATGATCTGTATATATCTCACATTTTTCTCCATAGAGGTAAAGTCTCCAAATATTTTGAGAAAATATTACTACTACTAACTCAAGATCAAGAGTTGGATTGTTTTTATCAATTGTTTTTAGCAGCCTAGATGCATAGGCAATCAATATATCATTCTGCATAAATAAAAAACTAAGTGATTTCTTTAGTGCATCACTATAGATCCAAAATCCATCATTCCCTGATGGTAGAGTCATGATTGGAGAATTCCATAATCTTCTCTTCAATTATTTAGAACATTCTTCACATTACTTTTTCTATATTATATTAACCCCTTTTCTTGAGATCTTGGTCATTGGGTTGGATAAATGAGCTTTGTTTTGAATGAAACACCAATAATAACCTTCAAAACCAATAAAACTACATACCTCAGTTATGTTCATTGTAGTATTCCATTGTTATAAAGACTTTTTCTTTACAAGATTAACAAATATTACATCCATAGAGATAATGTTATCCCAAAATACAACTTATTGATGCAAGAATTCACACTTTCTAAACATCCTATATAATTCATTTCTTCTAACCTTTAGAATAGTGCATGGGTGAATTTCATGATATTCATATCTTTTAGAGTATATAATGATATCGTTAATAAACTCCATGAAAAAGTCATCAATATATTCCTTGAAAAATATATTGATTAGATCCAAGGAAACAGATGGTTCATTAGTCAGTCCAAAAGGTCTTACTGTAAACTCATAATGCCCATACTTAGTTTGAAATGCTATTTTTGGAATGTCTACCTTCCTCACAAGAACCTGATGATATCCATATTGAAGTTCAATATTTGAAAGATATTGGGCTCCATGGAGTTTATCAAATAAATCATTAATGCGATGTAGGGGATACTTGTTATTTATTGTTAAAGAATTGATCTCTCTTTAGTCAATGCTCAACCTCATATACCCATCTTTCTTCTTAAAAAAAGAACATGGGATTCCCATGGAGAAATACTAGGGTGAATAAATCTTTTATCACTTAGTTCATCTAGTTGTTTCTTCAGTTACACTAACTCCAAATGGATATTCTATAAGGGTTATTTCATATAGGCCTTGTACTAAAAATTAAGTTAATAGAAAACTCAATTTTTGGCACTAGAGGATGTCCCAGTAAATCCTCTATAAAGACATCAACATATCCTTGTACAATATGCACATCTTCTATTTTAACATTATTTTCTTCCCACATAGATATTTAATTACTTTCCTCCCCAATAATTTAATTCATTAGAGTTACTGGGGGTGGATCTAGATGAGAATCAAATGGTGAAGTTTCTATCCTAAAGAAAAGGGATTCTATATCATCCTAAAAAATTATAACCTCTTTCTTATTGCAATAAAATTTCACATCATCGTACAAAATATAATCCATATAGAAGATCATATAAAATTAAATCATGGGTATGACAATAAAATCATTAGATAACACACATTTTTATGAAATAATGGGGACTTTATCACACAACATTGTTGCAATGATACTTTCTTTATGAGTTTTGACTGATAACTCCCTTATTAAATCAAGTTGGAAATATTGTATTTTTCTAGATAAATGGGAAGATGTGAAAGAATTAAATGAAACAGAATAAAATAAAGCATTGGATAAGTTTAATGAAATGATTAATGTACTAGCCACCAATTCGTTTGGAACTTCATCTTCCACTGTTATGACCACATAAGAATTGCCTTTCTCCCTTGGCCTTCTTTGGGGAAGGTTTCCCTGATGCTTAGGACATTAATGTGAATAATGTCCCCTATACATACAATTGTATCATTGAAAATTAGTAACTTCTTTCTTCCCATTACAATCCAGAGATATGTGGAATTTTTCTTCACACTTGTAACAGACTCCCATTCCCTTCAGGAAAGTGCTAGCATGTTTCTTCCCACAATTAATATAGGATGGAAGTTTAAATCTTCAATTCTTCCCCATTTACTTATTTCCATTTCGAGTGTTTTGGAAGCTCCCTTCCTCTCTTGTTTTCCTTAAATTTTTAAGACTTAATTTCTTTATGTCTTGATAGAACTTGAGACTGTATCTTTATATGATGAGAAACATTAGGAGAGAAGATGCATTCATAGGAAAGGTTTTAATCCATAAAATAGTCAATCAATTTTTTTCCTTGGATTACGTATATAGTCCGCATCATGCCATGATAGCCTTTTAAATTTGTCTTCATAATTGGAAACATTTTCATCCTACTTCTGCCTTAAATTGAAGAATTGACTATCCAAATCCGCTCATTGTTTGAAGGAGAAATATTTTTCTAGGAATATTTCCTTAAAATCCCTCCATTACATCTCTTATATTTCTTCCACCTCATTTGTGTTTTGGATTAACAACCACAAATGATCCGGATCTCTCAATAGACAATAAACTACCATGAAAACCTCCTATCTTTCATTACATCCCAATGAGAGAAATATCATCTCTATGGAACATATCCACTAATATGCTACATAGGGTTTTGTAGTTCTATTTAATAATATAGGCTATTTTAACATAAAGATATCTAACATAGATCCTTCACATGGTTGATACTAATGCTCAATATGGGTAAGGTTATTATTCACAACCTGAGTATGTTTTCCCAGTAGAGTTATAAGTCACTCAGAACTAGTCACATCATGAAATCCAACATCATTATCTTGCATCAGAGGTAAATACCTACATGAGACACTCGTGTTCATGTAGTTTACATTCCTTTAACTAGGTACCATTTCTAAAAAATGGAATACACAATATTAGGGTTTGAATCATAATGTATAATCTCAATGTTGAAAAACATTCTTAGCATAAATTGAAATCATATAAACTGCTAATCACTTAATCATAAACATGGTATCTTTGAGGAAAAATTAACATTTAAATCCTTCATAATGGCTTGTAAAGAAAATGATAATTTTCCAAATAATATCCCCCAGGAGTGTCAATACCATGAGTGTAGCAAGACCCATTGTCATGTACCAAGATACCCTATGTCAAGCCCAAAATTCCTTGTTAGAGTTTTCATTTCTAGGTACATCTGTGCTAGAGCCACCTCTACCTATTTGTATCAAGACATGGATGTATTTGTTATAAATATCCACTTAATCTATTCTTTACCAAGATTCTCGGAAGTTCTTGTATATTTTTCCTCAAATACTACCATAGGGATTTTTCCCTCATCTACATTTTCAAATATAGTTTCCACATTTTCTACTAAACTTACTTTGATACCAACTATAAGGACTCGACCCCAGTTTCCCAGAGTCAGTTCCTCATTTGATTACATTGGCATATAAAAAGGGAATCTGCATCCTAAAGTACTGAGTAGTTTAGTATTATTAGAAATAAAAAACACACATAATTAAAATAGTAAAACTTGAAAATAAATACAACATAGAAACTCCTTAGAAAACATCCATAACTCCTAGGTTGTTTCAGTATGTCATTCATAATAAAATTTTTCATTTCTTAAGAAAAATAAACATAAGAAAGGCATAAGCTCAAATTATCATTAAGGGTAAGAAATAAAGTAGAATATATATAAACATTAGGAAAGTTTAATAACTAAAAACATATGCCATGAACAAAAGCAAGAACACATTATAGCAGGAATAAGAGATATGTAAGTAATTCCATATTAAAAAAATAATCATGGGTATTCTACTAGTCGAATAACCACATGAACCATCAATAATATTTTCATAACAAGGGAATTCATAACGCGGGATATCATCACCATACCATCAAGGTATTTTTCCAAGACCACAAATAATCATTTTGTCAAGGCCTTGTACCAAGACCGTAGATTGTCTCATGAGACCTACCGATGCATCGAGGGATCATAACGGGCCCCACCTGATACTATCCATGTCAAATGAATTTCTAATATGAATGGGGATAAATATAAACAACATATAAATTCATTTTGATACTAATATGTTAAATTTAAATAACATTTCCTGATGATTAAGTGAAAACAGTAACAATTCAGAGTAAATTGGTGAATGGTTTTAAGATAGCACATCCAAAAATAAAATAATCAAAAATAAGTAAATTATATATGGTAAATGATACCTAGAAATATTAATCCCAATAATACCTAGGAATCAACATCAGTGTTTAAATAGATGAAGATACTCTTATAAAATCCTCAAGTAATTATTGAGATAAATAACCTTTTACTTTAAAAAGAAGAGTTTTTTTGGAAAAATATTTTTATAAAGCTAGAAGTTACGTAAGATAGTATTTTGATAATTAAATTCATAATTTTATAATTATAATGTTTTCCAAAAAAATATTATAAGGTTCCCTTGAAAATGGGTAAGAATTCGATAAATTCTCTTGAATCAGACTTGCATTTCAAGAAGGATTTTTTAATGATCCTTTTAGAACATATAACTTCCATTAAATGAAAGTAGGATTCTAGTTGGTAAAAATATAAATAAAAATCACACATAATTCATGTGGGGTACATAATAAAACACAATAATTTTATTGAGTTAATTATCCAATAAAAATAACACGAAAGAAAAATGAGGTTTGGGAAAAAAACCCTTACCTTAAGTCCGAATGTGTTCCGCTGTTGAATTTACAGTCCTAGAATATGAAATTAGAAATATTAATAAATTATTAAGAACATAATTCAAATTATTTTATTTTATCATAATTAATTTTTGTTCATTTATTTCTTTATTGAAAAGTTATTATATTGAATATTTTCGTTCTTGAGTGTTCGTTATCTTGATTTTCATAATCGGTTCACTTGTTTTTAAGTAATGAAGTTCATGTGGAATGAATGAAAATATATATAATTAAAAATAAATTTTATTTATGAACATAAATAAGTGTTAATTTTAATTTCTATCATTTGGTTTCATGGAAGTTGGATGGATTATTAACGACATTCACTTAGATTATTTTAGCGGTATTTTTATAATTAAGATCTATTTTGGTCATATGATTTAATAATATGTACGTATACTGGTTCATGTATATTAATTATGTTTTAATACATATATTATTTTTAGGTAAACCATAAAAATGGTTTCATGACCAGTAATAAATGATAAATTGAAGAACGAAACATTTTCGTCCACGAAGGTAATAAATTAGACCCTCTTGGATGTTAATTTCGTTTATAAAATAAAAGGAAGAGAGTAAGAATATTGATGAGCGTTTTTCCATTAACATGACATAAATAAATAATATATATGTTACTAGAATTATTATGGTCATTTGGACAAAGGATGTGGGGAGAGGATAACAAAATAAGATAAATTGAAATGAAACTAAATGAAAAAGAAGGGTGCTTTACCTCTTTAAATAACCTCCTTGAGAACATTTTTAAGGGAAGGGGTTTTTGTATTTTTGTAAGAATGAGAGCTTCATGGACATGGGGAGTGACTAGGGAAAGGTATTTGGGCCAATATTTGAGGATATTTAAGGATTTGAGGAGTGAAGAGAAGAGGGAGTGATGGGGTTTTTTTACATTGGAGGAGAAGAGTGTGTTTTGAATAGTTTATTCATTATTTTATTAATTCCTTCAAGACAACCAATAGTTCTATTTAATGTGACCCCTAATATTAATAAGTGTATGTGAGTTCAATCTAAGTGGACTTGAATCACTCATGATGTTATAAATAGTGTATTTAACTAATAATTTTTATATATGGTATATTTCCGTATTTCACTATTCATCAAAAATTCAAGAATTGCAAAAAAATCATGAAAATTCACCGCTACCAGTTTTCGAAGTGTATAATTAAAAAATTAACTCCATTTTTCAAAAACAATTTTCTAAATATTTTTAATTTAAATTTTAAATAAAATCATAGTAAATTTCAAAAAATAACAATTTTAAATGTATAATTAGTTTTATATGACATTGAAAAATTACATAAGATCTCATAATCTTATTACCTTATTAAAATAAAATAAAATAATTTTTACTATTCATATCTATCATATTACTATTCATATTACTATTCATAATGGTATGTAATTATTCACCAAAAATCACATTTGTTATATTAGACTCCAAATGACTTACGGATCAGAACTCTAGATGGCCGTTTCTCGAAATTCAAAACATAGTAGAGGCAATGTTGGGTTTAATAGAACGATTATAAAATGAGTCATTTTCTAGGGACACAGTGTTTCATGCATTCAATATTTATTTTCAAAACCATGGGGTGTAATAAAAAATATATTTCACAAAATTATTGGGTGTCACATTCTACAACCCCGACAAATTGTATCCTCACAATTTGAATATGTTCTTGATAAACAAGGGTTTAAAATTTGAAAATAAAATTGTGGTACACACACTTCACAAAAAAGGATAATAAAACATCTGCTTTAAATGAGTGAAATGAATATGTGAATTTAATTTGAAATAAAACATACAAGGTTTCCAAGTATAATAACATAGGTGAGAAGTAATGATTTGGATATGGAAGAAAATAATAATGTCCAAATAATGATGGAGAGTTAAAGGTATAATTGATTACAAGAATATGAACTATCATGCGAAAATCAATAACCACAAAAACCTTAAACAAATTGGTGTGAAAATGGTCACTAACGTCATAAACAATGGTGATAGTACTATAATATTTTATTTCAATGTCATTTTCCGAAAGTTGGAAAATTTTAATGAGAAGATATACTTACTAGATTTCATTCCATTTCATAAGCACAATCTCATCCTATTGTGGTACTTCGATCAATTTCTATATCAGCCCTTATTTTTTAAAAAATAATATTTTTTGAATGAATAACAAGAGGATCATAAGATTAATAAAATAATGATATCTCATTCCCTCAATCTATAGATATTATCAAATAAAAAATGGGTTTCATTTGTTATTGATAAATTCTCACATGGTTAAATAATACATTTATCTATAAAAACTCATACAAATTTCAAATTAAACCATTCCATGTAGGTTAAACTTATAAAACTAAAAAAATTAAAAATTTATAAATAGGGTCACCAAACTTCCAAAAATAAACTTAACACTAAACCCATAAATATCATAATGTATCTATTAATGTCACATACCAAAATTGTGAATTCATTGATCATATATTATCATTTAAATTGGTAATTTCATGAATTACAATAAATAAATAATGAAAAAAATCATACCCAATCATTCTTCAAATAAAACCACAAGATTATTTAATAGATTCACTATGCTAAAAAATGATACAAATTCCAGCAATGATAACATAAAACACTTTATCATCAAACAATTAACCAATTCCAAGATAACCCGTTCAATCCAATTTAATTTATCTATATCAATCATATCATTATGATAACATCATTATCCCACCCCTAGGAAAATATTAAGAGATAAAATACCCTTAATAATTTTTTCCATGAAACATAACCTTTCTATTAAATCACTTTTCTAGGTCATCAGTAATATTAAACATATTCTTGAAAATCCTTAACAAAAAATTTATACTAAAAAACCCTTACATATTCCATGATTTATATAATATAATTATTGAATTCCAATACATAAACTCTTACATCATTCTAATTCATTCTTTCATATTATTCTTTAATACCTCCATCCTTTCATATGTCATTTTTAGTATCCTCATTATCAAAAATGAAAACATTACTTGCACAAAAATTCTAATCATTTTCTTGAGATTTAGTCTAGTGGCCATTAAATTTTTATATTTCCTTTAATTTCCATATTTATAAAATCTGACCATTGACGATTCCTTAGTTAAACCAATATTCTCATTCATTTCATTAATTGTAATTTTCATTTTTCATTGGTAATAAATTAATATGTTCCCTTTTTCTCCACAAATAAAATAAAGTCTTGTTACTTTGAGAGATTTCCAAGAGTGATTCCTCCATGATTCTCAATATATATGAAATTTATTCTTATTTCCTCTTGGTCTCCACCACCTGAACTCTCAATGGACACAATCCTTCTCTTCTTTGGCCAGCCTAATAGTTGGTTAAGGTGCATGCTTTAAATCACATATCATGATAATTGGTTAAGAATAATCACAATATCCTTCACTCTAGTCATCATCCCATTTGTTTACTTATCAGAACATTTTCTATAACATTAAGAATTTAAAAATATCCTTCGGGTTCCTAACATTTACTAAAATAAAAAATAACAGTGTGAGTAAAAATTCTCATTGTTGGAAACTACATAATCATGGAAAATAATTTTTGGGATATATAAATTATGACACATTCTTTTCATTCTATGGCACCTTAGGATTAAAATATTCCATTAGTGGTTATTATTTAAACACTTCATGATGGTTTGTAAAGACTTTTTGAATTTTTAAATCACATCCCCATGGATTTTTAAATTTTTTTGTGAAATAATGCCCATTTTATGCACCAGGTGAAGATAATATCTAGCTCAATGCACCATTTTTGGAGTTATTACCCCTAGAAATCTTTATTCTAGGGAAACATATACTTTTAGTATTGATACATGGGTGTAATTACTTGAAAACACCCCACTCAATACTTTACCAAAATTCCAATACATTTTCCCATATTTTGGAATATCTTTAGTCTTATCTGTAAAGACCCGTAAAATTCAAGGGAAATTTTTTCTTAATTTTCTTTAGAATTTTACAAGAGCGCGGTTTCAAACGGCACCTGATTCCGAGGCCCGGAGTGCCCGGAATTAATTTCTGAAGTTTGGCTCGGGTACGTTCAGTGAACGAACGAGCGGGTTTTCCTAACTTTTGATCCGGTGCTCGGAATTGAAATCCGAGGGCACCGATGAACTCGCAGCGCCGATATTCGCTTAAAGAGACCTTTTCGGAAGTTGCGTTTGTTGCGGGTTGAAAGTTAGTTTTGGGGTTTTTAGTTTGAGTTAAATAAAATTTGTGAAGAACAAATTTTATTATAACTTGATAAAACCTACCAAAGGGGGGTTGGAAGTGGGACCCACACCCACTTAACCTCCCTTGGGAGGATTAAGTGTGGTGGGGCCCACACGAACCCCTAAACCTTTCATCTTCTCCCAACTTACTTAACCCCTCATTAAATGACATGAGTTATTTAATTTGGAGTTAATCCTTTTGAATTTCAAACTTTGGTTTTTCTTTTGTGTTGATGTGTTAATAAAATAAGATAGTGTCTTATTTTATTTTGGTTAATAGCTTTGGCCACCTTGAGAGCTTTTGGGAGATTTTCTTCTTCTTCTTCAACTCTGACGAAGAACACAAAGAACGCTCATCTTGACGAAGAACGCTCAAGCTCCGACAAAGAACGCCGCTCCGCTCTTCTTCGTCTTCCGTGTCAACGAGAGGGAACGCCGCTTCCTCCTCGGATTCCCTTCGTCGACATAAGAGGTTTCGCCAACGACGTATCACATCGGACGCATCTCTTCGTCAACGGAATTGACGAACGACGACCGCGATGCCCGAACTCCGCGACGTCGACTTCCGCAGACGTAGACAAATCCTCGAACGTATACCCAAGGTAGGGGTTGTTGAATTTTGTTTAATTATTCTATTCTTGATCATGAATTTAGCAAGTCTAACGTGTGGCTTTGAAATATTTTAAGTTGCGCTATTGCTTTACGTGAGGGGGCCGGACCGCATGAACACGGCCGAACCCCCTCCATCGTTCTTGTTGTATTGCTTGCGGGTGGATGAATCAAGGTGGCGTGGTGCCGTCGCACCACGCGGATATTCGCCCAATTCTTATTACACGACGCCGTCGTGCCGCGCCATGGAGGAAACATCAAGAACGCGACGCCGTCGCGCCGCGTTGAAGAAATCGATGTACGGCGGAGGGGCGCGGTGCCGTCGCACCGCGCCAGATGACGAAAACCGCGGCCGGTTCCGGGCCGCGGCGGAAGAGAAGACCGGCGGTCGGGCCGCCGGCGTCGGAAGCCGAAGGGGGGGACCGGAATTTCCGGTCCCGTTGGAGAAAACCGGCCGGCCAGCTGGCCGGCCGGATGGCATTAAACCGGGGGAATTAATCCCCCGGCCAGCACACAAAACCCCCCTCATTATGAGGGGGGCGGTACCCATGAAGGGGGGGGGGGGGGGGGGCAGCAGCCCCCCGGTTTTTACTTCAACCGGCCCCCACGTGGGGGCGGTTTTCAATCAAGTGGCGCGACATTTAGCCGCGCCGGCTTTCCAAGAAAGCGGGGGAATTGATCCCCCCGCGCTGCCTTCGTGCGGCGCCAGGCCGCCGCGCCGCCGCGCCGCCGGCCGGCCGGCCGGCCAGATAGGGTCGGACCCGGGTCGGGTCGACCCGGTTCGGGCCGACCCAGGGGGGGTCGGGCCGGGTCGGCCCGGACCCGGACCCCCCCGTTTCGAACCAGATTCGGTCTTTTGGTCATAACTTGAGACACGGACCTCCGATCGACGAACCGTCTGCGGCAACGCGATCCTTGGATCGAGACGGTCGTTTTGATATATCGCACTCAAGGTTTCGGATTACTTTGAGTTCGGCCGGGTTGGTTCGTTCACGAAACCAACCGGGCCTTCGGAGCGGAAACACTCATATCTTGAGCTACGGATGTCCGATTGACGTGCCGTCAGCCGTGTTGTGTTCCTCTTAGTGAGACGGATCTTTTGGCATACTCCGCCCGAGGTTTGGACGCAGGTGGAGTACGGTCGGGTTGGTTTTGCCTTAAAAACCAACCGGGTCTCGGAGACGAAAATGCCAATAACTCTCAGACCGGGCGTCCGATCGACGCGCCGTCTGTTGCGTTGAGTTCCTGTTGACGATACAGAACTTTTGGATACATCAACTCTGGTCTTCGTGACAGTTGATGTATCAGCCTCTCGGCTCGTGGAGCGGACCCTCCGAACGAGCTTGCTGTGTGCGGGAACCCTAGTGCTGGCTGCGACTGTTACTGTGACTACTACTGCTACGACAGCTACTGTGACTGCGACGACGACAGTACAGAGATCCTGTGTGGATTCGACGACGACGACTACAGCACTCAGCGATCCTACGTGGATCAGTGCTACAGGTCCTGTGTGGGCCCGATCCTGTGTGGGTCCGATCCTGTGTGGGTCCTTGCGCTCAGCGGTCCTGTGTGAACCAGCGCCTACAGGTCCTGTGTGGGCCCGATCCTGTGTGGGTCTTTGCGGGGGTTAGTTACCTATCGATCCTTCGTGGGTCCGACGACTTAGATGGATCAGTGATCATCTTTATCGTCTTTCGTAGAAGTATACCTGTGTGAGCTGAATCCTATTGCTTTCCTGTGTGGATTGTGTTGTGCAATCCTGTGTGGATTACGTTTTGCTTTCCTGTGTGGAATACGTTTACTTTCCTGTGTGGACTGAGTTGTACTTGGGCTTGGAGATTGGAGCGTATTTGAATTGATGACTTAGGTATATGTATGGGCATATACCTAAGCAGAGTCGGTTGTTATTTTGTGATTGTACCTTTCTTTGTGGTTTATCCTTAGTGTATTTGAGAGACCTTCAGGGGTCTCGGGGTCCCTACTGAGTAGCTTATACTCACCCCTACACGGGCTTTGCCCGCACTACGTTGTGTTGGTTGCAGACGACGGACAGCGTTGACCTTAGCTGGGGCTTGCAGAGCGGGACGGTACCCGGAGGTGGACCACTGGGCGGGATGTGCTCGGAGCGGACGACGGGACCCGTGGAGCAGAGGAGCTATCTGTACCCACCCATCAGGTGGGATTTCCAGTGGACAGCTCGGAGTAGCGGCGTTTACTTTTCAGTTGCTGTTTTCCCTTTCGAGTTGTACTTTACTTTCAGTTTTGGGTTTGTATTCTGGCCCATTTACTTTTCCGCACTTTCAGTTGTACTCTGCTTTAGTTTAGTGTTTACTTTCCGCTTGCTTACTCTGTGGTGTTTGTTTACCTTACAAAGGCAATGCCTTCCCTTTTTATCGGGATTTACGCCTTGGTGCTAGTCGCCAGCCCCTGGCCTATGGAAGGCGGGCTTGGGGTAGTCACGGCACGGACCCCGAGGGCGGGTCGTGACAAATTGGTATCAGAGGGCTTCGGTTCTACCGCGAACTCTGATCTTTTCTATGTGAAGCAATAATGTTTAGCGTATTGAGTGTGGTTATCAGTCCAGGGAGTCCAGTGTTGGTGCGGCGGCCGACGTATCCGTACACCAGGACCCTGACTTTTGATTTCCGACTTAATGCACGAAAACATTGATTGCGTGTGTGTTTCAAAGTTTTCTTTGTGATTACTTATATCAGCTCACCAGGTATACTGTTCTAACCGTGGCGCACCTGTTTCCTTTTCTGGATGGCCCCACGACGGTAGCCAGCTAGGGTTCCGAGAGTCGAGCGTGACGACAGCCCACCGAGCGACGAGGCCTCGGTGCAGGGCCCTTTTCCAGTAGTGGCACCGACGGTAGTTTTACCCGCCGATCCCCCGATGCTTCCAGCAGCAGCCGCTGACGATGCACGTCGCCTCAGCGCACTGCATGAGTTTCAGCGCCAGCGACCGACCAGGTTTCGCGGGGAGACGGATCCCCAGGCAGCAGAGGACTGGCTGGAGGCAGTGGTTCGAGTGTTTAGGTTAGTGAGGACACCAGCAGACCTCATGGTGATCCTCGCTGCGAGCCTACTACACGCAGCAGCAGGACGATGGTGGAGCTTGATGCTCCAGGTGCACGAAGAGTAATCTCTACTTTGGAAAGACTTTGAGAGCCTCTTCCGCTCGGAGTTCGTCCCAGCCACCCTTCATGCAGTGCGTATCCAGGAGCTTCTATAGCTGCAGCAGGGCAGCATGACGGTCGCTCAGTACTCGGCGAGATTTACCGATCTCTCGCGCTACTCGACCGACATGGTACGGGACCCATTCTTCCGGGCCCGGACCTTCGAGCAGGGTTTGAGACACGAGATCAGGGCATCGTTGATCTCCCTCAGCATACCGACTCAGACAGGAGTTCTGGAGCGGGCCCTTCTGATCGAGAGCTTCCTTGCTGAGTCTACACCAGCACAGCGACCCACCGCAGGACGGCACGTGGCAGAGTCATCTGCAGCAGGTAGTCGACGGATGACTCAGGGGTCCAGACAGACCAGACCTTCAGGCAGACGATCTCAGGGCACTGGCTCAGCAGTGCGGGGCACACAGCGCGGAGCCAGTCTTACGAGAGGCAGACAGTGCTACTCGTGCGGCGGGCAGGGCCACATGGCTCGTGACTGCCCGACCCGTCGTGCCGAGGAGCAGCAGACAGTTGATGGACCACCGAGGCAGAGGCAGAGGGTCGACCGTGGCGGTCCGCAGGGAGGAGGCGGACGAGGAAGAGGAGCTGGACGAGCAGCCGGTGGTGGGCGACGCTTTGAGGCTCTGCCACCACCACCACCAGGAGGTCCACCCCGACCACAGGGAGCTGGCGGGCAGCGACAGGCACAGCTCCAGGCAGTAGAGGCCTACGACCACGGCACACCCGAGATGATTCGAGGTACTATCTGTGTCTACTCCACCCATGCTGCAGTTCTTATAGACACAGGAGCGAGTCACTCTTTCGTAGCCGCTGCCCTTGTTCGGAGCTCGGAGATTCCGACAGAGTCGTTGGCTCGATCCTTACGGCTAGAGACTCCTACGGGAGCAGACTCGACGATTACGCACTGGTGCCGGCAGTGTGAGCTTACTCTAGGAGGCGAGAGATTTGGCTGGGATCTTCTTGTAGCAACGTCGAGGCCTTACGACGTTATCTTGGGCATGGATTGCCTATCTACGGTCCATGCACAGATTGACTGTTTTAGGCGTAAGGTGCGATGTGTACGCACCGACGGGAGCAGGTTCACCTTCACCGGCGAGAAGGGAGCCTTAGCAGCACAGGATGGACTTCCGCGGAGGAGAGGACAACCCATCACTCATCAGTTGGCTAGCCTCATCCTTGGAGCAGTTGACGTGCGGAGTCCTGGTTTTCCTGCTGTGGTGGATCAGTTTGCGGACGTTTTTCCTGACGATGTTCCAGGGCTACCTCCTCGCAGAGAGGTAGACTTTTATATTGACTTGTACCCTGGGACAGCCCCGATATCTACTCTAGCATATCGGATGGCCCCCGCCGAGCTTCGAGAGCTACGGGTACAGTTGGAGGACATGCAGGGCAAGGGGTTCATCCGACCCAGTGTTTCACCCTGGGCTTCCCCGATTTTGTTCACCAAGAAGGCGGACGGGAGCTTGCGACTTTGTGTTGACTATCGTCGCCTGAACCAGGTGACAGTGAGGAACAATTATCCGCTACCGAGGATTGATGACCTCTTTGATCAGCTCAAGGGAGCACGGTGGTTCTCGAAGATAGACCTCAGGTCAGGCTATCATCAGCTCAGAGTCAGAGACGAGGATGTGCAGAAGACGGCCTTCAGATGTCGGTATGGACACTATGAGTTCATGGTTATGCCTTTCGGTGTAACCAATGCTCCAGCAGTGTTCATGGCTCTCATGAACAGGATCTTTCAGCCATACCTCGATCGGTTTGTCATGGTCTTCATCGACGACATTCTGATATATTCTACGACAGAGGAGGAGCACGCCTATCACTTGCGAGTTGTTCTAGACACACTCCGAGAGAACCAGCTTTATGGTAAGCTCTCGAAGTGCTAGTTCTGGATACATGAGGTACACTTCTTGGGACACGTTATCTCTGAGGCGGGAGTTGCAGTGGATCCCGCGAAGATTGAGGCTGTGTTAGCATGGGAGCCACCCAGGAGCGTGACTGAGGTTCGGAGTTTCTTGGGACTAGCTGGATACTATCGGAGATTTGTGCCAGACTTCTCTAGAGTTGCAGCATCACTCACAGCTTTGACGAAGAAGGGGAAACCCTTCGTGTGGTCAGACAGATGTCAGCAGAGCTTCCAGGAGCTGAGACAGAGATTGACTAGCGCACCTATCTTGAGGTTGCCTGAGGAGGGAGTAGGGTACATAGTCTACTGCGATGCATCAGGGACCGGACTCAGATGTGTTCTGATGCAGGAGAGGGCCGTGATTGCCTATGGATCACGTCAGTTGAGGCCGCATGAGCAGAACTACGCTACCCATGACCTGGAGTTAGAAGCAGTGGTCTTCGCTCTGAAGACATGGCGACACTATCTGATGGGCGAGTGCTTTACAGTCTTTTCCGATCATCAAAGTCTCAGGTATATCTTCTCGCAGAAGGACCTGAACCTGAGACAGCGGCGATGGCTCGAGTTCCTCCAGGACTATGACTTTGAGATAGTCTATACTCCTGGGAAGGGGAACGTAGTAGCCGATGCCCTCAGCAGGAGGACGGACATTCAGCTACTTGAGGAGGCGACAGAGCAGCTAGCCTCTTTGCAGATATCCTTCGTGGATAGAGATGGAGCAGCCTTCCTCCAGTCTCTCACAGTCACCCCTCCACTACTGCAGCGAGTCAGGGAGGCACAGCGTGAGGACGCTGACTGTGAGACACGGCGTGCACAGATATCCTCGGGACAGGCACCTGATGGTTTCTCCCTTGGAGCAGAGCACGACATCCTTTTCAGAGGACGTACCATGGTACCAGTAGCTTTGCGAGGGGAAGTGCTGAGAGAGTTTAACACTTCTCCTTTAGCGGTACATCCTGGAGTGGCGAAGATGTACCAGGACCTCAGACGACAGCACTGGTGGCCGGGCATGAAGAAGGCTGTAGCAGAGTTCGTTTCTCGATGCCTCACCTGCCAGCAGGTGAAGGCAGAGCATCAGGTACCAGCAGGCTTGGTACAACCCTTGGAGGTTCCGGAGTGGAAGTGGGACGACATATCTATGGACTTCGTGACTGGACTTCCACGCACTTCCAGAGGTCACGACTCCATCTGGGTGATTGTTGACCGACTCACCAAGTCGGCACACTTCTTACCCATCAGAGAGCAGGGCTCAGTAGAGAGTTTGTGACGTCTCTACGTTCAGGAGATTGTGTGGCTCCACGGTGTACCATCATCTATCGTCTCCGATCGAGATTCCCGCTTTACTTCCCGGCTTTGGAAGGGGTTACAGGAGGCGTTCGGGATGCAGCTACGTCTGAGAACAGCCTTTCACCCTCAGACGGATGGTCAGACGGTGAGGACCATTCAGACACTCGAGGACATGCTTCGCGCATGTGTCCTCGACTTTGGTCGTAGCTGGGAGGACCACCTACCCTTGGTGGAGTTTGCGTACAACAACAGCTACCACTCCACCATCGGGATGGCACCGTACGAGGCGTTGTACGGCCGACCATGTAGATCTCCTTTGTGCTGGACAGACCCTGGGGAGTCAGCACTGGTGGGACCGGAGATGGTCCAGGCCATGGCAGAGAAGGTTCAGGTCATCCAGGAGCGGATGAGGACAGCTCAGAGCCGGCAGAAGTCATATGCTGACAGGAGACGGAGGCCACTAGAGTTCGAGGATGGCGACCGCGTCTTCTTGCGGGTCTCACCTCGACGTGGTATTCAGAGATTTGGCCGAGGCAGCAAGTTATCTCCGCGCTTCATCGGACCCTTCCAGGTCCTCAGCAGGGTTGGCGAGGTGGCTTACCGCCTGGCTCTACCACCTCAGTTGCACCGGGTGCACGACGTCTTCCACGTATCCCAGCCGAGGAGATACGTGCACGACCCGACGCACATCATTGATCATGGGGAGCTTGACGTTGACGATGGGGCGACTTTTACGGAGGTCCCGGTGGAGATAGAGGATCGACAGGAGCGGGTCCTGCGTGGGCGATCGATTCCTCTTGTGCGCATCAGATGGAAGCACGAGAATCTTCAGGAGAGCACATGGGAGCGGGAGGCTCAGATGCGTTCTTAGTACCCTCATTTGTTTCCCTAGTTTTTGATGTATCTTTACGGGGACGTAAAGCCCTGAGGTGGGAGTAATGTAAAGACCCGTAAAATTCAAGGGAAATTTTTTCTTAATTTTCTTTAGAATTTTACAAGAGCGCGGTTTCAGACGGCACCTGATTCCGAGGCCCGGAGTGCCCGGAATTAATTTCTGAAGTTTGGCTCGGGTACGTTCAGTGAACGAACGAGCGGGTTTTCCTAACTTTTGATTCGGTGCTCGGAATTGAAATCCGAGGGCACCGATGAACTCGCAGCGCCGATATTCGCTTAAAGAGACCTTTTCGGAAGTTGCGTTTGTTGCGGGTTGAAAGTTAGTTTTGGGGTTTTTAGTTTGAGTTAAATAAAATTTGTGAAGAACAAATTTTATTATAACTTGATAAAACCTACCAAAGGGGGGTTGGAAGTGGGACCCACACCCACTTAACCTCCCTTGGGAGGATTAAGTGTGGTGGGGCCCACACGAACCCCTAAACCTTTCATCTTCTCCCAACTTACTTAACGCCTCATTAAATGACATGAGTTATTTAATTTGGAGTTAATCCTTTTGAATTTCAAACTTTGGTTTTTCTTTTGTGTTGATGTGTTAATAAAATAAGATAGTGTCTTATTTTATTTTGGTTAATAGCTTTGGCCACCTTGAGAGCTTTTGGGAGATTTTCTTCTTCTTCTTCAACTCTGACGAAGAACACGAAGAACGCTCATCTTGACGAAGAACGCTCAAGCTCCGACGAAGAACGCCGCTCCGCTCTTCTTCGTCTTCCGTGTCAACGAGAGGGAACGCCGCTTCCTCCTCGGATTCCCTTCGTCGACATAAGAGGTTTCGCCAACGACGTATCACATCGGACGCATCTCTTCGTCAACGGAATTGACGAACGACGACCGCGACGCCCGATCTCCGCGACGTCGACTTCCGCGGACGTAGACAAATCCTCGAACGTATACCCAAGGTAGGGGTTGTTGAATTTTGTTTAATTATTCTATTCTTGATCATGAATTTAGCAAGTCTAACGTGTGGCTTTGAAATATTTTAAGTTGCGCTATTGCTTTACGTGAGGGGGCCGGACCGCATGAACACGGCCGACCCCCCTCCATCGTTCTTGTTGTATTGCTTGCGGGTGGATGAATCAAGGTGGCGTGGTGCCGTCGCACCACGCGGATATTCGCCCAATCCTTATTACGCGACGCCGTCGCGCCGCGCCATGGAGGAAACATCAAGAACGCAACGCCGTCGCGCCGCGTTGAAGAAATCGAGGTACGGCGGAGGGGCGCGGTGCCGTCGCACCGCGCCGGATGACGAAAACCGCGGCTGGTTCCGGGCCGCGGCGGAAGAGAAGACCGGCGGTCGGGCCGCCGGCGTCGGAAGCCGAAGGGGGGGACCGTAATTTCCGGTCCCGTTGGAGAAAACCGGCCGGCCAGCTGGCCGGCCGGATGGCATTAAACCGGGGGAATTAATCCCCCGGACAGCACACAAAACCCCCCTCATTATGAGGCGGGCAGTACCCATGAAGGGGGGGGGGGGGGGCAGCAGCCCCCCGGTTTTTACTTCAACCGGCCCCCACGTGGGGGCGGTTTTCAATCAAGGGGCGCAGCATTTAGCCGCGCCGGCTTTCCAAGAAAGCGGGGGAATTGATCCCCCCGCGCTGCCTTCGTGCGGCGTCAGGCCGCCGCGCCGGCCAGATAGGGTCGGACCCGGGTCGGGTCGACCCGGTTCGGGCCGACCCAGGGGGGGTCGGGCCGGGTCGGCCCGGACCCGGACCCCCCCGTTTCGAACCAGATTCGGTCTTTTGGCCATAACTTGAGACACGGACCTCCGATCGACGAACCGTCTGTGGCAACGCGATCCTTGGATCGAGACGGTCGTTTCGATATATCGCACTCAAGGTTTCGGATTACTTTGAGTTCGGCCGGGTTGGTTCGTTCACGAAACCAACCGGGCCTTCGGAGCGGAAACCCTCATATCTTGAGCTACGGACGTCCGATTGACGTGCCGTCAGCCGTGTTGTGTTCCTCTTAGTGAGACGGATCTTTTGGCATACTCTGCCCGAGGTTTGGACGCAGGTGGAGTATGGTCGGGTTGGTTTTTCCTTAAAAACCAACCGGGTCCCGGAGACGAAAATGCCAATAACTCTCAGACCGGGCGTCCGATCGACGCGCCGTCTGTTGCGTTGAGTTCCTGTTGACGATACAGAACTTTTGGATACATCAACTCTGGTCTTCGTGACAGTTGATGTATCAGCCTCTCGGCTCGTGGAGCGGACCCTCCGAACGAGCTTGCTGTGTGCGGGAACCCTAGTGCTGGCTGCGACTGTTACTGTGACTACTACTGCTACGACAGCTACTGTGACTGCGACGACGACAGTACAGAGATCCTGTGTGGATTCGACGACGACGACTACAGCACTCAGCGATCCTACGTGGATCAGTGCTACAGGTCCTGTGTGGGCCCGATCCTGTGTGGGTCCGATCCTGTGTGGGTCCTTGCGCTCAGCGGTCCTGTGTGAACCAGCGCCTACAGGTCCTGTGTGGGCCCGATCCTGTGTGGGTCTTTGCGGGGGTTAGTTACCTATCGATCATTCATGGGTCCGACGACTTAGATGGATCAATGATCATCTTTATCGTCTTTCGTAGAAGTATACCTGTGTGAGCTGAATCCTATTGCTTTCCTGTGTGGATTGTGTTGTGCAATCCTGTGTGGATTACGTTTTTCTTTCCTGTGTGGAATACGTTTACTTTCCTGTGTGGACTGAGTTGTACTTGGGCTCGGAGATTGGAGCGTATTTGAATTGATGACTTAGGTATATGTATGGGCATATACCTAAGTAGAGTCGGTTGTTATTTTGTGATTGTACCTTTCTTTGTGGTTTATCCTTAGTGGATTTGAGAGACCTTCAGGGGTCTCGGGGTCCCTACTGAGTAGCTTATACTCACCCCTGCACGGGCTTTGCCCGCACTACGTTGTGTTGGTTGCAGACGACGGACAGCGTTGACCTTAGCTGGGGCTTGCAGAGCGGGACGGTACCCGGAGGTGGACCACTGGGCGGGATGTGCTCGGAGCGGACGACGGGACCCGTGGAGCAGAGGAGCTATCTGTACCCACCCATCAGGTGGGATTTCCAGTGGACAGCTCGGAGTAGCGGCGTTTACTTTTCAGTTGCTGTTTTCCCTTTCGAGTTGTACTTTACTTTCAGTTTTGGGTTTGTATTCTGGCCCATTTACTTTTCCGCACTTTCAGTTGTACTCTGCTTTAGTTTAGTGTTTACTTTCCGCTTGCTTACTCTGTGGTGTTTGTTTACCTTACAAAGGCAATGCCTTCCCTTTTTATCGGGATTTACGCCTTGGTGCTAGTCGCCAGCCCCTGGCCTATGGAAGGCGGGCTTGGGGTAGTCACGGCACGGACCCCGAGGGCGGGTCGTGACATTATCCTTAGACATATCCCTAAATATATCTATATAAATATCCACATTGATCTCACTAATGTTTACTCTTCCTATTTTCCAAAATTTAGATTAACCATTACACTGTTTAAAATTGTAATGAACCAATATTATAATACATAGATATTGTATCTTTTTAGATTAGTATTTAATAAATTTCATAAATACATTCCCTTGGACCATATAGAATTAGTGTCTTTGGAGACTAGACACAAATTATTTTTATTTACTGAAATGTCTTCAACCTATCCAATAAATATCTTCCCACATATTAATATTATTAAAAACAACCTACATAATACCATTACTCATAACAGTGGGAAATGAAACATTCGAAAGGGGGAGCTCATATACTAATTAAAAGAAAATAAGGGAGGTATGAAAACATGAGAATAGCATTTGAAAACCATACCCTACATATCATAGATAAAAAACTTGAGTAATGACATAAATATTTGTAGTTTTAAAGACATGAATCATAATTGAATCAAATAACATGAGACATGAGAACATAAAATAGGCATAAGACATAGATTAGTGGTATACAAAAAATCTTATAACACCGTGAACATGTATAAATAGAAACACATTTACTCAATAAATTAAGGATAAGAAATTAATCCCTCACATAAACTTATGGATATGAAAATAGGTCCATACATAACCTTATAGACATGAATTATATTCCCACTCATAAAATTGTGAACAAGTAATCAGGTTCATGCATAACATTGTGAACATTTAATCTGGTCATTCATAACATTTTGAACATGTAATCGGGTTCACACATAACATGTTTACTCATTCTTTATCCATACTTACCAAATGAATTTAATGGATATATAAGTCCCACATACCTCATAATCTTACATATATGTACTAAAAGATCATATAACATTTATCATATCATAAAACATGAAAATAAATTAGTTTCCTAAAAACTTCATCACAATATAACATGTGGAAAATATATAGGTTTCCTAATCATATTATCATCTCATCATATGACAACCCGTTGAAAAAGATATGGGTTTCATAATCATTTTATCATGGTATATGACATGGAAGAGAAATGGGTTTTTTATAAAAATATTTTTATAATAAATAAAAACCATTTAAAAAAATAATAAAAATGTAATCCATGGATTATATCCTCAGTAAATCATAAGTACCATCAATGGTTCTCATATTATAGGAAAATAATTTTGAATGAATTCTTTGATCATTTTTGAAAAAAATATGCTTTCTAATTTAAAAAGAACATTTAAAAAAATAAAAAAATTTGAAATTAGTTTCATTTAAAATATACTTTGACACATATAATGTAATATTTAAAACATTTAGTGGTCATGATGGAGGAAAATAACATCCCCATTAAAACAAATATTCATTTCACATTCTTAGTAAAATTCAAATGGGAATTGTTTAGAAAATGAAATCAACATTTATTTTCATTTATGTTGTAAAATATAAAAAATATCTACAAATTACTTTATAAAATCATTTAGATAATGTTAAAAATATTTAGAAAACATTTTTAGAAAACATGGTTTTGAAAATAATGGGTTTTCGACCAAAATGAGAAACAAATATGCTTTTTTCTCAAAAATATTATTTTAAACTCTTGAGTACATAAAGAGATTAAAATGAAGGAAAAAATTATTAAAATTAAATAATAATTGGAGAAAAAATTTCATGTGTTTATTTATATATTTATTATAGGATTTTATCCTTAAAAAAATTCATAAATAATACCAATAAATGGTGAGATTGTTTCATAAAACCATTACAACTTTGGTAACTTTGAATACTAATCCCGATGAAATAAATTTAATCAAATAGATTTATATATCCCAATAATTTTCTATATAATCATAATAAATTACAATTTTGGTAAGTACGTACACCACATAATAGAATCACATGGAGAATATTCCACGTGTCTTACAGAAAATAAGAGAGACATGAAAATACCTTACCCTAAGACTCAAATTCATTCATATATGTTTGAAACTCATATATAATAAATATAACTGTATCATATATATATTAATAAACCATAATTATACATATCATACCACATAATATTTTCTTATGACCTTTTATGTCCTATTTATTAACAATTCCTTGTTAAAATATCATTTTGGATAATAAGATCTTTGTTTTTTGTGTATGTTTTTTTTCATTACTTTTAGTCCTATTAGTTTAATAATGTATAAATAATTCTAATAATATTAACCATGATATAAATTTCATATAAATTTACTCTATATCTATTTATATTAATATATAAATGTTAGAGAATGAAAATGAAATACACAGTTCATAGAGATAGTATGTTGTATGTATGCATGAACAAAAGTTCCATTTTTTATTATGATTGAAATAAATAAAGATAAATAATATATTATAACATATAATAATTTTTATATCCCATATACATATATAACATATTTTTATTTTAACATATTCTCATTAGCTTCCATGTAAAGCATATGTGATTAAAAAATTGATTCTCTTTGCGATGAGGTAGTCCGCCATACACATGAGCGACGTTATCGTATTCCCATAGAATGAAATGTAAGGATTTATATGTGATATAATAATTAAAGAAGAATAATATGTTACCTATATCATATATATTAATTTAATATATCCTTATTATGATTTAAATAAATATAAATGAAAAACATATCACATCAGTTCGCGAGGCGGTAGTCTATCTTACACATAAGTGACATTATTAATTTAAAATAGGCTGGGAAGTAATAAATTTTATTATTTATTATAATTAAATAGATATAATAATATCATTAATAAAATATATAAACATTAAATCCATCATTATATCCATCTATGATAGGTGTTGATGGAAAAAAATAACATTGGTTCTTGAGGGGGTAGTTCGTAGTACAAACTAATGATGATTTCCTAACCAATTTAATAGAAGAGAAGATTAATTTAGAATATTAAATAAACATAATAATATCTAATTATTTGTAATATACAATTTTTTTATATAATCATTATTTAATAATAATTTAATGAGGTTTAGGAACAAATAAAATAAAATGATCGGTTAGGGATGCTACCGCTTATTTGGGGAACTTCTCTTAATTTGCACCAAAAGGCTCAATAGGGTGGATTTATGAGAAAAATAAGGCTTATAGAATCATTAACCACTATCAAAGTACTACCCCATTTCATGTTTGATTCTTGAGACAACCATCACTATTCTTTCCCCAATATTCCCATTATCATTAATAATCCTTTTTCCATAAATCAATCTATGATTTAAACCCCGCAAAAATGAAACAAAAAAATAAAAATCTATCAGGAAATGTGATTTTTCTGTGATTATGGTCAAATAAAAAATAAAAAATGATTATTGGTTAGTAACACAAATTGAACGGAGGGAGAAAACCCTAAAAAAAGTTGGAATCCAATTGTATTAATGTTATGATTATCCACTATTAATTCATGGTATTTCAAAGTGATGTGGATGAAATTCCATTAATCTTGGTTAAACCATTAAGCATTCATGATTCTAGGGAAAAATTATTTTATGGACATATTATTATCCAAACATGGATTTAATATGGATGTGGTTGATCCATTTTTGTAGAAAAATAATAAAGATCCTAGAAATTAAAAAAGAAGAAGAAAATACCTACCTCAATGTTGGATTGATCAATGTTGAGGAATGAGTCTTTGTCGATGTCGATGGGAATTCTATTCCATCCGGTCATCAATCCATGAACCTCTATCTTTAATTTATAATGGTTCACCCCATAGAGGATCTCCTTCATTATCAACTATCAAGTTTTGATGCTAACCATATAGAATGGTTATAATAAAATTTTTTTAGATATTAGGATTGGTTTGTTATTTAATAAATCAAATAAAATAGTATATTTAATTAAATTTAACACATCCTCTAGTGATTTTGTACTATATTGAAACCGGATGAAAATATATTTTATATAGTTCCTAGGATAAAACTCATGTTATGGTTTCAAAAAATTTCTGGGTGTCCCCATCTAAGACATATTTTAGGATATTAACCATTATATCCAAGATTATGATAGTGCATAAGTTAACATATTTAATATTTTTAATATATCAAACTCAGAGAAATTTGATCCCTAAAACCCAATAATAAATCCACGTCTAACATTAAAAATAACATTTGAAATTTTCAATGGTTTAACTTAAAAAACATAATATGTTACGTTAACTTCAAAAACTAATGATTTTAAATTCTCCCCACCATTAATTATATTCGTATTGAAAAGAGGGGATAATTAAAAAAGTGAGGGCACTGAGTTCACATGAAGCTTTCCCACTCCACTAATCTCTATTGAATATTCACATGCTATTATTGAATAAAAAAGGGGTATTGTCTACACATAATGGATATTTTCTAACTTATCCTCAATCACCTATTGTTACTCTAAATATGTGGCCCCATATTCAATGTATATCTCACCCAAGACAATAATGTGTGATGAATCATGCAGACATGATCTCAATTGAGACACATGGAAGAAGTTATGAAATTTGGACAACTCTGAATGTAATGGTAAGTCGTACAAAATATTCTCATTCCTATGAATGATATAGAATGGATTGATGAACATTAAAGATATATTTCTACCAATGAAAAATCTCTACAAACCATTCTTAGGTGAGACCTTCAGGAAAATGTGGTCTCCCTTATAGAACTCTGCTATCCTCTACCACCAGACCACATATGACTTCTGATGGATTTCGGATTCCCACATCCTCTCTTGTATAATAATAACTTTTTTTTTTATAATTGCATGAACTAGATATACCCCATAAGTTATGATTCACACAAATATGAGCATCATAGTGTTGAACTACAAGGTGAAATGGACATGCATGAGCAATATATCACTAAGAGGGGGAGGAGATGAATTAGTGATATCATTTTTCTTTTATATTAAACACTATTAAAATCCTTCAACACCTTTTAAATATATAAATATTTTATAGAAAATGAACTTTCAAACACATATATAAGAACACATGCATTTACAAGTTTAACTACTCAATAAGGGAAGCTAGCCCTTTTCATTGTTTGGAGATAATCAAATACCACAAAATCCACTACAAAATAATATCTTTTTTTATAAATAAAAATATAGGAAATACCTTTAAAATTTCATTGAACTATGATCAATACAATATGTAATATTCTTTTTCAATCATGAATGATGTAATAAATATATATTAACAAGTTTACAAACCTTCACCAATTGTTTTTGAACATTTTCACTATGATACTTTAAAAAACATCAGCTTTTGATATTTTTTAAAAATAATTCTTCTCTTTATTTCCTAGAGTTAGGTAAGATTTTTTTTGGAATTCATACAAAACTAAGTATAATTCTTATGACTGATTTATTAGTCTGATTCATTCTTCCAATTCCTTTATATGGAAAAGAGTCAGTCAGATATCTCTACATTAATACTAATCTCAACTGTTTACTTATTCTCTCCCTTTTATAAACTATCATCCCTATTTATTTCTCCAATATAATGAATCTTTACCACCACTTCTCTAACAACTTATTCTACCTAGTAAACCATTGTCTATAAGTTTTTTCTAGTAAATAGTTCAATGCCAAAACCCCAGAGCTCTTCCTTCTTTCACATGAAAACTCACCAAGTATGAATGCCCTGTTCCCTCTATTTATAAGATTCCTAGACTAAAAAATGTTGGAACCCTGAATTTTTTTCCATCTCACTCTAATTGTAGAATTATGAAATTTATGATCATTTTGAATTCCATTTTGAACACTTCTTAATTCTTCTCAAATCTTTATGAAATATTCAGAACATATTAAAACCTAAATTCTCTTGAATAATAACATCACATGTGCTATGTATAAAAAATTATTTTCTAGAAAATATCATTTTGAAACTATATTCATCATTACATTTCTCTTGACCAGATAAAAAAACAAGTGAAACAAAAAGCTTCGATCTTTGATGCTCCTAAACCAATTGTATCAGTTTGAAAAAATCATTAAAAATTATGAAGAATATATAAAATCTCCAAAAACGTTTAGTATTAACTTCTATATATCTCACCTTATAATCATAATTATTAATTTTTTCAACTACCCCTTAAAACAGTGAGACTACATCTATTGAAACACATCATCTGATGTCTTATCAGTGTTAAGAAGATCATCCGCTGAATCATTATCAACTAGTTTATCTAATGTATTAGTATCAGAATATCTTATAATGTTTTGGTATATAATATTAGTGTGATTTATTGATCTATGATTCTATTATGATGGATCTGTTTCTAATGACCCTATGATGGACCAGTATCAAAAAATATCTCTAATAGTTTGGTGTTAGAAGTCTTCTCATTCAAAATAAACAAATCTAGTCCATTCAATGCTATCAGGGTAGTACAATGTTCTGTCTCAAATGGAACTCTACATACAATGGATTATCAATGCCAAACTCTCATTTGATGGATTTAGGTTTTCAACAAGCTCGATGAACTGCTTCGTCCAATGGATCAGTCTATCTGATGGATTGGTTAATCAACACTTATTTATAAAATCATCATAAATTCACGTTTCACTTTTCTTAAAAAATATAAATATTTTATCATGACATATTTATGATTTAGTAACATTAAATTATTAGAAAAACATCATGAGAATTAATAGCTGTATCTTAATCAAAACCCCTATGTCCAAAAAAACATCAACTTCCCTTAAATAATAATAAATATCATGAGGTTTTACATGATTTTATAAACATTAGTATTAGAATATCATTATCTGATTAATTAATTTTGACATGTCTTAAAACATTCTAAATATGTTACATCTTACTACTTCATTCTGAAAAATTACATTATGGAAATAAGAGTATGAAAACATGTTCACCCAGAAAAGAACATTCAAATCAGAAAACATTAATTGATCGAATTTCATTAAGAGAATTTCATTCTATAATCTGATTCCAAAAACCATATTATAATCAACATATTTTATAGAGTGTGGTTATTTTTTTGAAGACAAAAAGATAAAACTTCAAGAAACCCTCTTTCAAACAACACCTCTAGCCAACTGGGTACAAACAAATCTCCCTATTATATTTTTTTTGTCAACCAAGATTCATAAATCACTAAAACTTTGTAAACTAAAGAAATGGAATACTTATCAATAATTATAATCCAACATGAGTGAACTTAATATATGGAAAATAATTATTGAACAAAAAGAATATGATGTCCATATGTAGTGACTTAGGAAAACGCTTATTGAACTTTAAGATTTCCATCTCTTCACAACCTGTAAACTATATTGTAAGAAATATGTTTCCTACATGAACTTCCAAAAAATTTTAAAATAGTTCACACATTTACAAAATAAGATCATTGCTTACCCCTTTTAAACCCCCCTAAATACATTCTTTCCTTAAATGGTTTAAAATATACCAAGGAATTTAATTATTAAACAACATTTTTCTCCTTGAAAACACTATCAAAATGAAATATGAGAGAGGGGATAGAGACACATACCTCAAACCTATAGAGAAAGAGTTGGGATTTTCATGCTGAACCTTAGTTTATAAATATATATTTTTGTTAATGTTTTTTGGGAATATATCCATGACTTGTTCTATTGTAGGAAAATATTACAAATTAAGATTATTCTTATCCAAATTCTCTTTGATGAAGTGATGTTTGATACAAATATTGTTTCAGTGAGAATGTTTCACTATATTTTTAGTGAGATTTATAAAACTAATAACCCATGATATGGGGTAATTTTACATGAACGAGAAGATCATTCAACTGAGTCTTCATCCAAATAAGTTGTGTTACAGCTATACTGGTGGAAACATATTCAGATTCATCTATGCTAATAATTACAAATTTTTTTATTAAGTATTTCAACTCCATCAACATTACACTAAAAACAAAACATCAATAGATATTGTTCTTATATTATCCACACTTCACTCCCAATGAACATCTGCACTCCCAAAAAAATCAAATCTTCTTGAGAAATCATATTTGATACTCAAATACACTTTTACTCAAATATATATGAGAATCCATTTTCCTGATAAAATATGATATTTTTAGAGAACCTTGAAATCTTGAACATAAAGTAACAACATATAAAATATCAAGTCACGAGGAATCCAAATTTAAAAAACCAACAACCAACATTCTAATTTATTTATAATCCAACTCCCTTCTATCTAAATCATTAGAAAACCTGGTTCCTAGCATAATTTGTATGGAAATAGGTTTTAATTGTTCCATTAAAGACATCATAATAAGTTCCTTATAACACTTCTATTTTGATATAAAATATATTTCTTATTTTTTGAGATTTTAAATCCAAGAAAATATTTCATTCCACCGAGTTTGGACATTTTGAACAAAATATTTATCACTTCCGAAAAATTTTCACAAGTTCTTTCATAATTCCCAAAAAAATATAATATAATCAATACACACAATTATAAGAAGACAGATCTCTTGATTTTCATTGATGTAAAGATTATGGCAAAAAATTTCTTTCTTAAAGTTCAACTTCTTTAAGGAGGAATCCAATTTTGAATACCATGCTCTCAGGGCATAATTTAGGCCACATAAATCATTCTTCAAACTAGAATCATAACATTCATCTTTTCCACCTATAAATACAAATGCTTGTACAATATAAACTTCTTTATCAAGCACCCTATTTAGAAAAAATGATTTCACATCCATCTGAATAAACCCATGGTACAGTAACAACAAGAATGATTCTAATTGTTTCTAACCTTGATACATGAGAAATTATATCATCAAAATCGACACCTTCAATTTGTGAGTAACCTTTTAAAATCAATTATTGGTTGTTTCTTATCACTTAACAGTATTTATTCAACTATTTTCAGATTAATCACTTTTACTAACAACATATTTATTATTTGGTTTGGGTAAAAGTTACAAATTATTATTACTATCAATCTGATCTAATTCTACATTCATTGAATGAATCCACTCCTGATGCTCAATATCATCATCAATATGATTTGGCTAAGATTTACAACACAGGGAAGTGTGTGACACAAACATTGATGTTCATAGAATTTAATTTTTTTGGATCACTAATGATTTTTGGTTCTTCCACTTGTTTCCTAAACCTGGGATAGGATTTAGGAAGTCATTCCTCATCACTAGAAATAGCTGATTCCAAATCATCAATTTTTATAGTATCACCACTATTTGAATTATTTTAATGTTTATAAACTATCTCATCATTCTTATCTTATTTATCTTTATATGTTTGTGAAACCTCCTATATATATATTTTATAAAATTTTACACTAGTAGAAATAACTAAATTACTTGTTTCTTTTTAGAGACATACATACCCTATACCATTTGGAGGATAGACAAGAACAATCCAATATCAATCTATTTGATCAAAATTATCAAGATTTACACGTTTTTTATTATGTAGGGGATACTGCAAACTATTAAGTGTTTCCAACATGAGATTAAATTATAGAACAATTTATAAGGAATCATATTAGAAATTCGTCTGAAGAAACACTAATCATGAATTTAAACTACCATAATAATTTTATACATCCAAAAGTAATGAAAAATATCATGTTCAACTATAATTATACCCCATATATCCACTAAATTATATTCTCCCTTTCAAAAAAACAATTTTACTATAGTGTGTAAGGTTCTTTTGAATCATGATGAATACCATGTTTTTCAAGATAATATGTGAATTATTCATTTTTTTATTAAAAAATATTATTTGTTCGCAACTTATTCACATAACATCAACATTCTTTCTCTGTTATTCTATTAAAATAAATAAACATTCATAAAGCTTTCGATTTATTGTTCAAATACATGATAAATATAATTAGAGTAAAATAACATATGAATGAAGTAATGTAACTATCTCCCAAAGTAGTTTTTTTTCTAATTGCCCCACAAATATAAGAATGAGTCAGCTCCAATGGATTATTTGAACAAATTTCAACTACCTTATGCACTGAGTATGTAATTTTCCCTTTATGAAAAATTTAACAACACCAATCTCTTATTCTTTTCATATCTTGAATATCACAAAAACTATCTCACTTTGTTAACTTACTCATATTCTTCAAACACATATTCCCCAAATCATTTCTTTCCATCATGCTTAGATAACATGAATTTTAAACATTACAAAAATGAAATAAGTTTTATTTTGTATGATAACCTCTTGTAATAAAATTTTAATGTTTAAATCTTTTCCCAATAAAACCATATTTAAAAAAATGCTATTAATATCATCAAAAAGTTTTGAAACACTTAACCAATTTTTCTTCATTACATCAATAAACGAGGCCTTTTTGGTTCTTAGTTCTTTATCCCTAATAATATAAAATGCAACACCTTTGACTCTAAAAGGTTCAACATTTTCAAAAGTCACTATTCCTTATATTTTTTTTCACATTGTTTAACAACTTCAGATATCCCATCAGATGTAAAGATCACACACTATAAAAAATCCAAGGTCGTTCTCCTTTTGTAGATTTGAGAGTAGTTTCAACAATAAAAGATTTTACTTTTCTGTTATCGTAATTCAAATAAAACTTTTGAGAATTTTTATTAAAATATTTTTTTCGCTGATAACAAAACATGATATCCATTAGAAATATGTTCATGCTGTTCACATATTTCAAAATTAGTTTCCAGTTGTTATAATTAATTTTGAGTCACCATACCGACTTTCTAAATTTTTTTTCTTTGAATGGGTCTACTCCACCTAAATGTTCTCTTCTAGTTATTAATCAAATAATTTTAGTTTTTTATTCAACCAATGCATATTTTCTCTAAAGAAAAATCTTCCACAATACCATTAGTATCCATAGAAATAATATGTTTCTCTACAACTTCTATTCTGGATGGAGTAGAAAATAGTTTTTTCTAAAACATTATTACTTTCCACATTAAGAATTTATTAATGACCTAAATATCTTTTATCTTTTTAAATATTCCTCTTTAACTTGGACCTCTCCCTATATTTACTAAAATCACTAATATTACCAACATTTTATTTGGATTTGAAATTTTCAAAACTTCTAAATTTTAATAATTTTTTGTTCTGAAAACATAACATATTTTCTTATATTTCGTTATCTTATGATTTTTTTTATTTGAAACCATTAAAGATAAAATTTGTTGAGAATTTTATACTGCACACTTCTCATAACTTTTCCCAATCTACGAAATAGAGATTTTGATACTTGTAATTTTGTAGTCAATTTTATAGATCTTTTGTTGGACATGTTTTAATTCTTCCTCCTATACATTTATCATTACTTAAAGATGTTCATTATGATGATTTTATTTTTCAGGATATTTCCTCAAATGATCAATCTCTTACAATAACTCAGATTTATCTTTAAGAAAATAATCACGACCATTTTATGTAGATTATTCCATTTTTAACTTTTGCTTTATCTTTCAATTATCAAAATCTTTTGAAGACATTTTTTCAACTCCATTTTTAGATAATATTATTAAATAGTCTATTATTCATAACTAATTTATTTTAAAGTAACAAATTATTTTTTATTTATATTTGTAATTTTTTTAAACAATCTTTAATTAATTTTTCATTTTCAACTTCATTATCATAATCTTCATAATCCATAGACAAACACTTACCAATTTGGATTTTAATAAATTTTTATATTTCCCCTTGGATTTATATTTTTATTTTGAAACTTGATTCTTAAATTATCTTATTGGATTTATTTCATTTTCATCACTTTCTTCTTTAACACATTTCAAGGAATATTTGAAGAAAAATTCCAAATATCTCCATAGTAATATCATTTTAGTGGTTAATTAACATTTTAATTTAATTTTAATATTTCAACATTTTAAAAATCAAAGAAAACAATTCATAAAAACTATTATTGACCACATCATCAGGGTCAGAGTCACTAAATTCTTTTTATTTGAGAGTATTCTTATATTTATATTCTTTAGAATATTAGAATAAAATTTATCTATCAAATTTATATTTTATTTTCATAACTTTATCTCTTTTCATTTCATATATAATGAGAGTTCCATGATGATCATCTAAATATAGAGTATCAGAATATCTATCTACCAAAGATGAAACTATGGTATTAAAATAGTCTGGTAGAATTTGTAAGATCTTTTCAACTGAAGATGAATCTACCTTATTCTCACCAAAACATCTTATGGTTCTTAATATATCATTCAAATTTTTACAAAAGTCACCAAAAGATTCATAATCACCCATTTTGAGATCATAATACTTCAACCTCCAGTTTCGAAACTGTTTCTTTTCATCTTCGTATTACCTTTATTGATATTTTTTTAACTTTTACTAAATAAATTATGTTGTTCCAACTCCCTTAACTCTACGAAAATCACCATATTAGAGTGAATAAAATTTATAATTTTTATACCTTCTATTATTCTCTCAAATTTTCTTCTCAACAATTTCTATAGGAATATTTTTAGAATGAAGAGGACTTTCATTTGTAGAAGCTTTCAGAACATCATAAATAAGGGGCTTAAGATATGAAAATATTTATCTTTCTATATATAACAATTATTTCAATAAAAAATTTGAATTCCATTACTATTCACCCAATTTAAACTATCCATAAAAACATCTCTTCAAACATCAACATATCGTAAATGATGTGACATACCCTATGTTACTAATTGAAAATGCCCATTTAGGATCAATATATCCACTAAGAGGGGGAGGGGTGAATTAATAATACCTTTTCCTTTTACATTAAACATTATTAACAAACTTTTCCTCCTAATAAAGTGATATAAAGTTTATAAAAAAAACAATAAAAACATCGACAACCGAAAAGTATTTATAAGGATCACTACTTAATAAGTGTAGGTAGTCCTTTGCATGGTTTCGAAATAATCCAATACCACAAAATCCACTAGAAAACAATCCATTTTTTGGATATAGTATGTTGGAATACCCTAAAAATTTCATATCACTATGATTAATACATTAATTTAAATTCTTATTATAGGAAAAAATATATAAATAATATTTTGTAGCTACTTTAGAAACCTTCACAAACTGGTTTCAAACATGGTTACTATACTTATTCAAGAAGAATATACTTTTTATATTTTTAAAAACAATTCTTCACTTTCCTACCTAGAAGCAGGTAAGAATTTCTATAGACAGCATACAAAAAATCTGTTCAATTTGTCTTCCGGGAAATGAGTCAGTCTAATTTATCAATAGTAAACTAGAAACCTACTCCGTACTTCTTCTTTATCTTTCAGAGATGTAAGTCTAATTTATTGATCCAATAGGATGTATCCTGACCACCACTTCTCTAATCACTTGTTTCTTTCTAGTATATAAAACTCTATAAGTTTTGTCTGGTAGGTTGTTTGAAACCAAAAACCTAGAGATTCTTCTTCTTTCATGTGAATAGACAACAAGTATAAATGTAATTTTCTCCCAATTTATAGGACTCCCAGAATAGAAGAGTTAGGAAACCAGAAATGTTTTCCCACTCACTCAAATTAAATAATCTCTAAATTTATGATAATTTTAAATCCATTCAGACAACTTCTCTATTATCATCAACACATATAGATTCTTCTAGAATCTTAAATAATTCTATAGAACTTATTAAAATTTTACTTCAAATGAATAAGAAAATAAAAAGTGCTAAGTCTAGAAAATTATTTTCCAGAATATCCCAGTCTGAAACGATATTCAGCACTCTAGTTCTATGGACCCAATTAAAAAGTACATGAAACAAAATGCTTCCCACTCCAACTCCTTTAAACCAATTATAATTTTTTGAGAATATCATTGAAAATTATATATACTGTAGATCCTTGAATAAATAGTCCTGTAGGAACTTATATCTCTCTCACATTATCATCAAATTTCTTCATTTTTTTGACAACTACTCATACTGATAATATTGAGTTTGATGAAAGTCAACAACCAATGGGTTATCAGTGTCAAAAAGATCATCCTTTGAAATATTATCAATAATATTATCTGATGGATCAATGTAAACATCACCCCTAATGGTTTGGTATCTATAAATTTTCAGACTAATCATTATATTATTCCGATCTAATAGATCATTTTTTGATGCCCATCTTATGGATTAGTGTCCACAAAATTATCTGATAGATTAGTGTCTACGACTCTTCTCATTCACAACAAACAATGATGGTCCATTCAATATAATTTGGGTAGTATGGTGTGCTGTCTTTGATGGAACTCTGCATTTGATTGCTTATCAGATCCAAACACTCATATGATGGATCGATGTTCGCAACAAGTTCAATGAATAGGTTCATCTGATGGTTCGACATGTCTAATGGATTTATTGATCCATAATTCTTTATGAAAACATCATAAATTATAATTTATATTTTATTTCACAATTTCTTACATGTATCATCACGTCACCAAGATTTAGTTGCATTAAAAGATTAGAAAACAATCTTCTAAAATAATAGATTAATCCTAACTAGAACATATACATCCATTAATGCTTTAACACTGATTTAATAATAGAAAATATCATGATATTTTACATGATGTTTAGAAAATTGATAATGGAATATCATATTTGATTTTTCATGTTGGAAATCTATTACAACATTCTGAATTTGGTACATCTTCCCACTCCATTCTGAGAAAAAATCCATTATGAAAAAATGTGTTTGAAAACAAGTTCTTCATGAATTTTTTTTTACATAAAACTTTAATTAATAGACTTTATTTAAGAAATATTCATATGATAATTTGAGTCCAAACCCTTATATAAGATCAAAATATTTTACAATGTGAGGTTATTTTTTGTAAATACAAAAAATGGAAAAATTTACCGTAACCTTATTTCAAACAACACATTTAGAAAAATCTATCCTAACAACAGGTCTCCCATATTGGTCCTATAAAGGAACCATACTAATGGTAGAATATAAATCATTGTATGAAAACTCTACTAAGGGTATTTTATCCTCACAGCTTTTTCCAAATCTAAATATGAAATCCAAAAATGTATCCTTTATGACCTAAATTTTCCAATTAATATGTTCATATGTATGGGGATGGACAATTAGTCTTATTCATAATTGGGTCCCAAAAGCCTCCAGTAAACCTCTCCACATATATAAGGAAAAATGAATTTCATGGTTTTAAACTAAAGGGCCTCACAAGGTTTTCATAATGGCTACAATGATATTATAATGTGGTATTTTTTATCTCATCCTCATGTATTGGAAACAGATGATAACCTAACTTGAGGTCAATATTTGAAAACAATGTTTCCCCATTCATCTAATTAAAGAAGTCATGAATCCTAGATATTGGATACTAATTCTTTATAGGCAATTGGTTTAGGTGAAGATAATCCACACATAACCTTAGGAACCCATATGAATTCTTGGTGAATAATACTAGCAATTCATTGGTAGAGGCACTAAGTTAGATAAATGATTTCCTCTAAAGGTCCTTCTACAACAACATCTATTATCAAAGCTTTTGGAGGTACATCTGGTATGATATTGATGATATGAATTCAGCCATAATGAAGAAATAATTATAGACGTAATCCAACCAGTAAAGAGTTAACCCTTGTGTGTCCTTGGGAAAGGGATTTGGAAACTTCTCTACTAATATATGGAACGAAACATACACTAATTATAATTAACTGATATTAAAGCTATCCAACCAATGGGATATTGGAAGTATGATCTTGATTTTGAGCCTAACCTGATATGATTTAAATTAATTCTCACTAATGAAGGAAAATATTTAGCTATCATTACGAGTCCACTAAATCTTCAGTTTGGGTTAATCAATCCAAGAATCAAGGGTAGATATAAACTACATTACAAGAATGACATTATATGTTCACATCACATATATGAAGAGATACTATAATAAATCCTCCCCTACAAGAGATAATTCTTAGTGGTAACAGAAGATTTTGATTACAAAATCCCCACCAGTGGGTATCTATATTTTAAGGGTAGATATTGAGGAGGTAATAAAATATCTAATTATTAAAAAGGTGACACGGACATAAAGTAATGGATAAAACCTTTTTTCTATAAAGAGTAAATATGGGGTATAGAAGACATAGATCATATCTCATATCATGTTGGGAGCCTTTTAGTCATAATTCTACATTGATTTCAACTAAACACGTTTTTGGAATCCAAGTACTTGATCCTAAAGTAGAACACATAGTGGAAGTTGTGATGTTATCAGAACATAATGTATACCACATCTTATATATTTCCAAGCTCCTCTACCATGATCACCTTTCTATGGGAAACCATGCCACATTGTTGTCATAGCCTCGATGGAATATCCTCCATTTTTCTATCAGCTACCGTATGGTGGGTCTAGTTGTCCTGACTGATATGATCTCCACAATAATAGGTGTAATATATCCTCTCCACTTTTGACTTGACCCTCTGTTATATATCTACACTACAAATCTCTATTTTTTATAATGATCATGTGATTGCCTCTTACATAGTGATCCACAAGCTTTTAATCGTCCATTTGTGAATGGAGACTCTTCAATATGATGGATACTGACCTCCTCCATTACTGGACAACATTCATCTTGGAATTTATCCACCATTGGTTCCCTCTCCAACACCGTAATATAGGTAAGAATGTAAATGGGTACTACTCCACCCAAAATATCTTTGTGAATTCCACCCTCAAGCTTTTAAACATAAAAGAACATATCATGAACAAAGTTAAGATTTTATCATGTGAGGACACTAATCCTTGAAACATACTTAGTGACTACCACACTACCCCATTTTATATAAAATATTTCAGGGATGCACAATAATCATAGTTTTTTCAAGAAATACTTATCTCGGATGATGCACTCAAACTCAGACCAAAGAAGATTCATCTCATCCCATGCATGAGTTCCCAAAACCCACCAATGTCCTATTATGCCAAGGTTAAGACTAGCTACTGGAAGGTGCAATATGTGAACCATAAATTATAGAATGTTCAAAACATCCTATGAGTCCAGATTACACCAAAACAGTGGTGGCCTCTGCCTTTGGGAATCATGAATCATGGTTATCCTATAAGAATAATTATCCTAAACTAATAGAATTAAATTCTTCACAACCTAAGGAAATACATTATTACAAACCATCATAGGTATCTATTTACATTGATCAAAAAATGGAAGTACCTATCTCTGTCCACCCCTAAAAAATACCTTTTACAGAAGCCCATAAAATGAGGCTTCATCACTAAGCTAATCACCATAAAATTCATTTAATTTAATCCTAACTAGTTTTTTGTATTGAATAATTCTATAATTTTCTAGATACACCATGGTCAAAAGAGATAATTTGGGACACTAACTCAAGAAGGAAATGAAAACCACAATTCAATCCTATATGATACATGTACCATTTTTTTCCTTACAACTAGTGTCTCAATGTAATGAGTCATAAAAGAGGTTATTAGAGTCCTGGTGATGGGATATGATAGTTTTTATTCCAAAATAGGGACTCTATATTGAGAGGTTAACTATAGACACATTAACACCATTACACTAAATCCCAACACAAATCCTTACAACTAATCTATCTCCAAACATCTTTATAAGACAACCTAGTCTCTCACACAATTTTATCCCAAAAACCCATGAGGGCCTACATAGATGATGGTAATAATAGTGTTACACCATAACCCCCCTCTAACCAGGAAGGGGAATGTAACTAGTATTAAGTAGGTATATCACTCTTATGTTGAGTAGGTATGTTACACATGTCAGAGGCCTTAGCCTAATACACCCCCCACACACATATTTTAACACACTAAAGTAATATGGAAGATAAAACAACTTTAATAATAAAAACATACACAACCTATAATATCCCATATCATAAAATGATAGAATATAGTCAAAAAATGGAAAAAATAATGGTCCAATAACCGATAGGTTGGTCAAACATGAAAATAACTGGTAAAAATGTCTCAGTATGTAACACCCAATTATAATAATAATATTTCTACCAAAGACTCTCCGCATCATTAAACACTACCCACACTAGGTCCACCTAGATCGATGTAAAATAACCTATCCTTTGCATATGAAATTACATGGGTGGGAAGTGCCGATGTGGGGGTGAGTATATATAGACCCATTATAATTAATAGAAATCAACAGGAGAAAATGTATCAAAAGAGAGGTATCTCAAAACAATAACCAATATGGATGAAGAGAAAAACCCAAATATTCTCATATAAAGGTTACTCAGCCTCATATTATGGTCCTGATTTTTATAGTAAGGCCATCGATTTTGAAATTCTACAAATATATTAATATCATATCAACCTTCAACCCAGATAACCTCTCCATACCTAGAGTGGAGGATCCCACACCCTCCGTTGTGTAGAGGGGGGGGGGGGTATTAACTTGAATAGATGATCCGACGTCCAATACAAGATCCGCAGTCAGTGGGATACTGACCTTGTAGATAAAGGTTCTTTCACTCTATAATAGTAGGGGATGATGATCCTATCTATCATATAGGAAAATTATTCTATATCCCAATCCCATTGGGGGAGGGAATGGGATTTTATACCCTTTCTAGGGATTGTAAGATGATACTAGGCCTTAACATAAGTGTCCAACTAGGGTGGGGTTCCACTCACTAGGAGTGTCTAAAATCTAAGAATGGTATTAGAGTTGTTTATGTGGTAAATCATTACCAATATTCCTTAATTCTCATCTATCTATTTGGAAGTAAGGTAATTTTCACATTCTACATGGAATTCCACTCTGAGGGGAACACATAAATGACATAATCTAAGGCAAAGGGTTGTTCATGAAATGCTTCTTGGATTATATGATGTGTGGCCAATAATAGTTATCTAAACATGCACTAGAATCCCCATAGAATGCAGAATTGTGATTATACAATGTGTTGTGTTGAGACCAAGTTGGCTGGAGATGATTTTTAGAAGCTAAAAGAATATTGTAAAGAATTTTTGTAATTTTTGTTGATGAAAAGATGTCAATTATATTTGTAAAAGTTGAAAATAATACTGGAGATCATATATAGAACATCAGACTCAAAATTATTAAGAAAGTCTATCATATTGAGAAAACATTTACCGGATGAATGGTTCATCAGACTCAATTTAAATCTATAATGAAAGGAAGATAGTAAAGAAAAGATTCTTTAGACTCTTCCCTGATCTGATGAAAATATAACAATTATTTTCAATTTTTTAATTCATAAAAATCAAAAGAATTCTATGGAACTTGTAATGAAATATTGATAAAATAATGGGGGAGAAAATTTTCTTCCAACTGTATTGAGACTAGTAGTAAAAGAATAAGTTTCTAGAGGAATGAGGAGTTAGAATACATCCCATTACAATTCATATGATTCTTAAGAAGATCATCAAAATATTCAATGTCATGAAGGAATTAGTGATACTAGATAAATTTTTTAGAAGAAAGAAGTGGCTAAAGCAAATATCTTCCAATCTTAAATCATCGGTGTGAGATGACTAGATGCAGATGTATTTTAAGTCTATAGGTTTTGTTGAAAATTTGACAAGATGAAAGTTCTGGTTTTTATTTAGAACAATAATCCAAAATATTTCAATTTTCGATAACGTTTTTTTGTTTTTTAATTTCATTAGTATCTTAAATAGACAAGGAAAGAAGTTACTGATACCTTATCTACTAATACTGGTCCATCAGATGTGGTACACCAACAATTATCAGAGATAGTAATCTGTTGATCGTGAGATCTTGGAAAAATTGTAAAAAAAGGAGATAAGTTATTGGTATTGAAATAATTGAAAAAATTCAGAGGTGAGTCAATAATGTAGTCGACCATTTACATCAAAATGAATTAATGGTTGAATCTTTTTGTTTCTATAATATGTTTTATTTTCAATCAAGATAAAAGAAAAAATGTGTTATGGGTTTCTAAGAATTGGTTCATGATGAATTAGACATTATGTGATAAAAATAATCATATTGGATAAAATACCCATTATTTGAATGAATTAGAGACAAATATTTAAGATGCTTACTAACATCGATAACTTCATCGGACTCATGATCACAGATCTAATGAATAGAATAAGAAGGATCTTGTTTTGAGAATCAGATGTGTTGTTAAGGGGAGCTTGAAGTTTGATTAATATGTTTTATTTTGTTTTTATCATTTAGAACAGATAATTATAATGATAAGACATGTGTTGTTTATATATTACATTTAGTACATATAAATGTATTTAGGAATTTACTATTTTCATCAAAATAAAAAAAACTAAAAATGGGTACATTATTCTTTAAATTATTATAGAGAATCATAATGAAGAATTATTTTTGGACAACAGAATTGGAATTAGAATAAATATTTTAAGCAAGCCAAAGTCATGAGAAGATTATAGAATATTAGAGAAGAGTTAAGAAGTGTGGAAGAAGTTAAAAATGTAACTAAAATTCAAGCTAAATCATGATTTTGGGAAATTTGGATGAGTGGGAATGTTTTTTAAATCTCAAACAAACCATTTTTTCTTCACCTATAAATAGATGAAGTACATTATACTTTCCTGATAGAAGTACTATGCAGAAGAGAATAGAGAGAAGTTATGAGGTTCTAGGGGGGAGGATTTTTCAGATATTTCTTACCTGAGAAAGTTTTCAAATTAGAAGAATGACAGGATAAGAGAAATATCATAATCAGAGTTTTTTTAATTGGATTGAGAAATCAGATAGGGATTTACATAGTGAGGTAGAAGAAGTTCATATTTGTTTTAGTAGTATTCTGACAGTATTAATTTTTCTGTATTGATTACTCTAACTGGGAAATCAGACTAAGTATCATTAAAATTTTTAGAGGAAGTTCTTACCTACTATTCGGTAAGGAAGTGAAGAAATGTTTTTTAAGAACATATTTGTGAAATTTGATCAAGAAGTCTCATAACAAGTTTGTTATACAAATTATACTAAATCATTTCATGCTACTTGAATAAAATTCAATATTATATTGAACATAGTGCTACTTGAGTGTAAGGGCATATCCTACTCATTATATTCCACACAAAAATATTATTTTCTAGTGGATTCTGGGGTATTAGATATTTTCCGAACCATACCTAGGACGTAGATACTCAATTTGAGTTATAAAACTTATAAATTCTTATGTTCATGTGGATGTTCATTTGTTTTGTATTCAATTAGGTAACTACTATTTAAATGGAGGATAAGGTTGGTTCATAAGTTAGGAAATGTAAAATAAAATATTATCATTGATCCACCTGACCCATCTTAGTGACATAACATCATGGTGGGAAATCTCAATTGGTATTGAAACTGATGGTTCCCTTTGTTTACAGTTTGCGATGTTTTGAAGGGAAGTTAATAGAGTATCTAAATTGTGTAAATTGTAATGGTATTAAAGTATTTTATGGCATGAACTATCATATTAGGAAAGATAAACTGTTTCCTTATATTATATCTCTTGGGTATGATGTTCTTGAAGCTGAAATATATGTATATTCCCAATTAATGATAAAGTTCCCCTTATATCTATTGACAAGAAAAATCTTGAGAATGGTGAAATATATAAGAATGCTTTAATATCATCACTATCTTAAAGTGTGTTTTTATGAGTAAATTGTGAATCCACTACCAACAGTATTTGAGATAAGTTGAAAAACATTTTTGAAGGCAACAAAAAAGTGAAGAAGGAAAATTGAATAACTATAGGTTGATTTATGAAGATTTGAAAATGGGTATGTATAAATTTGTTACAGAATAAATTATAGGGTAAATTATATCAAAAAAACTATCCTATGTATTGGTGAAAATTTTTAGGATTCTAAAGTTCTTAAAAATATATTAATAATTCTTTCCAACTATATTGTTGCCAAATTATCATCTTTATAAGATAGAGATTAGGTAACTCTATCTTTGGAAGATCATCATTGTATTATATATATACTTAAGAAATGATTAGGGAAAATGTTAGGAAGGAAAAAATGAAAGTTGCTAGAGAAATGAATTTCAAAGATTCTAAGAAAGAAAAGTTTAAGAAGGTTATTTAGAAATATAATGAAACTAACTATGAATATATAAATTATCTATGTAAAAATATTGATTAATTTTGATCCTTGTTTTTAAAAAAATGAGAATATGTATAAGTAAATATAAAGATAAACATACCTTGAAGTTTTTTGATTGTGGATCCATTGGTCACTTTTTCGCTAATTATCCTCAAAGAAATAAATAAGATGACATTGATGAAGAATAATGAAGACCAAGAAGGTAATTGAGGAAACATGGCGATAAAGTAAATTACTTTTTTAGAGGAAAATATAAACAATTCTCTAAATCCAAAAGGAGAAGTTTGTTTTCTAAAGATGATAAAGAAGAAGATAGTGAATCTGAATCTGCAAGTTATTTTGATAAGGCTAGAGAAAATAATAACATTAAAAAAGTTAACAAGGAAGAGTTTAGTAGAAGATGTTTTGAAGATTAAGAAACTCAATTATAATGTCATTTGAAAGGAAAATTGAGTTAATTTATGAGGAATATTGGGATAATTGATAAATAAACAAGGAATGTGAAAATTGGAAAATCCTCATAAAAAATCAAGAAGTTTCTTTTAATAAAAATGTCATGCTTATGGAAGGTATTGATGATTTGAATCGATATATTGAGAAATAAAAGAATTATAGTGAACATTTGGAAGTTAAGCTGAATGAAAAATAAGAAGAGTTGGAACTTTTCCCACAAAAACAATATAAAGTTGAATAGAGAGTTACAATTTTTAAAATCTATATCCCTTATGATAAAGTAAGTTCTCATAAGGAGGAACTTTTAAAGGATCAACAAATGTTTCCTTCAATGGTTGAGAAGAATGATAAAAATTGTTTTTGAGTAAAAGATAGCTGGGAATGTTTTTTATGTGACCAAGAACAACAAAGCATAGAAGTCATAAGTTCATGAACATTCTAAGTTCAAAAAAGATTCTTTTACTTTTGGTTCTAATAAAAATGAAAATAAAACGGACCTAAAAATGAAGATTTCGATTCAGAATAGAAAATTTGTTGGTCAACAAAGTTCTGATAAAATTTATGAGAATGTTGTTGAGAAACATGTTCACAACTTTAGTCACTATGGAAGTTATAGAGGAAAATATTCTTTCTATTAATACATATGGTATTGTGGTGGATTTTTATATATTTAAAATATTTGTTGGTTTAACCAAAAATAGTACTACTTTTCTACAAATAACTTAAGAGAAATTTTGTAGGGATGTCTCTACCATTAAAGGTATAAATAAAATAAGGATTATTGAAAGAAACCGGAGAAGGTTAGTGTAAAATTTGATAATAGTTTCAAAACAAATAAAAATAATGTTAAACTATGTGAAAAACATGAAAATACTAAGAGGGGATGTATTGTTTTGGTACCTACACCAAAAAATGTTTATTAACAATTATTAGAAGGCAAATGTGAGGAAAGATAAATGGAAGGAAAAAAATTTTGTTGTAGAAACCACTCTTAAAGCTACAAAGGTAGAACATACCTGGATCTTGGATAGTGGGTGTTCTTCTCACATGACAAGAGAATTAATTTTTTTGGCATAATGTGAAATACTTCATAGAAGGAACAATGAAATTCGGAAATGTTGAATCTCTTAGAATAAACGGTGATGGATTATCCATCATTAGGAAAGAAATGTTAAATTACAAGAAAGAGTTGTATTTTTATGGGTGGAAACAAGACTTTAAAAGTGTTTCAAAACATTGTAATGAAGTAAATAAAAGTTATTTTTAGAAAATACGATCTTATTTTGTGAGAAGTGAGGAAGATTGAAAGGTTGTTAGAAGAGTCGAACCTACAAATGAAAACATATTTCAAGTTGGTGAAATATAAAAATCATGTTACTTAGGCATGGTGGAAGAGAATTAAATATGGCATAAAAGGCTGGGGAACATATTTTTGGGAAACATGAGCATGTTATAAAAGTGATACAGTGTCTTTGGTATTCATAATATGTCAAGAATAATAGATTGGTGTTTCACTAATTTTCATAAAGGAAATATTACAAATTATATGCATAATAAAGTTGATTTTTTTTTCAAAAGGCCCCCTATAACTTATTCATTTTGATATATATGGAACAATGAGAAAACAAATAAACTAATGGATATAAGTACTTCAACAATTTTATCAATAAATTTACTCTTATTAGATGTGTTATGTATATGAAACATAAGTCTTACTATTATAAAATGTTTAAAAGTTTCCAAAGGAAAGATAAGAAGGAATGTGAGTATTTAATGTAGAAGTTGAGAACTAATAATGGTTGTGAATACTAAAATAAATAATTTTAATGTTATCAGGGAAATTAGATGATTTTCATGAGTCCATTAAACCAAACACTCCTCAACAAAATTGTGTTGTTGAATAGATGAATAGAAGTGTGGTTGAAATGGATATAACTATGTTACTTGAACATGGTTTGTCTCATTAATTTTGGGGGAACTAAATGAGTACTGCTATGTATATTCAAACCCGTTTTTAATTAACAATTTCAAATATGACTCCACATGAAATATTTTATAACAGAACTCAATGTTTTAAACACTTAAGAGTTTTTTGGAGTCTATGTATGATAATCAAGAAATGTAGAATCCTTGGAAAGTTTGAACAGAGAGGTGAAGACAAATTTTTCCTTCAATATTATTCATAAGGATGAGAATATAGATGTCTCAACTAATAAATATGCTGAATTTTTGACTTTTTCAATGTTAATGTTATTGAAATTTTTTTGAAGATAAACATACTCATGAAGATAAGGAATATGAATAGGATGAGAGAAGTCTTATAAAAAATTATGATAAAGATACTTAAAATGGTAATCTTACTCAGGAATAAGAATAACACACATAAATTTCAGGTGATGAAGAAGAAACTAGAGAATATCATCCTAGGATAAGGAAGAAATTAGAGGCTCAAGAAATTATTGATGATAAACACCAGAAGTTTAGAAAAAGAGATTCAAAAGTTATTACACATACTTATTGGTAATAAAACACGGAGTTGAAAGATATGAATGAAGTTTTTGAGAATCCTGAATGGTTTTAGGTTATGGGTGAAGAGATGGATCAGATAGAATTGAATGATATTTGGGAGATAATACCTAATCCATATAAAAAATGTTATTAGAATAAAATGGGTTTTCCATAACAATTTGAATGATGATTATGAAGTGATAAGAAAAAAAGAAAGATTAACTTGAAAATGTTACACATGGATAGAGGGAATTTATTATTATTAAACTTTTTATCTAGTGTAATGGTTAGAAAAAATCCGAATTTTTATTTCTATTACCGTATAATGAGGTTACAAAATATTTAATATGGATGTGAAGCCAAAATTTAGGAATGAGGATCTTGATGAAGAAGATTATGTTAAATAACCAGGTGGATTTGTTGTTGGGAATGATGAAAGATATGTGTACAAGTTGAAGAAATCCTTGTATGGGAAAAAATATGCTTCGATGTAATGGTATTCCAAACTGAATGAAGGCTTAAGAAAGGTGATTTTTAAGAAAGGAAGAGTTGATAGAAATATTTACATCAATTAAATTTAGGAGTTTTCCACCATAATAATTTGTTTGTATTGATGAAATTATCATTGCTGGGAATGATGAAAGAACATGTGAAATATTTTATGATTTATCGAAATGGTTCTTTGTGATGTCTATACTGGGGGAAATAAAATACCCTCTCTGGTTAAAAATATTTCAAATGAAAATATACGTTTTCCTTATCAAGGAAAATATGATAAAAACCATATTATGAATTTAAACAAGAGGAATTATAAACCAGTTTTCACATCGATTTATTTTTGAACCGAGTTTCAAAAGATGGAGTAAGCAAGGTAGTTGATCCAAAAGAGTTTCAAAAGATGATTAGATGTTTATTGTATTTGACTGTCTCAAATCCCAACATTGTTTATGTTGTAACCAAAGGTGGAACACTTCTGAGTGCTCAAAAAGAATCACAGGTATTGGATAGAAAAAGAATTATCAGATATATCAAATGAACAACAAATTTAGGAATTATGTATGATGGATCAAAATGTATTGACTTGTTTGGGTATTTAGCTGCTGATTGGGTAAAAAATGGAAATGATTGTATATCCAAATCTTTTAGAGTTTTATTTATGGGATTTTTTGTTAGTTTTTATACAAAGAAATATAATTTAGTACCTCTTTGAACATCTATAACTGATTATATTGATTCTAATCAAGATTCTAATCATATTATGTAGATGAAGATTCAGTTTAATGATTTACTTGTTTTAGTGATGCAACCCTCTCTATTGGGTTGTGCTAATAAAATTGTAATCAACCTTATGATTAGTACAACATTATCACTAAAAAAATATTCATATCAAAAATCATTTCATCAAGGACCATGTATAGAGGAATTAATTTAATTTGGAGTATGTTTCAACATCAAAAAAAGTTTCTTACATTTTCAGAAAACCTTTAATGAAGGAAGATTTTCATAAATTTAGTTTGAACACGGACATCCAACCTATTTCTTTTCATGGTTGAGGTATTTATTTTCAAACCCTCTCCAATATTGTCTCTGGAGAGCATTTTCAGGGTAGATACTTATTTTATAAATCTATCCATTAAGGAAGCATGTGAATAAGGGGAGTTTTAGGTAAGCTATGAGTCTAGCATGTATGTGTGTAAAAGATTCTATCATTTTGTTTGAGTGGTTATAGGAATTTGTTTTCAAGAATTTTGAAGAAGTTATGAAAAAATTTGAAGAATAAATGATGTTTTCATGAGTCACTACTTCTAGATATAATTGATTTTCTATCATTAATTTTTTTCTCTTAAAACGTTTTTTTTTCACATAGGCATCAAGTTTTTTATAACTAATACATATATTGAGGTTAAAATATTCAGTAAATTATGAATCTTGGTTGAAAAAAAAATTCAAAGGGGGGATTGTTGGAACAAAGTTGAATGGGGAAGGTTTTTGGAAGAATAATGATGTTTGTAAAGATTTGTTGTCTTTTATTGTAAAAAAATTCAATTGTATTTGTAATAGTTTACAATTGGAATGACCATCATGTTCAGAACATCGAACTCACAATTCTTAATAAATTTCATTTTATTAAGAAAATGTAATCTATAAGAATGGCTCTTAGGACTCACATTATGTCCATAATGACAGGAAAATCATAATGAGAAGCTATTTCAGAGACTTCTTAGCAACAATGAAAATCTAATGATGCTTTTAATTTTTGTAATTCACAAAAATCAGAATTATTACGTGAATGATTTTATGAAATCTTGATAAAATAAAGGCGGAGAAAAGGTTAAACCAATCATATTCTGGCTTCTTTGAAAAGAAGATGCTGCTAGAGGAATGGGATGTCACGACCCGGCCTCGGGGCTCGTCCCGTGACAACCCCAAGTTCGCCTTCCATAGGCCAGGGGCTGGCGACTAGCACCAAGGCATAATTCTCGATAAAATAAGGGAAGGAATTGCCTTTGTAAAGTAAACAAACACCACAGAGTAAGCAAGCAGAAGTAAACACTAAGTAAAACTGGGTAAACAAGTAAGTGCGGAAAAGTAAGTGGTCCAGAATACAAACCCAAACTGAAAGTAAAGTAAAACTGGAAAGAAAGTACAACAACTGAAAAGTAAAGCCGCAACGTTGAGCCGTCCACTGGAAGTCCCACCTGAAGGGTGGGTACAGATAGCCTCCTCATCTCCATGGGTCCAACCGTCTGCTCCGTGTACATCCCGCCCTATGGTTCACCTCTAGGTACCGACTTGCTCCACCAGCCTCCACCACGATCAGTGCTGTCCGTCATCTGCATCTAATACAACATAGTGCGGGCATAGCCCGTGGATGGGTGAGTATAAGCTACTCAGTAGGGACCCCAAGACCCCCTAAGGTCTCCCAGAATCCACAAAGGATAATCCACAAAGGAAAGATAAGATCACGAAGTAACATCCGACACTACGTAGGTATATGCCCATACATATACCAAAGTCATCAATTCTAGTTTGGCTCCAAAATCCGAGCCCAAGTACAACCCAGTCCACACAAGAAAACACAACCCAATCCACACAAGAAAGCATAACATAATCCACACAAGATATCATGTCAATCTTATCAAAGATAAGGATAGAAATTCAAGGCTCAGATCACACAGGTATACTTCTTTGTAAGACGATAAAGATGATCAGATATAGCCACTGATTCATCTAAGCCATCGGAACCACAAAGGATCGATAGGTACGAACCCTTGCAATGAACCACAAAGGATCGATATGTACTAACCGCCCGCAATGACCCACAAAAGATTGATAGATACTAACCCCCGCAATGACCCACACAGGATCTGACCCACACAGGATCGGTTGGCGTTGGCCCACACAAGACCGTTGAGCGCTGACCCCCATAGGGTCTAACCCACACAGGATTGGTAGGCTCTGGCCCACACAGGACCGCTGAGCGCTGACCCACATAGGATCTGACCCACACAGGATCAGTGGCACAGATCCACGTAGGATCACTGAGTGCTGTAGTCGTCACTGTTGAATCCCCAGAGGATTTCGGTACAGTCGTCATCGTCGTCGCAATCACAACCAGCTCTAGGGTTCCCACACACAGCAAGCTCGTTCAGGAGGGTCCGCTCAACGAGCCGAAAGGCTGATACATCAACTGACACGATGTTCAGAGTTGATGTATCTAAAAGTTTTGTATCGTCAACAGAAACTCAACGCGAAAGACTGCGCGTCATTCGGATGCCCGGTCTGAGAGTTATTGGCTTTTTCGTTCCAGGGGCCTGGTTGGTTTTTAAGTCAAAACCAACCCGACCATACTCCAAATGCGTCCAAACCTCGAGCAGAGTATGCCAAAAGTTCCGTCTCACTAAGAGGAATCCAACAAAGTCGACGGCACAACAATCGGACATCCGAAGCTCAAGTTATAAGCATTTCCACTCCAAGGACCAACATTGTATTAAATTGTAAAAATATATTCTAAATATACTTTAAAACCACTCAAATTAATAATTTATCAGTATTAATTATTTCTATTGAAAAGGTTGTTTTTAATTAAAATTTAGTAATTTTCACTATTCATCAGAAAATGAAAGTTATCCGAAAAGTACCAAAATTTCACCCTAAGCTAATTTCGATATTCCGAATCCAAAAATGAAGTCCATTTTGAAAAATAAAATTTACAAAATTTTAGAAAGTGGTTATTACTATTCATAACAGCTAGTTTTAATAATATTCTAATAGCATATCATCTTTTAGCGAAACTCAGTATTGCGTACAAGACACGCTATCGTGGAAGGTCACGATTGCGTGTAATGAAAGGAAAGTCAAGGATGTGTGTTGTGAAAGATCCTTTTGGTGTAGTGTAGAACACAAGACATTAATGAAATTAAAAAGAATATTTTTCTTAAAATCTCGGGGTGTTACATTCTACCCCCCTTAAAATGAATTTCTCCCTCGAAATTCGTCGGGGTTATAAATGGTTTACTACTCGAATTTTTATTTAATAGAAACCCACATCGTAAAAAGGAATACCAAAACCAATATTTAAAAAAAAATTATGAAACGTAACGGTTACCCAAATAAACTAATCACCGGGTTTCCACATAGGTGAAAATATGGATATGGAAGAGAAATATAACCATCATGTTCTGATGGAGAGTGGTAGAGAAAATGGCTATGGAAAATCCACCAATCACAAAGCTATGAATTTGTGATGATCTAAGGTACCATCTGATTCATCAGATATAAGAGCACTAGGACAACATTTTTGGTTTTCAAGATCATTTCCCGAAATTTGATGAAATTAGAAGAAATACTTTCATGATTTTGGTATAGTCTCACCGTTGGTCGTTCTTTGGAAAATTTCCACTTCATCTCATAAAGAAATGATGATGAGTTTGTCATTCGTGATGTGTTAGCAGATCATGTGATAGAATGATGGGTCATTCCATCTGTCTCAAACAAAAGGTTAGAAAAGTTATCAAAAAATACATAAGTCCATCTATAGTGAGATTAATCATATATGGTTTCTAAAATGGACTTATACTTCATATATCATACTTCCTAATATAATAAAACTAGTTTCTACTAAACAGGGACTTTCTGTATGCCAGTGGTAGGCGATAAAGGCCAGTCACACTTCGGTTGTGGGTTCGATTCCCACAGCCTTGTCCGACGCGATGGGATGTCACCCGTCCTGCAGGTTGTCCTTTTTCTAAAGCTATATTACTATAACATCCCATCAATAATATCGAAAAAAGTTCTATCCTTAAACAATACTAACTTATGTCCAACATAATCCATTACAATCTTCAGGCTTAACTAAAATACTTCGGTCCAAGCTCATAGTATAAAGAAAATGATTACTTGAAATGTCACATAACAATCACGTGAATGCCATCATTTATCCCCCATATATCATAAGATATATCTTGTTGGTAAAATTACAAACATGTGAATACCTTAATCATGTATTCTCTTGAAAAATAAATACCCATTTAACCTTAGTAAAAACATGAATGCTGTCAAAAGGTAACTCTTTCCACATACCAAAATCCCAAAATTTCTATATAATGAAACCATAATATCACTTAGTCCTTATATCAGTCATGATCTCATGAATACAATCAAATATCTCATTATCTTCTTATCCCTTAATTATGCGCATATCATCTACTTTCCAAAAATACTGGTACCATTCATCACACACTTTCAAAACTTAAAGAAAGACAACAGTGTAACAATCCTTAGATGTCTCTTTATTCCATAGTACCATGAGATTACTTATACAGAATTACACTTGATAAACATGTAATCATTCCACTACCTTCTTAAACCATTGATCGAGCTTCAATAATTCTTTCATCTCACATATCATTTGTAGTCTCTTCATCATCATCAACATAAATATTACCCATACGACCATATTGATTCTCTTCATGAGACTTTCCCTTAGGGAATTGGTTTTCATAATTCCCATACATTCCACATTTAAAACATTTAACCATTGTTGATGTCGTAGCAATACCATTATCCTCATCCATGGTGTTAACTGAACCTTTTCCTTTGCACTTACTAGCTTTATGTCCTTCTTTTCCACACCCAAAGCATCTTCTAATTCCTTTGAAACATTCTCCTTGATGCCTCTTCCCACATGATTTACATAGGGAAAATTGAACTTTTTTTCCTCTATGATCATCATGAAACTCCATCTTTCTCTTATTATCCGAGTCAATAAAACTTACCAAATTTGAGTTTATTGATCATATTATGAGATTGCTGATTCGGCATAATAATGATGTTTAGACTTCCAAATCCAGTTTCATTTGGTTGCTCATGAAGAATATAATTCCATTGTCCGTTATATCCTCCATTATCGTGAATCTTCTTGTTTCCAACCATTTTCTAAAACCCAAAAAGAATAGTGTGAGAGCCAAAAATCACGCTAGGGAAAACAACATAATAAAGAGAGAGTACCATCAATATCTAACATCTAAGGTTTAATTCTAAGATGGTTAGCGCAATTCTAGTACTATAACGTATACTTAACCTTAGGGACATCCCTATACATACCTTAGAAATATCTATAGGGATCTCACTAAAGTTCTTGCATTCTAGTTTCCAAAGGTTGACTAAACCTTTTCTCGGATACCAACCATAGAGACCTGAAGCTTGACATACATGGACATTACATTACTTTATCATAATACTTAATACATAACCAAAATAGACACACAAGGACCGTAATAGTTTAGTGTCTTTGGAAACTTGGAACGTAATCTTCTAATCGTGGTGAAAGATCTTCAACATCTCCCATAAAGATCTTCCCTTTTTTTTTCTTACCTAAAACCTTTCTTTATATCCTGGGGAAAATAAAACATAAAAAGGGTGATCTCAAATTCTCAGTAAGGGTAAGCATGGATAAAATAAAACATACCATATACATTTGAATCTTAAAAACAGGAACATAATGTTTAAACATCAAAAGCTTGATCAATGACATAAAACATGGAAGTACGTAAGGCATATATCATAACAAAACATTAAGAATGATAAAATAGCATGGGAATAAAACATGTAATTGTGGAAACCATTCGGCACATGTCATGATTTCCATAGTATCCAAGGCATTGCTTCCAAGACCATCTTAGTGGACAAAGTCCCTTTCTGAATCGAGTTCACTCCTCGTTTCAGTCCTGTAACACTGAACCAGATTAACTTACCATTCCAGCCTTGTCTATCTCATGAGATATAAAATCATTACCCAATGAATTGGAGGGATATATAGGTCCCACCCATCTCATAATGAAATCATTCTTACTTGTGCCACAAAATAAACTTACATCATTCATAATAACCCAACAAATAAAATGGGTTTCATAAACATCATCCCATCATCACATAATCCATATAAAAGAAATGGATATCATTTCATAATGAGAAAAGTGAAACCATGTAAATAATATAAACTTTATACTTGAAACATACACATATGAAAGAATGTCATCTTAGATGGAAAATGGATTTGATAAAACACTTGAAATGAATTCTTGAGGAAAATATCCTTTCATCTTAAAAATCATTTTATTTTCACAAAATTCCAGTTAACTTTAAAAGAAAAGTATTTTTTTGAAAATATTCATGAAATCTTTTATAGAAATCTTTATGAAAATAAGTCTTTATAAAACCGTAAAAATCCTTTCATGCCGTATACGTTAAAAAAAACATTCTTCTGGTACTTTTGCCAGAAAAGTCAAAAAGTACCTCGTAACGAAAAAAAGAAATATTCCTTACATACCATGTTGTAAAAGTCACAAATGGGTAAAAAGGACATTAAACGTACATGAATCCATTTTTAGAAAACATGGGCTTAGATGATAAAGATAACCCCAGTAAATACTTACGTATAAGCAATCTCGAATAGAAAACAATTGAGATTGCAACATTATCCATTACCTTATGTCCGATATGCTTCATATGTATCCGAAACTACTGTATAATGATTTAAATAATGTCATTGACTTATTCCAGAATCTTACTCATTGTTATTATATCATATATGGTTCACTTATGACTTTATTTTACCCATTATTTTGTAAATTCCATGTTAAAGAGTGTTTTGGGTAAAATCGTTTCATTTGTCGTCCATGTTTTGACTTGTAATTATTCATATGATTACTTAAATCATGATTACTTAATTCCAGAATATAAAACATGATTTATATATAATATATATTCAGAATATACATATATATAATAGATCAGTAAATGGAATGAAATACACCGTTCATGGAGACGGTAGGCCGTAAGTACGCATGAACGCTGTTTTCGTTTCCTTATTGAGTTGAATGGAATTAAGTAGATGAAATAAATATATATACACATAAATCAAGTATCATTATTATGTCATATATTTAATGATTACTTATTATATATACTTTATAATCATTCATGAATGGTTAACGTGGAGAATGAATCTCATCACGTCGTGGAGACGGTAGTCCGTACGTACGCACAAGCGATGATATCGTTCTCATGATCGTGGAATTGTACTGGAGTGTATGTATAATATTTAAGAATCAATATCACTTTAAAATAATCATATATAGCTATTATGTACACCATTATACCCATCCAAGTATGGTGGTGGTGGAAAATAGATTACACCACGGCGTGGAGACGGTATTCCGTACGTACGCACGTGCAGTGATTTTTTTTTCCGTAGGATGGATAGATGGTGAAATAGGGTTGTTTAATACTTATAATAAAATATCAGTATATGAGTGATACTGATGTTATTACTTCATAATGAAACAACCTAATAAGAAGAAGTTGAAGAAGAAATAAAGTTGAAAGAATCGGTAACAGACATTACCTCTTCTTTGAAGCGCATCTTGGAGTCCTCCTCTTAGGGAACTAAAAATGGTCTTTGAAGAAGTAAAGGACCTCTAGGATGTTTCTAGGGAAGTGGAGAAGAGAATTTGGTAGGGTTTGGCCAAGATTGAAGGCTCAATGTGGTGTGAGTAAGAGAGGGAGGAGGTTCCCTTTTATAAGGGAGGAGAGGGGCTCTTTTGGAAAAACTAAAAATATTATTTTATTATATAGACATATTCGGTTTTAAATAGCTCCAAATTGATTTATTTCAAATATAAGGTTGGGATGGGTCGAAATCCTCTCATAAAATAGAATTTATACAAGTTTAGGTTCCTATTTTAACCTTTTCATTTATATTTAACTTTAAGTTAGATAATTTTACTTTTACCGTGTCTTTTTGTGTTCTTACACTATAAGGTTAATAAACTTTCTATAACAAGCCAAAAGAACCCCAAGTTGTTTATTATTAATATATATAACATTATCTAAGTCATTTGGATGAACCCTAGATTTTTAAGAATAAAATAACAATTAATAATATAATATTTGTTTTAAAAAATATTTTATGTCAATTTTGAAACTATTTAGTAATTGATTTTTTTGAAAATCATAAAAGAATTATTAGTTCAAAAAACATTAATTAAATCAATAATAACATTTCATATTAACCTATAAAATTAGTGTAATTCATAAGAAGTCTCAGATTACATTTATTTGGGTATTTATAACATCAATTATGTCAATATTTAATTAATAAGATAATTACCGCATCATCTTTGTGTCATAAATAAATTATCTTATTTAAAGTCTAAAAATTACAAATAAAATATCTTTATGTAGGAAATATTTTTATATTTCTAATGAATATTTATAGTCTAATTTATCTTTTGTATAACCCTATATTAAAAATGATATACTTATTAAACTTTGATTTTAACTATTTTAACCCTTCTTTAAATAAATTAACAATAAATGTCCTAATCTAATCCAAGTGGGCCTAAATGGTCATATTTTATTACTAAGGTTGTTTTTGGTCGAATTAAAGTTATCCAATAGAATTTGGACATGTGTTAGGGTAATAATAATATCATTTTTATCCTTAATTACCCTATTTACTTTTAACCGTGGTAAAAAAAAGTAAAAAGTTACTATTCACCAAAAATTATTTTCATTCCATTAAACCACATTTTACTTACTGACATCAACCGTGTATCTCGGATTTTTGAAATTCCACTCACAGAAGCGGTAAAATTATGTTTTATGAAGATTTATTTTTTTAACTACCACTTAGTGGTTTCACTATTCATCAAAAAATGAAAGTTTCTAGAAAAATAACAAAAATTAGGACTAAGCTATATTTGATATTATGAACTCAAAAATGATGTCTATTTTACCAAATTAAAAACATATCAATTGCATTAATTAATTTAAAAATTAATTCCCGTCGTCAAAACAAATAGCGTGTTCTTAAGAGATAATAAATATCAAAAGATTGACACTTGTTTATGTCTGGTTTAAATGTGAAATTACATCCAATGACCAACATTGTATTAAATTGTAAAAATATATTCTAAATATAATTTAAAACCACTCAAATTAATAATTTATCACTATTAATTATTTCGATAAAAGAGGTTGTTTTTAATTAAAATTTAGTAATTTTCACTATTCATCAGAAAATGAAAGTTATCCGAAAAGTACCAAAATTTCACCCTAAGATAATTTCGATATTCTGAATCCAAAAATGAAGTCCATTTTGAAAAATAAAATTTAAAAAATTTAAAAAAGTGTTTATTACTATTCATAATGGCTAGTTTTAATAATATTTTAATACCATATCATTGTTTAGAGAAACTTGGTATTGCGTACACCACACGCTATCGTGGAAGGTCGCGATTGCGTGTAATGAAAGGAAAGTCAAGAATGCATGTTGTGCAAGCTCCTTTTGGTGTAGTCTACAACACAAGACATTAATGAAATTAAAAAGAATATTTTTCAAAAAATCTCGGGGTGTTACAATATATATCCCATTTCATGGGATGATATTCCCCAAGTATGGGACTTCCTTCCACCATAACTCACACTTTATATACTTTTCATAGATCTTATACTTCCACAAGGTTTATAGCATAGTGTTCAGATGAACCTCATGATTCTCCTTAGTTATGAAGTATATAATAATATCATCTATAAAGACTACCAAATATTTTTCAAGGTAATCTATAAATACCCATTTTTTTCTCCATAAAGATTGCTAGAGAATTAGTGACTCCAAATGGAATCATTAAGAACTGATAATCCCAATACCTTGTAAGAAAAAGTAGTCTTGGGGATATCCCTCTTCTTCGTCATTACTTGGTAATATCCTAGCCACATATCCACCTTGAAAAATTATTGTTCTCCATATAGATAATCAAACAAGGAATTAATTTGGGGTAATGGATATTTTTTCATTATCTTGATTTTTATGAGCTCGCAATAATCAATTCAAATGCTCATTTACCCATACTTCGTCTTGATTAAGTGGACTAGTTCAAACCATGGTGAGGTTATTGGGTGTATAAAACCTCAATCCAAATTCTCTTGTAGTTATTTCTTCAGTTCCTCAAGTTACATAACAACAATTCTATATGGATTCTTGAATATTGGAAATGCCCCATGTATATGATCAATCAAGAGATAAACATCTCTTCTAGGAGGAAGACCAGGAATTTCCTCGAGAAAAACATCAGCAAATTCACTCACAATAGTCATGTATTTGAAAATTTTTCATTCCATAGGCTCAATCATTTGAGAAAGATATGATTTCTCATAGGGAAATAATATCCATTCTTGATATTATGGTTATATAAAATATTCATCCTCCTCATTGTATTTGTATAGAATAAGGGGTTGATTCACCATATTAAGAGTGACTTACCTCTGATGGAAATTTAGATTGAATCTATATAGAGAAGCCATTCAAAGCTTAATATTGCATCGAATTCCACCAAGTGAATTTTAATAACGTTTTCAGGAAATTTCATCCCACATATGGTGATTGGGGAGGAGTTATATTCATGGGATACAATAATTACCCCATTTTCCATCTTCACCAAACCCTCTACTTCCATTATTTGTGGTGATGTTTGAATAGTTCTACGAAATATTTGCGATATAAAGGAATACATAGAACTAGAATCAAAAAGTAAATTCTCTATTCATGAATTAATAACCAGCATTCTTGTCTCCACTTCGTTGTCGAGATTCACTTCGAAAAGAGTGATGGAAAAAGATCTCCCTTACTCCCTTGGAGGTTGTTGGTTTCCTTTGAAAACCATTGTCTTAAGGAATTTGTTCTCAATTTTCCATGGTTCCTTGATGTTATAGAAATGTCCAACACATTGAGTATTGATCAGATAATTACTTTCCTATATCTATTTTCTAGGTTTCTCCTGTCAGAAATCATTGTCCATGTGCCCTTCCCTGCCACATCTATTGCATTTACTCATTCCCCTTAGGAAATTTCGGGGTGCTTCATTCCACACCTTTGATAAGAGGGGTGGCAAAATTTCATAGTACCATTGGATTTATCCATCAGACCACAAGAATTAATTTTTACATTCTTCTTCTTATCCACAAGATACCCCTGATATTCACCAATCACCCTCTCAACATTGAGGGAACATTGTACAATATCCTCATAGCTATAAAATTCATGGACTGTTAAGGGTTTCCATAGGCTATGATTTCTCCCACCAGCTTCGGGTGTAATGACCAAAAAAGAGGTGTATCATGCAAGTATTGTGAAGTTTTCCTCAAAAAAATCAATTTATTCTTTTCTATTTTTATTTAGTTCATGTAAATATCCTTCAATATTAAGATAGAGGGTGCATGGAAAATAATTATCGAAAAACATTTTTTGGAATTCCCTCCACTCCATTGCTTTGATCTCCTCCCCAGGATTCATATTCTTGATCAATGTACAACACTGATAAGCTTCACCCTCTATATGATTAACAACGAGAAGAACGTTCTCTTTTTTAGAACATTAAAGTATTTATAATATCTTTTAAATGGAATAGATCCATTTTTCCACAATTAAGGGATCAAATGATCCATTTAAAGTAGAAAGCATTTGTGTCATGAAGATAAAAACTGTGGGTTGCTCTCTCTTAGGGGGAGGGGTGGCATGCGATCCTCTTGATCTAGGTTTACATTTATAACTTGAATTAACTATGAGTGTGTCATATGTTTTTCAATTCATGCTCCCATTAGAGTGGGAATCTAATTGGGGAAATCCTCACATTTCCCTTCACATCAGTTGTTAACATGATTCCTCTTATTACTATTCATTTTATAGAATAAAATAAAGATTATAAAGGAGTATCTTAAATAGTTAAACACATAAAGGGAATTCAATGAAATTAATGGGATAACATATAAATTACATTTATCTCCTTAACTTATGAGCTTTTAGGACTCAATCTATGTTATCCAAGATCTACTTCCTAAAATATATTTTCATGGGAATTATTTTTTCTTCCCTTAATAATGGTTCATAATGATATTATTAATTTAACGAAGATTCTCCCCCTGGAGTGTCAATCTAGGAGTGCGTTAAGGTCCATTTTCATGCACAAGTTCAAATTTGAGTCAATCTTAAATTAGTGTTTTCTAATTTTACCCCAAGATTCATCTAGGAAAAAGCCACATCCACTTGTTCATATCCAGACATGGATGTATTTTCTTGATAAACCACTTACTCTGTACTCAAGAAAATTTAGGGATGTTTTTCTTATACTTAGTCTTATCCATAACAGTTTTCACTTGGGTTTTCTAATCCGAATCCAAAAATAAATAAATAAATCATCCAATAACAACTATAACAAGATTTATCTTTATTACCCACTAATACATGATTTATTACATATATATATTCACTTAATATAACTCAGAAGATTGATATGCCCATTGTCCTTATAAATTAGGAACACTACATGACAAGTTAAAACATTAAATATGTCATATTTATTGAAAACTTCTTTTACATGACCACAACATTCTTTCATACTTAAAAATTCAGGGGACAACCTGAGGACATACCTAAGAAAGGGGTGAGTAATAAATCCCATTATGGGAATAAACACATAATAACATGAGGATAATAATACCTTTTATACAAGTCATATAAAAGTGGCATGAAGGAACATGAATATAAATGCATGATATAACATGATAATCATAACATGGAAATGTGGAAAAAACTTAAAACACTACATCATAAATAAAAAGGAACCATGTAAACCCCTAACCAAACATGGAGGAAAAAGTATCATAAAAGAATTAGTTTAACCCCTATCCTAAAATGTTTTATCATAATACTAAACATTACCAATGAATTGGAGGGATATCAGGGTGCACCCATTATAATCATTTAAATATTTTTCTTATGTGTGCCAAATAGATCATATAATAAGGATTCATTCAACACCATAAATTATTCTAATATTAATTAACATGTAATACCTATATTAAAGTGCTAAATCAATGATTATATGTGCATAAATGTGAATACCCATGATAGATTAATGGGTATGGTATTCACTATATGATGATTTTGGCTGGGAAAATGATGGCACAATTTCGTAAAAATAATGAAGTAATATAAAAATTCAAAAAATGGGATGATGAGAGATAAAGTTTTATCTCTTCATTTATACATAAAATTTATTTTAAGGTTATCAAGAAACATAATATATAAACATATGAAATGGAATTTAAGATGCTTAATTTAAAATAAGCGCTATACTAGAAATGATTAGAGAGGAATCCCTTATGGAATTTTGGCCTGGGAACATGTGTATATAAAGGATCATGAATTGATTAATGAAAGTGTAATGAATATACCATTATTTTTAAATTAAATTTATAGTAAGTGGAGTATCTATGAACTTATCCCAACACATGAAAATTTAAATTAAAAGGCATATCACAAAAGGAGTGCTTGATAAAAGAGGAATGTGAAAGATCCCTTATATGGATGTGTGACTTCAAAGGAATGGGAGGGGCTTCTTGGGAGATTTTGAAACCTTGGGGGACTATAAGGAGTAGGAAATAGAGGTTGGAAGAGCATAAAAGAGTTGCAGTGTGGAGAAATAGAAACTTGGGTGGGTTTATATGGTAAAGGCGGGGGATTTCATTATTATTTTGGTTTTGGACAGTACACAATAAAGTATTAAACACCACAAACCATCCCATGGGTTTCCCCGTGGTTTATGGAAAATAGGATTGGTTTAAATTATTTTTTTTGGGCAAGGGATGAATATGTTAATATATTTCCCCTTCTTATGTGTAGGTGAGTCCCACTTTCTAAAAAATTATTTTAAATTATTAAAATATTTTATATGTTTTGGAGGATTCACTAAGGATTTATAAAATAAATAAAATAAACTAAAAATTAAATTATTTTAAATTAAAAACATATATTTGGCTGAATATACCTTTTATAGTATTTATGACATCATATTTGGTCCATTATGATGTCATAAAACCCTTCATATATTTATATGGTATTTAATTTTTACCCAAAAAATTCTACTGGCACAAAAAATTATGAAAAACTAACCATTGTATAATTTTGATATCTAGATTCCAAAAATATTAATAATTTTATATAAATAATTTTCTGGATAAGTGAATTTTCACTTTCTAAAAAAACCAACATTTATTGAAAATTGATGGGTTTTGGAAAAAACAGTTTTTAAACCTTAATAAAAATTAATTTTGACTTCATTAAACGATTATTTATATTTAATAAAAGTAATTTAATAGAAATATTTTTATTATAATATTATTCATTTAAAAAATACATTAATTCATTAAAAATATATTTCTTAATTGAGTTTTAATGTTAACCAAAATACTATTTTTTTTCTTTAAAAATCATTTACAAAGTAACAGTAATAGAATTTGATGAGATTGAACTTCTATCGTAAATATTTTTGATCATACCTATGTTGTTGGATCTTAGGTTGGGCTCGGTCTAGAGGAAAAACTATAAATTCTATCTCCCTAAGAATCTCTAATAAATGGTCTTCATAGGGAATGATCCTACTGGTTGTGAATATCACTTCTTTTTTCTGTGTCAAAAGGATTTATTAAAACCCAATATTTATATTAGTCATGTGATAAATGTTCAAAAACTATATTATCAATGGTAATGATACTTAAAGATCATTTAAACTCTATTGGAGATAATAAAATAAGTGCACATGTCTTCTATAACAATAATACATTTAATTAACAGAAAATAAATTTTATTCATAAACATTCAGATCATTACTTTATGTCAAAACTAGAGATTTTAGAACTGGCTTCCCTAGCTATTCCTTAACCTCAAGATACATATCTGAGATTATATCCAATCAATTACCACTCATTGTTTTCCTCCTTGATAACTTGCATCTATGTCTTCGAGCTCAAGGTTTCAAATACAAAATTACTCTTCCTAGGTGTGTAAGAAAGTCCAAAATCATAAGATTATAGGTATTCTACAAAACATTGATAACTCTGATTCATGTATTGCTGATAAGAGATATATTATAGATTTTATTGTTTGTTTAATAAACCACTTATCCAATAATTAGTGCATCCAACAGCTTATACAATGGTCCAAAGAAGCTAGCTTGATGTTATACTTAGGGTAATTCCTCTCATGAGGCATCAGTTAGTGGGACCCATATCCCATGAATCAATATCCATACATTAGAAGGGTACCAAATCTGATTCTTGATGTGTCATAGTATATAGTACTGCTTTTGACTATATTAGGTAGAATCTAGATCAGCGTTATGGTGAGTGTACCCTTTAACTCCTAAGAATATATATCACATGTTTAATTGTAGTTTAATTTCATCCCATTCATAGTGAAACCTATAAGTTGCGATTCTAGGCATGAGAAGTCATAGATTAATCACATGTGATAGCCAGCATTCCCTAATAAGCTACTTATTTCAAATATATTATTGGAATGATCCTATGAAACCACAATGCTCAACATATCTGTTTCAACTGATATGCATACCTTAGATATGATAAGACTCATAAAGTGAACCTTACTAATCTAAAAGTGGAATTTTATGAGTTTCACATATAACTGGTTCACTTTAAGTGTACTCAACATGATCTCAAGATGGTTGACATGGTTGTGCCTAGTGTTAGAGTAAACTAATATGTCATCTATAAAGACCACCAAAAAGAAATCAAGATACGGGTTGAAAACCCAATTTATAAAAGTAATTAAGACTAATGAAAAATTATATAGATCAAATGTCATGTACAAATATTCATACTAGCTGTGAATTCTCCAGATCATTGTATGTGTTATGTATGATGGAATCACCCGAACCTGATGGTAGCTCAAACACAAATTGATCGTAGGGAAAACTATTTCTCCATGGAGTTGGTCAAATAGATCATTTATACAAGGAACTGGATTCTAGTTTTTTTACTATTAGTTTATTCAGTCAGTGTTAATCTACACAAAATCAATGGGTACCATATACCTTCTTAAAAAAGGGAAGGTGAACCCCATGCCGATGTGCTAGGTCATATTAAACCCTTAGATTCTTGGTTTTCAAGATTCTTCTTGTGTTTTTTTGAGATTAGTAGGTTCCATCCTATAAGGAGAAATGGAAACTAGTGCCACACCTAGAATAAGATCAATTGTGAAATCCACCTCTCTCTCAAGAGGTAATAAGTTGTAATTATCAAGGAGGTGTCCCTAAAACTTTCCACCATAGGAGGAAATTCCACTGGATTCATTCTTTAATCATTCATAAAGTGGCATTCCATCTGGGCTATTTATCCTCCTAGCCTAGTATGCCTGGGTTGAACTTGACATTCCTAGAAATACCATTTTCCCTTATGAGTATCCGCGTTTCCCTTGGGAGATTTAAAAGATACCCGATGATGACAGAAGTTAATTTGGTCTTGATATGGTACAAGATAGTCCATACCAAGACTGATGTTGAATCCTATCATCCCATGGAAGAAGAAACTCCATATAAAATGGTACCCACCTATTTCTAGGGGAACTGCTTTCACTAGCGTACACACTCTTCTAGAAATTCCTATTGTCATGTCAAGAGTCATGATTCCACTAGAATGCGGTATCACATGGACCATAATTCCAATATTATTTATATATAGAAAAGTGTGTTATGTACTTATATCAAACAAGGTTGATACTAGAGTAAAATCCACCAGAATAGTACCTCTAATTATAGATGGACTTAGACTCTACTCATCATGCATAGGCTTCACAACATAGATAAGGCTTGACCTATGGCCCCAAGATACTGCTTGAGTAGCTTAAGTAGTCCCACTATACATTCACTGATAATATTAGTCTCAAATTCATGGGGAACGACCACCTATTGGACCAAAATAGCTAGAAGAAAACTCTCTTTCTTCTTGACGAGGTGTCACTGATCTTTCACTTTAAGGCTTTGTTGACACAGAACCCCACTCAATTGGAACTGGAGGAAAGGATAGGAAGAAACACTAAAGGTAAACCATCATACCTCAAGTCTGACACTCAATATATTTCCTCATACATTGGTTAATTTTTTGGTCTGGCCTACCACATAGGTGACACACCATGGTGACTTCATTACGTGCCACTAAGCTAGTACGTTTCCTCCATGTAACCTTGAAACATTGCTTCCTTCATTGATATAAACCACTATTTTTTTATAGAAGATGAACTAGACTATTTTACACCACCTAATTCCCTCAGGTTCATCATAGTTACAAGGTCCTAGTTAAATATCTCTAAAAAGATGGACACTAGAAAGACATTCACCTACAAGTGGATGTCATAAGAAAACTCATCATTAAATCACCTCATAGTAGTCAACTCATCACCAGTCATGGTTGGTGCGAAGCATTGTAGTTCGATGAAGAGATTTGAGTTTTCCATTAAATAAATTTTACATTTTTAAATGCACATGAATTATTAAACATGATCTATTATCAAGTTATGAGGGAATAATTAGTCAAAAAAGTTTGTCGGGATGTCCTCCCAAATGATACCCTAATATAGGATAGCCTGTGTTAGGATGTACCACTAATTCTTGGAGGAGTCAAATAACATATAGGTCACGATCTTGACCCTATTATCTTGAGGCATCTTGATATGATCAATGATTGACACCATATCCTCCAACCATAATTTAATAGCTTGAAATCTTCCATCCTCTAATAAGGTGGGAGGATACTGCTACTGGAACACATGGGAAAGCTCTTCCATTGTAGGGGAAGGTCTAGGCACACCTTTAACGATATGCATAAACCAAAAGAAGATATATCATAACTAGGCATCAAAACCCAAAGGTTTATCTAGAGGAGGTAACTCATGTTTCACTATAGGAGGCATCACAAGTGTCATAGGACCCACCACCTCTATAGTATGCTCATCACCATTTTTCTAGAAAATAACAATAGGTCATCATAGTGTCATAGCTCTAAAAATTCCAATTTCATGACTGATATAGGATTTATAATGGATAAAGAAATCGTTGATGAAATAACAGGAATACGACCATCCAATAAATGGAAAACACCCATATGCGTACTTCTAGAGACAGGTCTAGGTAAGATTAAAAAGTCACATTAGGAATATATGAGACATGGACTATTTCCCACTACTAAGGCTGAATCAATTCAAGTTCTCATGTTACACCTATTGGGGATTCATTTAATTTTAGAGGTTGTATTAATTTTAATTCATTTCGTTATTATCATAATGATCTAGTTCATTACATCACCAACACAAATTTATAAATTCCCATACACATTATAAATTGAAATTTCTATATCATCTAAATATATCCTAACCAATATACAATATAAATAGTGTAATAGGTGATGGGTTGGGTTTGGATTGGATGAGTTTACCTTGATACTCACCAATCAGACCAATGATGTGTCATTGTTGGTCAATTGGACTAATTATTCCACCATGGTGAATACTAGCACACTACAAGGAATAAAAAACAAATCAAATACAATAATCAATTAAAAAATTCATTGGATGCTAAAAGGTAAATATGGAATGGCATAATGGATGGAATTTTAATCATAAGTTGCCTAATATGATGTATGATTTTAATACTCCCTCATATCATCAGGACAAGGCCAAAAACCCATTTAAGTAAAGTCAAAAATTAATAACCACCGAAGGAATGTGAGTTAGACAATGGTAAAATCCAAAAATCATTAACAACATAAGAAGTAACATAATTTACCAAATCTAGGAAATTTTCGGTTTCCCTAGTACTTGGTTTAGTAACTCCCATTCATAGAATTATGACCAAATTCCAATGTCCTAGTCTAATTTCTAAATCCGTACAATAAGAAAAAAAGAAAATGAGGCTCTAATACCACATTGTAGTGTCCCACCCTAGATGCAACTTAATGGTTCCCCAAGATGGTGTTCAGAAGACATCGTGTGTGCCTCCCCAAGTGAAATAGTCTTATAACTTGTAGAGAGGGCCTTGAGAGTGTATATGGGGAGACTATCATCTCATTGATTAGATTGGAGTGTGGAAATTTATATGGAATATGAATTAGTATAATCCAAAATGTTAAACATACAGATCGAAATGAAATGAATTATAATAAAACAAAAAAATCTAAATAAACAATAATTAGACAATGAATGATAAGAATATTACAAATAATTAGGATTCTCATGGTGATGTAGCTATACAAAAACCAATATGAAAGTGTTGGGGGATACAATCATATATCAGAAGATAATAAAAAGTTAAAAAAAGAAAAAAAATGATATAGATAGAATCTCAAGAATAGGATCGGTCCTCTACGCCCCAATCCATTCAAAAGTATGAAATAAAACATTGCAAGCCAGTCTCTTCCCTTTATCAGCACCTCTAGTCATACTGTCTACTCGGGTACCAAAGGTGGCCTGAGTATGGTGTTGGATAAAATAATAGTAGGACACCACCAATGGTGTATAGATTAATATAGTATATGGATTTTAAAATAATAAATGTTCAATATTTTATAAATGAAAAATATAAAGACATAAATAAACATTTTTGAATGGGTTCTATATGGACACCCATCAAATCTAACTGCTTCGGCCTAAGCTGGTGAGTTCGAACCAAGGGTTTCTTCAAAGTTAATATTAGTGGGATAATATTCCATAATATTGAATATCCCTATGCTTGTGATTGATATTGGAGGGCTCGTCCCAAGGATTCCAAATTCAGGGGACCATTTCTCTTTTAAAAACATTCATTTACTTTTAAAATTCAATAAATAACATCTTTATAAAATATAGAGATTCTACCTATGACTATCCATAGAAATTAATAGAGAATTTTCACGTATCAGTCAAGAGGGTCTGTATATGACCATTGACTAGGGAGTCTATCCAAGGAAACAAAATAATAAAGTTACTAGTGTCACCCATGTCATGGTGTGATAATGTCAAGAAATAACCTTGGATTCCATACCTGTTATCGCACATTGGGGCCTATGTCTCTCTCATGGAATGCAGCAAAAATCAGGGAATCTACACCATATCAGGTGTATACCCTATGGTACCAATGTCACTCATATGGATGTAAAATTGATAAATTCACGGAGAAAAAATCATAGAAATAGATATTGTAACCCTCATATGTGACTAACATTAATTAATAATCCTAATAAGATGGCACGAGAGTTCATCAATGTTTTCCTTAAGTCAGAAACACTTGTTTCACCATAATCACTAAAATGAAATAATTACACTATAAAAGTACATATATAACATGTCTATTAAGAGGGACCATTTTATTAGTTCAATCCTTTATATCTAAGTAGTCACATTTCTCAAGGAACTTCCACATTAATAGTCTGTTCATGGACTACGGAATGACGCATTAATCACCTGGACAATTGATTTAAGTCATCCTATTCATTTAAGACATGGGTTATAGTGTGCTAAAACTTGTCTCATCAACTATTTCAATTCAATTAAGAAATCAAGTATTCCTTCTTGAGGAAATACCCCACAACAAGTATTAAGAAAATTAGAAAAAGGGGAAATTTAAGGCTTAAAGGAGAGGCATTCCCATTAGGGTAGAATTAGTCATGGCCATCAACCCAAGTGGTTTATTTTCGGCTAAGTCAGTTTAAAAAAGTAATGGTAAGCTATCAATTTAATTTAATTTGAAAAATTAGAGGTGATACACGAAAGGTATGACTTGCGTCACAGTGAAACATTTTTAATAACACAAAAGAGCGAAGGGAAATGACATAGAAAACCTACCATGGCCTTGTAGAACTTCCCTCATCCAGTGTTGACCATTGATTCAATTTATGTTAGATGAAAATGAAGAAACTGTTACATGACCTAAAAATGGGGAAAATGAGTTTTCATAGAGATAACAAAACATATGGTAAAATTAAATTGAAATAGATGAGATAAGATTAATGAACGTAACTCTAGCTTCCCGATTGATCCGATGGTGAGAGAAACATTCAGGGGATGAAGGAGGTGGCTTGATCCCATATTGAAATGGAATTGAACCCTACACCTGAAGGGGTGGAAAAAAAATCCACATGAGAGAAAGAAGAAATAATAAAGGGTTTTAAAACATTAATGATGGAAAAATTGGTAAATTCACCCCAAAAAACAAGGGTGTATGGTTTGGAAGCATGGTCATCTGACCGCACACCAATCCTATACCAAAAACTACTTCATCATGGAATAACACTTGGTTATAAGCATAGTTTTTCAAATCATATGAAAACAATGAAAAAACCTATATCCTAAACCATTGTAGCACCATATGGAAAAACACCTAGGGTCACATGATGTTATAAAAAAACATGTGACCCCCAGTACCCCACTATATACAACCACATGCTTTGGTAAGATTTTTAGTATGGTCTACAAAACTTCTTCTAACTATGTAGTGTAGTCTTCCTCTTTCACATTCAAGGACCTAGTCTCTGAATGAGACCGCAAATTCACCTGAGACCACATTGAAGTGATTAGAGATAATTATTAGGTACAAAAAAGGAAATTGAACAAAAAACAACTGGTTCATAAATTTTTGAAATGTAGGGATGTTAGATCCTCATTGGGTAACTCATGTATTTCAGGGTGAGTGGAATTCTAGGTCTAGGGGAATAGGGTAGGTTTTTCCATATGTTAGAGTGATCTCATGCCAGTATTATAGATGTTACTTGATGGAGTTTATCCTTTTTGATAATTACACTCTCTACGATGGTGTGTGCACACCATGAGGCCTATTCGAATTAATTTTCATGTTAACCACCATATATAGAGTTTTATTTTACCATATACTTTCTATCTGGTACAATTACCATTTCAATGAAATCCTATTTCTTAAAAACTATTCAGTTATAGTAAATTACGGTTTATCTTCGGGACATCAAGGTTAAGGGATTTATGCATCCTAGTGTGTGACTACAAGCTTCTCCAGTACTTTTTTCTAAGAAGGAGGATGATATCCTTAGTTTTTTGTTTGTAATATTTTATGTTAAATTAGTAAATAATTAAGGATAAATACACCTTTTATAGGATTGATGATATCTTTGATCATCTTAGAGTGGATCATAGGTTTTGATCAATTGAACTTTGATTAGGGTATTTCCAGTCTAGATTCTATGATGTAAATATTCCTAAGACAATTTTTAAGATTCAAAATGAATATTTATAGTTTTTGTTTATGCCATTCAGTCTCCCCAATTGTCCAACATCATTTATGTATTTTATAAACATGGTCTTCGATCAATTTTTATAATTTTTTTTGTTGTATTTGTGGATGATATTTTTGTGTAATATGAATTTGAGGATGAACATATGGATTATTTTGATTCCATTCTCAGAACAACAAGGGAACACCATTTTCATAGAAGGCATTCCTAAATGTGCGTTCTGGATTTAAGAAGTATAGTTTATGTAGATTATTATATCGTAGTGCGATGTCTTACAAAATCTTGAAAATATAATTGGGGATATTTTGATGTAGTGGTCTATAAATGTGTTCTATATCTTGAGTTTAACAGGGTTGATATGTTATTATTTGAAATTCATTTAGTATTTCTCAGTTTGGCATTCGATCCCCATGGTGGCTGCATCACTTCTCTCTAGGTAAGCAGTCTTTCTAGTACCCTATTTCCATTGCTTTCAGTTGTGGCATTGGTTACATTTCTAGATAATATTGTGTGAATTTTCATTTTATATCGATCCCTTTTAATTTTCAATCATTTCTTGTCTTTAAATGGCGAATCAACTTGTTTCTAATATCTATTGTCAAAGGAGATTATATTTCCCCTTTTTCTGTGGTATTCTTCTTTATATAAGAGATTAATTATTGAATTTATGTATGTTATTTCCAAATAATTTTGGGTTATTGAACTGAAATGCATGATTTTACGTTAGAATGTTTTTTGGTTAATATTTCTGTTTTTATATGGGTTTTATTTAAAATTTGATTTGTTCACACTAAGTGTATGATTAAATGATTTTAATGGTGGGTTTTATTTTTAAATGAGTCTTAATTCCTATAAAGAGAATGGAATTTATGTGAAAATGTTTTATTAAATCCGATTATAGTTTTTATATGTATTTTAGAAAACTTTACACATTTAGTAACCTTGGGTGCATCCGGAATAAAAATGTAAATCTTTCTGTGTATAATTCAACAAGTGGTTTTATAACACTTTAGTGTGTGTAATTATAATAGAGGTTGTATTTTTTGGATCCACATTAGGACTGTATTGGGTATTTTTTCATTTCTAGCACCGGTACCCATTGTTTAAATCCCATGTGGTATGCACATTCATTTATTAATGGTTTATCACATGATGGTATATTTAATGTTTATTTGTTCGCATTCTTATCTAATTTTGTATCCTTTGTTTCATACCTATTTTATTTCATACAAGAAATATTTCTAGATTTTGTGAATATGGATTTATTTAATAAAAAAATATAATTTTTGTAAAAAGGGTTTTACATTAAGAAAATTCTTTTTAAACTATATTTGTTTTAATGTTAGAGATAATTCATTTTTTATATTTGAACATTAATAGATTCATTGGTGGTATCCTACTAGGATTTGTGATTATACCCTTATTTTTCCTTTGGGTGATTGTAGATGTTATTTTTAAGGATTTAGTAAAGGGAAATGCATTGTATAGTATGTTGGTTTCTCATGTTGATCATCACGTTCTTAGCATGATGGATTCCTGGTGACAAATTGTCTCACAGAGCCTTGTTTAGAATTGACACATTTTTATCTTTATGGTTTAGCCTATTTTTCTTGACATTGTCTGTATCAGGGATATATTATCTTTATTTGGCTTTGTATCCCACTTTATTTAATATTTTATGTTTACCATGAGATATGTATTTATCTCTTTGTTATAATTTACCATATAGAAGACCACCCTGAGTGTCTTGTCTAGTTGACTAAGGTTGGTTTATTCCATATTTCAATCACTTTATTAATGAAACTGAATTTAGGTTTTACATAATATTTCACATAAAAAAACATATTTCAAAATTTATGAAAAATATATGGCACATTAGTATCTAGAAAGTGACTCATGTGAATAACTCTAAAGCTAAAGTAATTAATAAATATTCCCATATCAAATCATTGATTCAAACCACATGTCTTTTATCATAGAGACTAAAATATGGTAGTTAAAATTAAATATTAGTATTTAATCAAAAAATATACAATAATACACATTTTAAAATAGAATATTTCTATAAATCTTTCTAAAAGAGTCTTTTATTAATGTTAACATAACACCATCATATTGCGTGTTCGTTTTCACTACTTGAAAAGTTCTAAAAAAATTATAACCATTGACCACTACTGTTTTTCATTCATGAAACACATTATTAGGAAAAAAAATCTATTATTTATTTAGATACATCATCAACCAATAAAATAAATACCATAAATATATAAGTATAAATAAATTAAAAATAAAATTTATTTATTTATTTTATAAATGTAATGGTCATACCTTCAGATTAATTCAAGAATGAAATTATTTTCTATTTAAGGTATATCTACTTATTTAAATTAACAAAATATGAATTACAGTATTAATTTTTTTATGTTCCCCATATAATAATATTTTAAAAGTTTAATATAGTTATACAATTACATAGAATAATGTAACATAAACATGTATAAATTACTTAATTGTTGTAGTCATTGAAAAAAACCAATTAAAAAATTATGTGATGTTACCAAAATATACAATACATCAATTCACTTAGTTTAAGGAAATGAAAGAAAATTAGGATTAATTTTCCCATAATTATCATCTTCTTTTTTCATGGGATAATTACATATCATACTCAAATCAACCATATTGATTAAACACAAATCTATACATTTTTTATCTTAGAATCCTTTCATAATAGAACCATTGAGATGTTTCAAAATCCTAACATAAACATTTATTGTTTATAAATTTATTTTCATTGGATACATATGAGAAAAATTAATAGGGCCTACAAGAAGAATTTTAGTTGGAATATTGGTAGTTAGATATAGCATTATCATAGAAAATTATGGAGGTAAAATGTTCAATAACACATATATAAATTATTGTTGCTCTTTTTATATTTTTAAAAAACAATTTGACATCCTTTTAGTAAAAATATCTCAATAAATGTTTCATAATAAAATAAAAATCTCCCTTTTATTATTACATGACATATTTTCATTGGAATCAATTCTGGAATAATGATTTTATTATCATTAGTTTTTAGAGATTTAAATTTCACCAATAGTAAATTTATCCATGTTTATATTGATGGAATTTTCACCCTAGAAACTACTTCTATGAAATTTATGATTAGCTTAATTAACTATTTTTTATATTAATAAATTTATTATCACATCTCGATTGATCTTCTGTGTGATATAGTATGTGATAATTTCTTAAGGGTAACTATCACACAGAAAGGTCATAACAGTTCTAATATATAATGAGATCCTTGAAGTGCCACTATATTAAATTTTAATATATGTTATATATAAGGATGTTTAATTTTATGTGACACAAATGGTATTAGATATTTGGGTTGGATACACATAGGACTTTGAGACACTTTCACATAGTGTAATCCACTGTTAATCATGGGAGAAGAAGATTATAAAAACAATAACCCATAGTAGGAAATCCAAATTTATATTAATCATTGGAAATTACTATTTGTGAATATGTTTAATGGTCATTAGATTTTAATATTATTATAAATTAAAATTCGGAGTTGTGTACTTTGATGTATTGACAAAAACCATGATGACATATGCTCATAGAGAGGTAAAATATGTTGGCTTCATTAACAATATCACATTAATGAATAATGTGAGAAATAATTTTTCCATTATTTTTTTAATTAATGTTGATATCTCAGAACTTTTTATAGGAATGGAACATCCTAATAATGTACATGGCTATGGCGTTCTGTTTGAAAATTTATTTTTGAAAAGTAGAACAAGGAGACATTGAGAACATAATTTAATGACACAAACATGCAACCTACTTGATTAAAGATATCAAGATAATGGGATTATATTATACAGTGTATTCTCATATGAGTTTTCATTTCATTATGATATTAACTTATTTCATTATGGGATCCTTGGATTATTTCTAAATGATAACATTCGAATTTTGGTGATGTAGCCTAACTATATTGATAAAAGGGCCTATAGTTTCACACAGTAAGTGTTTTAAGAATATTAGAAAAATTATATATGAATATAACGTGTTAAATAAATATTTTTCCTATATTTGGTTTAACAAGTATACATGTTAGTTTGGTTAAAAATATTTAATCACTAGTTATATGAATTAATATATGTGAGTAAAATATTTAATAAATATTTATTCACGTATTGATTATTTATTTAATTATGTTAATATATAAAATATATTTATTTTTGTTAATTATGAAAAAATCAAATATTTATTTATTTTTTATGTAAATATTTAATAAATATTTATTCCCTGGTTTTGTAAACATAATATTTAATAAATTATTAGTGAATAATGTATAGATATTTACATAATTAAATATATATTCTTTACTCGAGGTTTGATAAATATTTACATGGATTAATAGACTATGTTTAATGGTTTGATGAAATAATTATTATTAAATGTTATTTGAATAAATAATAAATTATATACACAGGTGAATAATATTTATTTTATCCATGAGTCTAGCATATGTGAAAGAAATAAGAATAATAATTATATTATTATTTAGACATGGGGTTATCCTGGGATTAAGATTATAATACGGGCCCTATGCAATTATTATTTTCTTACCCTTGATTCTACTGATGCAATTATGATCTAAAAAGTAGACTTTAACATACTATAAGAAAAATAAACAACCTAATGAAAGATAAATAATTATTTAAAAAAATTAAATTTATATTATAATGGAAAATATACTCTCCTCTTGGTTCTAGTTTTCTATCAACTAAATATTGGGTTAATTTTCTTTTTTATGATGTTCTTTTCATTTACATCTCAAAATTACTATTGATAATGACATAAATTCATGTTTGAAACTACCCACCAGGTGCTTCCACTATGCCCAAAACTATATAGTGGCACTAGATTGGCCACATAATAATTTATAAAAATTCATTATTCATTGATCAATTATAAAAAATTGTTGTTTTCTCTTGGGTTCTTGTTTATTATTTATTTAATGTGATGTTTAAAAAACATTTTTTCAACATATTAATATGATTCATTCAAGTTTAAAATATTATTATATAAATTAATATTTGAGGATGAATTATCATAGATTTAATTTGGTGGTATTAAGGTATATTTCTGGTAGACACATATACATAATATGTGGTAAAAAGTAAAAATAATGTTCCAAGGTTCACAACACATTGATGTGTTGTAGGATACCAAATCCACCTAGATAAAAATAACAAGGAGAGTAGTTAATGAAACTCATGTGTTGATCAATATATCCTGACACATGGTCTATCTGAACACACAATGTGTATCTTGAACACACATTGTGTAGTTTAGAAAGTTTAATAGAGAATTTTTGACTAACCTTATGGTCAAATATACAAAATATGCGGCATGAGCCCAACATTATCTAACAATAATGAGATACAAGATGTATAGATAGAAAATATTACATGGTTTTCTCCAAGTATCTTCATATGGAACTTAATATAAAAAAAATAATTAACTAGTTTTTTGAATCAATTTAATCTTGTATATCTTAATAATAAAGAACTAATTGAAGTAAATTATAGCTGGTTTACTTTTGAATATATATTTCATGTTTGGGGGTAACCATGATCATAGAACGTCATTTGAAAAATATTGGTTTAATTAATTAATTACAATTTAAGGTCTTTTTTATTAAATTATTAAATTTAATAATGGAATGCATGTCATTACTCTCATTTTGTTATGTAAAGTCATGTGTTCATATAGTTTAATTTCTATAAATTCCATTGAAAATTCATTTATTTCCCCCCAACTACATGTGAAAAAATATTATGTATTGGATGGAGCTCCCAAGTGATTCGAGGTATCTCATTTTCATAGTAGAGGTGACACCAATCTTAGAGGTTTACATGAACACATGTGCAATGGTGTAACTCAAAGTCAAAATGGTTCTAGGAATTTATTTCCTAGAGTAAAATGTTGGTTTATCATCTTCTAGATAAATAGACCATTATAAAATCACATTATAATGTCCCAAATTTCCCGGAATATTATTTTTAAATATTATATATATTAATTTTGAGACCACGCAATGAAAGGATATGTGATTCTGAGGCCCAATGTGCCTTGAATAATTTATTTAAAATTTTTAAACTTTTAAGAACACATGCACGCAGTTTTCATTAAATAAGGGAATAAATCATAAAATTATGCCCAAATTAGAAATCAGATGGAACCATTTAGTTCATAGTAGTGGCTTTACCCTAGGTGCAAGATAACTTTAGTCAGTGCGGGTCTTCTGTGAAAAAACTCAGAAAGTAAGTGATTCATCGTTAAATAATTTAAATAAAAATTATTTTGTTGATGCAAATAATTCCTTTAGAAATATTATTTTTCAGAAATAATAATGTTAGCTTCCTAATCCTAGGAACAAAGAAGAATTTATAGGGAGTCTGTTAAAGAAACCTCTCAAGAAAACAACGATAGAATCATAAATCGATGATCGATGAACGCCGTTCTTGACAGATCTCCACAAAGAAGGTGACACAGTAACCTATCTTCATTAGAAAGTGATCCAAATCAAATTTAGGATGAATTATTTTATATTTATGTCCACATTCATGAATTAAAATCTGAATGTGGACCAACCAATGAATAGTTTTATCCACAGTTTGATCATAACCTTACAGAATGGGTTTTATTTTTGATGGATTTATTGATATTTTGTTCACGTGATTATTTTTTAGACTAATTCGATAGTTATTAAAATGTAAATGAACCATGGTTGACATGAAAATCAATCAAGGTATATTCTTCTTGTTTTCTTTTATCTTTTCTCCCCTAATTCAGCACTCATCATGAGTGTTATTCTCTTGGCTGGAAAGTCGACATATACCAATCAATCGATCATTGCACACTCGATTCTTGGAAATATGATATGATACCATAGATCTGGAATCAAGAATACATGATGGAGGTTTGAAGATAGAAAAAGAGAGATTTGTATGACAGTTGGTCCCCAAATATGCTTTCTTCGATGTTCTTTAGTGAAATTAAGAATGAGAATTTTATTCTATTATTCAATCAAATTGGAATACAAATCACTTTTTTTGGGATATGGTGTGACCAAATTAAGATGGATCCTTTTTTTCTTGGAATGGCATGGCTAGAATGGGGTTCAGAGCAGTGGAGGAGATAACTAGAGAACGAACAAGGGATTATGGGAAATCATGTTCTAAATTGCGTGTAATCCAGAATTACACGGTGTTTGGGGACCCCTAAGAGGTGGCTGGGGTTTCTAGTATGACATATGTATCATGTGGAGTGTGGATCCTTCTTCATGGTGTGTGGTATCTCTCGAATAATTTGGCAAGTGCATGGGAATAACACAGACATGGGGAGGAGTACATGGGTTTCCTACAAGGCATGTACTCCCCCCACATGATGTGGCCAGGACCAAGTACCCAGACTACCTTGTGCACTAGTTCATGGGAATAGATACACAGGTTGACACCATATACTGGAACATAGAAAGAGTACAAGGGCGGACCCCTGATTGATGGACATAGCATGTGACTTATTATACACATTATGTGCCCATCATGTAAATGAAATGTCCTAAAGACCTGATCCGTTATACACAGATTGTACCCATAGTCAAGGGACACATCGTGTGACCCTAATACACACTGTGTACCCCTTCCTACATGTCTTGATACAAATTTCCACCATATCTATGATAGGATTCATTAGGTTTGATTCCCTTTTTCATCTCCCCAAAGGTTGGTGTGTACCATTTCCTATTCCTAGGAGTATGATCCCTTCAGCAGGACTTTGAGGATATAGTTGTTTGAATCCCCTGAGAGACCTGAAGTGGACCCTCTATTCATTCTTTGTGCCCTTGGTAGAGTACACGGAATTGACATGACCAACCCTAGCAGACATTGATCCTCTACTTAATGGGTTAATCCATATGGAGTTGTTTATATCACCCCATGGACCTAGCTGTGATCTTCATCTATGTATCATATCTCTCTCTTCAGATATATAAACATATCTATCTCATGACAGTTTTCGATGAATAACACATCTTGGATAGATGTCATCAGTGCTATCAGACTTAGATGTGTGTTCTAACAGATGAGTTCTTCATGAAATATTCAGTCTGAATCCCTAGTATTGTTATGTAGTGGTTATAACTTACCCTAGACTATGTGGTATAGATTTAGTAAATCTGGATATTGTTATTGTATGTGCTATATACATATACTTATGTAGAGCTATAAATATCTTTATTTTGTAGTTTTGTGGTGTCTTACTTAGTATTTTAATACTCACCCCTTCATGGGTTTTTCCCACACATTCCATTTCATGTGCAGATGATAAAACTTTTGACAGACTCCTAGGTGAACCAGGACTAGATAGGCATTCTGAGATCAGGAAGTCGAGGTTTCCCTACTACTACAAACAATAGTACTAGTACCTTTTTATTATAGGTTTGACTTTTAATTTGTAATCTGTTTTTGTTGCGATTTTATTTTGGTCTGGTTTACTTTACTGCACTAAACATTCCTATCATACTATAGTTGGGTAATTAATGGTATGAATTCATTTTTCTAGTGGTTTTTACTTTTCAACATTTTGTGTGCTTGGATATGTGTCCATGTGTGTAGGTAAATAGAAAATACCTCCCATTCTAGTGACATGACTACTCGATTCTAGTCATCTTCCCTTGGCCTATTAGAGGTGGGTTTGGGGAGTCATAACATAGGTCCCACTAGGACAGATCATGATAGAGTGGTATCAGAGGGGTTATGTTCTAATTTAGGATTGGGAGTCTATGAGATTGGTTTGGAGAAAGATTATTTTGTGTTTTTAGTTTGAATTTTTGGCTAGGAACTCTAGTGTTGGTGCCGCCTCTAATGTACCCATACACCAAGAGTATGACCACCTTTTTTTAAACTTGGTACACGAGAACATTGATTGTAGGGAAAATTGTGGTACATGAATCATATAGTAATGGGTTGTGGTTCCTTTTTATTCTTGAGTCAACACTCTTGATATACTCATTGACTGTGATACATCTTATTTTCATATAGGATTCCCCTAAGACACATACCAGTTAGGATTCAACAGATTGATCCTAAGGATGACCCCCTTAGTGAAAAGACATCCATATAGGGAACAAGTCCCCATATGTTACCTCCAAGTGATGCACCATCCATGCCACCACATGTAGAGAAGCACGTGGTACCCAGAGTACCAACGGATGAGGTGCACATGTTGAGCACACTTCATGAGTTTCAGAAGTTGAAACCCCTTAGGTTTTGAGGTTATCTCAAACCTCAAGAGGCTGAGGGATGCCTTGAGGTAGTTGAAAATGTTTTCTATCTAGTATGGACACTAGTGGATTAGATAGAGGTTCTAGTGGAAAGACTTCTACACGGCTCAACAGGCCGATGGTGGACTTTAGTTTCTGAATATTTTCACAAGGTGACTCTTTCATGGATAATGATTGGAAACCTATTCAGAGAGGAGTTCTCACCTTATAAGCTAATGGATATGTGCATCCATGAGCTTATATATATCTGAAAGGATGAAATGTCATTATCTAAGTATTTATCAAGGAATATCTACCTCTCTACATACACGATGGATATGGTACACTATCAGTAACTCAAGGATTAGAACTTTGAGAAGGGCCTGCATAGAGATATCCAAGATTATTATTTCCCTATAAGGATTAGTAATTAAACTAGGGGGATTTATCAATCCTTGGTGGTCAAAAGTTTCTTAGCTCAGGAGGAACAGATGGTGGTAGTCAGCATTGTGTTGGTAGGAGTAGATACATTAACAGCAGGAAGCTGACATCAGTCTCAAGGACCTGGACATATGAGACTTTAGAATAGGAAGAACCATAAAAGTGGATATGACGTTCAGGGATCATAAGGTGGATCCATTCATTCTAGAAATTAGAGGTGCTACACATGTTGCGATAGGGGTATCTCACCCGAGACTGTCCAGCCCATCATATTGCTGATAAGGAGGCTGTGGATGAACCACCGAGGTAGAGACTTCAATAGGGTTATATAGATCTTTGAGGTGGTTTATGTCAAAGAGGAGATTTGAGAGTAGAATGAGGAGATTGATGTTCCAACTTGTTACCACTACCACCCCCAGATGGTCCATGCCAGGCTCAGGGAGCTGAAGGATAGAGAATGGTTCAACTACCCGAAGTCGAGGCATGTAACCCAGGGGCTCCTAGAATGATACAGGGTACGATCTGAGTATTTTCTACTTTATATTTCACATTTATAGACATAAGTGATAGTCATTATTTTCTTTCTACAAATCTTTTTGAGTCTCATTCATTCTATTTCAACTATTGACTCAACCCTCTTGCTTAGAGATTCCTATTAGAGGAGACCCAATGAGCACGTACTGGTGCCGATGGTGTGACCTGACTCTTAGAGGTGATAGTTTCGGATGAGATCTATTGGTAGTGGAATAGAGGACTTACGACTTCATTCATGGTATGGATTGGTTATCCACAGTCCATGATCATATTTACTATTTTAGTTGAAGAGTGTAGTATGTTCATAGTGATGAAACTAAGTATTCTTTTATTTGTGAAAATGGAATCCAGGAAGCATAAGATAAACTCATGCATAAGAGGGTGCAACTGATTGCTCATTACTTGGCTAGTCTGAACCATTGTTGTAGTGAATGTTATGAGTTACCATTTTTCTGTAGTGGTGGTGGAGTATGATGATGTCATTGTTGAGGATGTTCCAGGTTTACCTCCTAGCTGAGAGATATATTTGAGCATTTATCTACACATATGGATGACAATAATATCAACAACTAGATATGACATGGCTCATGTAGAGCTTCACGAGATGAGGGTGAAATTAGAGGACATTCAAAGGAAGGGATTTATGAGACCAAGTGCTTCACGCTAGGAATCCTTGTTTTTTTTCAAAAAAAAAATATGAGATATTGAGATAGTGTGTGGATTACCGAAGCTTGAACCAAGTGACCATGAAAAACAAGTATATACTACCAAGGATCAATGACCCTTTAAACCAGTTGATAGGGTCCTGATGGTTCTTGAAGGCTGACCTCAGTTCAATTCTTCATGGTGTTGAGGCAGAGTTTGACAGGCACTCAAATATTTGGTTTTCCAAAGGAAGGTGTTATGTATATTTTCTTATAATATTCATAAAGAATCAAGATTCGTTCTGTTATGATATAGAGGAAAGTGGTGATTTTCTATGGTTCACTCTGGCTGAGGACACATGAGATCAACTATGTGAACCATGATCTTGAGTTAGTAGTGGTAGTACTCACATTGAAGATGTGGAAAAACTACCTCATGAGAGGGAAGTTTATAACCTAATCCAATCACAGGAGTCTCAAGTATATGTTATCTGAGAATTATATGATCTTGATACTGAGGAAATTGTTAGATTTCCTCAATGATTGTGACATTTAGATTTTCTATACTCATGGGAATGGGAAAGAGGTGGTAGATGCTCTTAGCAAGATATATAGCTATAGTTTTTGAAGGAGGCATCAAAACATTTGGCCTTATTATAGCTATCCTATAGGTATGAATACAGAGTAGCATACCTACATTTGATGGTTGTCACCCATCCACTCTTAGAACGAGTCAGGGAGGCCCAAATTGATGAAACCAACTACGAGACCATATATAATCAGATATCCATAGGATATTCTTCTGATGTATATTAAAAGGGTGGGGACCACATCATCCTTTTCAAGGGTTGCACAATATTACTAGTGTCATTATGGGAGGAGGTTCTGAAGGAGTTTCATACTTTCCCATTGGCAGTACATCCAGTTGTGGAGAAAATCTACATGGACCTCCAATGTCAGTTTTGGTATCCACGAATGAAGAATAACGTGGTAGAATTTATTTCTTGATGCCTTACATATTTTCAATTGAAGGATGAACACTAGGTTTCAACAAGATTAGACCAAACCCTTAATGTGTTATAATTAAACTTTGATGGGTTATCAATGGACTTCATGATAGGTTTACCATAGACGTCCATGGGACATGATTCCATCTGGGTGATCATTGACTAACTCACCAAGTAATCCCACTTTCTAGCTATCAAAGTGTAGAGTTTGGTAGAGATAATAGGATGCCTCTATGTGAAGGAGACAATTTAACTCTATTGATTTCCATCAATGATTATTTCAGATCTTGATAGTCACTTTACATACCAATCGTGGAAGGGATTGCATGAAAAATTTGGGACCCAGTTACACTGGAGAAAAATATTTCATCCACAAACTAATGGCTAGACAGAGCGGGCCATTCATGTTCTAGAAGAGATGATGTGGGTTTGTATTCTAGAATTTATATGTAGTTGGGAGGATCAACTACCACTATTAGAGTTCACGTAAAATAATAACTACCATTCCACCATTTTTATGGCACCATTCAAGGCTTTGTATGGGTGACCCTGAAGGTTTCCACTTTGTTGGACTAACCTAGGAGAGTTAACACTCATGGGACCACAGTTAGTACAAGATACTACAGAGAAAGTGTAGATAATCTAGGAGCAGATAAAGACTATACTAGTCCATCATTTGCCTTATACTAACAGAAAAAAAGATGAATTTTGAGTTTGAGGAAGGAGACCATGTGTTCTTATGGGTTTCATATCGATGTGGATTATATTTTTTTGGATGGAGAATAAACTTATCTCCAAGGTTTATCCGAACTTTTTAGTTATTGTGTAGAGTTGGGAAGGTGACATACCGATTAGCTCTACCAACGTAGTTATACTAAGTACACAACATCTTCCATTTGTCATAGTTGAAGAGGTACGTGCATGAAAAATCCCACATCATCGACTAGGGTGAGCTAGAAATTAAGGATAAAGAGTATTTTGTGGAGGAACCATTGTAGATCAATGCTCGAGAAGATAAGATTCTTCATGGGTGAGAGATTCCTTTAGTGCGTGTTTAGTAGAAGCATGAGAATCTCCAATAGAGCACAAGGAAGTAGGAGGCTTAGATTCGTGCTCAACACCCACATCTTTTTTGAGTATCATTATTTTGGATTTTCAGGGATTTAAAATCCCAAGGTGGAGGAATGTAATGTTTTATATATTTCTCTATATTATTTTTAAAAAATTTAAGGATTAATTTTGAAACCAAGTGCTGAGATGGGATGCGATTCCAAGCCCCAGTGTACCTTGAACAATTTCTTGAAAAATATTTTTTTTGCACACACGTGTAGTTTTCTTGAAAAATTGGAATAAATGTTAAATTTTTCCCCATATCATTAATCAAATGGAACTATTAATTTTGGAGTAGCGGCTTTACCCTAGCCACAATATAACTTTAGTCGACATGAGTCTTCTGTTAAAAATATTGAAAAGGATGTGGTCAACATTATGTGATTTAAATAAAAATTATTTTGGTTACATATTTATTTCCATTAAAAAAATCATTATGTAGAAATCCCAGAGTAAACTGAATAACCTTGGGAATGTTAGTGAATCTCAACGGAGGGATTTATAGAAACCTCTCAAGAAGATGGAGATAGAATCATAGATCGATGATCGATGAACTCTGTTCTTGATGGATCTCACCAATGATTGTGACACATCGACCGATATTTAATAGAAAGAAATCCGAATCAATGTTTTGATGTATTATTTTTGATTTGCCTATATTTTCTTGAATTCAACGAAGATTATGGACTACCTAAAAAACATTTTGATGCACTGTTCAATTGTAACCTTGGAGGATAGGTTTTCTTTTTCTGGATTTATTGGGAGTTTGAAATTGTGATTATTTTTTTACTAATTCAATTACTGTTCTTTTGGAAATAAACCATGATCGACATGAACATAAATCAAGGTCCATTCCACTTGTTTGATTTTTTATTTTCTTCCCCCCATGTTCATTATTCGTCACATGCGTTATTCTCTTAGACCACGACTCCACGTATCCTGATCAATCGATCATTGAGCACCCGATTCTTAGCACAATGATATGATATTGTATATCTGGGATCACCACAACATTCAGGATGTGTGAAGAGAGACATAGATCGATTTGTGAAATTGTAGATCACTAAATCCATGTTCTTTTATGTTCTTTGGCAGAACAAATAACGATAATTTTAATCTGTTTTGTTACTAGATCAGAAGGAAAAACACATTTTTTGGGTGATGGCATGAATGAATGAGGCTAGATCTTGAGTTTCTCAGCAAGGCACAACTAGAATGGTGGCCGGAGAAATGAAGTAGATGACTGGATCATGAACCAGGGATTCTAGAAGATCTCATGCCACAAGGCATGTAATCCCAGATTACATGATATGTGTAGCTCTCTAAGTGGTAGGTATGGATTCTGGTATGATATAAGCATCACACATCTTGTGGCTCTACCTGCATAGTGTATGGTCTCTTCTGAATAACTTGGCCTGTACATAGCAAGAACACATAAATGGGGAAAAGTACATGGTATTCTAACACAGCATGTACTGCCCCATAGGACATGGCCTAGGCCAAGTACAAAAACTACCCCGTGTACTAGTACACAAGTATAGATACATAGGTTGACACCATGTATTGGAACATGACCATAGTACATAGGCAAACCCCATATGGAAGGACATAGTGTGTGACTTCTTATACATACTGTGTACCCATCTTTTACATGACATGTTCGAAAGATATGATCCGTTATACATGGGAAATACATAGAGTTAAGTGATATGATGTGCAACACAACTACACTCCATGTACCCCAACCTACATGGCATGATCCACTTCTCCACATTATCATGTACATGTTTCGTTAGGGTTCATTCCCTTTATCAATTCCCTGAAAGTTGGTGCATATCATTTCTTACTCATATGAGTATGATCCCTTCAACATGAATTCCTGTATAGTGTTATTGGAATCCCCTAAGAGTGTCGGAGTGGATTCTCTATTCATTATTTGTGCTGTAGGTAGAGTCCCTGGTATATAGGTGACTAACCCTACAGGGCTCCGATCCTCTACTTAGCATAGTAATCTATATGGAGTTATTGGATTCACCCCATGTCCCTAGCTGGGATCCTTATCTGTGTATCATATCTCTCTCTTGATACCTATTGGTGTATCCCTATAATTAAATTTCTTGATGAGCAGTACATACTAGATGGTTGTCATCAATGCTATCAGACTCATGTGTGGTTTCACCCGAATGAGTGCTTCAGGTAATCTTCAGACTGAATCCCAAGTGTTGGTATGCAGTGGTTGTGAATTACCTTAGAAAATTTGGTCTGTACTGAGTATATATGGATATTATTATTTTATATGTAATAGAAATATACTTATTTATAGATGTAAGTATCTTAATTTTTTATTGCTTTTTGGTTTTACGGTGTCCTATTGAGTATAGTTATACTCGATCCTGCATGTGCTTAACCCACACATGTTGTGTCTTGTGCATAAGTGTATCGATTTGACAGAGCTCTAGTCAGGCCAGGACTGGACAAAGCATTGTGAGATCAGGCGATCAAGGTGTTTATATGGAAACTGACAATAGTACAAGTACCTTTTTTATCGGTTGGACTTATATTGTGTAGACTCTTTTGTGTGGTATTGTATTCTGGACCGGTTTACATTTCTACACTTTACCTTCTTATCGTACTATAGTTGTGGGACTTAGTGGTATTCAAGCATTTTGGTTCATAGTGGTTTATACGTTTCATCATTTTATGAGATTAGAGATGTGTGTGTGTGTGTGTCAGTAAATAGGAAATTCCTACCTTGTTAGGGATATGCCTACTCGGTGCTAATCACCAGCCCCTGGCCAATTGAAGATGAGCTTGGGGAGTCATGACACAGGCCCCACTAGGATGGGTCATGACACTCATGGTCATTATACTTTATTCATTATATTTCAGTTTCATGGTGAATTATATATGGTTATATAATAATTTGTTAAATTAATTAACAAATATAAAAGATATAACTAAAATAAAATTATAGTATGTTTAAAAACCATCTTGACAAGGTTAATCAATTAAGTAAAATGAACTTAATATTAATAGGAATGTAATAAAATAAATGGGTAGCTAACAAATAAGGATAAAAATATCTCAAATAAGTAATATTTAGTCATTATAGACACCCACTACATGGGTAGAAAATAATCCATAGTTCAATGTGCTTTACCGACCTCCATTGGGAAGATTTTAACTATCAGGGCATTTCTGTCTTGACTTTTGGGTAAACTTAACCTAGTTTTTATTAAAGGTTTTATAACATCCTCGAGAAATAGTGAACCTAGTAGGAAAAGTGTTTAGAAAATATAAAACTAGGATTTATACATTTGTGAGTCTACTCAATGGATTGAGGAGTTGCGAGGTAATGTAGTTGGAATGTTTGGCCTACCAAAATACCATCAAATAGTTTGACTGACCACTATTAGTGTTATTAGAAGGGTCACATGGATCTTTTCCACTAGAATATAATGGTGAAATGGTATTATGAAAATAATGGTATTGGATATTGTGTTTCATTGAAAAATGAGAGATTGATAAATTAAATATTTATTATATAATTTTGGAATCCAGATAATGTACAAAAATATTACTCATATTTATAATAGAAATGAAAACTCATGAGACATCAAATATACAACTATGATAAATATTATTGAAGGATAAACATTTCATCAACATGATTTTTTATGAATGGTATAGACTATTTCATGTTGCACTATGTCATGGATAGGAATTATATGTGAAGGAGAACCCCATTCTCAAAGAACATAATAAAGAGGCCAGTAAAGAGGAACACTCTATTTATATGAAACATTTTAATAAAGACAAAAAAGTCCAATGTTTAGTATTTTCATCCATGTACGTTGAGGTGATAAAGTAAAATAGATACATGTATGAGTATAGAATCATGTCTCTCCTTCATGATATTTATCAATAGAAGGTGAGAAAAGAGAGATCTGAGATATCTAACTCACTATTCATGTAAAATCATGGAGAGTTATCATCATCTGAGACTCATATAGTCTTTCTTATCAGCTACATTGAGTGCTTAAAAATATTGAGGGTTAATATCCTTGATGGGATACACATAGAACTCATTCAATCTTAACTAAATTAGAGCATCTTCAATTTGATTATAAATTATAACATGAAAAATAATGATAAGACTCTTCTAGAACTCCTTTCATTTTCCATGTTGATAAAGTATTGGGGAGTCAAAATACTACGGTCCATAAGGGGAATAACAAAAGATAGAATAAGTAAAATGGTCCCAAAATTAGTTCTATGTTTAAGGTTCTCGAGTAAAATCATTCAAAAAAGGGCAATTGAAATATATGTGAATAGAAAAGGTATATAATGTTTTTAATATTATAGGATGGGCCACCAGAAGAATTTTTGAACACTGTTAATTGAGAAAGGGGAAGCTTAAGGTGAGTTCTTTTCAAATTTAAATATTTATATATCTACACATTGGATATTATATAATCCTTTTGGTTCTCACATATATATTAAAATGTAGGAACCAAGTAGATTATGAAGAAAATTATAGGAGAATTGGATCTTTGAGTAGCCAACAGAGTATGTCTTTCTACCTTGGAATATAGAGATTGGTAACTTCCATTTACAACAGAGATAATTTGGGTTCTAAAATATTTTTATTATTAAAAAAATATTACTATATACATAATTTCTATATCCAATAAAGATAGGGTTTTTTATGTTCTTAAATAATAACTTTTTATTTTATAAATATTTCATATTTTATAGTATGTCAAATTTAAATAATCATATTTATCTATTAAATTTTTAATTCCAAGTATTTACAAGTGGTAATAAATTAGGTTTTCATGAATCATTTCACGCTAAGCAAGGGAATTATAATTTCACAGGATTTTCATAGAAAAGTATTTTTTATTTTAAATGAATATCCATTTCATTATAAAATCATAAAATTGAGGATCATAACAATATAATGATTCTAAAACACTAAAACATAATAAAATCATTAATATGTTAACTATATCATCTCCTACTATAATCTTCATAACTATAACCCTTCTTATAAGTATCATACATAATACATTTCTACATAAAATAGGGAAAATAAACAAAATAAAGGGTGTTCTCACATGATCTGTAAGGGTAAACAAAGGAGATATGAAAGAATAACATGAACATAAGGGTTTGTGAACATGATCATAAAATTTGAAAACCATACCCATCATATAAAAGATCATAATCCTGAGTGATGGAATAATTTTTTTTATTCATAAGCCATGAATCATAAGTAAATAAAATAACATGATCCATAATAGAATAAAATTTTCATAAAACATTTAATTATTGCATACACATAAGCATAGAAAAACATATCCATAGTTGTCCAGGATCACTACCAAGGCTATCATTGTGTAATGGGTTAACATAAAAATTCATAATTGTAGTCATGGTTCAATCCCAATACCATTATAGAGAACATGTTCCCTTAATGAATTGGGTTCACTACCCATTTTGGTCCAATCTATCTCAGGATATATAAATCTTTACCAAATTAATTAGAGTGAGATATAGGTCCTACAAATCACATAATAATAATCATGAGTATGTGTAAAGAAAGATCATAAAAAATTTATCATTTAATATCAAATGAAATGAAATAGGTTTAATTTTTTTAGGATATCATAACCACGGGAAAAGATACACATTTCATAATCATTTCATCATAGGATACTCCATTAAAAGAAGCAGATTTCATAAGCATTTTCTCGTCATATAAAATAAGAATAGAAATAGGTTTCCTAAAAATCATTCCATCATAATCATAAACCATTTAGATAAATAATTATAATGATATCCTTTTATCATATACTCATTAAGGAATTGGTAACATCAATGGAATTCATGTTATATAGAAAATTATTTTGAATGGTTATTTAAAACATTTCATGAGGAAAATGTCCATTCCACATTGAAAAACACTTTTGAAAACATAAAAATATTTAGAATAATTTTTATTGAAAACAACCTAATAATAATATAAATTAATATTTAAATAAATTATTGGTTAGGATGGTGGATAATTCCATTCATGTTTTAAATATTAAATTGAATATTCATTTCAAAAAAAATTTAATTCCAAACATACATTTTTTGGAAAATGACATGAAAATAAGTTTGTAAATATTTATAATTAAGTAAAAAATGGGTAAAAATGTATTATACATAATTTTGGAATGTTAATAAAATATTTTAAAACACTTATAGAAAAAAAAAATTGGAAGAAAAATAAGTTTTTTACTGAATAGACAAATTAAGTTGATTTTTTAATAAAAAATTATTTTGAACTCCTGAGTACATTAAGTGAAGAAAATTAAGGTAAGAAATATATTATTTTAAAATAATTTTATGATAATAAAATTTTTGAGTTTATGGAGAGATATATCATATCATTTTATCATAGAAAATATAATCAATATGGATCGCGATAAACGATGTGATTGTAATAAAAAATCATTACCACATTGGTGACTATAAATTATAATACCCATGAAGTAATTACATTAAATGAAACATAAAATATCATGATAATAAATAAATTCATGATATTACATATAATATGGGCTTTATATACACCTCATAAAATATTATTGGTGTACAAAAAAACATATGACTCAAGGAAGCTAAACTGAGAAAAAAATCCTTTACTGAATTAGTAACATTGAAACTATAAACCCCATTAAAGAGAGATCCAATAATGGATATATAAATATACATAATTTTCATAATAAGAATCATAAATTAAATTAATGGGTAATATATAAACCACATATAGGAATCATGTGGTTAACATGGAATTTATCTCTGATAAATTAAAAGTTAGATGAAAATCCATTACCTTAAGTATCAGATTCTTTCACACATGTTAAAAACACCAATATAATACATATAACTTTAAAGTAAATAAATTTTAGAACCATTATTATATATTACATACCATATATATTTTTTTTATAAAAAGTTATTACCTATTTATTAACTATTTCATAGTATAGTTGCATTTTAGGAATAAATTCTTCTTTCCATGTATGTTTTGATATGTTATTTTTTTCCTCCTAATTTGTTCATGGTTCCATCAATTAATTTTTTACCATTTTATAAATAATATATATATTGATTATATTTTTAGAGTAATTTATAATATTGAGAGATATTAAATGAAATATATCATTTATGGAGATTTTAGGCCTTACATATGCATGAACATTGTTTCCATTTTCTCAAAGGATTGAAAGAAATAGAGGTAAATAATATATTACCATTAAATAAATGTTTTTATTACATAAATGTCAATTATTTTCATTAAATTAATACTTATTACCTTTCATGTAATGCATGAATGAATCCCATCACTCCATGTGATGGTAGTCCACTGCACACACCAGTGACATTATGGTATTCTCATAGAATGTAATATATGAAGTTATATGTGATATAACAATTATATAAGTATAATAATATCATATATATAATATATAAATATCTAATACACTATTATATCTATCTATGAGAGGTGTAACTGGAAAATTAATATCATTTGTTTGCAAGGCGGTAGTCAACCGTACACTGGAATTAAGATTTTGTATCCCATTTGATGGAAGAAGAGATGGTTTTAGGTCATTAATATAACATAATAAAATATAGGTATATTTCATAAAATGAGTTTATTATTTCATAATGGTTTAATAATAATTTATTTAGTTGGATGATGAAATAAAATAAAACGCTCAGTGATAGGTGTTACCTCTTTTTTAGAAAAATTTTGTTTCATAGAAAATGGCTTTTGAAGTTGGATTTACGAAAAATAAGGATTTTAAGATAGAATTAGATAATATAGGAATTTCTTTGTGAATAAATATTCCAAACTAATCTTTTTTTAAGTGTTAAGAGGAGAGGAGAATGGGTGTCCTTTTATAAGTGAGGGGAGTGGCACAAATGTAATTTTTAAAGAAAATGGTATAACCATAAATTTCTCACGAAAAAGGATAAAAAATAGACCATTATAGATCCTAAAATATATAAGGTGAAAATATTTTCATACCTAATTCATTTGAAATGTTTTGGTTTTTTTAATCCTTATCTTTTAAGTTTAACCCCAGATAAATACATTTTTACCTTAACCGTGTTAATGAATTTTTACTATTTTTTCTTTTAGTTATGGTTAGAAATTATGTAGGAATTATTATAAAATATAAATTATTATAATTAAAAATATGGAATCCATTTTTGTTAATTCAATTATCAAAATTAGAAAAATTGAATTCAAAATTAAACCCATAGATGTGATGAAAAATTGGGGTTTTGAAGTGATCTATTTTAAATTTTTAAAAGGGTTTTACATAAAAATTCAATATAAAAATGATTAAACGAAAAAAATTAGATTAATTGACTTAAAATGGATTTTTTTTCTTTTATACTATTTCAAAACAAAATCATCCTTTAAAATTATTTAAATGAAAAGGATTTTTTCAATAAAAATCAATATTTTTCACTATTCTTAGAAAATTTAATTTTATTATAAAAATCTATAATCATTACCCTAAGATAATTTTGTCATGATGATTTTAAAAATGAATTTTATTTTTTAAAATTTGTTTTATAAAATAGTAATATAACATTTTTATTATTTTTCACAAAAAATTACTAGAAACATTTTTTTGAGAAAATATAATTATTGAAACATATAAGTACTTTTTAGAAAATTAATTATTTGTATATCAAAATTTTTTATTTATAAAAAACTATTATTTTTAATATTTAAAATTTTGTTATTCCTACTCATTCCAGCTACGTAATACCAATCTTATTTAAATAATAATATATATATTTTTTCATGATTCATTAAAACTCGGTGTTGCGTGTAACACAATATAAACTCATTAGTGTGCGAAATCTAAGATAAAATAAATATTGAATTAAAAACAAGATATCGAAAAAATTTAATTTTTTAAAAATAAAATAAAATCATGAAAATCAGTTCTTTAAATTCCACCCCCTTAAAAATTAAATTTTCCCTCTAAATTATTTACTCTAATATAAATAAATGGGGATACTTTTTATTTATCACCTCCTCAAGTTCCCACATATCTTTTTAAAAAGGGTGGTTTCAAAAAAAATCATTGACTAGGGGAGTGGTATATTTTCTTTGAACATTATTTGTATGATCCATAATATCCACAAAATGTTCTTAATAAGAATTATCCTCCTCCAACAGTACTACCTATGAGTTCATTATATATGAAGGATCATATATATACTTCCTCAAGAGAGATACATGGAACACATAAGGGGCTTGAGAGAGTTTTTTTGGAAGCACCAACTGATAGAATACCATACTGATAAGATCATGAATTTTAAAGGGATTGATATTCCCTAGTCATAGTTTTCCCTTCGTTCCAAATCTCATTTCATTTTTCCCTAATGAAATTCTTAAAAATACATTATCACCGTCTTCAAATTATAGATTATACAAGCATTTTCTAGTATAAATTTTCAAACAACACTGAGCTTCCTTGAGGTGTTAATATTTGGATCTAACCTCCTTTTCCATTTCTTTAGATTTCTTAGGTCCCAATAATATTATTTCTCCAGCATCTTTCTAGCATGTTGTAGCTCAATACTTATTTCCATAGAGATCTTCACAAGGATCCATTTAAATTCTTGAGTGAAATATATTATTGTATGAAAACTCAAATAGATGAATGTATTAATATCAACCACCTTTTAAATCCATAGAACAAGATATCAACATTTCATCAAGGGTTTTAATTGTTACCATAAATCGAAAGTCTATTTGGGGAAGATATGTAGTGCTGAAACATAACTCTATATACAGAGTATGATGAAGACTTCACAAAAACATCACGGTAAATCTCGAAACCCGATTAGATAGAATGGAATGTTTTACTCCATTTAACCTTACCTCATCTTTATTTTATAATCTGTATATCTAATCAAGAGATTAGTCTTATCTTATAGAGTTGAAGTCTCATGACTTTGTAAGGTGATCAAATAAAACCCATATAACTTTATTCTCCTTAAACAATTTTTTGGAGTCTGATGGAATAGATATAATGTAATGTTTTCCCATTTCCATTCTAGTATAGGAAATAGACATCACAAACCCATATACTTTTACATTTTGGACTCATAATGATAATATTACAAGCATCTAGAGGTATATCTATTCCGACCATCCCACCAGAAATACTCGTTCAAATATCTATGCATATTTGTAATTCTAGGATAAAGAGGGAATGCAGAACTATAATCTCCCACTAACAAACACTTCTATAAATTTGGAATGGATGGAACACATACATGTTTTATGAAAATTATCATTCCATCATGATGAATGTTAAACTCATGAGCATTTCTAACTTTCTTTTTAAGATCACTCTCACTCTATATTTTCCACTCTTTAATCTTTTACTTGGACAAATGGCTGGAAATTATATTGAGAAAGTTAATATTATACCTTTCCTTCTGGATTTCTTGATCCATCCTTTTTAAATCCCAAAATATTTGATATTTTTTTATCCTCATCATGGATGATATTGCCTGATCTTTTAGACTCAAGGGATAAAACACCTTGTTCTCCTTCATAGTGTGGGGATGTATTAGAATTCATAAAAATTAATCACCTCTAACCATATTCTATGGCATATAATCAACTCATTCTGTGTGAATGTATATTTTAAAAATTTGTGATTGCTATATATATATAAAATTTTTATCCATTTTGATAATGAATCCATATGTTTAATTCAAAAATTATCATAGCTAACTCCATATCTGGTGTTGGGTAATTTTTCTCATAATATTTTAATTATCATGAGGAATAGGTTAAAACGAAGTCATTCTACATAAGAAAACATACGAATCCAATATTTGATGTGTCACTATATATTAAAAAACATTCCACATTATAGGGAAATGTTAGAATAGGTTCACTGACTAATATTACCTTAAGTTCCCTAAAATTTTCCCCACACTCATCTATCAAACCGCACTTGTATCCCTTTTGAGTTTTCCTAGTGAGTGGATTAGATATTCCTCACAAATTATCCCCAAAAAGTCAATAATATCTCGCAAAAAAAAATAAAATTATGGATTATTGTCACCATGTTTGGTCTATGACAACATTCAACATCCATTATCTTTTATGGATCTACTGATATACACTGTCCTAAGATTATATGACCCAAAAATGAAATATTTTTTGGCCAAAATTCACACTATGTAAATTTTTCATATAGTTTCTCCATATATAGTGCATTTAGTAAAAATTTTATGTGATCATTATGGTCTTCCATAATATTTGAATAGATAAAAATATCATCTAAAAATATAACTACAAATTGATAATGGTAATCTCTAAAGACTATACACATCAAATCTATAAAGACAATGGGGGAAATAGTTAGAACTAATGGCAATACTAAATATTCATAGTACCTATATATTGCATGGAATATAGTGTTCATTATATCCTCCTTCATTAACATCAATTGGAGATATCCATAATATATTTTAGTCTAGGAAAATTATTGATCTCTAAGTAGTTGATCAAATATGTCATCAATATAGGGAAGACGATACTTGTTCTTTATTGTGATTTTTCCACTCCAAAAAATCATTGAAGTGTTGGGACAATCTATATTTATTTTTTAAAAAATAATAGTTGAATCCCAATGTGATAAACGTTTCTAGATGAATCCCTTATCAAGGTTCTACTGGATTTGATTGTTCAATTATGGAATCTCAATTAGGGCTATTCTATAGTGAGTCTTTGAAATTGGTCTTACACCTAGAATGAGTTCTATTGAGAACTAAACTTCATAATTTGGTGGAAGGAAAAGAAATTTTTTTGGAAAGACATAATAAACTAAGGCACAATAGGCATGTCATAAATGATGATTTTCTGCCAAATCATTTGGGATAAATTCCCATATTAAATTGAAATAAAAACCAATAAAATATATGTGTGATTTCTATCATAACTTCACAATTATCTCCACAATGATAGGAAATCATAGGTTGGTTTGGAATATCAAATGTTAATTACATTACTTGGAAATTGATGGGGGATTTATGTAGAATTATTCAATCCATGCCTAAGATAGCATCACATTCAAATAGAGGAAAAATTAAACAATTTTATTAAAGTACACTCTCAAAAAATTAAATATGAAAAGAATCATAGACCTTAGATACAATCATTATATTATTAGTAGCTTAACATATAATTTTACATCTAATCATTTGGGTGTCATATTACATCCCCTAGAAAATTATTCAGATATGAATGAAAGGGTAGATCAAGAGTAAAATAAGACATTAACATTTTTAGAGTGGATGGTAAGTATACCTTTCACAACATCATTATCAAACCGCTATTATGAAATAGTGAACACATGATATATTCCATTGTCTATTGGTAAAATATGTTCTTAACCTCAATCGTAATCATTACCCTTTGGATTTGGTCACTGGTGTGCATAATTTCTTTAATCTATACATTCTACATATTAGAGTTTGGATGGGGAAATCTATGGATCATTCTATATATTTTCATCATTAACTATCTTCTTCCCATCACATAAGAATTAAATTTTATGATTTATTTACCTTCCACACTTAAAAAATGTTATATCCCCCTTAATAAAATTTCCTCCATGTTTCTTCCCACACATTTACCATAATGGGAAACTCATATTCTTATCTACATGGTTTTAAGATTTTCATTTGAATTAAATTTTTCACTTCTTTTAAAAAACATGATATGGATATATAACTCAAACCTCCATTTACACGATGATATCACATTGATCAATATGTTAATTTATACTGATTTATCTAATGGAAAACACCCTTTATGACTTGGTTTTAAACCACTAAAAAATTAATCAACCTTAATTTCCGGTTGGATGGTAATACCAGAGAATACCACAAATTTCGATTAAACTTTTACTCATATGTACTAATAGATTCACCATACTATTAATATTGAACAAGGAACTACTTACCCAATTTCTTAAAAAGAATACAAGGATATAAATTATTGAAAATAAATTCTTGAAATCATAATAATCCATGGATTCAATTTCGTCTTGTTCTCTTATATTCATGATGAGAGTCCATGATAAATTTTTTTCACCATCCAAATGATAGACTACCAAAATGAAATTTTCATCTTCTAAACACTAGAGAACAAAATATTCTCTTAAAATGGTATATATACACTCCTCAAAAACATGAATATCAATGGATTCATGGAATATAGGAGAACAATTCCTCATGAAGGACTCAATAGGATGTTTCTCCTTTTATCATTTGGTATTTCAGAATGATTGAAGTCTTGAGAATGTTGTATTAGAATATAAATGGGATTTTTAATTCTAATCCCTATAACATTTGGATTTATAAGAGGAAAATCATTTCATTATCTATAAAAATAAACATTAAAAAGGTTCCTCTAGGTTCTATACAATAACTAAAACCTAAAATAACAGTGTAAGTAACAATAATCATAGTGGGGAACCACATGATATAGAAAAATAATTATATTATGTTTAAATCATAAAACCATATTTTTAATCTATGACACCTTAGTTTTATCCTTGGTAACTCATAGGCATCATATTATTAAATCATTTATAATGGTATGTAAAGAGTTTTTGAATTTCTAAAAATAACCCCCATTATTTTAAAACCAGGTGTGCAATAAGGCCCATTATCATTCACCATGTGATGATTGAGACTAGATTAATGTTCCATTTTTGAGTTATTACACCTAAGTACCACTATAGGAAAGACATATTATATTTTAGTATCTATAATGGATGTAATTTCTTTTAAACCCCTAGATTTATCCTTTACCATGATTCCATGATATTTTCTATACTTTGAATAATCCTTAGAAATATCCAGTAACATGTCCTTATGGATGTTAGTAATGTTTTATCATCCTAGTTTCCAAAGGATACCCAATCCTATCCTAAGAAACAAACTATAATAATTGAGAACTTTCATAAAAATATATTATATCTTTTATATGAATATTCATTAAATTACAAAAATATTTGACTAAGGATCATTCAAGTATAGTGCTTATGGAAACATGGAAACATAGAAAAGCGGTACATACATGAAATATATCATATTCCACTATATTCTTTAAAACTATAACCATTCATATAAATATCATACTTAATTAATTTCTTCATAACTAGGGGAAAGGAATCATAATAAATGGTGGTCTAAGATGCTCAGTAAGGGTAAATAAAGAAGATACAAAATCATAACATAAACATAAGGGTATGAGGACATGATAATAACATTTTTAAATCATACCATACATATAATAGATAATAATCTTGAGTCATGGAAAAAATATAGTCCACTCATAAGGCATGAATCATAATGTAATCTATAAAACTAAGACATGAAACCTTTACATTGGAATAACACATTTAATTTTAGAATACATGTAAGGAGAGAAAATAATATCTATTGTAGTCAAGGACCACTTCTAAGGAAATAAGAGTATAATGGGACCACTATCCAATCCATCACCATAGTAAAATATTACTCCCAAGACCATCATAGGGGACAAAATTCATTAATGTGTCTAGTTCACTCCCTATTTTAGTTCTGTAAATCTCATGATATAAATATCTTTAACCAATTTATTGGATGGAGGTGCAGGTCCCACCCATTAAATAATTAAAATCATTCAAATATGTTCCATGAAATCATAAAACATTAAAAATATCATAACCCATAAAATTAAAAATGTTTCATATAAAAAATGTAAAATATATAGGTTTCATAATGTGTTAATAATTTCATCACAGAATAACCTGTGAAAGGAAGTGGTTTTAATAATCATTTCCTCATGGTATTACCTGTGTAAGAGAAAAATGTTTCATAAACATTATTCCATCATAAAAATAAACCAATTAGGGAAATACTAATAATGGTATCCTTGGATCATATCTTGATTAGGTAATTGGTAACATTAGAAAATTTTATTTTAGATGGAAAATAATTTTTAATTATTATTTATGTAAATTTTAAAAGAAAAATTCCTTTCAACTTTGAAAATTAAATTTTAAAACATAAAACATTTTAAAAATAATTTCCATTAAAAATGAAATTGTAATATTATAAAGGAATATTCAAAGAAGTGATTATTAAAAATTAAATAATTCCATTCATGACATACACATTAAAATAATGATTTCATTCACATTTTTTTGAATAAAAACAATCATTGTTTGGAAATAAAATAAAGTTTCATTTCCAAAAAAATTCAAAAAGAGTAAAATATGGGTAAAAATTTATTTAATAAACCATTAGGATAATGTTTAAGACATTTCTAAAAACAATTTCAGAAAAAAATGGTTTTGGATGATGAATAATTTTTTGACCAAATAGAGAAATAAAGATGATTTTTCTTAAATAATTTATTTTAAAATCGGAGTGCATAAAAAGAATAAAATGAAGGGAAAAATGATTTCTGATGACATAAATAGAGGATAATAAAATTAATTATTTTACTGAGAAATAGATCATTATATTTTATCATTAGATACACAATCATAAACAATTCTGATAAATGATAAGATTATAACATAAAAGATTTTCCACTTTAGTAACATTGAATTATTAAACCCCTAAAAGAATAATATTAAATAAAAATAAAAATATCATGAGAATAAATAAATTTATGATATTAAGTGTATAAGTTTATATATAAATACCTCATAAATTATGATTGGTGAAGTACACGACATATGTCTCAAGGAAGAAAAATTGAGGCCGAATCCCTTACCACGTTGGTTACTTTGAAATCGTAAACACCATGAAAGAAAGATATGAAAATGTATATTAGAATCCCAATAATTTTCAGGATACTTATATTAAAACTCATTCATATGAAGTATATACAACACATAAAATAAGGACTTTCTAAATATGGAATTTTTCCTCACATGAACTTAAAGTTAGATAGAAATCCCTTAACATAAGTCTCAAATTCCATTGTACACATTCAAAAATATTATACAATAATAGTATTTATATTATAATTATATTAAAGAACCATACTTATATATGTCTTACCACATATTATTTTTATATTACCTTTTATTACATTATTATGACCACTTTCATGTAAAAGTCACATTTTTTACAATAACTACTTTATTTTTCATGTTTGTTTTTGATTTTCTATTTTTTGTCCTCATACTTTGATCATGATTTCATCATCATTAAAATTTTAACTATGATATAAATATCATAAATATTCATTATGATTGATTTTAGGATATTATGTAAGATTAAGAGATATAAAATGAAATGCACTATTCATGGAGATGGTTGGTCATAGGTACACCTAAACACTACTTCCATTTTCTTAACAGATTGAAAAAAAGAAAGGTAAATAATATATTTCTATTATAAAATCATTTTTATTTCATATATATATCACATAAGTTAACTAAATATTATCCATATTAATGTTGGAATTAGTGTCCTAGGACAAAAAAGTAGTACTTTGATTACATGTATATTTGATGTACTGAATATTAGTTAAAAATATTATTAAATATTGTAAACCGTTCTGCATAAAATTAATGTAATAATTTCCTATATTTTTTTTCCACTAATAAGGTAGTATAACTTCCCCGCTGGGATGAGAACCTTTAAGTGCTATGAAAATATTCTTAATATAGTTATGTGGTCGGATAGTTTACTATGAAGGGACACATAGTGTTTAGAACATCATGTGTGAGTACTTGTAAAAGGATGAGGCTCATTAACATGAAGTTCTTAGTTTGTAATATCGAATATGGGAGATTATGAGAATTGACCAACCAGTAGGAATTCTGCATGTTTTTTTCATATCCCAAACCCACACATTCATATTCAGTGCTAAAAATATATAGTGTATTTTTTAAAAGGTAACTAAAAGCACATAGTAAATTATATGTCCAAGGAAATTTCTCAAACAAGGTTATAATGAATTAGGAAAATAAAATACATAAAATAATATTATACAAAAAAATAATTAAAATAACTACTTCACATCATGTTCTTTATATCCTTAAACAAAAAAATAAACAATAGAATTTATAATGAACCTATAAAAATATTTTAAACCATGGGATGATGATTTCATTGACTAAAAAGGGGATCTAAAACATGTAAAAAATAATTTTATACATACTTATTTGACAACTCTTAAAACATTTTTTATCAAATATAATAATTTGATATATAAAATAATTTTAAAAAATAATTATCATTTTTATAAATTCATTTCAATAATAATAATTGAAAAGTAATTGAATTTATCATCAGAAATAATTTGAAAAAAATAAAAATTTTATGGATTAAAATTATTTATGAAAGATCTTATAATACTCATGGAGATACATCATAGTATCACTGGTAGGGAAATGTCCCATTGAGGTTGGGGTTCAATCCCTATTCATAATTATTTCATTTGATGTTGATGTGATAAATTTTATTTTAAGGAAATATGTTGCTGAATATTTTCTTTCCTCGTAAATATCCAACTAAAAACCTTTCTAAAATATACATGAATTATTTTCAAAAAATAAAATAATTTAAGATCCACAATAATTTTTCAAAAGGTAATTTTTCATAAGATATGTTTGATTTTATAGAAATACATGAATTTAATATTGTCAAAGGAAGAATTTAAACTCATCTTATAATTAAATAAAAAACAAAATTTTATTCAATGCATAATTCATTACCATCTCTATATGCATGTTCAATATCCATAGTTATATTTCAAAATTAATGATAATTTTGAAAATATTTATCAATATACTTCCTTAACAAAAAATAAACAAAATCTTTTGAAATAAAAAATGTAATTATAAGATAATTTTTTTAATTAATAATAATTCTATTATTCCTCTTGTAGGAATTATTAATTTGTAATATGAAAAAAATTAATTTTCTAAAAAAATAAAATTTTCAAAAATAATAATGTGAGAATACATGAATTTAAACGAAAAAATACATAAAAATATCATTCCAATTCAAATAATGGAGTTTTGAAAAATTAACTTTAAAAACAATAATTTAAAATAGAAAATCATGTTGGATTTTTAAAATTACTTCCTTGAAAATTGGAATTTATAAAATATCAATAACACCCTTCTAATTTTAAAATAATGTAAAAATATAATTATAAATTTTGAAAATTAAACCCTTTGGATAATAATTTTACAAAACATAAAGTCAAAGAATAATTTTCTTAAGAAACTAAACTCTATTACCTAAAATACGAATTTGGCAGGAAAATAGTTGAAACACATATACACTTGCATGAAAATTGATGATAACTTGTTTCTATTCATCTTTTATTTTTCTCTTATTTTATATCTATATCTCTATCACTATTTATCATTCTCAAATGAACTGGAAAACACAAAAAATAATGAAAATAAGAGTTGAGACCCACCCCTTCCAGATTGCTTCACTCAACAAAAACTTATGCCTAAACAGACTCTTTACAAGCCTCCCCACACAAACAAACACAAACACACACACATATATATATTAACAATAAATTATATATGTATCTATATATATAATTATTTAGTCTAGCATAGAAGAAGATATAATTATAAATGATTTCTTTTCCAATTCACACAACAAATAACACGAAACTTAACGTTGATCATTAATCAATAATTGAAAATATCAAATAACGGAGTGATAAAAATAAAAATTTCTGACTGATTAAGCAACAGATAAAATAAAAAAAATGTGATTTTCTTCTTTTTAGGTCTAGTACATATGAAAACCATAAATCTAGTAAATAAATCGAATTAATCATGGAAAATATATATTATTTATCCTGTTTGATATGGATTATTCAGAAATTTTTCTTTATGTTTTCCTGAAACAATACAAAATCTATGAAAAAAATGGTAACAAATATGATTTTTTATTTAAAACGAGAATTGAATATTGCCAAAAAATATGTTGGGTGATGAAAAATCAAGAACATAATCAAATAGGGAATTCTAATGTTTGATGAAGTGAAAACCAAAACATCAATGGACATGATGTTGCTAAGAAAATGACCCTAAAAAGATTTGGACACCCAAGCTAAAGATCATTTGTTCATAACTATGACAACAAATAAAACATCTATTGGTGGCTGATCTCACTCATCCGAGATTTGGGTCCTCATCGTTGCATGGAGCCTCATCTGTAGATGAACCTTATTTTGTGTTTGGTCCTACATTAGATCAATTCCTAAGTCCTTCATCCGGGCTCAATTCCCCATCTCACTTATCCTCTCGAATCCCATAGTTATCTCTCGCTTAGGCACTCAGTTCTCTCAGGAAATTAAACTCTTGGTTTTCAATTTCCATATAATGAAATAGATCCCATTATCTGATTATCCACCATTATTTATTTAATCATTTTATATTATTGTATTATAATTTTAATAATAATTAACATAATTTGGATTTTATTTAATAATAATAATAAACATATTTCCGATTTAGTATTTTAATATACTTACAATAAGTCAATAAAATTTAAAATAAAAAATTCAACTTCATAATATTTATATAACAACATTTTTATATATACTTCTTTAATATTCATGTTTAATATGTTTAAATTAATAATAATATAAATAAAAAAATTCTTATATTTTCATAATTATATAATTATAATTTCATAATATCATAATTATCATAATTTATTTAAAATTTTATATAAATTGTATTACCTTTAATTATTTTTATCATTTACTACTTTACCACCATTTTTAGCTCTTTATACATGATTATAAAATTTTAGTTATAATAAATTTTTTTTTGTAAATATATAATTTTTAATGATTCTTAGTAAAATTAATTGATTTAAGTATTTATAATTATAATTTTTTTATAATCTAACTTATTTTATTAATGATAAATTATTATGAATAACCATTACATATATATAATTGATTAATAAAATTTTACGATTAAAAATATAGTTTAATAAAATTTTCATTTTTAGAGTATCGTATTTTATACCTCTATTTACTTACTATGTTAAATGATAATTTAATATTCACTCTTTTTTATTAAAATTATTTTTTATAATATTGAATTATTGTTTAAATAAATATACTAATGAAAAAACTAAATCAATAATTAATATTCTAACAGGAGTTATTATGGATGAACTCTATCATAGTTAAGAATATTATAATCTCCATATTCAAAATTAAGAAAAGGTAGAACTTCTAGGGTAACTTAAATAACTAAAAGTTTTAAATAAAAGTCTATCGGATAAATATTTTTAAAGAAAAAACATAATGTCCACATTTTTTTAGATCGTTGCTCTGTTACCAATTGTAAAAGCCCACACATATACTTTCTAATTTAGGGCTAAATACTTCCTTGTATTTTTTATAAAACAAAACTAAAAAATACATAGTATAGTATAGATGAAATGAAATTTTTAAGCCATGGTTTTTGAGAATTATAAAAATAGCTTACATAAAATAAGAGTTTACAAAAAAATTTCAAATACCTAATTTTCCTTGTGTGTGCAACCTCTTAATACAAAGGAAACACTATTTTAAATTCTATTAAAATGCTCAAATGTTTTTTATAACATGGGATGAGAATTAAATATCCTTGTAATGGGTTTTACAACTAGTGAAAAATAATTTTATATATACTTATTTAAATCCTCTTAAAACATTTAATATGAAATATAAATATTCTTAAATATACAATAATATAAAAAATAAATATAATTTCTATAAATTTTTTTAAAAAATAATCCTTGAAAAACAATTTTATTTACCATTGAAAATAATTTAAAAATAATTCTACTTTTATGGACTAAATTAATACTTAAAAATCATATAAAAGCTTTGGGGACACTTAACCGTGTCACTATTAGGAAAAAATCTCATAGAGTTCATGTGTTTACTATTCATTCCTCATTATCTCATATGATATACAAGTACAAAATTTAATTTTATGGATTTTTTTAAAGATCCATTTTTCTCATAAATAACCCATTTAGAAACACTCCAAAATATATTTGATTTATTTTTAAAGTAGTATAAAATTTTACATCCACAATAAATTTTAAAAAGTAATTTTTTCATAAGGAATTTTAGATTTTGGATAAATCTGTCAATTTAATAAATTCAAAATAATAAATTAAAAGCACCTCAAAACTAAGTTTTACAAAAACAATTTTCTTCAATGCATGGAATGTTATAGATTTTCTTAACTCGTTTCCATTTCCATATTCAAGTGTAACATCCGTAGTTTCAATTAAAAAATAATTATAATTTTCAATATATGATAAAATATTCTTCAATAAAATTAATTATAAAAACCTATTTGAAATTATAATTATAATCAGAGGATAATATTTTTTAATAATAGTAGTACTATCATTCCACCTGAATTAAATATTAACTTCTTATTTTAAAAATAAATTTATTTTATAAAATAATAAAATTTTAAAAATAATATTTTGTGAATATAAGAGTTTAAAATAAAATTAATCAAAATAATAAAAAAATATAAATCCATTACAAAGAAAAGAGTTTTGAAAAATAAACTTGAAAAAATAAATTATTAAACTGAAAGTCATATTGGGTTAAGAAAATTTATTCCTTGAAAATAAAAATTTAGAAAATATATATAACACCCTTATAAAATTATAATTCATAAGAAATGTAATCATAAATTATGAAAATAAAACCCATATATTTTTTTTTATAAAAATATAAAATCATTGAATAATTCAGTTAAAAAAATAAAATCCCTTACCTAAAAAAATGAATTTGGGAACCAAAGATTGAAAACACTTATATATTAGCCGAAATATTGATGATAAATAGTTTTTCTTCTTCTTTAATTCTTATATTATTTTCTAACTCCCTCTCTATATCATTGGCACTCATACCCACTGAAACTCAAAAGCCCAAAAAACAAACAAAACAAGGGATACGACCCTCTCTATGCAGGCTGTCTTTATCATCAAAAACTCAAGCCACTCTTGCCTCTTTACTAGCCTCTCCACACTCGCTTATATATACACCAAAAATAAATAATAGATTAAGATAGATATATATAATCCATGTGTCTATTGTAGAATAATATATTATTATAAATGAGTATCTTTTTATATTTTCTCAATAAAAAATAAGAATCTTAACATTGATCATTCAACATAAATTATGATGACCAAAACTAGTGTAATCAAAATAAAAATATATTTTCGATTAATCCATGAATACAATGAATAATTTTTATTTTATTTTTTTATTACTTTAGTAGATATCAAAACAAATAATTTGTATTTTAAATTGAATGAATCCTGAAAAAATTTATATTATTTATAATGATTGATTTGGAATAATCAATGATTATTTATGATGAATTGCTAAAATGAAAAAATATTGGCCCTACAATGATGAAAAAAATTATTTGGTTTTAAAACCAGCTTTGAGAATAGTCGAAAAATACATTGGGTGAAGAAAAATCCAAAACAACATCAAATATGGGATGTTGATATTCAAAGAACCACAAACCAGAACATCAATGGATAAAATGTTGCTAAGCTGATGACCCAAGAAAGAATATCTATGCTCATAATAATAAATACAAATACTATTACCTCTGATAAATTAGGAGATATATTTTCAAAAATAAGATCGTGGTATCTCCATTCTTGGTTTTTTCCCACCCACATTCAAGACTCTTGTGTAAAATCAATCCACTACAGGTAGTCAATATCCCTCATTAATTACCAGAATCCTCATTAATTCATAGAACCTCAATAGTAGAAGAACCTAATTTAGTGTTTAGTCTCATATTAGATCCATTCTTGAGCCCTTCATCAATTCTCGATTCCCCATCTCGCTAGGCTTCTCGAAGCCCTCAGTCGACTGACCCACCTACACTCTGTTCTCCCCAAAAATGAAACCCTTGGTTTTTGATTTCCCTAAAATTAAATTGATACCCTTATCTAATTATCTAGTATATTTATTTATTCATTTGAATACAATTATATTTGAAATATAATAACAACTAGAATAATTTAAATTTTAAATAAAAAAATAATATTAGACATAATTTTGATTTAGTATTTTTATATATTTATAATAACCAAATTAAATTTAAAATTAAAACTAAAATTTCATACTATTTATATAATAAAAATTTTATACAGAATTTATTAGTATTGATTTTCATGTTGTTTAAATTAAAAATAAAAAGAATAATTATAATTATTATATTTTCATAAACACTTATTTATATAATCAGTATTTTCTAATTATTAAAATCAATTTACAATTTCATATAAATTAAATTAAATTTAATTATTGTTATTATTTATATCATTATCAAAAATTTTGTAGCTATTTTTATATAAGTATAAACTTTTATTTATAAAATGTATTTTCTGTAAAACTAATTTCTAATGTTACTTGCTATAGTTAATTATTTTTTTATTTATAATTATAAAAAATTTAAATCGTTTAACTTATTTTTGTATTGATTAAATAATATGAATTTTTTTTTATATATATGCAATTAATTGATAAAATTTACCTCTTAAAGATATTGTTTAATAAATTTCCATTTTAAGAGTGTCATTATAATTTATTAATTTATTTGTTTAATTTTTTTATTGATAATTTAATATTAATTACATTTTCTCATTAATATTATTATTGAAAATATTGAATTACTATTTTAATTATGATATTAATTGAAAAAGTGAAACAAATAATTATAATTTAAAAATTGTGTTGTTATAGTTTTGGTGTCATCAGATATTCCCATATAAGAGAATGTGTAATGGTTATTAGACATTAAGATAATAATTAATGCATGTCATTACTTCTGCACTTAGATTTTATGTTGAGACCCATGCTCAAATAAGTTCACAAGAAGTAGGGAATGTTGGGTGCGTCATGATTGACATGTAATTAATCGAGAAGTTGAGGAAGGATTTGTCCCTACAATTTTTATGGAAGATCATATCTCAACTCTTTTATTAGAATATAACTATCCCATTGAAGTTCAGGGCCGTCGTGTACCAACATGTTTATTTCAATTATTCAAAGAAAGACATATCGAGCATAAAGGTTTGTGACACAGTGGTGAAACCTTCTTGATGAGAGACTGTGATAAAGGTATTATATTTCACAATGATCATTAATATGTGGTTTTCAATATTTTTAAATTATATTATTTATCTTGGTTTCCTTTACCCATTTCTAGATAGTAATCCAGATCTTTAATAAAGATCTCCAAATTGAAACAAGAAATAATCCTAGAGGGTCTCACACTATGTGTTTCCATTGATCTTAATTAAATTCTATTTAAATTTAATTATTTGAATAAATATTATTCTCATGAGAATGGAATAATTCTATCCAAGTTATATTGATCACATAAATTTACTAAATATTTTTTCACCGACATGTGAATGAAAATATATTTATTTATTTTAAATAATATTCAATAAATATTTTTTTCAGTGGTATCTGAAAGAAATATTTATCCAAGTTTTCAATAAACACCGAGAAGTTTGAACTATACAAGACCGTTTCTGGTGATAAATAATTATTTATAAGAACTCAACTATTACTCATAATTTTATTAATGTTTGTGAATACCAAATAATATTAATATTATTATTATTACGTGGTGTGAATTTTTATTAAAGGTTATAATTTTATTTAATGGATAGTAGGAGATTAAATTATTTTCATAACCTAAACCCTAGATTTATAAGTAGTCGATTATGTCTATTGTGTGGTGCATCAATATGAAATTAAAAAAAGAGTGATTTTTTGGGCATAATGATATCTCTTTTGACTCCATTATCTATATCCCTCTAAATATTGAGAATACAAGAGATATTTCATCATGAATTAAGAATGAAAGAACAATAATGAACAATGCAAGGTATTTTATTCACTATGCTAGCACCCAAAGATTAAGTGTCATTGCTTGGAGATCATTGGATAATATTGTGGATCACTACTAGAGGGATTCTACCATTGGTCCCTCACAAGAACAATAAAGGTTATCTAAAAGGGTATTTTCAGATGATTGACATCAACTATGACGAATAAAACATAAGATAAGGAAATTTATTTCTTCTAATGTAAATTAATTATTTATAAACATAACAGTCAAGATCCACTCATAGGGATCTGGGTAATTGATATTAAATGAAATTTTAATTATCATATTATCCACTGAATTATTTAACTACACTCAAAACCTATATGCAGTACTAAGGGTATCATGTTTAAATTTATAATTATTTATTTAATTGTTGATCTATGAATAGTTGAAATTCGATTATCATTTATTATTGATCATTATTTAATAAAATTTGAATTAACATTCTTTTTCATATCAATCATGTTCATTAAGTGTTTCATTTTTTAATAAAGGGTTAAGAACAAATGAAGAATAACACAATATTCCATATAAAAAATACCACAATTTAACCGGTATGAAAAGGATACATGGTGTTTACTTGGAAGTATACCCCATGTACCCTAGTGCACAAAAACTCAATGAACCAAGGGATATACTAAATGCCACAAAGTAATTAGACATGTTGTATGCCACATGATGACTAGCTAAAAAGGTACACTATTTTTGGGTTAAACAACATATTGGGTTTGCGATGTAAATCACGTAGTCAATGTTGTCATTATACATGGCCAAAACAGCATGAGTCTGAAAAACTAGAGAATTTATAACATTAATGATGTGTATGAATTTTACATGGTGTTTAGTACATATTCCATATTTTAAGAACATGCTGACCAACTCGGTAATTAAATGGAAGCACATTCAAAGAGATACATGATGTGTAGTTGTAATGCACACACCATGTATTCCTCCGAGACACATTAAAAAAACCATATGAGTATGACACACACATGGAAAGAGAATCACATAATGTGAATGTCATCTGTACAATTTGTGTAGTGTTACTAAGGTATATTCCATAGACCCTGGAGTTTAACTACAATACATTGAAACTGACATACAAAATGTGTATCTAGATGTACACTATGTGTAGTCTCCCATTAATGGACAGATTTAAAACATACATTAAATTTAATAATGTGGCATTAAAATCACATTTTATTTATTGGATCACCATTGTATGTTTGATAATTTATTAATGTTTTTAATGATTTTTAAATTCCCTATTAATTTATTGTATTAAATATTGCATTATTGGTTCTTCGATCTATTTTACATGAATTACATAAACTATGGGTATATCTAATAATGTTTACATGATCATTAAGATGATATATTTTAATTAATTATTAATACAAGATCATTCATCTTAATAATAAATAATTAATAATGAAATAAATTATAGCCATTTGATTTTGAAAATTTAGTATGTATGACAGTTCATGAGCTTGACCAATACCTATGTATGTGTTGAATGTTTAAATTTCCTAAATCACTTGAATTTATAATTATTTAATATTAAATAAAATGATGGCATGTGAGCCATCCCTCTATCCAATATTTTATACATCCCATGTGTCCAAGGATATTTATGTAATCCCTTTAAAAAATCCTTCAGGTTCCCCTCACCTAGGATTGTGTAATAAATACTTGTAATTAATGGACCATCTCAAGGTATGACCAAGCGGTTCAAGACGAAACCATGATGATAAAAACCCAATGCTAAAAAATAATATAAATGGAATTATATATCTCATGCTAAGATTTGAAAAGGATTCATTTCTCCAAGGTAATAGGTTTATTTAATTTTTTCTCATTAAATCAAAAATTAGACAAATATAATGAATGGGATAATTAATTAATTAATTCGGCATAATAAATTATTTATTTTTTGGATGCAATTTCATGATAACATAAATTAATTTATTAATGTGATAAGATGTAAATTAAATCAATTCGGTAAACAAAAATATTTTATCTATCATGGCATATTAATTAAGTAATATGCACTTAATATTAACATGAAATGTAAAGGCAAAAAAATATAAAATTTATGCATAATAAAATTAAATACCTCATTTAAATATTATGTTAGACCTATCCTTCCATTACATGATTTGGAGCGAAACTCAATAGGACTAACTGTTTGTCCAACCCTTATCTGTACACTTACTTTTTATGGGGAGTTCTTATGAATGTTTTGGGTAGACATAACCATTTTAAATCAAGAATATTATCCCTTTCTAGACGTTGTCTAATTTTTATGTAAGTGTTAAAGAAATCCATGTTAGGATTTTTGGATATGGGATTACACTCAATGGATCAAGGAGATACAAGACTACCATTGGCAAAGAACCGCATACCTAAATATCTTTAAATTTCTTGAACAACCCTTGTTGGGGTTATGCGAAGGGGAATATAGACACTTTCCACTAGAGTATCCTATAAACTTGAAATTACATTTTAAATGGTAGGGGCTATTGGAACTTGATAAAATAGTGGGAGATTTAATAAAATCAATTAATTTATTATATCCCACCAAATAATAAATCAAGAAAAGAACTAATACTATTATATTTTTAATTTTATAAAAAATGGGAAGCACATCATCCACATTATCTATACGATCAATATTGGAGAAAGATAACATCATAACCGGTAGTAGTTCCCAAGATTTGTTTAAACGCCTTTAGGTTTTGATATGCCATGAATGAAAAGCATACATACTAGAATCCTTAATGATTCGTCTGCCTATGAAAGAAGTGAGTGATTGAAATTTCTTGGTCTATGAAAAACATTTTTTGTAACATTGTATTTGTTCAATATTTGTTTCTTTTATATTTTAATAGTAAAATTATGAAGTCTCATGAAAACATGGATTCATATAACATGATTGGTATCCTTTGTGGTCTTTATTAGGAGATATCTAAATTAAAATCGTTTGAGATATTTAATGTTCTTTGACATATAATTCATCAATAGGGTATATAATCTGGGCGTCAAAATGTTAATCTCATTGGATACATTGAGTGCCTAGAGGTTATTGGGATTAATGTACATGAAGAACTTGGTATCGATCACATTATAGAATCACTCTCTCTTAGGTTACCCAATTTTATTATAAATTATAATATGAACAACATTGAAAAGAATCTATCAAATCTTCTTACTCTCCCTTACTAAGTAAAAAAGGATATAAAGAATGAAATGAATTCAATTATTATGGTGAAAAAAATGAAATGGAATGTAATTAGATCTAAGAACTATCATTTTTCATGCCCTTTTTTGAATTGTAAGATTAAGGTAAAAGGAAGGGAAAATGATGCTATCTATTATTTATATGGAAATAAGGGCCACTTGAAGAAAAATATCATCCAACCTAAGAATAAAGGGGAATAATTTGGTGAATTTTTTATGGGGTGAATTTTATATATTTCTATAAATTTTTTATTAGTTACAGCTTGTGTTACTTAGGTATATATTCAAATAAAGGAACCAAGTAGATTAAAAAAATATTGACCAAGGAGAAGTAGATCAATGATAACCCAATTGATCCAAACATACTATTATATCTATCAAAGACTATCACCTCACATTGTCAACCAAAATTATCTTCGTTTTAAAGGGTTGTTGTTATCTTACATCAGATACCAAAATCATTATTTCTATATGTACACTAGATAAATATGGATTTATATTCAAATTTGGGAATAAAATTTTCTTCTTTTATAATGATATCGTTTGTTATAGTGAGACACATTGAAGTAGTGAAATTTATTTGTTGGATTACATGAACCAAGTAATGGAAATTGATAGTGATGTTACTTCAAATAAATAATTCCACACCAAAATTTGGCATAACCGCCTCAGTAATGTTAACGAAAATTTATTGACTAGATGATATAAAGATTTATATTTTTATTTTTCTTGAACTAAAATGACTTGGTGAAGGTCATTCGTATTTAGAAGGGAAAATGGACAAATTACTATTTAGTGGGAATGTTTTAAGAGTAAAAGAGATTCTAGAATTAGTTAATAATGTAATATGTGTACTTTGTCAGATTGAATAAAGTGATGGGTACTTATACTTCATCAATTGTACACATGATTTTAGTCGATATGGATAAGTCTATTTAATTAGGTATAAATAAAATTCATTTAAAATTTTTAAGTAATTTAATATAGAAGTTGAGAACCATGTTGGTTAGAAGATTGAGAAATTTTACTCAAACCATGGTGGAAGATATCATAAAAAATACTTAGTTGATTACTTATATGAGTTTTGGATTTTATCTCAACTCATTCTTACTTAAAAGACTATGAGGAATATTGTATTTGAAATTAGGAACCCCACATTATTATACATAGTATGATCAATGATGAGTCATGTGAGTCATGTGAGTCTTCCAATATGATTCTGGGAATATGTGTAACAAAAAATACTTATACTAAACCAAGAACCAAATAAATCAATAAATGATTATATATATTAATATTATAGTGAAAGAAAAACCATGTAATTAAATTTAAATTTTAGGGAAAGTAGGCATCTTCAGGAAAAAAAATTCACCTTTATGTTCAATGTGTGCCCTAATATGATACCCTAATGAAACGATGGTATATTCCTTATATGTTCGCTTAAAACAATTATACATGAAGCACCCACCATATTCTTTGAGAGGGATAGCGTCTTTGAAAGTGATAGTGGGAGTGGAATAGAATTTGGGGAAGGGGAGGCTCAAGGAAAAAAATATGGTATAAGAACAACTTCCACAAATCTTGGGGGAAGAATGAACTAGTCCAGAGAAATAAGGTATATATAAGAATACAAGAGAGGTTAGAGAACTAGAATAGTATGATTTTATATTCATCATGTATGGTGACTCATTAATAATTTATAATAATGATATTATACCCTACAAGGATGAAGTTAGTGGCACAAATGCTTCTAAGTGGAAATAATCCATGAATTTGGAAATGGATTCCATGTACCAAAACAATGTTCTGATTTGGTAGAGCCTCGAGTTGATGTAATGTATGATGGTTAAAAATTGGTATTCATAAATAAAATGGACATGAAAGGACATGTAAGTTCCAATAAGGTGTGACTAGTGGAAAAGGGGTTTAGACAACATCAATGAATTTAAAACAACGAAACCATTTCACCAGTTCCAATTATAAAACCCCTAAAGTTTTTTTACATTCCATTGAGTCATTCCAAGATTATGAAGTTTCTAAAATGGATGTCGAAACAACCTTTCATAAGAGGAAATATCAGGAAGATGTCTGTATAACAAAAATTGAAGTTTTCCTGATTCCAAATAATTCCAACAGTGTATGCAAGTTGTAAAGTTTCATTTATGTAATAATGAAAACATCTAGGTCCTAAAAAATTAAATTTTAATTTCCATAATTTAATTTTTTTCATAATTATTGGATGACATACATTTGTATAGAAATGGTTTAAAGGGAGTGGTTAATTTTCATAATAGTATATTTAAATAAAATGTTACCTATTGGAAACAAATTACAAGTATTAATGTCTAATAAAGGCATGGTTAAATAAATTATTCTATAAGAAGTACCTAGGTGTGGGATCATATATTATTGGGATCATGATGTATCTTGACAGATCCAAAAGACTGACCGACTTAAGCCAACATAAGAATAATGATAAGATAAAAAATATATTTATTATGGAACAATCCAAGAGTGTATTTATTCCAATTTCACATGGATTTCATCTTTATAATAAAAAGTGTCCTAATACACCCGAGTAATGAAAAAATGGAAATGATTATATATATTTCCATTATTTTATGTACTAGTCGAGATGGTTCCTATACATTGAGTGCGGTAGGAAAATGTCAAGCTGGTAAAGGTGACTACCATATGATCGAAGTCAGAACAATCATTATGTTTCTGAGAAAAAAATAAGGATATATTCATAGTATATGGAAAAGATAAAGGAAATAATTATCATAGGATATGAAAACGCTTGTCTTGAAATAGATTAGGACGACGTGAAGTCAAAAAATGGGATACATCATCACTATGAATGGAGGATATGTGATCTAAAAGTGCTCAAAGAACTCTATGGTCATAAATTCTATAGTGGATTCCAATTATAGTGTGGCTTCTAGGATGGAAATGAATGAAACAATGATACCCTACTTCATCCATTATCTTTATGGGGTACCTAGTAGTAAATATCCTATCACACTCAATTGCGATAATATTTCAATTATGACTATTAGAAAATTTACAAGGTAACATCAATTGAAAAAGAATGTACTACAGTAGAATCATATCTTGATGTATTTTTCCTAGAGAGGTGAGTTTCTAGTGATCAGTATTTACAAAAAAATGAGGACCCCTTGAATAAATCCTTTACTCAAAAGAAACATGATTATATTGTTAGTTCTAGTGCATAAGAATTAATAGGTACTTGACTATATTTTAATTGAGAGTTTGTAAGAGTTTGTGTCCTAGGACCAACTATTTTAACTTATGTTTCATACATATTTGAGGTATTAAATATTAATTAAAAATATTATTACAATCTATTGAATTTTTTTCATGATGTTAATGTAATAATGTCCTAGAGTATTTTTCATATTGATAAGGTCATATGTATTTCAAAATATGATGAGAAAATTTAATTTATATTGAAATATTCTTAATAATGTTTTGTGGTTTGATAAAAAATTATGATGAGACAAACAATATTTAGACCGTCGGGTGTGAGTTCTCATAAGAACAACATGCTTCTTATTATAAAGTTAATTCTTGTTAATATCTATGTTATGTGGTTATGAAAATTGACCCACTAGTAATAATTTTTTGTGTTATGGTGTCATAAAATATTTCTATCGATGAGAATGTGTATTGGTCCTTATTATTTAAGATTGTCATTAATTATTTTCATGAATCACACACTTAAATTTTTTGATTAAAAATGTGATGAATATGTTTATAGGAAGAATGGTATGTTGGGTGTGTCATGATGACATTTCATTAAGGAATAATTCAAGGAAATATTTATTTCCTCCATATTTATGAAATCTGATATCTCAACACATTGACTAGAATATAACCATAACATTAATTTCTATTTCCATGGTGTAATGACTAATTTATTTTTGATTGTCAAGGAAATGTGTATCAAGCATAATGTTTTATGACACCATCGTGTAACATGATTGATGAGATATTGTGATAAATTAATTATATTACATACTGAGAATTTTAATGTGGTTGTGGATGTTGAGTCATTAATTTCATTCACTTGTGTGATTTAAATCACTGTTAGGTAGTAATCTAGGACATAGTTAATACAACCTAATTCAAACTAGAATGAATCCTACAAAGTAACACACTATATGTTTCTATTTATCTCAATTAAACTCTTTTAGAATTAAATTGATGGACTAAATATTATTCTCAAGTCTGAGGAAAATATTTAATTATGTTATATTGATTGCATAAATTTAATAAATATTTATTCACCAATATGTGAATGAAATTATATTTATTTCTTTTTTTGATTAATTAATAAATATTTAGTTTCATCATGTGAATGAAATATTTATTTATGAATGATATATTTATTTGTTTATTCAATAAATACTGTCGAGTTTGAATGAACAATGGCCATATTTAGTGATAAATAATTATTTAGAAGTTGGTAAATATTATTTATCAATTTTTTCAAGTCAATGCGTGCCAGAAAATAATAATAATAATATTATGTGGTATAGGGTTTCTTTAAATGCTATAATATTATTTAATGTCCTATTGTAAATTATACTATTTTTTTAACTAAACCCTAGCTATAGAAAAATATTATTTTGTCTATTACATGTAGCATTAGTGTGAAATCAAAAATAAATAATTTTTTAGCATAAAAAAATTCTCTTTTGACTCCCCCATCTCTCCCCCTCTCACAAATTATAATGCAAGAGGGATTTTTCAGGACTGAAGAACGGGCAATAAAGAACAAACAAGACAAGTCATTCAATTCAATATGCTAGCACCCAAAGAATGAGTGGTGTTGGTTGAACAAAATTGGAGTATATGGAGATCACCACTAGAGGATTTCTATCCTTGGATCCCCAACAATGTAATGAAGGTAGTAAAAAAAATTCTTTTTGGATGATCGACATTGACTATGAAGAATGAAACCTATAACGAGGTAATTTATTTCATCCAATATAAAATATAATAATAATAATAATTTTAAATATATTAAATTGGGTTTTTTTGTAAGAGATACTAAAAGAAATTTTAATCATCATATCTCCCAACACATGATTCCACTATTCTAAGAACCAATAACTACCATCAATGTGAAGCGGGAGTGAATCACATTGTTTTACAAGGAGGTAGTATTTCTCACACATGAGTAATGCTATCCTACTTCCAAATAATTGAATTTATAAAGGTATGTGTGATATAATAGTTCCACAAGTATAAAAATGTCATAAATATCATTTATAAATATTTAATCCTTCATTATATCTAGCTGTGATAGGTGACAGTGGAAATAAAATAACATCATTATATCCATTATTATTATGTCGTACAGAAGAATAATGATTTTGTATCCAATTTTATATAAGAGGAGATGGTTTTAGTTCATTCAAATAAAATAATAAAAATCATAATAAATAATATATTTAGGTTATTATATCATCATGTTTTATTAATAATTTAATGATATGGAGGAAAAAACAAAACAAGATGCTCGGTTATGGGTCTAATTCTTATTTAGAAAACATATTTTTCCTTGAACCAAAAAGATTATTAGGTTGAATTTATGTCAAAAATAAGGTTTAAAGGATTATAGGAGGAAATTAATAACGTTATTTGAATAGGTCTTGTTTGAACCAAAATGTTTTGCGGGTGTGAAGAGGATATAAGAAGGCATGACCTTTTATAAGTGAGGTGAGTGGAAAACCAATAAAATTTTGAAATTAAAAATGTGTACCCATGTTTTTCTCATGACACAATTATCTAAAACGAACCACTACATATTATAGAAGAGATAAGTTCAAAATATTTCGGCATAATGGGTGATTTAAAATTCATGGATCATTTTTAATCCTTATCATTTTTGTTTAACCCCCAGAAAAAACATTTTTACCTTAACCACAATTAATAAATTTTAATGTTTTTAATATTAATTATGGTCAAAAATAAACATGACCACATTAGATTAATAAAATTATTAATATTTAAATTATTTAATATTTTTTATCAATTATAATCAAATAAGTGTAAAAATTTAATTTAAAATTAATATCCTATGTACGATAAAAAATGATTATCCAAAGGGAAAATGTTCAAAAGATTAAAAAGTTTTTATATAAAATTTCAATAGGAAAATGATTCCAATGACTTAATTTTTTTAAGATATATATTATTAAACTAATTTAAATTTGAAACACATTTAAAAACAAATTTAACCTTATAAATTGTTTAAATTAAAGTACAATTTTCAATTAAAACAAGAATTTTTCAACATTTATTGTGAAGTAAATATTTTATGAAAAATCAAAACAATTTCCCAAAAGATTATTTTGAAATAGTGATTTAAAAACTGAATTTTATTTTATCAAAAACGATTTACAAAATTTTCAATTATTAATTTTGTTATTTATTATAAAAATAAATAAATTAATAGTTTTTGGAAAATTATATTTTCAAAACATATAATGACTTTATAGAAAATTAATATTTTTTTGATCAGTATATTTTATTTATATAAAAATATTATACTCAATATTTAATTTTTTATTCATATTTATTTCATCTAGGTAATTAATATCTTATGTAAATAATAATAATAATATTTATTTATGGTCTGTTAAAACCTAGTGTTGCATGTAACTGAAGCTAAACTCGGTGTTTCATGTAATGCAAGCTAAAATAACTTTTATCAGTAATGAAATATTTCAAATAAATTTAATTTATTAAAATAAATTCATAAAGACTCGGGTTGCTACATGCATCATCGTCGTCATGGTCAGGTAAAAAAGGAAGAATTTAAAAAATCCATATCAAGATCCACATTTAGAGTCTTTTGAGATAAAACCATGTGATAGATGTCATAGTTGTTTATATGGGAAAATTCTTGATACAGTATTTTTTGGAAGTGGTATAAGATCTACAGAGCTTTTAGATTTTGTTCGTACTAATTAGATAATACCTATTTAAGTTGAATGTAAAGGTAGGTATTCTTACATAATAACATTTATTGATAAATTGTGTAGATATGGTTATGTATAATTGATGAGGTATAAGTAAAAAATGTATTAGATAATTAAATTGGTTATAATATAATTAATATTAGATCTGATCACGGCGGGGAGTATCTTAACCAAGAGTATATTGACTTTTTATGGGAGTATGAGATTCTATCTCAACTAAATACATTAAAAAACATTGTGAAATGATGTAACTAAAAAGAGGCACCATAACTCACATGAAAATGTGATTTCAATTATGAGACCTGAATATTTTATATTATCATTTTGTGGATATTCACTACATGTTATGAAAAGCATTCTAAAACAAGTTCCAAATAAGGTGGTAAGTGTAATATTGTATGAATTTATGTTTGGAAATAAATATATGTTTTTAGATACTAATGAATGGGGTTGAAAATAATTTTTTATTTATATTACATGAAAAAAATATCACCCCAGGGAAAAAAGTGTTTTGTATTGTTTATCCAGAGGAAATTAGAGGATAACATCTATGAAAACCCTCAGAATATAAGGTGACAATCACCAGAAAATCCATTTTTATTGATAGTTATAACATCATCAAGAAGGATAGTATGAGAAATATTAACTTTTATGATGTCGAATATAAATATATAAAATATTTTAGGAATTAATAGAGTTCATAGGCCCCTATCGAAGATGTTATTCATAAAAATAATGTAGTTTATAATAGAACTAGGGATGTTATAGATAAATAAATATATACTTTCCATATAAATGTGGATGGTGACTTGTTGTTGGTTGAAAACAATTATAATGGACCAGTATAGCACATAACAATGATATTGTCTTCATTGGGCCATGTCCACATAGTTTTTCTTTCCCTAGGATGTAACCCACATGAATCCCCCTAAAAATGTCCTCATAATTGGAGAGGTATCCAAACCACCTTATAATGGGGTAGTTCATGCTCCTCCTCCTTTAATGTGGGATTTCCATAATCCAAACCCACACTAGAAGTGCCCAACATCCTTTCTGGAACATCAAATAGACACTGGACCTGATACCATTTATAAAATTCTAATCAAGTACACCAATAAGACTTTAGTCAGACAAGTGGGTCACATGGTGTCAATCACGCCTCCCTATATGACAAAGGTTGACAACTAGTAGTGAGGGTCTATTAATGGTATGGTGGGAAGACTATACCCTCTAGGTCATAGTAGAATAGTGGTTTATTAGATAATAAATAACAAACAAATGTAGAAGTAGTAATAATTGGAAAACAAGCAGTGGAAGAATAATATAATATTTGAGTAAAAATAAAATGGTAAATTCCAAATCCATATAATCATGCATGTAATGTCAAGCGTTACTATAAGGAAAAAGTAGTAAAAAATAAGAAATGAAAAGAAAAACCTAATGGTCAACTCCTTGAGCATCCCAAACAATATTCTAATCATGTTCCACCTAGCTCTCATGTACTAAACACAACCCATATAATGAATCCAAATACATGTGTGAAATAAGATCTACTAGGGTTCTAAATAACACCCAAATAAGGTGTGAGATAATAATATCCATAGTCCAACACCCATAGTATCCAACCCAATCTATTAATTTATATATAATCTAAATAATTGAGTCGGTATATGCATAATAATAAACAAGAAGTGATGAATAAATAAATAAAAACCAGCCCAAGATCATAAGGGACACAAGGCGGCTATAAAAATTTTGGAACCCTACCAGGTATCTATATTTATGGGTAGATCCTCCTGTATCAGGATGGATCGCTAAAATAGGTGGAATATTCTCCTACTGAGGATAAATCAATTATAATATACCGTAAACATATATCCTCTTCCCTTAGGCTAAAAAATATCACCCTTAGAAATAACTAGAATCTCACCCTCAAGCATCTTGTGACTATGCATCTAGATCTCAGGAATTCAATGTAATAATATACTCTAACATCAAGAATTTAGTACCAGTGTACCTAGCCCTTAGGACGTATGAAAAAATTCACTAAACCTGAAGGCATCATCATCAATATTTAGTCTACAAACATCCCATATAATCATATACTCTTCCACTGGGCATCAATTACCTATGCACCTATCCCTCAGGTGGTACGGAAAAACATGTTCCAACCCCTCAAGCATCCATAATAGACATGAGTCTTAAATAGAGAAACTCAAAATTCCAATCAGTATCAAACCCTCATGTATCAATAATAATGATATCACATAATCTCAAAATCTAAGCATGAAAAATCACAATTCTAGTTTCAAACATTTTCTATTTATCTTCCTAAGAGACAAAAACCAATTTATAAAAATTAAAATCTATCAAAAAAATTCATTTAATTAATCTAGGTACTTAATTATCATCATAATTATATCAAAGCTATTTAATTAATCATTCTACCCTAAATCCATTAATATATTTATTAATTAGTTTATCCCAAGTGATAATACCATAAGAATACACACAATTTATTATTATTCAAATTCAAAAGTCTAAACCAACAATCAAAAAAATAATCCAATTTATTATAGGGCTTTAAATTAAATTAGACTATGTCATAATAATGTCCATGGATGGTACACCAACAAAGTGTTCACGGGTCTTAGTCTCCGTGCTTATAGACCCAAGGGATTCAAGTGCTGGTTCAAAATTAAATATTACAACTTAATAGGGATTATACAATTTATTTTTTCACACCAACAACATGTCTACATGATCACACATATCATAGTTACTGAAAATAATTGTATTAGATAAAAAGGGATTTAGTTTTTACCACCCTAATAAATTCCTTTCAAGGAATGCATCCACCTAAAGCATGCAATTTGAATATATTCATGTCATATCAATGAATCATTTTACACAAACCATGTTTATTTAATCATAAAAAAGGTGTGGTCATACAAACCTAATAATTTCCATTTAAAATAAATTATTTAAAACATTTAAGGAAGGAAATACAGCCTATAAATTTATCCCATTCAATTCATTACATTTTTTTAAAGAATCCAAGGAAATTCATTTATCAGGGTTTTTATGTTTCTTAGAAGGTACCATGGGAAAATAGGGAGAAATACTACATGGGAATTCCCTTTTTATATTTCATGTCAATTAATTTAATTAATAAAATGGGTGACTAATATATATGGTGCGTTGGTTATTTAAACATTTTAAAAATGGAAATCCATTTTCTCATGCCATTAAAAGCCATATCCTATACATGCCATATATTAAACATAACTCTACTGAATAAAGAAACACATAACCAATTATCTAAGAAAGCATAAAAGTCCAATCACAATGTTTTATCTTTGAAGACATTACACCTCCATTGTAGGGGTTTTATTATAAAAGCACGAGTATGTTTGTGAACCAAATTAGTTATCATATTTAAAAATTCCTTTCATGGTATGCTGTTCAATTTATCAATGGAAAAATTAATTCAACTTATTTAATGAAGTACTTAAACCATTTTTAAATTAAATATTCATGGATAGGGATCCTACCTCAATATGCAGACCAAGACAATCTGAACACTCAGCACTTGACAAATTAAACTCAATACTTCTCCACACTTTCACACACATAAATTATTATTACATATATATACCCCTCAATCCAATGTATATATTCACCTTTCCACGAGGGAATATGTTCACGGAAGAGATATATATATATATACTCATATAAATATACATACAATTGTATATGAGTGAAATCCCTCTTGGAGTCATAATTTGATCTACAAATACTACTAGGGACTCAAAAACGCCCTAGAGAGCTTCAATACACTCAAAGTAAACTACCAAGAACTCATGATGAATGAAATTAACAAATATTCATTGAGAAACAATGAAAAAAAAATGATAAACTTACCCCAAACTATTGGAGGCAAATGAAAAGAATACGAATTACTTTGCATTCAGTGGATGCTTCCAGAAAATGACCAATTAATTCATAAGAATCCATTAACACAACCTAACAATGGAATAAAACTGAAAAAAATCCAACAACTAACCCTAGGGTTTGGTACGAATGGAATTAAAAGATGAGAGAAGAGAAAAACTCGAAAAAAGGGATATGGGAAGATAATGTCTTACCATGATGATTCAAATAAGAATCCACATGAAATATTGTTGAAAACAATGCACTAGAGAAGAATCGAGTGTGGTTTAACACGTGACTAAGAGGGAGCCAAGGGACAAGGACATCACATGACTAAGGGGGAGGATAAAAAGTACACTCTTAATACATAAACTAATAATGAGAATAATTACATAATAATACTAATAATACTAATAATTTTATTATTAAATTCATTAATATATTTTTTTAATTATTAATTTAATGAATTACATTTCATTAAACAAAACACATTGTAGTGTACAAACTTTTAAAATTATGTTCTAAATCTCAATTTGTAAAATGGAACATTGAGTAACTAATAAAAGTCAAATTCCCTTTTATTTTTGTCCGGTTCAAAATGTGGTATGTTACAACCTCCCCTTATTAAAACTACTTGTCCTTGAGAAGACTTTGGGAGTAATGAAAACATAACATGACCTACATGGTTGGTGAAGTTTCATTCAAATGATCGTGTTTCATTTCCAATCCCAACACATCTACGAGCATCCATTTTTGAAATCATCATATAAGCTGTTAAAACTATTAAAACTCAATGCAATACTCATTTTAAAATTGAGACACCAATATGGTACTTATCCGAGACTGTTTAGCTGGAGACATGATCCTACTGCCGCCTCGTTAAGCTTCTAGCCGATGGTACTACAAACCATTTGTCTGAATAGCAAGAAAGGCCAATTCTGAGCCACAAAACCTCTACTGTCAAAATTCCATATGAATCATTCCTCATGTGTTCTATTAAATCTTTAGTATGATATTGATCTGGTTATAGGGTTGATTCCCCACTGACCTTATTTATCCACTTTGAGCCAGATACTCATTAAAAGCCTTGGAAGACAAAAACTACACTCATCTCACCTAAAGACATGCCAGAAATGTTCATTCACTAACCACTCCACTGAACAAGAAAGAAAACTAGTTGAGCCAATCTGAGAAACCATTAAATATAACCCTCGAGTAAGAAGGCATAAAATTTACAAACTGAACTACAAAGCCTTCTCCCAAGGAATCTCACATTCACTACAAACACTCTCACTGATGTCCATACCAAACACTCAATGACATTCCTAGGTCACAATTTCACATCCAATATTGATGAAAAGTCCTAGATAAACTAATATTAAAATATATATAGTATAAAGAACTTACTGAAGGTAGTCTATACTCCATTTTTACGAGTTAGGTGTTTGTACAAATCCATGAGTCCAAATCATAACATTGAATGAGCCTATTGGGCCATCACCCAAGCGGTCAAGTCAGAAGAAATTACTGATAAACAAGAGTTGATCCAAGGCCTAACTAATCAAGAATACAAGGGTCACTCAAGAGTAATCATGCCTTGATAATAACCATGCATTCAACATGAAACACTAGGATTAAACTAAAAGGATTTTAAATATTACTAGAAGGAAATGGCCAAACCAATTTTGGTTATTCATTTATAAGAAAATAAACATCACATGGAACATACCTTCATTAATTGACCACCTATCCTTTACCACCTATTTCATCCCATGACCATTCATTCTTAACCACCGAAGTACACCTACGACTAATGAAATTTCTAAAATCATTAATACACCTCCAACCAAACAAAAATTTTGCTGGAAAGAAAGCACCGACATGATTTAAGTTTCACAAGACTCATGGGAATTTAATAATGATGAAAAATTATAAAAATGGCACTCTTACTTTGTGTTCCTCCTTCATGGAAGGGAATGTATTCACCAAAACTGATGCGATTATTCCCACCGTAGAATTTTTCTATTCATCGAGAGAAGAGATAGACAAATCATTCACAAGTGATCTAGTTTAGATCCACCTTATATGTACACGTGACACTCCTACAAGTAACAATCACAATGTAAAATAATTTGGAATGTAATCCAAAACCAGCATAAATAACATGTCAAAACACATGATCTTCTTAGAAATAGATCCTGAGAATTAAGATGAATTCATTCCTTTCAAGACCCTGGTCATTCTACCATGGAGATGACCTGAGAATGCACAAAACATTGTAAATTTCAACAGTTGGACCAAACTCAACTAGTTCATTACATCTATTAGGAAGACGATAGGTACCATGTATGAAAAAACATCTTACCCCAAGATGACATAGGAAATGACACAACCTAAACACTACTCATAGGCTTGTTATCCCTATATGTTCAAGTATCAGGTGACCTGTACTATGAATTTTTCTCAGATTCCTATTTCCCCATTCAACAATTAACCAGAAAGACGAAATACCAATTCATCCTTAACTAAGGAAGAATAGTGGGTCAAGAGACCTATAAAACATCCGACTACACCTGAGGAATATCTAACTAGCTGAAACCAAGCATTATTCAATACTCACGTCGGTATTAAAGCCCAAGAAAAACATGACTACCTATCTAAACAAGGGTGTCTTTTTAAATCCAAGGGGGTATGTCTAGGGATGATGACACCCAAATGGAATGATACAATAGAAAGATCATAGGTTTTAGCAAGGAATTTATCATCTAAGGGTCATACCTACCACAACTAGTCCCTTACAAATGCATAACAATGACCCTCTCTCTAGGTCACACCTCTCAAAATTCATCATCTCAAGAGCCTATAATTTATGGAATTTCTAAAAGAAAAATAACACCAATGGAAAACACCTACATTTACATTCCAAGGAAATCTAATGAGAGATTTAATGAACTGTGTATGAAGGTTTTAAAACTGGAAACCACTATAGGTTCATTTTTAAGTCATTTCATTTATTCATATTTTAATCATTAACCAATGATAATATTTAACAAAAGTCATCATTGTAAATTAGGAAAGACATATCAAAAATACTTTTTAAACCTTTCATTTGTTAACATCCCATCATTATTAGGAAATTTACCACAGAAATTCCTTTTAACAGATAAGGCGAGCTACGAGGGTCCCATTTTAACCAACATGGGATCATAAAAATGTAACCTAATAATAGTTATTAAATCACTAAAATTGTAAACACCCATTAAGGGTTATCTCATAAAAACCATTCCCCAACTAACCTACTTGTGTCTAGTTGAGACTTTAGGTGGTTAAACATTTCATTTCAAAATAAAGTTGATCAACATTTACGCTTAAAACCATTTCATTACACAACATTATAATGTTAAACAATCCAGTCATAAGGGTGATCATATAAAAATCCATAAAGATACCATACACTTTTCAATTTGGAATTTGTCCACCTTATAATGGAAACCAAATACATATATCTCATGCCATCAATAACATATTAAAAAAAGATACGCAAGTCAGTAAAATATGTTAACACATAAAAACATGATAAAATCACATAAGAATGACATACTAAAAAGGGAAGGAATAATGAGAAGTCCAGAAACATGGAATATTAATAGATACACATGTTATAAAATAAATATTGGAATATCACTTAAATAATACAAATCAAATTAGTAAGAAACCTACATATGAAACTATATGGAATGGCATATATATAGAATATGAATTTATTTTTTACTTTCATGGTGCATGAAATGATTCACCCTTTCTATACAAAGACATGGGTAAAATACTATAAATCTCATAAATATATATGTTTAGAAAAGTACACCATTCACTCAAGGTCAAATCATATCAACTGTAACAACACAAAGAACAAACAACAATCCCCACAAAGAACACTTGACCATTTCCCATATAGGGGTGATTAATCCTAGACATAAATATTTACCACGCACTGACATGTTTTTAGTATCCTTTATTCCAACACTAAATTTTATGGAAAAGGAAAAACGAAACCTCATTTGATATAATTTTTTAAATGACCCAATCTGTCCCATGATCATGATATTTTCCTCTTTTGGCCTATCCAGCACTGATTTTCTTTCCACGGGCTCTGGACCTCAGGAATCCCCAAAGAAAAGGCCTAATGATGGTAGAGATGTCCACAACACCTTATAAATGGGTGATTTGTGCTCCCCATACTTTGATGTGGTATTTTCATAATCCTCTCCTAAAAGTTCCCAATATCCTCAACAGAACATCGAATGGAAACTAGAATTGATAACATTTGTGACATCTTTGACTGCCTCACCACGAAGATGGTGGTCGGACTGAGGGTTCACATTGCCTGAACCGTGCCTCCCTGTATGCTAGATGATGACGACTAAACAGATGGTCTATTGATGGTTCCATGGGGAGAATATAACCTATAAATAGGAGTAGAAATGTGGTTTATCGAAGAATAAATAGCAGAAAATTATAGAATTTGTAAAAGTACGAAAAAATAGCATAAGATTAATATAAAATTAGAATAATGATAGAATGGACACTGCTAATTCCATATAATGATACATGTAATGGATGGTGTTAATAAATTGTAAAAGAAGTGTAAAATAACAAAATAAAAGAAGAGACCCAATAGTTAACTCCTCAAGCCTCTTGAGCATGAGACCATTCTTATGCTCAACAAATCCCATGTACACTACACAACAAAAGTAATGAATCCAAAGACCTGTAAGTAAGTAGATGTACTGAGGTGAAAAAATAATGCTCAAGTAGGGTGTGAGAAAATAATCTCATTAGGTCGGAACCCATGGTCTATTACCCAATACATTACAAGATATATAATGTAATGATATGAGGTGTCATATTTAGAATAATAAACAAAATATCTATATAAATAAACAACAAACATCCCGGGTTCATAAGGGACACATGATGACTATACCTACTTTTACATGCTACCATGTATCAATGTCTATTGGTAGATCCTCTTACATCAGTATGGATGACCCAAATTGGTGGTAGATTCTTCTTCATGAATCACTCAGAATATACGATAAACATATAGCCTCAACCCTCAGGCTAACTGAAATATCAGCCTCAGGAATAACTAGAATATCACCCTTAGGCATCGTGTGACTATAAATACAGACCTTATCCATCTAACATAATCATATACTCTTTTTTTAGGAATTTAGTCCCAGTTCACTTATCCCTCATGCCGTAAAAAAACATGCACCAATCCCCCAGGCGTCATCACTAATCATGAGTCCTCATACATCCCATATAATCATAAACATTACCCTCATGTATCAAGTACCTATGAAAATTTTCCTCCGGAAGTATAGAATTAAATGCACAAAGACATCAAACATACAAATTAGTCATGAGTCATATCCAAAAAAAATCAATGTGGCAAATAGTATTAAAAAATTATGTATCAATGTTATCAAAATATCATAAGATCAAAATATAAGAAAGAAAAATCAGAATTCTAGTATCTAACATGCCAGATTTATCATCATATGACCCAAAAATAATTTTATAAAAATTACCATATGTCAAACCAATTAATTTCAGAAATCAATGTTCTTATTTATCATCATAATTATATCAAATCCATTTAATTAATCACTAAACCCTAATGTGGTTAATATATTAATTAACCTGTTCAGCCAAGGTGATTCAACAATATGAAATCAAACAATTTTGAATTATTCCAATTCAAAAATTTAAGCTATAAATCAAAAAGTTTATCCAATTTGTTATAGGGATTTATAGTCAAAAAACAAAGTATTAATAATGTCCAATGTTGGAACACCAATTAGGTGGCCTCATGTATCAGTTTCCTTGGATATGGACCTAAGCTATTCAATATATGGTTTAAGAGGAAATATTATAATTTAATAGGGATAATTAATTTTATCTAGTCATGCATACATCATGATAGAGCGATCACATGTATCACAATTATTATAAATAATCGTATCACATAAAAAGAGATTTATTTTAGACGACCCAAATCAATTAATTTCAAGGCATGAATCCACCACAAAGCATGTCATTGAATATGTTCATGTCATATTATTGAAATTTTTTACAAAAACCATCCTTATTTCATCATAAAAAGAGGCATGGATGTAGCACACTATTAAGTTTCATTTGAATTAATTCATTTAAAACATTTAAGAAAGGCAAGCCATCATATCAATACATTCCATTGAATTCGTTCCATTTAATTAAGAAAGGCAAGTAAATTCATTTATCATGGTTCCAATGGTACTTATAAGGTAGCGTAGGTAAAAAAGGAAAATTCCAACATTGGGATTTCATTTTAATAGAGAATATTAATTAATTAAATTTCTAAAATGTTCCAAGCATATAGATGGTGCCTTAGTTCTTCATAAATTCAAAAAATGGAACCCTATTTTACAAATCCAATTAAATCCATATCAAAAACGTGACATGTATCAAACATAATTTAAATTCATGAAGAAACACCAATTAAATAAGGAAAGAAAGCATAAAAAGTCTATTAACTACTTTTTAGCTTAGAAGAACACATCCATTGGAGTGTTTTTGTTATAAAAACAAGTCTTTGTTTATTAAATAAATCATTTATCATATTTAAGCACTTCATTCACAGTGCACAATTCAATTTATCAAATCAAAACCTAATTTATCTTATCTAAAGAATCAATTAATGAATTATTAAATTAAATTTTCAAGGATATGGATCTTACTACAAGAAGTATACCAAGCTAAGACAAACACTCTTCAGTTGACAATTTTTTCATGAAGATGCTCCACACTTACAGACACATACATTATTATATATACATCCATTGATACAATGTACATATTCCCCTTTGTAGAAGGGAATACGTATAATAATGGTATATATATAATAATGTATATGAGTGAAAACCCTATCAGAGTCTTCAAATGATGTAAAAAACTACAATGGACTAAAAAACAATGTGGAAAGGTTCAACAAACTCAAAGAAAACAAAAAGAAACTCATGAACTATGAAATAATCAAATATTAAATTAGAGACAAAAATGAACAAAGGAAAAACATACCCCAAACTATTGGCGAAAAACCAAAATTCTTTGAACTACTTCACCTTTGATGGAGGTTATCGGAATAAGAACAATGATGTCTTAAGAAGCCTTTTAGACAACCATATAATTGAAGAAAACTAAAAATCGGTCAACCCCTAACCCTGGGCTTTGGCTGAATGGAATTGGGGGTTTGGAGAAGAGAAAAACACCAAAAAGGTAGGTTAATGGGGAAAAAGCCTTACCATGATGATTCAAACAAGTATCTATAATAAATTTATTTTAAAACGATGCATCAAAGAGGATATGAGGGTGGTGTAGTGCACAGCCAAGAGGGGGCCTAGAGAGGGGGCATCTCCCGACTATGTGGGGAGGGGGGAGGGGGTGAGGGAGAACCCTATTAAGACTTAACATAATGATAATAATAATAAAAATAAAATAAAAAATAAAAATAAAAATAGATAAAAATATTATTATATAATTTAATTTTTTATTTATAGTTTAATTTTATTAATCAAATTTATTTTAAAACCACATATCAGTGTTTCAACTTATTTAATTGACTTATGACTCTCAGTATGTAAAATAGACTATACAGTAACCAAAAAAAGTATATTCCCTTGGATTTTTTTCATTTAATAACATGAGACATTACAATAATGATCCTCTTTCCTATAAGATGGTAACAAAGAGCCTAAAATATGCAATATGATAAAAATCCATGAATTCTAAAATAGATTCTATGTATTAGAAAAATGTGTATTGAAGAGAAATATATATATGGAAGGTAAATAAAATACATTTAGAGCAATACTAAGGGATAAATTATTTAAACAATGTTATGGAATTAATTATAAATAAATCGTTTCTATAGTTCTAATGATTAAATATATAAAAATTATATTTTCCATAATAGATTATCCGAACTATGATTTTTAATAGATGGATATCAAAAAAAATTTCCTTAACAGGATCCTTTATGAAGATTTCTATATGGAACTACCTGAAGGGTTTTTCACTCCAAAAAATTATAATTAGTTTTTCAAGTTACATGGGTCCATTTATGGATTGATGAAAGAATCTATATAATAAAAAATTAAGTTCGATGAATCTATAAAATATTTTTGTTTCATAAAGAAGAAATGTTATCCATGTGTTTACCAGTGTTTTAGTTAGAGGGTTTTCATATTATTAGTAGAATATATCGATGAAAAATTACTTATTCAAAAAAATATAATATTATTACAGTTAGTTAAGGATTATTTAAAAAAGTGTTTCTATGGGAGGGAATTTGGTAAAGCAACATATATCATTAGAATCAAGATCCTTCATGATTAATCTAAAAGTATACTTAGACAAATTCAGAGTACATATATTGATTATATAATAAAGAGATTTAGTATGAATAAATCCAAGATGACATTGGTACTAGTTTCATATTGTAAACATATCTCAATGAAAATTTTCCCTAAAATAAAACATGAGAGAGATATAATTTGTTAGAATACATATGATTCTACAACAATATCAATCATGTATTCTATTCTATGTACTAGACTTTACATTTACTATATTTTATATATTGTTAGAAGATATAAATATTATCCCGGAGAAAAAAAATTAGAATACAGTTAAAGATATATTTATGTATCTTAGGTGTACTAAGGATATGTTCTAGGTACATAGTGGAGATGATGAACTAGTAATCAAAGGATATAAAAATTATAGTTCTGGAAAAAAACTAAATGATTTGAAATCATAGTTATAACATATATTCAGCTTCAATGGAGGATTTTTGAGCAGGAAAAGATCAATATAGCTAGTTGTTGCTATTTGATTACCTGAATCTAAGAAAATTTTGACTTAAAATGTGGATAAAGAAGAATTTTGTTTTCAAAAAATCATCCAAGAGATTTATATGTTCTCTAACAATAAAGTCTCAACTAAATTGTTTTGTGATAATACTACAATGGTGGTTCTTTCAAAATAGACATGGTGACATCAAAGGATGAGGTACATACTCTTAAAGTGTCACCTATTGTGGGATTTTTATATGAGGGGGGAATTTGTAGTGAGTAGAGTTTATACAAAGGAAAATATGGTAGACCAATTGAATAAATTATTATCTTGGAAGAACTATGAATATCATTTGATAAATTTTAGGCTGAAGGTTATTATTAGTTTTCACTAATGAAAGTGGGCATCTATTGGAGTTTATTTCCAAGAAAAAACTTCTACGTACTTTTTGATTACATGTATTAATTATTTTTAAAATTACTGATGTTTATATCAAATCATGATTAGTATAATGTGTTTCATAGTTTTTGATAATGTCATAAGGGTAAATGTAAAACTAAACGGCCATAGATATTCCCTACTATAATGTGAACCTCGAAGATCTATGATAATATTCATAAATATATATTTTATAGATAAATGATATCATTTTACAAAAGATTAATTATATAGGTTATTAGGGATGGATACTCAAAGGACTTTGAGACACTTTTTTATGGTGTACTCTCTTGACAATATTCAGATTAGGATTTTATGATAACACGACTTGCTAGTTGGAAATCAGTATTTATATGTGTCGTTCGACATTTCAATCTAAATTTGTGTGTAATGAAATTGTGACTTTATGATTATTTTTAATGAATATTATGATTCACATACTTTGATGTATTGATGAAAACCATGACAACATAAGCTCATGATGTGGTGGGAAACCTTGGGTGTGTCACAAGTAAAATATCATATATGAATAATATGAGAAATAATTTTTCCATTATTTTCTTTAATGAAAGTTTATATATCTATCCCATTAATGAGAATGGTAGTTTATAATTTAAAAAATGGACATTGTGTTCTATTGAAAATTTTATTTCTGAAAATTCAAATAACGAGACATCGAGCACATAGGTTAATGACATCAATATGCAATATTCCTGATTAGAGATATCAAGATAAATACATTATATTACATATGGTACATTAATAATGTTTTTATGGTGTTATGACGTAATCTTATTTATCTATGGAAACCTCATATTTTTTCTAGATGCTAATATGTTAATAGGTGTCCTAGCCTAATTCCCCTAAGAAAGGGGCATAGTGGGTCAAACACTATGTATATTATAGATCACAGTTAAATTATATATAAATTTAACATATTGAATAAATATTATTCATGTATATTATTTAATAATTATTTATGTTAGTTTGATTAAAAATATTCGTTAACTAGTTATTCATGCGAATAAATATATTAAGTTGAATATTTAATAAATATTTAATTACAAGGTAATTATTTATTTAATTATCTGGATATATAATATTAATTTATCCGTCTTTATTCACATGGATAGAAATATTTATTTATTTGGATATCGTAATATCTAATAAAATTTTATTCCTTGGTTTTTTAATATAATATTTATCTCTTCATTGGATAATATTGTAGTGATATTTATTTAATTAAATAAATAATCACTATTCTAGACCTGATAAATGTTGAGAAGGATTGGAAGAATAGGTATTAGGGTTCCAAATTAAATATCATATTAAATATTATTTGAATAAATATTAAATTAATTATTAAAGAAAATTATATTTATTTTATTCGTTAGTCTAATTCATGTCACGTTAATAATTATAATTCTATTGTTATTTAGACAGAGGGTTCTCCCAGGAATAAAAAAATAACTAAAGTTGTTGTGTAATTATTATTTTCTGACCCTAGAACTATTTAAACTAGGTTATTATATTTTATGAAACCATAAAAACATATCATTGTGAACAATAAAAATTAGATATTATTATCTCAATCCCCATATTTATCCTATGCTAGATCATTTTGAAGTGAACAAAGAAATACTCTAACACCACCAGAGTGATTGTTTCTCACCTTGAAGGATTATATTATGATAAAAAATGATTACTATGATCATTAGATATATCTATGGAAGAACCAAAAGGATTATACATTAATGATAAAATGTTTATAAAACATCTTTGGATCACATATAAAGGGAATATACACCGATTCCTATAACATAATGATGGTATGATATGTTGTTTTCATTTGATCATTGATAATAAATAATGAATTCAGAGAAAGGTAATTATTTATTTTAAAAAATTAATAATAAATTATATGGGAAAAAGTCATATCTTATTGGTTCTATGTTTCAATCAATTAATCTTTGAGTGAATTTCATTGGTCAATATTTTCTTCATCATGTAAATCGCTGAATTTCCACTGATTATGTCTAAAGGATGATTTCCCATTTTACCATTAGGTAGTTCTGCTACACCTATAATCATCAGATAGGTTACTTGAATAACCATTACAAACCTTGATAGTCATTAGTACTTATATAAATGGTTATTTATAATAAAATTTTCTTCACTTAATTTGAACCTAGAACTTTATAAATATTTTTTACTGATAAGTTTAAGATTAAATTATATTTTGATACACCATGTTATACTAATATTAAAAATCTTCATTGGTACAAATCTTGAAATTTAAATGAATTGAACAAAATATTTCATTTATATTATATCAATGAACATTACATCAAAAAAATTATTTAATAAATTGGTATTCAAATAAGAAAAACCACTGAAGACACAATTCTTTCATCAATTATATTTGGATTGAGTGGAAACATTCATCAAATTTATTGATTAAATTTAACCCTTCTAGAATGAAGAATTAATATATAACTATTCATTAGGAAGATCACATCCAGATATACTATAACGTGTATTTTTAGTCTTAATGGAATCATTAATACTTTTATGATTTTTCATATTTTCATGGTTCATTTTCAAAAATCATTGTTATCCCATGAAATTAAAACTATAAAGATATATAAGCCTTTTGGATCATGCATTATTTTTACACCAAGAACATGATAGTTTACCCACTGTTCTCAAGACAGATATCATTCCACAAATAAGAGAATCATTTATCATCTATATAAGAAAAATAATTAAATAAAATGTTTCTTTGGATGAAGCATTGTATGTTTTCGTAGTAAAATATTAAATTTTCATCAACTCTTTTATTTTAGGTTTCAAGTACATGTCAATATCATGTTAAGGATCATATTATCTTCATATGAGTATACCTAAAAAAATTATTATTTTTTCACACAAATTCTTAGGAATGGTTATAAATGTGAATTAAAACTGGACATATGTTGTTTTAAGTAAGAATATTATCAGATAGATTAAAATTGTCACCAGATAAACTCAACATTGCATTATTTACCTTAGCTGCAATATCAAGATATCACGAATGAAATATATTCCCTAATTGTATCATTCAAGAAAAAATAAAAAAAAATTATTATCATTAATTTTTTATGAATCAATCCATCATATATTTCAGAACTATAATGGATTAATAGAAATTATATGGTATTTATTATAAACATAGTCTAGTGAAGAAAAGAAAATTTGTGATATTTTTTTATCTTGGAGAAATATTTTAATGAATAATTTTCCCTCAAATTAATGGTTAAAGATTTTCATTATTGAAATACATTGATTGATATATTCTATTGTTTGGAAATACTGAAAGTTCTAATTACAATTCAATGAAACTATATACAATTGTTTGGAGGTTCTTAATGAGAATATTCCTTTTATAAATAGTTAAAAAACTATTATTAAAGAAGAAAAAAGTTAAATGATGTAATTAGAGACATTTCATATTTTATTTATCATGAAGAAAATTATATTCAATGATGAAGATATCCTAGATGTCGAATTTAAAATCCTGATTTTAATTGGTAATTTAAGTGACTATGAATAATATTTCAATACTCATAATTGAGTATTTAAATGTTTCTAGAAGTTTTTGGAATATCATTTAAGTTATTCTAAAATATTATATTATATATCAACATCATTTGATGTCATTGATGAGAAAATGAAGTGATTAAAAGGACCTTTAGATTATTTTAATATATTATTTATTGATTTGAAAGGATTAGAGAATTATGGATTGAAGGTGAAATTTCTATTATTTTTGTACTGATATATATGATGTTTCTAAAATCTAAATTAGAGAATTGGAAAAGTGAACTAATATATATGATGTCCCTATAAGATGAAGTTAAAAATTTCTTATAAAAGGCATAATTATTCTTTCCTGTTTATCTGATTTAGGAAAATGGAAAAGGCATTAGATTCCCCCAATGTGTAGATGGTACGTAAGATATTTGAAGTAAAAAAACTTAAGTTGTTCTTTTGAGGGGTAAAAATTTCTATATATTCATGTTTTATTAATACATTTGAATTTTCATAACATTTTCATTTATTTTTGTAATATATTTTTGATTCTTTAAGGTATTTATTATTTTTATGAGTTATTTATTGATTTCACAATATATTTAGTGATTTTTTATAGTAATTGATCTACATAAAACATTCTGATCAATATAATATATTTGAGACACATAAAATATTCTAACTCATGTAATATATTTTGGTTTCATAATAATTTATGATCTATATTATATATGAGTTCCAAAATAAAGAAAATTATGAAATGGGAATGATATTATAAATAACTTTATATTTATTTCACACATTACTGATATATAATAAGTTATAATTTTTACATATGATTTTATACTTTAATTTTTTGAGTTTTCTAAAGATTGAAAATATAAGAATTCCCAAATTATGTATTTTGATAAAATTAAATGGTATTTTTTTATGATACTATTAAATTATTAAATAACAAGAAAATTGTTATGATATGATTTAATTTTATTTCTAAATAATTATGCGTTGTGATGAAGTGCTCAATGACCTGGAAAAAATTGATAGAAGAACTAGTCGATACTGATTCTATATTTTGTGAAGAAATAAAACCAGAAATAAATGATCCATTTCACAATATATAATTTATTTCTTTTTTCATATGTATGGGGATATTTTTATTTTAGATGTTGTGATTTTTTGAGATGATATATCATGATCTATTTGGATGAATTTAATAGAAAAATTATTATGTTGGGATAAAGGGTAAAAAAAGGTATTTCTGGAAGAGTAGTGGAGAGAAATGGTTAAGGATGAAGGAATATTATTTTTTTATTGAAAAAATCTCACATAATTATATTCAGAAAAATATATTGAGATCATAGTGTCAACATTTAAAGATGATTTTAGAATGTATAATTATATTGTTTTTATTGAAATTCTAGAATAATGAATTATTGGGAAGAACACAGTATGAGATTGAAAAGGATTTTATATATTGTTAACAAGGGAAGTATATTCTAGTGAGTAAATAATATAAAATTATAGGAAGAATAAATTTATAAAATATTAAAAATATGGGGAATCTAATACATATATATAAATAATAACATTCTATGAATCAAGGATGAAGGGGAAGACAATGAGAATTTTGAGAAGATGATTTGGTGTGTCAAAGATGATCAAAGACGAAGTACTGGTACTGATACTTAGATCTGTAGCACCTAGTATTTCATAATTCAAAAATATATTGAAATAAGCGAGAAGAACAGTTATGGAAGGATGGAATTTATAGGGTTATTCAGATTAATTATTAGATGCCAAAATCCATAAATACATAGTTAAGAGAATCTAATGATATAATTTTATCAAATAACTAAGATAGTAACTTTTTATAGAGACCATGTTTACATAGTACCATTCATTGATATTTACAAGAAATGGTGGAATTTATTGATAATGAATATATGATATGAAGATAAAGTAAAATCCAGGAGCTTAAATAATATCTTAATGATTATGTTAGGAAAGAAATATTTTAAATTGTTAGTGAGTAATTGTGAGTATAGTGAGAGGTAGTGGATATAGTGGAATGATGTATTAGTAGATTATTCATAGTGGGATTAGGATGATACACATTATAACCAATTACATATATAGTGGAAAATATAGGGCTTACGATTTTAACTAAGAAGAATAAGGAGTATGTTTCCGATGATGAACTTAAACTTTATAAAACACCATGTAATATTTATTATATTAAATTATCTATTTTATATGGGATTTGTGTGGTGGATATGAGATAAAAAGATCCATTTATATCCTAATAAGCAATATGGGTTCTAATATTTAAAGGGTTCTCTTAAAAATATAAAGGTTTAACAAGAAAATAATTTGAAATAATGTTACTCACAACTAATTCACCCCTCTCAAGTTACTACAGCCATTCATGAGGAACATCAGTTGGTATCATATAAATAGGTTCCATATTGTTTGTTATAAATTTTTATTCCCAATTATTTGTATTTGAATTATATAAATTTTATATTTGAAGAAAATGTATAAGTAGTTTTTATGGAAAATTTTATTTCTATTACTATTTCTATAAATGTGGAGATTTTATCCTAGAATCCAAAAATCTGGAAGAAAAATGATGAAAATAAACTGATTAAAATATCAAAGGTGAAATATGATTAACTACTATTTAAAGGTAATATATGTTTTATTAGATGATATAAATATATTACTTACGATCCTTTCGAAAAAACATGTTGTAATTATGATGTGCATGAGTCCAAACCATCTATTGATGATATATGATTAAAATCCAAGTATTATTTGAAGAAAATTTCTATTTTTTCTTTCACTATGATTTTTCTAATATCAAGGGACTATATGATGAAAAAAATTCACTAGATTATGAATATTATGTAAAAGAAGATTCTTTGTTTAAAATTTAATGTAGTGGTAACACTGTCACCAAAGTGGATAAAACAAGTAATAAATATTTGATACATTTCAATGAATGATTTTATCTAATTTTTCATTAATTTAAAATGGTTATTTGTGAGATTTTTTTCAATTTTTTTAAATAAGTGCTCTAGGCATTGAAGAAATTATATAAATCCTCTATGAATATTATGGATACTTAGTTGGGAATTAAGGAAAATATGATAAAGATGGTAAGTAATTAACTATAATAATAAATTTAAATGAATGAATATTAAATTAATACGATGAGAAAACAATGTGAATATGTATACCACTTTGAGTCTATAAGAAATCACTAAATTTATAATGCCTTGATCTGGAGGTGCATTTGAGATATTTGAATAACGTCCAAGAAGAATGTTCACAAGAATATGTAAAAATATGTGTAACCAAAAGGTTTTTTATAAGAGTCTTAATTATAGAATTACTCTCTATAGTTTCAAGAGGATATAAATATCATCTAGAGATAAATAGACTATAAGCTCTTACAATATGGTAACCCATACCCCGATTAATTCAGTTTGTACTTATTAGTTTTATATTTTAGTGTAGAACTAATGTAAAAACATATATAAATAGTTGTGTAGATAAGAATGCTATAAAACCCATCACATAATAAACGGTGGATTCAATCATAACAAATAATTACATCTACAGAAATGGATTTCAAAAAATGGGGGATGTCACCCCAAAACAAAAAATATCATAATCATAAAATATTTCATCTTTAAACAAAAAATGAAATTTAGTATCCATTTTGGGAAGTATTGGAAGTTTGAGAAGTAATATAGTGAATTTTGGGTTAACATGTGAATATATAAAAAATTTTGAGGCAAAAGAATGGGGTAAAATTCATTAAATTAAAATAAGACCTACTATATAGAAGAATATTTCAATGAAAATAACTAATCTATTAAGTAGGGTCAGATTTGATTTTATTGAAAATTTCTATGAGTACTTTAACAAATGTTTCCACTATTATAAAGAGTGATGAAGTATTCGAATAAAAAATAAAATCGTTGAAAATAAGAAAAAAATTCCGTAATAGAAAATGAAACAAGAAACGATGAAAAATATACCTTGTGATGTAAATAATGAAAATACACAATGAAAAATAATCTTAATATATAAATGAAGAAAGATAAAAATGATATATCAAAAACGTTAATATTCTTATATAGTGTAAGTAAAGGTCATATCATGGATTAATGGTAAGAAATCCATGAATTTGTATGCCAAAGGAATCAAGATGGAATCAATAAGTAAAGAACCAATTTAGGAGTGTAATAACATGATTTATATAATAGAAGATGTCCCATATAATGAATCAGAATTTTATGATAGGCGGTCTAAATATGATGGCCAAAACTATTCTAAAAAGTTTTTTGGAATATGAAAACTATATATATATAGCTATTAAATGTAAGATAGTTTTACCATGAAAATAGGAGTTATTTAAGAATAATGAAAATAAACTATGAACTCTTTTTAAAAAAAATGAAATTGTATAGAGGGAGTATATACATAAGAATAAGGATGGACATGTGATAAAAAATGACAAATAAATTGGACAACATAGTTTTCATTGGATAAAATAATTCTACAAGCATAAAAAATTAATGTAAATTACCTACAAATATAAATACGCCTATTCTAAATTATAATAAATATGAAGAGAAAAATAAATCCATACATCTTAAAGAATTTCAAAAATATAAATTAAATAATAATCTCTAAAGGATTATTTATTTACATTATAGAGAAATAAATAAAATAGTATATGGGTTGAGATTCAAGTCTCATACCTATTTATCTCATTATGGAGCTGATATAAACTTAGCTTATCCCCCCACTTATGCATTATTAGTACATAATACATGTAGTTGATGGTGATACATGAAAAATGAGATCTTTATTAAAATTTTAATCTTTACATAGCTAGATAATTCTTCAATAATTTGACACTTCAACTATGATTATGTTTTATCATTGAAACACATAATTTTCAACGACATAATTGATGTCAATATAGAAATTATTTTATAAATTCTTAGATCTAGTCTTGAATAAAACAAGCTAAGATGAAGACTATTGATGATAATACCTTGAGGGGTAACTAAAAAAGTAAATCTTCAAGAGTTTTGAAATCTCATGGATAAATATGAAATTTTAGACAAACATTATAAAATTTAATATTGATGTATGTTGATCAGTTTTCCCATCTAAATTTGATTGATGCTATTTCAATTTATTAAGGGGGATTGATTGATTATTTTAAAAGGTGTAGAGAAATAGGCTTTCACTTTATTAGTTTTATGTGTATTCAAATTTTGAGTGAAATTTAGTAAAAATTGATTAAAATTTAATTTTATATCCCCTATTAATTAAAAGAAGTGTTATTATCACATTTTGGTTTTAAAAATATAAATTTATTATCTATATTGATCACACTTATTTCTTATATGGAACATGAATCACATAGATATAATTCTGATTAATCGATGTAAATTTGTATGAATTTTTTCCACCCATCTCAAATATGGAGTTTACTGATTATGTCAATTTGGGCGAGAACAAAGAAATAATGAGAAGAAAGGGGAGAAGATAATTTTATAAATCAATAAAATTGAATTGATGAGTAGAATTTTCCCCTTTTTCAATGAACTTTTTATTTATTATCAATTTGGGGATGAAAACAATATAGAGAATAATGAAATTGTATTTATGATTTTATTGGATATTACATAATTTGATATAAAAAACTAATACAAAGGGTGATATTAAAGAAAAAAAATTTATTAATGGATATGAAGTTGTATCTATTATCAATATAGTTGAGTTAAGGAGAGTCAATGTATACTCTAATGAGTGATGGAGGAAGAGGCCAATAAAGATGGTATACATACAATTATGGGTAAAAAAGAGTATAGTTTCTATCATACAGTACCAAGATGGAAATATTCTTGTCATTATGAAAATAAATATTATGATTATTGAGTCAGAGAAATGTAAATTTGACACATTGTAATTTCTAGTCGATTACACTATCTAGAATAGTTTTGAGAATCTTGAGGAGAAACGTTTTTGTTGAAATAATTTGACTAGCCATTTTGAATGATATAAAAATATAGATAATGTTAATGAGAAAATATTCATGGAGTATTTAACTAGAAGGATACAATATACTGTGATGAAAAACTCTTATTTTACTATTACAAAAGTTTGTTTTGAGTCTCAAATTTATGTGGTAGTGAAGGATAATATAATTCCAAGATTTTTGTATTTAAATTCTTCTAAAAAAATTGGAATATCATTGAAGTATTTTATAAATACTTTTATATTTACAAAATCCATTTGAAATCATTGATGATACCATGAATTTATTATAAGGGTGATTATATTATTTGAAGATATTATGAGTTAATTTAATGAAATTTTGTAATTCTAGATTTAAAAGAAAAATTTTAACTCTGTCGGGACTGATACATATTATGTTTCTAAGAGTTGAAGTAAAAAAATTAGAAATGGGAGTTGATATTTTTGATTTCCTTATTAGATAAAACTAAGAAATGAAATATCATGTGTATATGTATGATGACCTCATATATTGATGTAAAACAAAAAAAAACTAATTACATAAATCAAATATGCAGATTATACATAAGTTGTATCAATTGAAAACCTAAAATGTTCTTTTTATGTGTATAATAAATGACCAAGTTTTCATGTTTTTGCAATACTTTTGTGTTTTCATAATAATTTTAATTATTTCATAAGATTTTTATGATTTCATAAAATGTTTATGGATTTTGTAAGACATTTTATGATTTCATAACATATTTTGTGATTTGATAATATTATTATACATGAATGATATTCTATGTTGTGAAATATATCTAAGCTATTTAATATATTCTTAACCATATAATATATTCTAGTTTCATAAGTCTTTTTGAGTTATTTAAAATGTGATTTCATGTAGAAGAGGAAATGAAAAAAAGGGAATCAACTTTCATATATTGTTATTTTTTAGTGATCACATAGATGATATGTAAGAAGTCATACTGATTACAAATGATTTTATACTTATAAAATATTTGTTTTTGAAGATAAAAATATGAGATCTCTAGAATAAATTAGTTTGAGAAAATCAAATGGGAAAATGATGTGATGTTTGAAATTAATAATATATAAGAAAATTATCCTTCTATGAGTCAATGATTAGTTCAACAGAATGATTCTTCATGATGATGTGTAGCCTTCCATTAAGAAAATTGATGTAGAAACACGTCAATAATGATTTCATATTTTGTAATAAAGTTTCACCATGAATAGATGAGCCACTCCACAACATATAGTTTATATATATATAAACATATATATTTAGAAATTATTTATTTACGGTTGTTTTAGAAATGTTTTATAATTTATTATAATCTTATATTTGGATGAATAAAAAGGAAGAATAATTGAATTGGGATAAGATGAAAAAGTAATGAGAAAATAGTATTCCATGAAAATTAGTGGAGATAAGATTCTGTGAGGAAAAAAGATTATTTTTTATTATAAGAACATGTCCACATGATACTGTTGAGAAAAGGGATAGATATCATGGGGTCTAGGTTTAGGAAAGATTCTAGAATTAATTATGATTTTTTTGGAAATTACAGAATAAGGAATTATTAAGGAGATCAACATATATGAATGATAATTGTTTTTTATATTATTAATTTGGAAAATATATTATGGTGATCCACGAATATAAAAGGATAGGATGAATAAAGAGATTAATTATTAAAAAAACCAAGAACAAGACACTCCTCAAAGATGATGAAAATTTAATTTATTGAGTAAGAAAATGAATCAAATGATATTACAATGAAGATCATTTAGTGTATCAAACCTGATTGATTAAAAAAGACAAGAAGATAATATCATAGAGGCCTGACTTGTGATACCTAGTATTTTATAGGTCATAAACAATAAGGATTAAGTAAGAAGAAGTGTTGAGGAAGGATAAAATAAATGAATATCTTCTAATGAACTACTATTAGTCTAGATCCTTAAATACAGAATTAAAAAATTTCAATGACATTATTATGTGAGCACAGAATATCTTAGATTTTTATTGATATCAAGTTGTATAATTTTATTTTTTTAGGATCTATAGGCATTCTAAGAGACAATTGTTGAATAATATTAGATTTTTAGATGAAATGATACCCATGAGATTGATTATGATCCTGATCGTTATGTTTAGAAGGAACTATTTATAGCTAGCGGTGAGGGGCCGTGAGTGCAATGAGAGGTTGAAAAAACATTGAGTTTATTTATAAACATATGATGTACTATGGGATCATGATGATACACATTGTAACCACTTGATTTTATAGTGTAAAATCTATTTTTTTGGATAATAAATGAACGAAGTAATGAGTATCTTTCCTATTATGGGGATGGACCATCTTAAAATACCACACGTTTCTCTTTTATTTACATTAGACATTGAATGTGGGTGCTTCGTATTAGGTAAGAGATAAATAGATTCATTTATATCTTAAATGGTTTCATGCCCCAAACCACCAAGATCCCTCCTAGTGCAAAAATATGCCATATGTGACACCCCTATCCCACCTCTAATAGGCCAAGGGATGGAGAATAGTTCTAACTAGTCATATATCTGAAATTAGAGTCCTTATCCCAACATGTCTATATGAACATAGAAAACAAAATCCATGCAACAATGAAAACATATAGTAAGATATTAGATCATCTAGAGTGTAATAAATACATGAAATGACCAATAGAAAATATATTAGAGTATAATAGTTTAATATAAAATATAAAGGGGAAAATAATCCCCCAACTTGAAATGAGGCCCCAACCTGAAAATTATTAATAAAGGAATGACTAAAGAGATACAAACTCACAATATCTATCTCTAACCAATAAACATGGTCATCACCTTCTTGTATGAGTATGCTTCACTAATAATGAGTCTATAGAAGCGATTGACTATCTGCCTTTCAATTATATAATATGCAACACATGTGGGAAAATCCCTTGTAGAGGTGAGTATATACATACACAGTAGGAAACCCCAAAAACCAAGAAGGGGAAGTAAATTAAATAAACAATAGTCAATCAAACATCCAAACATATAGATATGGAAGGAAAATAATGCCAATGTCATATATTCTCAAAAGAAACCCTAGTGGACATAGAAATGGGATATCTATCAATAAATCTATCTAAAAATAAAGAGACTACCCACAGATCCAAAGGCTCCATCACTAATTCCAAATACGTCACACAACATTATATGTTATAGAGTGAAGGTCTCACACCTCTATAATGTTCTCCATATCCAATCAAACTCTGTCTCCTAGCCATGAATCATGCACACCCCTTCTATAATAAGTTTGTAGGACCCACACCTCACCATTGTGTTGCACAAATGAGGATGAACTACTCTAATGGAGGACTCATATATTGCTAGAGATCAATAATGGGGAGTCCACTACATAGAAAGTGGAATCACACCCTTTTTAATCTGAGATGACACCACCTTTACCTGTATCATTTTCAAGGGGTAGAATCTACCTAGAGTGACATGGGAGTGTCGACCTCGGTAACACTCAAATGATCACACCTAAACACTATCATTGGATATGAATTTTTGAAAGGATAATCTCACTTCAATAATCATGTTTAGTACATATGTTTAAATAACAACTTAAAAAAGAATATAATTTTCCAAAAACTATTTATGATAGGAAACTTTATAGCGAAAATCTGTTTTTAGAAGAAGTGGATACTAAAAGTAATTTAAAAAAAAATACACTGTGTGTACATAGGTACACATGGTTTGTTACCTTTCCTGTACATGTCTTTGATAGACATGTGACTTTATGTGGTTTTTTTATGGGTCACATGATGTGTAACTTCACAAAGGGTATTGTAAGAACCTAGTTTTTCACTCATGTATGGATACTTTAAATTTTGGTCTGAATCGTTACTTTTTACCTAATATGGATTCCAAATGATTTAACAATGTTCTCAAGGGTGTCATAGGAATGTTCAGAGGCCAAAACCTATCTTTTATGGGAAACTGGCCATATTGCACGATTAGCACGTGGTTGGTACACGATTTTTTTATCTGTGCAGATATAAAATTATGGGTAGAACTAAATAGCCTAATTTACACACATCCATTCTGTTTTTGCATGGTTTGTCAAATGGATGTAGAAAAACATTCACATTCTTTTTTTTCTAGTTAATTTTACTAATATTCCCTTATGGTTCTAATAAACCCATACTTCTTTTTTAATCCAAGAACCTATGGGATTAACTTATTTCTCTCTCAATTTGGAGATTTTTGAAAGCCAAATCTAGGGATGGAAATATCTGCTTCTTCCAGGATCCGATCAAGATTTTATTCATCACATTGGGTGAACAACAGTAAGTAATTGAGTATATTTGAACCTTTCTCCTTCTCCCTTGCTCTCAACACAGTTATCGAGGTGTGAGATTTTTTCCAATTTTATTAGATCTACTCCAATCCAAGACAAATCATGGGCCAATACTAGAGGAGGAGAGTCATACATGCCAAAAGAGGGTGGAAAATAACTCATCTCTCAAGTTCATTGAATTTTGAATTGTCATTTGGGCCCCCCCAATTTCATTGTGTGTCATTAATAAAATTTATATTCCATGATTAAACTTGTCTAAACCATATGCTTATGCTCTTTCCAAATATGTTATTAGTTTTTAGTGGTTATTCCCACAACTCCTTTCATCCCTTGTAAGACGTTATGTCGTAATTGTTGTTTTAGTGTTTTGACACATTTGTGTCACTGTCCCTGTGTTCCTTTTCATGAAATTACTATGCGTAAATTTTTTTACATTAAATGGAATATTTATATTGATAATTATTTAATGGAAAGTACAATTTATGTTCACCATTTGACCCATATAAGTAAAGTACTTCAATTTGAAAATAAAATGTGAATTGTGAATTGGTATGTATATTAAGTATAGGAATTGGACTCAAATGTAAATTAAAAGTAGTTTGAATATCCATAACACCCCTTACCAAATTAATGGTAGGTAGAGGAATGAAAGAAGAATATGGAATGTGTTTAAAATTGATTTAAATGTTTTATGATACATGGCATTATCACACTAATGAAAGGAAAGGTTTGAACCAAACGACTTGATTAAAAGGTTTCATGCTACATGACCATATCATAATAATGAAATGAATGGCTTGGACCAAATGAAATATTTCAGGACTCAATATCAAATAAGAGTGTCCTAACTCAATCTCACCTTGGATTCTTATTAGAGAATTCCATGAGCACTTGAGATGCCCATTCTGATTCAAGGATACAACTTTCTTAGGTTGATACCAACCAAGATCCAGATCCTTTTCTATTCATTGGATGTCTGGTATGATGCTATAGGATCCCTTAAATATTATTATAGGATGCCTCAGATAAACTCATTGGATCCAACATTGACATGTCGATGCCATGGTTAAAGCCCATTGAGCCTAGTCAATGCTCAACCTAGTTTACCTAGGATGAAATCCCTAGACTCAGTTGGTGTATCATTGTGGAATTCCATAGACTATGCTCCATGTATTACAATATTACATCAAGGCAATCTATAGTTATTACTATGTTTGAGATCCTTGAGGTCTATGTCACCTTGGTTATTACCTTGGGACTTTACTAATAAATTTCATTACTGATTTCCTTGTTATAACATGGAACCTTCACTGGTCTTAACATTTGATATGTTATAAATAGTTAATAATCAAATGATGAATTGTTTACATGTCAGACACCAACTAAGGGATAAAGAAGGTACTAGTTATTTAGGTACATTGTACAACTTTACTTTATAGATGCATTCATGCACACTGTTACATTTACATTACACGAGCCAGATTTTATAGACACCATTGGTGGTGGCCCACTAATATTTATCTCACACCCTCTCTGGGTGCCGTCTGTTACCCGATGTAGATTACATGGTAGCTGGTGTTGATAATGGGAAAATTAATAGCTTCAAATACATTATTGTTTGCTATTTAGTATGGATTTTGATTACAGATGACTGAGTTGGAGCTCGTGATGCTTAGGATATTTTTCATCACTTTTTTAATTATGTGGAACATGTTATTACTACTATCTTGTATCCTTGTTTTCATGTATTATAGTGACTTGATATGTCATCACTTTTTGAATACTATTCCAGTTGTTTTAGTTTTTTTGTTATTGTCGCTATTTTCCATTGAACCTTATTTGTAATTATATTGGTTCTGCTATTTGTTGATGTTTACATTCATACAATATTCTACAATTTGTTAATGAGAGAATAGTCTCCCCATAGACATAGCATAAGCCCTCACTACTAGCCAAAAGCCTCTAGCATTCGAGAAGATGTGATTGAGGCCATGTGTCCCATTGGCCTCGGGGAACCCATTAAGTGGAATCTAGGTCTGGGTTATCACAAAGTGGTATTAGGGGAGATTCCTTTATTTTTTTAATATTTTAACACAATATAGTTGTGATTTGGAATGACGAGGACTTAGTCATAATCTATTCATGAATGTCACAAACCCATGACTAGGGTAAAGACCAAGCTTCCTGAATTATAATTGTTGTTATGTATTTTCTATTATAGTTGACATTATTTCAGCATTGGGTGGTGGACATGTTGTGTGGTGTTGTTGATTTTTAATATGTTTGACGATTTTCTCACATTCTTGGACCAATGACATGGGGGAATGGATCGTTGTTACATGAATCATTATAGGCACATAGATTTCAAATTTCTTGCATATTTCTATTCCATATAAGCATATCTCGCTATTTTTCATTGGTTGATATGCTTATGATTATTGAGTGATGTTGTGATAGTTATCTTATGATTATATTACACTTGGATGTGATTGAGGGATTTCCTATCTCATGTCATGAGGTGTATGGGCCCTCATGGGTTGAGATGTGTAATTTACTAAGTTGAGTTATTATGCTCTTAATAAATGGGTGTTTTTTCTAGTGATAGGTGTATGGGAACTAATTCACCAGAAATAGATATCCATTATAAAGGGAATCCCAAAATATAAAAATAAATAGTTGAACATCTTTATCCTACCATTTCTTGTTTATGAAAGGTAAAGGACTGTACCTCTAAAATTAAATGTAAAATGAAATGATCATATATTTGAGCACTTACTGATACCTAGCCGTCTATGCGGGTAGTTAGGGTGTATGCCTTGGGTAGTCTGTTTACCTACTTTCAACTTCCACTAGTGATGCTACATTTTTTATTAAGATTTTTCTGAGGCATGTGTTTGGAAATTTTAGAACAATTCCTCCATGACATCCTTATATCATACATCAGAAGGATGGAGAAGAATATGCTACATTCATTGTGGGCCCTAATCCACCCCTCCAAGAGTGCCATGTGAGGCACCACACGTTGTACATGATCTGGGCAATAATGTCCCAGTTCGTGATAGTTTCATATAGCTGATAAAATCCATGCATGGTGCTCCATGGATTTCACCTACGATGGCTGATCTAACTTCTGAGTTCCTACATCAGCATCCTTCTAATTTATCAGGGGATGGCAGCCCACTGGCTACTAAGTCTTGGATAAAAACCACATGATCGATCTTTGAGAATTTGGAGATGCATCTGGAGGGGAGGGTCAAACTTTCCACATAAATGCATCAGGATTCATCCAAGAGTTTGTGGGATGTGATTTCTAAGGCTGGTCATCATCAAGGAATGTAATGGGTTGATTCATATATTAACTTCTATGATGAGTTCTTTCCTCGGATGCTAAGTGCTGAGAGAGACAGATAGTTCACACATCTCGAGTAGGGTTCAGTGTCAGTGATGGAGTATTCGGCACGTTTCGCAAAGTTTCATCACATTGCACTACTTTTAGCTAGAGATGAGCTTTCGCGTGCTAGAAACATTGAGGATGGGCTCAAATACACCATCAGTGCGCAGTTGAATGTCTTTATCCAACCTGATATTTTTTTTGAGATAGTCCATCAAAATATTAACACAGAGCCCAAATATAGGAAAAAAATAGTACTAAGTATATATGATCTGTGCAGATGTAGTCCAGTAGTTCTTTTGGTGGTAGGAATAATTCACGAGTGTATTCTTGTCAGGTAAGTGACCACCAGAGTGCATGTTTTGATAGCTCTAAAGTGTGTCATTAGTGTGAATGGTGGGGTAATTCAAAGCCTATGTGTTATAGTGACCCACTAGAGTGTTTGGATTGTGATTGTATGGGGAATATACAATTTTTCTGCCAGACCTTTCCACTAGCTTTGAGTGTAAATGGATCTACACCAGATCCACCTTTAGGAGCGAGTTCTTTTACGCTGTGTCTAGCAAGGAGTTTGAATAACACCGACAGGTTTGGCCAAGGAATTGGGTGTGGCCATGGTAGCCATGCCCCTAACCACTAGTAACACCAACTGGGTAGTTATGATCATGGTAGTGCTTCTATTATATAGGTTAGTGGATTAGGACAATTGAATGCACTATAATAGATAACAAAGGATCAGGTTGCAGAGCCATCTACAGCTTGAGTTACTATTCCAGTATCCTCTACCATAGTATATGCTTTATTTGATATAGGTTCTTCAAACTCTTTTATCTCTGTATCTATCAGGGATATTCTTGGAATAGAGATACAATATCACTATGGTTTAATGACCCTAGATACAACATTATTGGTATGAATAGTAGACATATGCCAATTTTTGGACTATCTCCTTATTGTAAGAAGTTACCCATTATTATGGAACCTATTTTTTTCCGAGATTATATGATTTGATGTCATTCTAGGGATGGATTGGTTGATTCAGTATCATGATTTTTTGGACTGTTATCATCATAGGGTATCGTTTACATCACTAAAAGGAAGTATTTATGTACATAACGGTGAGTGGGATGTCTAGGATGGTAGAGATAGACTATAGAATCATGGGATAAGTGTATTGACTGAACATATGAAAAATCTATTCACGGAGGATTACGGTTTATGACAAGATAATTTCTTTCTTATTGTAGAACATTTTAGGGACATCTTTATTGATGATTTCTATGGCTTACCTACTAAGAGAGAAGTAGAGTTTACTATGGAGCTTGTTCCATGAGATTCTCCTATGTCCATTCTTCCATATAGGGTGGAACAAGTAGAGCTTCAAGACCTCAAGTAGTAGTTAGAGTATTTAGAGGCCAAATATGTTAAAAAAACAGTACATCCACTTGGGTTTCACCCATTCTTTTTGACAAGAAGGAGGATGGAACCTTACGCCTATTCGTGGATTACAAACAGTTGGGCCAGCTTACAATCAAGAACCATTACGCACTTCCTTGAATAGGTGATCTCTTTGACTAGTTCTGAGGATAAAATGACTTCTCTAAGATCATCCTGATATCAGGTTATCATCAGGTGCGAGTTAGTACATCAGAGATACCTCATAAAACATTTCATAGCTGGTATAGTCTGCATGGGTACCTTGTTATGTTGTTCGATCTTACAAACTCATGTGCCTTTTTTCCTGGAATTGATAAATATGATTTTCCACCTCAATTTGGAATATTTTTCATGGTCTTTGTGGATGACATCTTGGTATGTTCTAAAATTCATATTGACCATGGTAATCATCTATAGATCATCGTAAGTTCAATGAGAGAGCATAATCCTTATGTGAATCATGTTATGTGCCACTTATGGTTCGATATAGTTCACTTCTTGGGTTATATGATATCAAAATCATTAATATTTGTTGACCCTAAAAGGTTAGTGCATTATTTTCTTGGGGGCATCCCAAGAATGTGTTTTATATACAAAGATTCTTGGGGTAGGATAGATATTACTGGTATTTCATACAAGAATTTTCCCACCTTGTTTTACCTATTACTAGTCCTACAAAGATGGGGGTAAAATTCATATGGTTATAAGAATGTGAGAAATTCTTTCAGGAGATGAATGGGAGTATTTTATCAACACATATTCTATCTCTTTCAGACAGTTATAGGTCATACAATCCTATCTTATTCCTAAGGCATCAACCTAGGAGCTATGATGATGCTGTAAGATGGAGTTGTTGCATATGGATCATGACAGTTGATTCCTCATTAGAGGAATTACCCGAAAAAATAACCTTGAGATTATAGAAGTTGTCTAGGCCTTACGTTGCTAGGTACACCATCTATTAGGTGAGAAATTTCTATTATACATAGACCACAAGAGCCTCAAATATATCTTTTCACAACATGACTTGATCCTCAGTCAATGGATATGGGTCTAATATCTTCAGTCCATTTATTTTGATCCCACCTATATGTCTAGTAAGAGAAATGTTGTTGCATATATGATGATTCAAAAAACTCAAACACATGCCATACTGGAAGACAATGATGAATGGAAGTTAATGTCCCTCTTTTCTAAGCAACATCTAGAGTTCAATGATAGTCATGAGTAGTTTTACCTTTCATCCTTGATAATTAATTCTTCCCTATTTAAGAAGGTTAAGAGTAGTCAATTTTAAATTCCGGAATGCTTGGTTCTCTGGGAGAGCATATCAAGAGATAATTGTCTTCCAGATTGGTCTATAGATAAAGATGACATTCTGTATATTCATGGATGTGTATGGGTCCCTACAGATATGAGAGAAGAGTTGATGAAAGAGTCCAATGCCTCTCAGTGGGATGTTCATCTAGGAATCCACAAGATGAATCGAGATATTCAATGTTAGTATTGGTTTACTGGGATGAATCATCAAATAGAAGGATTTATCACTAGGAGTTAAACATACATGTAGGTGAAGGTAGAGCACCAGATACCTATAGTCTTGTTACAACCGCTTCTAATCCCAGAATAGAAATGCAAAGATATTACCATGGAATTTATAATCAGTTTTCCTATGTCGCCAAGAGGTAGAGAGATTTTATGGGTTATCATTGACTGACTAATGAAATGATCCCACTTTATACATATTTGGTAGACTTTCTTAGTTGATAAGCTGAGAATACTGCATGGGTGTGAGATTATATGACTCCACAGGGTCCCTTGTAGTATCATTTCACATAGGGATTCTTATTTCACATCACGATTCTAGAAGGGATTGTCAAAGTATATGGGAACACAGGTGATTATAAGAACATCCTTTCACCGTTAGAATGATGGAAAACTATAACAGAAGATACATGATCTAGAGGATATTCTCTGAGATTATGTCCTTGATTTTTCACATTCATGGGAATAGAATATCCCTCTCATAGAGATCACCTATAAAAATAGTTTTCAGGTAACAATTCAGATGGATACTTTTGAGGCCTTTTATAGTATTCCATTCCTTTCACCCATATGTTGGATAGAGGCATGTGGGAAAACCATACAAGTTCCTCCTCTCATTGAGAATAATTCAGAGAAAGTTTAGCTAATCAAAAATCTTATGACTACTAATTATTCTAGATATAAATATAATAACGATCTTCATCTAAGAACTCTTGAGATTGAGGTTGGGGATAGTTTTTTTCTTTGGGTATCACCCATGATACAACAAATATGGTTATAAATGTAGGGAAAGTTTTCACCTCTTTAGATAGGGCCTTTTTAAATTCTAGAGAGAGTCGGAACGGTAGCCTATAAATTTCTATTACCTCAGAGGTACTGTCCCATGAATGATATCTTCTAAATCTCATAGATTCTCTAGTATCATGATGATCTATCTCATACTTTTGATCCCATGTATGTTGAGGTAGATGTTGATGCTACCATTGAGGAGTGTGAAGTACACATCGTTGACTGGAGCAAGAAGTCTCTCCAAGTTCGCTATGTCCCTCTAGTAAGGGTGTTGTAGAAGTAAGACTGGGTATAGAATGATTCATGTGAGAGGGAAGATTACTTATGTTCCCAATGGCCATATTTTTCCTCAAATAATGTATCTCTACACTTGTATGGTGAACTCGAGAGAGAGTTATTTTAAAGTTGGAAGACTATAAGAAACCAATTTTTTCACTCAGTTATGGTTCCTTTAAATTTATGTATAAATATTGACTTTTGACCTAATATGGATGCCTAATTAGTTCACAATGGTCTCATGGTTTTTTATAGAATGTTCAGAGCCCAAAACCCATTTTTTGGGGAAACTAGCCATATCGCTGAGTTAGCACATGGCACACGGTTTCATTAACAGTGAAGATGGAAAATTCACGAGATAACCCAATAACATAGTTTTTGTAGGGAGGTGCGTCCTAACCATTCAAGTACCCCTTCTTCCTAGGTAACCATTCAATATTTGCACACGGTTTGTGAAACCATGAGAACAAACTTTTCCCAGGCTATTTTTGGGTTAATTTTACAAATTTTCCTTTAATGGTCTAATTAGACCCCTCATTATTCTATAATCTGAGAACCAGTGAGATTAACCTATTTCTCTCTCAATTTCTAGCATTTTGAAGCCCAAATATATAGATTGAAAGATCTCTTTCTTATAGGATCTGTTCGGGATTTTTTTCATCACGTTGGGTGCCCCAGGGTTTGTATTTGTGTCTCTTTGAAACTTCCCCCTTATATCTTGATCTCGACCTAGTTATCAAGGTGTGATCATTTTACCTCTTTTCATAGATCTACTCTGATTCGAGCCAAATCATGGTATGATACCAGAGGAGAATATTTTATCAAACCAAAGGTGGTTGTCCTATAACTCATCCCTCAAGTTTGTTGATTTTGGAATTGTTGTGTGGGGATCACTGATTTCATCAGCTATTGTTTATAGAATTTATATCCCATGGTTATAATCATTTGAACCATATGTGTATTCCCTTTGAAAATATGTGATTAGTTTTTAGTGTTTATTCCCAAAACACCTCTCATCCCATGTAGGATGTTTTTTCAAAATTTTCATTTTATTGTTTTGACACGTTTGAGCCACCGTTAAGGTATGACTTGGCTTGACCTTATTAAGGGTAATAATTTATATATTAAATGGAATGTTTAAAATGATAATTTTATAATGGGAATTATGATATATGTTCACCACTTGACCTATGTAGAGACCCATGCTTGACTTACATAGACACTACATTACTTTTGCAGAATACTAAATACATGAAAAAAAACATACGCCCAAAGACTGTATTAGTTTAGTGTATTTGGAAACTCAGAAAAAAAATCTTCAAATCATGTTTAAAGATCTTCAACATCTCCCATAAATAACTTCCTATTCTTTTTTCTTACCAAAAACCGTTCTCTATATCCTGGGGAAAAGAAAACCTAAAAATGTTGAGCTCAAATGATCAGTAAGGGTAAACATGGAGAACATACAACAATCCATAAGCATTTGAATGTAAAAACATGAACATAAAACATGAGTAATGACAAAAATCTTGGTAGTACATAAGGCATTGATCAGAAAGTAAAATTAATCATGATAAAATATAATGGGAATAAAACATGTAATTGTGGAAAACCATTAAGCACAAGATATTATGTCTATAGTAGCCAAGGCACTACTGCTAAGACCATCATAGTGGAAAAAGTCCATTACTGAACCAGGTTTACTTTCCATTCCAACCCTGTATTACTGAACCATATTTACTTGTAATTCTATCCATGTCTATCTCATGAGATATAAATCTTTACCCAATTAATTGGATGGAGATATAGGTCCCACCCATCATCTATTGAAATCATTCTTATGTGTTCCACAAAACAATCATAAATCATTCATCACAACCCAAAGAATAAAATAGGTTTCATAAATATCATCCCTTCATAACATAATCCCTATAAAACAAATGGATTTAATTTCATCATAATAAAAATAAAACCATGTAAATAATAGAGATAATATACTTTAAACATAAACATACTAAATAATTTCATCTAATATGGAAAATAGTTTTGATAAAACACTTGAAATGAATTCTTGAAGAAAATATCCTTTCTTCTTTAAAATAATTTTATTTTCACAAAATGACACAAAATTTAAAAAAAAGGATTTTTTCAGAAATAATTATGAAATATTTTAGAGGAATATTCATGAAAATAAGGTGTTATGAAACCGTAAAAATCCGTTCATTCCATATAAGTTAAAATAACATTCTTCTCATACTTTTTCCAGAAAAGTCAAAAAGTACCTCGTATGGTAAACAAAAGAATGATTCCATCCATACCATGTAGTAAAAGTAAAAAAGGTAGAAATTACAATAAAAATAAATTTAATAGTAGTAAAAATTTTATGAAAACATTTTTAGGAAACATGGATATGGATGATAAACGTAGCCCGAGAAAATACTTACGAATAAACAATCTCAAATAAGAACGAGATTGGAATAATTATCCTTTACCTTATGTTCAATTTCTTCCGTATGTGTCTAGGAATCTTGTATAGAGGGTTTAAACATATTATTAACTTATATCAGAACCATAATAATAGTTATGGTATCATATATGATTCACTTACAACTTTATATAACTCGTTCATTTGTCAATTCCATGTTAAATCAGCGTTTTGGATAAAATAATTTCATTTATCATACGTGTTTTGACTTTTAATTATTCATATGATTAATTATATCATGATTACTTACCTCCAAAATTTAAAAAATGATTTATATATAATATATATTCGCAACATAATAAATATATATAATATATCGACAAATGGAATGAAATATACCATTCATGGAGACGGTAGGTCATACATAAACATGAATGCTATTTTCACTTCCTTATTAAATTGAATGGAAGTAAGTAGATAACATATACATAAATCCAGTATCATTATTTTTTCATATATTTCATGATTATTTATTATATATACTTTATAATCATTGATTAATTGTGGACATGGAGAAATAATCTCATCAATTCATGGAGAAAGTACTTCGTACATACGCACGAGCGATGATATCGTTCACATAATTATTGAATGGAATTGGAGTGGATGATATAATATCTTAGAATCAGTATAATGTTATAATAATAATATATAATTATTATTTCCACCATTATACCGATCCAATTATGGTGGTGGTGGAAAAACACATTATACCACGACGTGGAGACGGTAAGCCATACGTACACACCCGCAGTGATTTCATTTTTCGTTGGATGGATATAAGGTGAAATATGGGTGTTTCATATTTATAATAACATATTAGTATATTATTGATACTTTTGTTATTAGGTTATATTTATAAATCTAAATAAGAGTAAGTAGAAGATGAAAGAAACTTGAAAGAATTGGTAGAAGATAATACCTCTTCCTCAACGTGCCTCTTTTAAACTTCTTCTTAGGGTACTGGCGTTTCCCTTTTGAGAATACCATAACCTCTATAATATTACTAGAGAGGTTGATAAGAGTAATTGGCAGAGTTTGGATGACCTTGAAGGCTTAAAATGGACCGAAGAGAAGAGGGATGAGGTTCCCTTTTATAAGAGAGAAGAGGGGCACTTTTGGAATCCTCCAAAATATTAATTTCTCATAAATTCTATCCCCACATAAAACCTCCAAAATGACTAAAATTATAAGATGATATGAGATATGTCTGTATTATCATCATCCAAAAAAATTTATACATGTTGGGTAATTATTTTAAACCTAATCAATTTGATTTATCCCTATTTAATCTATTTAATCTTATTTGTGGTAATAATATTCTAAATTTTAAATTGTTATAAATACTTACATATGTGTTGATAATTTTCCATAATTGGATACATTATGAAATCTTCGACCATATAAATTTCAAATTATAATTTTTAAATATATATATTTTTTTTATTTTTAAACAATTTAATAACATGATATTTTAATAAAATATCAATAGTGTCACTTTGGATACGATTCATTTATTTGAATATAAATAAAATCTTCACATAAGATATGTTCAAGAAAAATATTTAATATATTAATAAAATGTTTTATTTATCTATAAAATTCGTGGAGCACATTAATTAGTTTATATAATATTTATTTTAATATTTTTAATACCATTTATTTTATATTTCTCTTAATAAAATAATTACAACAACATTTTTGTTTAATTATTTAATATAATTATTCATTACATAAAAATTAAAAATAAAATACTATGATGAAGATAAATCTAATAGATTTTATAATAATACGTTTAGTCTAATTTATATTCTTAAATAACCAACCTTTAAAATGATTTGTTTACTAAATTATGGAGGTGAAAACTTTGAAATCATTTAAAATAAAATAATATAAATTTAATAATCTATTTTATAAGGCTCCAAATGATCCACAAGTCGACCCTTGGATTATTAGGGTATATATATACTCAACCAATAATGTCTGTTCTAGTTTCTGGTCCTTTTGATGGGTATTATTATTTTAATTAAAACTATATTATTGATTTGTCACTAAATAAATAATTTTTTTCATCATTAATGTATAAAATATTAAGGTAATTATATATTTCTAAAAATCACAAATAAATTACCACGAAGAATAAAAAAAATTATATTTTAAATTAGTATTTATAATCGAATTTATATTCTTTATAACCTTATATTAAAAATACTTTAATTATTAAAGTTTGAGTGAGACATATTTCACTTTCTTTAAATAAAATAAATTAATGGTCTTAATCACATCCAAGTAGGTTATAAAAGATACCATTTGTACCGAAGTATATTTTAGGATGAAATATAATCATCCAACTATATTAATACAAGTGTTAAGATAATTTTATAATATTATATTTACCCTTAGTTACCTGATTTACCTTTAACTGTAGTAAATAAAATTTTTCATAGTTAATATTCATAGTGACTAAAAATAAAAAGTATCATATTAACATAATTTGGAGTTAATTATTCCAAATATGGAATCTATTTTTTAAAATTCCAAACACATAAGTTGCAGTATTTAATTTAACATTAATCTCGGTGTTGAGAAAATAGGTTCTAAATGTTAAAACATTGCAAAAGATTCAAATGTTTTTGACTATGAATTCAATGTAAAATTAATAATAATGACATAAATAATATTAAATGGTAATAATATATTCTATTTATACTTCAAAATCATTCAATATTATAATTTAACCATATAAATTATCTTGATGAAAAAAGTTTTTTTTAAATAAAATTTAGCATATTTTTACTATTCATCAAAATATGAAAGTTAATAGAAAAATATTAAAAAATTATCAGAAGTTAATTTTTTATATACATATTGAAATTAATAAGTTTATTTTGTCAAATTGAACTTATAAACGTGTCAAAAAACTAGATTTAAATTGGGTGCGCCATCAAAAGGCGGCAAAACTGCATTTTTTGAAAAATGCTTATTTTACCCGAAATATTTATTTTTTTCTCATACCATCTGCTAGAATATTTGTAAGATGAATGGTATTTTTATAAAATTAATAATTTGCTTAATACTATTCATAATGTCTAGTTTATAATAATTTTATAACAATATATCGTTGTTTAGTGAAACTCGGTATTGCGTACAACACACGCTATTGAGGAAGGTTGCTCTTGTGTGTAACACAAGACAAGAATAGTGTTTGAATATACTATAAGACAATACAGTGTTGTGTACATCTCAAGATAATATTAGTGTATCATACAACACAAGAAATCAATGAAAATAAACAATTATTTCTCATAAAATATTGGGATGTTACATTCTACCCCCCTTAAAATGAATTTCGCCCTTGAAATTTGTCGGGGTTATAAATCATTTACTACTGGAAAGTTTTGTTCATAGAAACCCACATCGTAAAAAGGAATAATAAAACGTAATTTTATTAAGGAATTTTAGAAAGATAATGGTCACCCAAAGTTACTCAACACTGGGTTTCCACATAAGAGAATATAGGCGAAAATACGGATATGGAAGAGATATCTAACCATCATGTTCTGATGAAGAGTGGTAGAGAACATGTCTATGAAAAATCCAACAATCACAAAGCCATAAATTTGTGACGATATTAGGTACCATATAATTCATCGGATTGGAGGGTACTAGGACAACATTTTTGGTTTTCAAGATCATTTCTATAAAGTTGATGATTTTTTTGCATAAAGATAAATACTTACCCGATTTCAGTGTAAAATCATCATTGGTCATTCCATGGAAAATTTCAACTTCATATCTTATTTAAAGAATTGAATTTGAATTTTTCATTCTTGAAGTATTAGCAGATCATGCGATAGAATGATAGGTCATTCGATTTGTCTCTATCACAAAAAAGGGTAGCATAAAATATCAAATATATATAAGTCCATCTATGGTATGATTAATCGTATATGGTTCCAAAAATGGACTTGTTATTTATCTATAATACCTATTAATAAAATAAAATTAATTTATAGAAACTAGGGACTTCTTGTGGGCTAGTGGTAGGTGATAAAGGCTTGTCGCACTTTGGTTGTGGGTTCGATTCCCGCATCCTTGTACGACGCAACGGGTTATCGATCGTCCTACGAGTTGTCCTTTTTCTACAACTATACTATTATAACATTTCAGAAATAAAAAAAGTTCCATGCTTAAACAATACTATCTGATGTCTAACTTAATTCATTCCAATATGTAGGCTTATTCAAAATACTTCTGTCCAATCTCATAGTATAAAAAAAATGATTTCTAGAAAGTTCATATAACAAGCATGTCAATACCATCATTTATCCCCCAAATATCATAAGATTTATCTTGTTGGTCACATTCCAAACATATGAAGGACTTCATCATGCATCCTCTTGAAATATTATAATAACATAAATTACTATAGAACCTTAGTGACAAGATGAATTCCATCAAAATTAACCCTTTCAATACCCCAAATATACCAAAAATTCTGTATACTCAAACCATGATATCACATTGTCCTTTTATCAATCACGAGCTCATTAATACTATCAAACATCTTATTATCCTTTTATCCCTTCATTATGCACATATCATCTACTTTCCAAAAATATTTCAATCACTTTTCATGGTTACCAGTACCATAAAATTATTGAAAACCAATACATAGATATTCCAATATTCTATAATACTATAAATGAGATTCCATAACACTATTTTAGAATCCCGTTACATATACACTAAATCATTCCACCACTTCGTTGTCATATTCAAAATCACCAATAGTGATCGCATGTGACTTCCCTTTTCCTTTTCCTTAAGATTCTATTGATGTCGATCATCATTAACCATTGTATTAGGGAATTGGTTAGCATAATGCCCCATTTCCCTGCACTTGTAGAATTGAAATGTGGATGGTGCGTTCTCTACAGTATTTTCTCCATTCAAATATTTAGATACCTTTTTCCCATTAATTCAGACCTCAGCTACTCAGTGACCTTATTTTCCACACTTAAAACATTTTCTAGTCCCTTTAAGACAATCTCCACCACGCTTCTTTCCACACTTTGAGCATAACGAAACATTTTTCTTCTTTTCACCATAGTTTTGAGATTTTTCTTTGAAATCTATATTTCGTTTCTTGTCAAAACCCTGAGATGGATATGTAAATCCAACTTCCAGTTCTATCTTGATAGAACAACACACAATCACTTTATAGCTATTGATGTCTCTTATAGCTATTTCTGTTCGAAGACTTGGTTTTAATCCACTGAGGAATCGATCAACTTTACTTTTAGGTTTGATGATAAATCTTGGTGCATAACATTAAAGCCTTGTAAAATTCACATTGTATATACCAATAGATTCATCATCCTTTTTCATAAGCTCAAGGATCTCCTTTTCCATATTCCTTTGAAGAATATGATGAAAGTACTTATTGAAAAACAAGTTCTTGAACTCATCCCATTCAATGGATTAAATTTCTTCTTGGGGATTGTATTCTTAATTAGAGTCCACCACTGGCTTACTTCACCTTCTAAATGGTAAATATCCAAAATGACTTTTTCATGTTATGAATAGTGAAGTATGGAAAATATCATTTTAATTGTACTGATCAATTGTTCAGTAATAAGTGGATCAGAAGGCCCATTGAAAGAAGGTGGACGTTGCCTCATGAAGGACTCAATATAATATTGTTCCATTTTCTACTCATTTAGAAGTATAGAATGATTCATAGCTTGTGTAAGTATAGTAATAAGAGTTTGCACTCCATCTCCCATAGAATTGATTTGTTTAGGGTTATAATCATTGCATTTTCCATTACATTGATCAACATTGTTCCTTCGGGTTCCAGCCATCGTCTAAAATCGAAAAAGAATAGTGTGAGACGAAAAAATCATGCTAGGAAAACAACATAATAAAGGGGGAGTACCTTCAATATCTAAAATCTTATGTTTAATTCTAATATCATTACCGTAATTCTATAACTATAACCTATACTTATACTTCACTTTCGGGACATCCCTAGACATACCTTAGAAATATCTCTAGGGATCTCACTATGGTTTTTGAATCCTAGTTTCCAATGGTTAACTAAACCTTTCTTCTGATACCAAATGTAGAGACCCATGCTTGACGTACATAGACATTAAATTACTTTTGTAGAATACTTAATACATGAGAAAAATAGATTCCCAAATACCTTATTAGTTTAGTGTCTTTGGTAACTCGAAACATAATCATCTAATTATGGTGAAAGATCTTCAAGATCTCCCATAAAGATCTTCCCCTTTGGTTTTCATACCTAAAACCTTTCTTTATATCCTGGGGAAAATAAAACATAAAAAGGGTGAGCTCTAATGCTCAGTAAGGGTAAACATGGATAACATAAAACAACCCAGAAACATTTGAATGTAAAAACATGAACATAAAACATGAGTAATGACATAAATCTTGGCCATACATAAGGAATTGATCAAAAAACAACATTAATCCTGATAAAATAGCATGAGAATAAAAAATGTAATTTTGGAAAACCATTAAGCACATGACATGATTTTTTTAGTAGCCAAGGTATTGCTGCCATGACCGTCATAGTGGACAAAGTCCATTACTAAACCGATTTTACTTGCTGTTCCAGCCCTGTATTACTGAACCGGATATACTTTCCATTCCATCCATGTCTATATAATGAGATATAAATCTTTACCCAAAACATTAGAGGGTGATATAGGTACCACCCATATCATATTGAAATTATTCTTACGTGTGCCAGAAAACAATCATAAATTATTCATCATAACCCAAATAATAAAATGGGTTTCATAAACATCATACCTTCATAACATAATCCATATAAAACAAATGGACGTCATTTCATTATAAGAAAAATCAAACCATGTAAATAATAGAGACATTATACTTGAAACAATAAAATACTAAATAATGTCATCATAGATTGAATTTTTTTTGATAAACCACTTGAAATGAATTCTTGAGGAAAATATCCTTTCTTATTTAAAATAATATTTTTTCACAAAATGACACACAATTTTAAAAGAAAAAGATTTTGTTGAAAATGTTACAGAAATATTGTAGAGGAAGCTTCATGAATATAAGGCATTATAAAACTGTAAAAATATATTCATTCCATATATGTTAAAAAACATTCTTCTCATACTTTTTCTGGAAAAGTCAAAAAGTACCACATATGGTAAAAAAAGAAAGATTCCTTCCATACCATGTGGTAAAAGTTAAAAAATGGAAAAAATTAGTTTAAAAATACATGTAAGAATAGTAAATATTTTATGAAAACATTTTTAGAAAACATGGAAATGGATGATAAACATAACCCTCAAAAATTCTCACGAATACACAATCTCAGATAATAACAATATTGGAATAATTATCCCTTAATTTTTGTCCAATTTATTATTTATGTGTCTAAGAATCCTGTATAGTGGGTCTAAACATATTATTAACTTATAGAAGAACCATAATAAAAGGTATGATATCATACATGATTCACTTGCGACTTTATATTACCCGTTCATTTGTCAATTCCATGTTAAAGTAGCATTTTGGGTAAAATCATTTCATTTATCATACGTGTTTTGACTTGTAATTATACATATCATTACTTAGATCATGATTACATACCTCCAGATTGTAAAACAGGATTTATATATAATATATATTCACAATATATATATATATATATATATAAATAATATCGATAAATAGAATGAAATACACAGTCCATAGAGACGGCAGATCGTACGTACGTATGAACGATGTTTTCGTTTCCTTATTAAATTGAATGAAAGTAATTAAATAACATATAAATAAATACAGTATCATTATTATGTCATATATTTCATGATTATTTATTATATATAATTTATAATCAGTCTTGAATGGAGAACATGGACAATGAATCTCATCGCATCGTGGAGACGGTAATCCGTACGTATGCATGAGCAATGATATCATTCCCATAATTATTGAATGGAATTGTAGTGGATGATATAATATCTTAGAATCTGTATGATGTTATAATAATCATATATAGTTATTATTTATACCATTATACCCATCCAAGTAAGGTGGTGGTGGAAAAATAGATTACACCACGACGTGGAGACGGTACGCCGTACGTACGCACGCGCATTGATTTCATTTTTCATAGGAAGGATATAAGGTGAAATAAGGTTGTTTCATATTTATAAAAACAAATCAATATATTTTTTATACTTATGCTATTATTTTATAATTAAACAGATATATAAGAGGAAGTAGAAGAAGAATGAAACTTGAAAAATCGCTATAAGAGAATACCTCTTCCTCGACTTGCCTCTTTTAAACTTCCTCTTAAGGCACTAGAGTTATCCTTTTGATAATACCAGAATATCTATTATATAACTAGAGTGGGTTTGTAGAGTAATTGGAGGGGTTTGGATGATCTTGAAGTCTTAAATTGGAGTGAAGAGAAGAAGGAGGGGGTGCCCTTTTATAAGAGAGGATAGTGGCACTTTGGGAAACCTCCAAAATATTAATTTATAATAAACGCAAACCCCACTTAAAAACCTACAATATGACTCCAATTATAATATGAGATGAGATAGGGTTGTAATCTCATTAAAAAATAAAATTTCGACATGTTGGGTAACTATTTTAATCCTTATCAATTTGTTTTATCCTTATTTAATCTATTTAATCTTATTTGTGGTAATAATATTCTAAATTTTAAATTGTTATAAATACTTACATATGTGTTGTGAATTGTCAATAATTGGGTAATTTATAATACTTTAGGAAATATAAATTTCAATTTATAAATTTTAAATATTTTTTTTATTTATAAAAAATTTAATAAAATGTTATTTTTATAAAATATCAATAGTGTCAAGTTCGATACTATTAATTTTTTTTAATTTAAATACAATCCCCACATAAAATATGTTCGAAAAAAAATATTTAATAGATTAATAACATGTCATATTTATCTATAAAATTTTTGTATCACATTAATAAATTCATATAATATTTATTTTAATATTTTTAAAACCATTTATTTTATATTTCTCTTAATAAAATAATTACTACAACATTTTTGTTTAATTATTTAATATACTTATTTGATACATAAAAATTTAAAAAAAATCTATCATGAAGATAAAATTATTATATTTTATAAGAATACTTTTAGTCTAATTTATCTTCTAAAACAACTAACCTTTAAAATGATATGTTTATTAAATTATGAAGGTGAAAACTTTGACATCATTTAAAATAAAAAAATATAAATGTCATAATCACTTTTTTAAGGATCCAAACGGTACACAAGTAGATCCTTCGATGCTTAGGGTATAGATATACTCGAACAATAATGTTTTGTCATGTTTCTGGTCCTTTCGATGGGTATTATTATTTTAATAAAAACTATATTACTTATTTTTCACTAAATAAATAATTACTGCATCATTAATGTATTAGCTATTAAGGTAAATATATATTTACTAAAAATCACAAATAAATTACCGTGATGAAGAAAAACATTTTATCTTTCAAATGAGTATTTACAATCGAATTTATATTCTGTATAAATCTATATTAAAAATACTTTAATTATTAATGTTTGAGTGGGACATATTTCACTTTCTTTAAATAAAATAAATTAAAAGTATTAATCACATCCAAGTGGGTTCCAAAAGATACCATTTCAACCCAATTATATTTTAGGACGAAATATAATCATCCTATTATATTAATACAAGTGTTAATGTAATTTTATAATTTTATTTTTAGCATTAATTTCCTGGTTTACCTTTAACTATAGCAAATAAAATTTGTCGTAGTTACTATTCATAATGCCTAAAAATAAAAAGTATCCTATTAGAATAATTTTTAACTATTGATTACAAATATGGAATCCATTTTTCCAAATTTAAAACAAATAAGTTGTAGTATTTAATTTAAAATTAATCATGCTGTTTGAGAAAAGGGGTTCTAAAAGTTAAAACATTGCAAAAGATTGAAATGCTTTTACCTATGAATTCAACGTAAAATTAATAATAATTAGATACATAATATTAAATGGTAAAAATATATTCTCTTTATACATTAAATCCATTCAATATTTTAATTTAACCATATAAATAATCTTGATGAAAAATGTTGTTTTTAATTAAAATTTAGCGTATATTTACTATTCATCAAAATATCAAAGTTAACAGAAAAATATTATAAAATTATCCAAAGTTAATTTTTTTATCCTTATTGAACTGAATAAGTTTATTTTGTCATATTTAACTTATAAACCAGTCAAAAACTAGATTTAATGTGGGTACGCCATCAAAAGATGGGAAAACTGTATTTAAAAAAAATGCTTATTTTACATGAAAAATCTATTTTTTTCTCATACCATGTTCTAGAATATGTGTAAGACGAATGATATTGTTATAAAATTCAAAATTTGGTTAATACTATTCATAATAGCTAGTTTATAATAATTTTATAACAATATATCATTGTTTAGTGAAACTCATTATTGTGTACAACAGACGCTATTGAGGAAGGTAGCACATGCGTATAACACAAGCCAAGAATAGTGTTTGCATATACTACATGATAATAAAGTGTTGCGTACATCACAAGATAATCTTAGTGTAGTGTACAACACAAGACATAAAGGAAATTAATAAATTATTTCTCATAAAATCTCGGGGTGTTACAACCTACCTAAGGTAAGTGCTTCAATTTGTTAATAAAATGAGAAATGTGAAATTGAAAGTTTACTAAGTATATGAATTGGACATAAATATAAAATGAATAGTAGGTTTCGTATCTGAAGCACCCCTTACCATGTTATTGGATAGTAGTGGAATGAACACTGAATATGGAATATACTTTAAATTTATTTAAAGGTTTCATGCTTCTAGGGATAATCACACTAATGAAAGGAAAGGCTTGAACCAAATTAATTGATTAAACAGTTTCATGCTACATGACCATATCATAGTAATTAAAGGAAATTATTTAACCAAATGAAATATTACATGACTGAATAGACAATATGAGTTTCTTGACTCAAGCTCACCTTGGAGTCCAAGCAGAGAATACCATGAGCACTTGAGAAATCCATTTCGATCCAATGATACCGCTTTCTTAGGTTAAAACCCACCTAGATATCGATGATTTTATATTATTTGGTTTCTGGACATGAAACAATAGGATATATAACATATTATCATAGTATGCCTCGTATACACTCCTTGGATCAAATATTGAAATGTAGGTTCCACAGTTAAATCCCATTGGGCCCAGTAATTTTTTAGCCCCACTTTACCTTAGACAATCTCCATGGACTCAATAGGCATTTCAATGTGAAATGAATTGTACTATGATCATTAGATTACACTCTTACCCTATGTTATGCTACACTTATTACTAAGTTGTAATTCCTTGAGTTATATGTCACCTTGGTTATTACCTTGAGACTTCACTATTAAATATCATTACATTTTCCTTGTTATCACTTGGAACCATCACTATTCCTAAAATGTGATATGTTATAAACTAGTAACCATCAAATCATTAATTGGTTACATGTTTAGACACTAGCTGGGGGATGATGTAGGTACTTGGTATTTAGTTACGTTCTATAGATTCAAATTATATATGCATGCATGCACACTGTTACATTTACATTTCATAGGCCGTATGTTATAGACATCATTGGTGGTGACCCAGTGAGATTTATATCACACCCTCTGAGGGCACCATTTGGTACCTAGAGTAGATAATTTGGTTGTAGGTGTTGAAAAAGGGAATGACACGACATAAAATAATTGATTTCTTGATGACAAGTATGGATCCTAATTGTTGAAGGCCAAGTCGGAGCTCGAGATGCATGGGATAGTCTTTGATTTACTTTTCTAATTATGTGTAACATGTTATGTCTTCTATCTAGTATCCATGTTTCCCAGGATTCTAGTGACATGAAATATCCTTAATTATTGAATGTTGTTCTAGTTGTTTCAGTTATTGTTAATGTTGTCCCTTTTTTTTGTTCCGTATGTTTAATTATATTTATTATTATCTTTACCAATGTTTACAATAATATTCTTTGCTAGAATTTGGTAATGAGGACATATTCTCCATAGAGTCACACCCTAGGACATCGCTACTAGTTGGAAGCATCATGTATTTTGTGAGAGGCACTTGAGGCCATGTGGACCACCAGGCTTAGAGAACCCATTGAGTGAAATATGGTTCCACGACATCATTGGTGTAGATTTTTTTCTCTTATCACATTGCTCGGCTCGCCCGATACACATACACAAAGTGTCCCAAGGGTTAAAATTCATGTATGACCACATAGGGTTTTGGGAAGGTACTCACAACACATATCTTGGCTACATAGGTTGGGTCACTTGAAATGTGTCTCTAAACTCTTGATGTGCGATCATTAACTCAACCAACACCCAAGATTTCATAGAACCCAAACTAAACGATTTTTTCCCTCCAGGATATATGGAATGTTGTTGAGTTTTTTCCATAATATCTCTATGGTCCTCAAATAGACTCCCAAAATTTAATATCCTCTACCATTTAGTCATGTTTTATCACTCAAATATATCACAAATAAACAAATTTCATTCAGATTGGTGATTTTCATCCTATAGTTGCAGAAAATTGCATCTCTAATCATCTGTATGAAACTTTTCATGCCTCCCAATGGTAAAATAGGTCCCAATCAATGAAGACATCATCCAAATCCACAAAACACCTAGATCCACTAGAAAAATAAATAAATAAATATATATATATATATGAAATTATTGACTCTAACACAAATCATGGGGTTTGATCAAGCCTGAATCCAATATGATAATGTCAAATAGGAAACCCATGGATTAATGATGATGAAGGTATAGAATATTGAGGGAAAACATTAGAATAAATTTAATTTTATCATCAGCTAATATGAACTTGTAAAATGATAAATAACTATCGGAAATACATAAAGGGATGAATTCTGGGAAAAAACAAACAATTAGGTTTATGAACACCAAATAAAAACCACACTTATTCAAAGAAACTAAAATAACTGTAATAAAATATAAACTCCAAACAACACTTTTCAAATTAAACATGTTTAGAAATATATAAAATGAAATTTTTTAAATCAATAAATAATCAATCATTGGTGAAGAACAAGTCCTATAGTGATAAAGGTGATAATCCCATGTGTTATTCATCCATCTCATAACTCCCCTATATATTTTTCATCTATCAATGTTCCTGGTTTTTAAATGCCAACTGAGCTATAATCCTCCTCTAGTATAATATACTTGGGTCATGCAGCTGACCCTAGATATGTTTCATAATGTACTTTATATTTAGAGAGAATTAAGTTTAGTTTATTGAATAAATTAAAAAAATTAATTATTTAATTCACTTAACGCACCTAACAACAATAGTCTTCAACTAAAAGATCAATGCTGAAAAAATTTATGTGACACCTATGGTAAACCACACTTTTTAAAAACAACCATAGTCTTATATTTCCCATTTTATATCCCAAATAATAAGAAAAAAATTATTATGAAAATATTCACATGTATGCTTAAATATATATTAATATGTATTAATATAATAAATATCCAGTCATACAGAACCCAAAAAGAATCACAAACTCTGATTAATAATCTAGATATATATCTAGAAATATACTATGGTTCAATCTTATGAAAATAGATTCCTTAAATTCTGACCTCCTTCAAGGATTTTCTTCCTAAAAAGTACAAGCTACCAAAATGATGTGGGTACTAAGCCCCTATCAATCCCTAATTATTCTAGAAGCTATCCCGTATGATCTCTTACTTAAAATGTACCTGAACCAAAGGAAAATTATATCCATGAAATATCATCTCCCACCAATCATTGAGCAGCACTAGATACTAAAATAAGGTGGATCCATCCTCAATGTGCAACCCTCCCAAGTAAATAATGTCTAATAGATTGTGATCATTTCTCCTTAGATACAACACATGGAAACATTAGAAACTCAGTTCAACTACGTGGGTAAATTTAAGTATTATACAACCTCACTAACCCTCCAAAAGATTTTGAATTACTCGATGATCCTCATATATAACTTTATTCCTTGAAGAAATCTCTACAATACGAGTCATTGGGAGATTATTTAAAAAACATGGAATCCCTCTTCGAACTCCAAAAGCTTAAGATGTCAGCCCGCATAAGATTTATTTCAAATACAGGATATCCACATTCTCTAATACATCACTTAATCCATATTTATCATTAGATTCACTAGATATGGAACATAAAGATATGTCTCTCCAATCTCGATCCAACAAATGGGTGACCAATAAGTTCTCCCAAACAAGACAACTAAATTTCCAATGATGATAGTGAAGTGATATATATTATAATAAGTAAATGTTACAAATGTAATGTGATCCTCCCATCTCTATTCATTTTCCAATACATAATACCTTATCATATCCTATTATACATTTTTATGCTTCTATTCATCCTTTAACTGCTCACATGAGAGGAATTGGGAAATAATCTTAGTAATGCTCCACCACCTGAAAACCAACCAAAACTACTAATGAAGATCTATTTCAATCTTTTTCACACTTGGAATACAACCAAAGGGTTATTATGAAACTCAATCAATATCTCAGGATTCAATGTGACCATCAAACACCATATAACCTTGGAAATTAATGATTTTATCCCCTCTAAAAAATACATCTATCTTATCTATAGAAGATATATTATCACGAGGATAATTTTAATGGATATATCCCAAAAAAGAATTAATAACTTACTATATAAATATTGGAGTCACCAACATCGACTGATGGGGAGATATACGCCTATCTTCTACTAAGATCAACTATGATAAATATAACTACTCTGAAACCTCCTTCACTAGGTGAGATCAATATTTACTACTAAGGAAATATTTCACTACATTTAAATTCTCAAGGTTGTATAATATCTTGATTTTGTATTCCTATAGGAACTCCAACTAATTTCTTTGACTCTGGTTGTTTTATCTCTGAGTGAAGTTGTACATGAGACTCTAGTGGCCAGGGTAAACATTTAAATGATCACCTAGAAGATAATGCTTCCAAATTTTCAAGTTGAATATGATCAATACTAACTCAGATTAGTGTATAAAATAATTCATCTCTTTGGTCCTAAACTTCCTCAATCCATAATATATTACTACATTCCACTTCATCAATATGAAAATGATCCCACCTTTAGAGGTATCAAAAAACCTCACATACTTGACTCCCTCCTCTTCCAGTCTCAACATAGGAGAAATTCTCAACCTCTATCTCATCTTCCCAAGAGATATATAACACTACTCAGTCCATGTAAATGGTTTTCCTTTCTTTATCAAGGTAGAAAAAAAATATTCTATCTATGAAAATTCTTCCAAAAACCTTCAGCTGTACACCTCCATACAGACAAAACAACATACCTATGACACACTATTGGTTGGTCCCCGCATAGGAATTACATCAATTCTCACAAGATTCGTGGTGAATCCATGATCAAAAATGTCATGCCCCCTAAATATAACCATAGGGATCAAAAAATGAGCCTTTCAGAGATTACCATATAACTTTTCCACCAAAAGTTAGTTCAAGACCATACTTAAGAGCTCCAAATTGTCCTCCGATTATAAATACTAGATGATATTTTCATAGACGAATACCACATTGAATTAGTCCTTGTTTGAATATAAAATCATGTTCATAAGAACCATGAACATAACATTGGAATTAGTGACACCAAAATGAATCACAAGGAAATCATATTTTCCATAGCAACATCAAAATTACATCTTTAGAAAATCATTATCATGAACCCTCAATAGATGGTAGAATGACATAAGGTATATCATTGAAAAAAAATCACACATTTTAACTGGTTGAAATGGACATCAATCCTTGGAAAATGACACTTTTTCTTGATCTTTACCTAATTTAGGTGACGATAATACACAAAAAGTATGAAAATTAAATATGTTGGTTTCTCAAAGAAAACCAGATCCTCCCAGAAGGACACGCTAGGTTTGATAAAACCGTTATCTCCATGGTCTTCCAACTGTACCCTTTTCTCTCAATGATTTCTAGGGGCCATATGATATTTCATAGAATATAATGTTTCTTTTCAATGGTAATGGTCAATGCAGAATTCAATATCCCCCCTCATAGGTAGTTCCATAACATTTGTGAAAAAGGCATCCATATAACCTAAAATATCCCTAAAAATCTAAATGTTTATAAAATCCATTGAAACAATGGAGAACATTTTCAACTTATGAGTGATAGGTTGCATCTTCTTGTCTATTAGACCCACATTCTCATATATAAGATCCCTCTCCCCCAAAAAGGAGGATCTCCTACCATCTATAAAAGGAATCAAGCTTCCCTATGATGATAGTCTATACGGGAACACATTATTGAAAACTAGTCAATACCCACAATGACTTCATATGATTTCATCTCAATAAAAAAGTCTTCCAACAATAAAATATCTCCACTGAGATCTAACTTTAATTGTTGATATATTAGCGATGTAGAAGAATCTGTATTTGTTAGAACATATAGGCAAAACAAATAGGCCAAATACTCATCTGGAATATCCATGTTTCCTAAAAGAAATGTGTCATTGAATAACTGACTTATTTACATGTATTCTTATACTATAGAGAATTTAGAGAAGTCACATGTCATACCTTAGGTCTCTCAGCTTCCTAGGATTCATAATCCTGCACTTCGAGAAGGTTTCCTTCAACTTTTTTGAATGTTTCCCAAAAATATGGTTCACACTGAAATTATAAAACCCAAAAAATGAATTTAATTATACAAGTAACAATAAATAACCCCCAAAACTCAACACTATCAACTTTGGGAAGCACTAACTTACCCATTCTACTTTAAATCAATTTACCGAAAACACATCTTGGTTGGAAAAGTGTCCACATTTTTTTTATGCTAAAGACCCAACACACATTATCAATATAGGGATCCCTTGACAACTTGTTATTAACATTATATGTATATATATTAGTACCATAATCAAACCAAGTGGGGTCCTACTCAAGGGGTAAAATTATGATCCACAACCTCTAGATAATCCATGGTTACGATACAACTTTTGAAATGTAGTTTTATATGAAAATATTCTCATATCTATCCATGATAGGGTAACCTAATCTAGGATCTAGATAAACTTGACCCATTACTAACTTACTACTCCATAAAATATACTAGTTGTCAGCCCAAACATCATATAGGTCAGGGTATTGAGATGATGGAAAAATAGACCACTACCTCGAGACAGTCCTCCACTTCTTGACGGTCTAGATCGCCATGAAACCTAAGAGGTCTCTATTTTTTTGAAGCACCAGACATTGTGAAACTATATACATCATATTATTGAAATTTTAGTTCTATCATCAACTAAATTTTCTGAATCACCTCTCTATAATCTTTTGAAGGAAACACCTCATGAATAGGTCCCTGAATGAAGGCCTCAAAGCTAAACTGGTCCTCATCACGATTGTCTGACAACCCTAGTTGGTTGTCTTCATAGAAGAATCTTAAAAATTACCAGGATTTATAATGTTTAAAGAGAATATATGGGAAAATAAATCAATAAGGACTTCAAATTCAATATATCAAATCATATATATGATGCTTGTAAAAATATTACCTATGAATGATGCCTTATAATGCTGAGTCAACAAGTAGGTAGTCAGATTCCAAGTGTATGGATATGTCATTCTCCACACTATCCCTAGGTTGGAAATCTGAGATCCAAACATGAGACACCCTAACACTGTTACCCTATATTCCCAATCAAAAACATCACAAAAAGTGGAATTCCAAACTCTAACATGAGGATAGACCCCATCTAACACCAAAATATAACAAATTGACCCCTCATGACCCAACCTAGGCAAGATGTCAGCTATGTGGGACACCCCAATTTCACATAAAATAGGGTAAGGGATAAAAACAATCACCAGGAAGGAATATAACAGAATTGGATGGTCGTAGTATGAAGAACCTGCACGTATGCACAAAAATATCTCCATGAAATAGTTTAGAGATATAATAAAATAAAAGATATTTAGAGTGTAATAAATGCATGCAATAACCTCGATGAAATACACAAAAGTACATCAAATTTAATATAAAAAATAAAGGAAAAAATACACATTGAACCAAAAATTTGGCCCAACATGACAACTAATGGTAAAGAAAATACAAAAGATATCCTAACTCAATATATCCAAAGATGAAAAATCCAAAATGGCGAGAGCCATCAAGTATGATTATGCTCTAACGATACTAGGTCCACTGAATTCAATGATTATCTACCTATTATCTTCATAAGACAAAACATGTGTGGGAAAATCATATGTAGGTATGAGTATTTACATACCCAATAGGAAATCCCACAAATAGAGAAGGGGAGGTAATTGAAATAGAAAAAAATCAATCAAATAGATCAACCCATAGACAAATTGCGAAAATAAACCCAACATCATATGTGATCAAAAGAAACCTATGTAGATATTTAAGGGGGATCTCCATCACCATAACTAGTTAAAAATGAAGTGTCTTCCCACATCTCTAATGGTCCCATAACTGATGAAATACACATCACATAACTTTATAGGATTAAGAGATGAGTGAACACTATTTTTTACTTAAATCCACAACAAATTTAGTTCTATATCTTAGTAATGAATCACATGTAACATATATATAACCAGTTTGGAGGAACCACAAATTGACACATCCTAGTGTATCCAAGGGAGTATTACTTTAAAGGGGGGTCCTAACACTGACAGAGATCAATGATGGGGAGAGTACTCTATAGATATAGGACTTGTTTCCTCTATAGTGTTGAAAAGTTGTGTATCTACCAATATATGAAATGTATATGTTACACCCCAACCCTAGAAACCTAGAATCGGTGCATTATTTTTTACATTGGCTTGATTATGAGGAATCAAATTCTGAAGGACTTGTCAATTTAGCAGTATTTTAAAATTAGATTACACACATGATACCAAATATATATTAGAAAATATAAAATAACAACATGATACACAATAAAATAAAATAATCAGCATCCCTAAATGCTTATTGAAAGGATTCCACTTAATATCCTAGTGAACAGAAACATAACATGGGTGCGCTAAAATATTTAGTAAGGGAGAATAAAGGGGAAGAAATAATGAATCAATGAGAATAAATCAATATTTCATGGTAAATAACTAACAACACATTGCATTTTGATAACTCGATGACCCAATACTAATATAGAAATATAAGAAACTAAAAACTCGTGATATTTTATAAATGAAATAAAATTGAAATGCATTGATAGATATACCAATGCAATAACTCATAGATAATTAATAACCATAGAGGGAAATTATTAATTATTGTACACCATGTTTCCTAGGTACATAGAACCATTACCGTTAAGACCTTTCACAAGATATTTTTTCATATTAGGTAAAAACCCATCAAATATGGCCAACTATATCATCTCATGAGACTTAGGATGTATCAAGGGGATATATATAATCTATCCAACCCATGAAGTACACATAAAAATTATTCCTCATATCTATTAAATTATTTAATCAATAAAAAATATTCCTTGTGAAATATAAGTATTGAATAAAAGATACAAATTTATCAATAATTCCCCAGCTAATCAAATATGTGTCAATGTTAACATTGTGGGTATATATGGTATAAAGATTAAGAAATAATAATGTAAATCACCAAATAATGTTGATATATAAATAAATACACTGATTCAAGGAAATTTTAATAGTCACATAGAAAGTGAGATTGCAAATATAATCACTAGAAACATTCTTGAGAAGTTTAATCATTAATCATTCCAAAGTGTCTCATACCACATTGAAACATTTGACTCATAATATCCATGAAAGTATGAAATAAAATTAAACCTTGAAAATCATGATAATAATTATTATCCTGATATTACCAGTCAAATGGCTGGATATTCACCATATAAACATGAATTTATTCATAACAACAAATAATTCTCAATGGAATGTAAATTGAGATGAAATACCCTACATTTGGGTCTGACTCATCACATGTATCATTATATTCCTGAATAATAAGCATATGCTAATTATTTAACATTCTAAAAACATTTTTCATTTTTATAATTAAATTTATTTCAATTATTACCATGTTTTCAAAACTACTAAAATAATTTTGTTTACATCATGTGCTTTGACAAAAATCAGTTCATGTGTTACAATGAATTTTTATAGGTTTACTATTATAAGAGGGGTCATTATATAAACAAACTCAGAATTATAATCATGAAATACTTATCATACATATACATAAATTATAATTTTAAATCCAATCATGAAATATGGTAATGAAAAATTTACCAACGTTACAATCATGGAGACGGTAGGACGTACAAATGCATGAATAACTTTCATATTTTTCAATGATCATTATGGAATAAAGGTAAGTAACATTATATAATTCCATAATGTTAAATATATCATAAATACCATGTTATTTAATCAAATATACTTATTCATTGGATTATTGTGATGTAAAAGGAATCACATCATACAGAGGAGGTGGTAGTTCACACACCCATGACCGACATTATCACTTTTAGTGTGTGAAAAGGGAAACAAAGAAAATGATATATTATATTTTTAAAAAGGTTATTATAACAATAATGTTATATATATTTCATATATAGTTCATATTTTTAATTAAAACCTACCTTTATACATTCCATATATAGTGTGAATAAATCACATTATACTGAAGACATAGTTTTCCACACCTCCACAAACGATATTATCGTATTTACATAAAATGGAATGTTTAAGGGTATGTGTTATAAAATCATTATAGATAAATTAATATTTAATAAATATAAAATAGAAAATATATAAACATAATCTACATCATAATTTCCAACCATGGAAAGTGGTAATGGAAAAAAACGAACAATCATCATTTCGTGAGGCGGTACTTCTCTGTACACTTAAATGATATGTTTGTTACCCATTAGATAGAAGTGTGTGTGGCTATAGGTCAAACCATAAGAATAAAAATTTATTAATATGTCTATGATAACAATGTTGTTATATAACCATTTAATAATAAGAGTTTATGGGTTGGGAAAATGAAATAAAATAAAATAACACGAGGATGAATGTTACCTCTTAATCAGGCAAGTCCTTTTGGTTTGCATTAAACACCATCCATGGATTGATTTATTCAAAAACAGAAGATTATAGGATGAGAGGAGTGATTCTGGAGAGCTATATGGGCATATCAGGGTTGATCCAAAGTTTCTTTATAGGTGTTTAGAAGTGGGAGGAGAGGATGCCTTTTTATAGTAGAGGAGGAGTGGCTCTCTTGTAAATCTTGGGAAAGGGAATTCCACCCACATTTTATCATTATAAATGGATCCTATATTGTTTAAATTTAGCTACATGATATCATAGGTTCTAAATATATCAATAAAATGTCTCAAAAAAGTTTCTATGTTATTTGTTCTCTTAAGATTAAGGTTTTGTCCCTTATTTAGCTTAATTTTACCTTAGTCATTGCAATTAATTTAAATTAGTTTCACAAATAATTCGTAAAAAAAAGTTGAACATATAATACATTATAAATTCTTTTGATTCCAAATATGGAATCCATTTTACCAAATTCATATAACATATGTAGTAGAAATTAATTTAAATATAATCACACAGAGGGGATGACAATGCATATTTTTAATGTCAAAGCATCTAAATGTTTTCTATGTTTTTATACAAAATATAAAAGTTAAATTGATTCCAATGAAATAAATTGGATTAATAGATAAAAATTTAATTTAGTTAAACATTAAATCCATTTAAAAATATAAATTAACACTATAAATAAATTGTATGAAAGCCCAGTTTTGAATTTAAAATTTGAATTTCCATTATTCATAAAAAAGGATCTTCACAGAAAATATGAAAAATTCAGCCTAGGAAAATCATTATATTTATATTTCAAATATTAATTTATTTTAAAATTTATGATTTATAAAATTTTATCAAATTTCATTTAAATTAGGTTCTCCATTAAAAGGAGGTAAATGTCCCTTAGTAGAAATATTGATTTTGATGCGAAATATTGGGATTGTTCTAATATAGTGGTTATAAAATCTATTGGGTGAATATAAAAATATTAAATTTAAAATATAATATATATATTACATTAATATATACCAATAATTATAATAAATTTAATTTATTTGTGTAAAATTTCTTTGTGAGAGAAAAAATATTTTCCAATTAAACATCCCCTTTATATTCAATTAGTTTTTATATTAATTTATAATTAATTTAATACCAATTAATTATTTTTGTATTTTTGTAAACTATATATTTTTATAAGTTATTTAATCATATTACTAACTACTAATTTAATATATATGATATATCGTGATATATTAAATAATAATATTTAATATTTTATTTTTGTTCGATAAAACTCATCCTTACATGTAATGAAATCTATCGAAGAAAGCGTCTCTTGTGTGTAATAAATGATAAATCTATGCTGCATGCATTAATATATATGTATATATATAGTATTTAATTTTTTTAAAATAATAATTATATTTTTAATTCTTGGGATATTATATTCTCTTACGTGCTTGGTGATGCATTTCATACACACTATCAAATATGATGTTTTACTTTAGAATCATTGGGTGTTACATTCTAGCAACCTTAATTAAATTTCAACCTAAAATTTTAACCCCGATCTTGGTACTATATTGTTTAATATGTTGTTTTTTTAAATACCACATCATGATAAGGGTTCATATAACACCCTGTAGAAAAGGGATAATAGGAAGTGAAAAGTTCACATAGACTAACATATAAGTAAGTATATAAGTATAAGAACATTAGTGTAAAGTAGAGATGAATACTTATAGGAAAATCATAAATATTTATTGGGTTTGGTTGAGGTTATAAGTCACAAATAATTGAATGATCAATGAAAAGTTGAGAGACTCAATTCCATAAATATGTGATGATATAGAAGACCATCGGTTCACCAAAAATTAATGTATTAGGAACACATTTTTTTTTTCAAAAACCCATTTGAGGAATTCATTCACTATATATGAATATAAGAAAATATACATTCCTATTAACATAATATTTTAATTTGATTATTCCTTGAACTATTTTTACTTCATCTCTTCCCACAAGAAGCAACATATGGTTGAGTAATATATTAACCTCTAGAATCTCATCCCATGGTCAAACGTTTTATAAAATATTAATTTTTCCAAAACATTATGATCCAACAATTTTGAAGGAATGTCCCTAAAACTCAAAAATAAACTTATTATTTTTCATAAATCATTGTAATTTATATATTTAATCATCACATATCGAATATGTGAACCCCTTCATCATGTATTCTCTTGGAATATGGTAAAAAATTTAATTACCATAATAATTTATTCAAAACATGCAGTATTCCATATTTTTAAGTAAAACATAATTTATTAGATATATTATATAAGTCCAAAAGTTTTTTTAAACAGGTTGACGATAGCATGAACCACTGTTTCAATAAATCAATACTTAATTACAAGGTAGTCAACATATATCCAAACCAATACATTATTTTTTTCAAAAATCACTACATTAACATATAGAACATATCAATGGTTATATTTCCACCAAACATATGATTTTTTTTAAAAAAACGGCTTTCTATTGAATACATTTTCTTGATACCATTTGGCATATCATCTCAAATCCATAATGAAAATGGTAATGTAATACAATTATCATATATTCTATAATCATTATAACTAATACATTACTAATAAAATATTCAAATGACATAATTCTTGAATAGGCATATTAATCATTACTCTTCATATGTAGAAGTAGCATAACTTGACCATTATCCAATATCACTATTTGGAATTTATTCCTTCGACGGTTGAGACATTGATTTGAATAGTGTCCCATCTTCTTTTAGTGGAATAATTGTTCATTGTAAACATTTTTATTAACCTTGAAATCACATGAAATGTGGCCTTTATATTCACAATTTTAGAAGACTACCATTCCTTTTTAGAAATTATCAGAGTTTTTATTTCCACAATTATCACATGTAGAAATGTTCTTCTATTCCTTATACCCTCCATCCATATGTTTCTATTCCATCCTCTACTTCTCTTGCTTCCATTTAATACCATAGAACATGGAGAATTGTTTACCTATCTCATTATCATATGATACTATTTCCTCATATTATGAGAATACTTAGGACAATATTTCCATTTTATATTTATGCTTAATACCATAAAAGATTTGATCCTTATTACTCTTTTAATCATGTGAATTGGTGGAGCACTCATACCTTCTGTTACGAAATATCTCTAAACAATGAACTATAGTGAATTAAATCATAAAATTATTTATAATCCCAAAGTAGTGAAATACATAACAAAAATTGAAAAAAATTATGTATAGCTAATCTCAAAATTATAAACAAGGTCTAATTGGGGATATCGATACTTTTAAATTCTTCATGGTGGTTTGTAAATAAAACGTGAATTATACTAAGCTTTACCCTCACTAGTGTCAAACCAAACATATTTTAAGGCCAGATTTCATGTACCTGGTTACTCCGAGATAGGCCTGGCACACCTTATCAGAGTTGTTACTCCTAGGTAAATATGTTACAGATCCACATCCACTTATAATATCTAGACATGCATGTATTACTAGTAATACCCACATAATCCCCACCTTACCAAAATCCTAGGTTGTTCTTCTATAATTATCCTCAATTTATTTTTTATAGTTTTTTTTTCTTAATATATTTTTTATAAATATATTTTCCATGGTTACTGCTAACCTTTATTTTATACCAAGTGTAATTTCCTGACCCCATAAACCCAAAGTTGGTGCATTATTTTATTACATTAGCATTACTACATGGAATCAAATCCGAAAGGACTAATCAGTTTAGAAGTCTTGGAATACTAGATTACAAACATGATTCACAATATACATTGGAAAATATAAAACAAAAACAAGATACATAATAAAATGAAATAAAAAGCATCTTTTGAAGCTTATTCAAAGGATTCCACTTCATTACTCATGAAATGAATCATAATAAGGGAAACATAAAACGCTTCATAAGAGTTTGTAATGCATAAAAAATAATGAATCAATGAGAAGAAATCAACATGAAAAGTAAATAACTAATAACAAATTTCATTTAAATAACTAAATAATGAACAATTAATATGGAAAGGTAAGAAACTGTATCCTCATTCCATTTAATCAATGAACTAAAAATGAAATGCATATATAGAAATATATATATATATGAAAAATATCATTAATAATTAATAACTAGTAATAAATGGGAGAAATTATTATGTATTGGACTCCATATGTCTTATGTATATGGATTTATTATTTTCAATACCTTTCACAATACAGTTTACCATATCAGGTAAAAACCACATCTAATTAGGATAATGATTTTTTCTCATGATAAATATGATGTATCCAAAGGATATCTATAACCATCCCCCACTTTTGTCATATCTATACAAATAATTCATCAAATCTAATAAC